>OX459040.1:7241215-8441215 GCA_949775005.1 Orthosia gothica | reverse complement strand
GTAGAAGGGAGGTAAGGTTTAAGCCATGACTCTGCAATAAGAATAGCATGAATGTTTTACAGTCAAAGCTTGCCAGCATATCGTGGAAATGAGCCGGTATACTCTGGGCGTTAATATGAATAACATTAAAATTCTTAGGAACATCGAAAACTGGGCTGTAAGACTGTCGGCAAGAGATGGCATACTCTGGAAACTGTCATCGTTACTGGTAAGAGAGTAAGAACTATCACTGTGACTGTTAAAATCGTCAGACATAAATAACAATAAATACTAAAAAATATAAAAAATCCTATATAAAATATAGTCCCAAACACCAAATATGTATCAAAGTCCACCTGCCGGTTACGTTATACAAGTACAAATTAAAATATTACAATATATGCAGTCCGGGTAACCAGAAAAATAAAAAACCGGCCAAGTGCGAGTCGGACTCGCGCACGAAGGGTTCCGTACTTGGTAAATTGCGGTTTACGATTTATGACGTATTAAAAAAAAACTACTTACTAGATCTCGTTCAAACCAATTTTCGCTGGTAGTTTACATGATAATGTACATCATATATTTTTTTTAGTTTTATCATTCTCTTATTTTAGAAGTTACAGGGGGGGGGACACACATTTTACCACTTTGTCAGAGTCTCTCGCGCAAACTATTCAGTTTAGAAAAAAAAAATATTAGAAACCTCAATATCATTTTTGAAGACCTATCCATAGATACCCCACACGTATGGGTCTGATGAAAAAAAATATTTTTAGTTTTAGTTTCAAGTATGGGAACCCCCAAAATTTATTGTTTTATTTTTATTTTTGTGTGAAAATCTTAATGCGGTTCACAGAATACATCTACTTACCAAGTTTCAACAGCATAGTTCTTATAGTTTCGGAATAAAGTGGCTGTGACATACGGACGGACAGACAGACAGACAGACAGACAGACAGACAGACATGACGAATCTATAAGGGTTCCGTTTTTTGCCATTTGGCTACGGAACCCTAAAAAGGTACATATAACGAGAAATAACAACAAAGAACTAAACGCCTACTGCCAGCGCATAACTACCTAAAACGGAACGCATTGGTATAATTTACTCGAATGCTGACACTGAGAGTAGTGCCAGTAACACTTGTTAAAACTATCATTGTGACACTAAAACCAAACAATTCAATGAATGAAGGTAATTTACATATAAAAACAAAAACACAATATTACCCGGACGTCGAACAAAACATCACATCAGAGTTACTTCTTTAAAGCTGCAGCTTGTTTCAACCTTGCGGTCCTCGCAGCAGCAGCAGCAATCACTGGCATAACCGTTTTTGCGTCATTCAGCTCGGGCTCACTTGGAATCAGCGGACTCGGCGCAATCCCGTCCAACTCAGCGAGGGACTCAACTCGGTGCCGTGTATCGTTGTGACCAAGGACATACACGGAGCCCGCCTTAGTCCAGCATTTGGTGACACCGCATATTTCCCTCGCGGCCAAGAACACGTCGTGCGGCCCCTTCGTTAGGAACTCGGACAAAGTGACGCCTGAAGCCCTTAATTTAGTTTTCGAGAACCAAATCTTATCCCGTACTGCAAGACAGCAAACCTTAAATAAGATGGGCCTGTTTTTATTGGCCACCGCTCGACCCATCCTGTGACAACGGCTGATGACAGCGACAGTGAAACTGCTCAGCTGAAGCTTATCACGCACCACCTCAGTGACCAGCTTGGCAGTGTCCTCCTTTTGATCTTCACCAATACCATGCAGGAACAAAATCTTTCTTCGTCCCCGCATCTCTATCTGGTCGACACTTCGAACTAGAAGTCCCACCTGCCGCTGAAGACTGCGTGACAAATGTTCGGAACAAACTGAACTCCGTAGCCAGGCCAGAAGCTGTGATGGGCGACTGAGGGGTTTTCTGCAACTCTTCCTCAAAGACTGTCATTCTCGCGTGAAACATATCCTTCAGTTCACTCAGTGTGCTTGAAAGTGAATCCATGATGATGATGTGAAGTGATTGTAGTATGTTATTCTAAAAATAGTGAAGAGATAACGCTTCACCAGCAGGTACAAATAGTAAACTTTTACTATAAGGCATTAAAAAATTGTAAATATAGTTTCAATTATTTATATTAAAACGGTGAAGGAAAACATCGTGAGGAAACCGGCATGTCCTAGAACCAAAAATTCGTAGACATGTGACATCTATCAACCCGCACTGGGCCCGCGTGGTGGATTACGGCCCATTCCCTTTCACAGAGAGGAGGCCTGTGTCCCAGCAGTGGGAACATTAATAGGATGATGATGATTTATATTAAATTTTAAAATAAGAGCAAAAATTTTTTTGTGTGTCTGTTACAACTACCCACAGATTATCTGTATTATAACTTTAAAACATGTTATTCCATTTTTGACAATAAAGTTGTGAAATGGTCACATATAAAACATTTGTATAATCAAGATAAACTTCGACAAATAAGATTAGCACCCACTCAGGTCTTAAGTCGAACTGTCGCATCAGCTATTAATACGTACGTAGACTTAAATCTTATTGACGTTGCCGCAAGAGATACCGCTGTTTTTAAAAATAAAGTTAATAACTTGTTTGATATATTAAACTCGAATACATTGCGATCTCCTAATAAATTTAAAAGAGCTTTCTGCGGCAATAATGATCAAATTGCCTTCTTGCAGGCAATGTTGTCATTTTATAAGAACCTTATCTTAATAAGAATCGATGGGCAGAAGGACGTTACAAATATTATGAATTTTATCAACGGATTTCAAGTGTCCATAAAATCTTTATTACAACTATTTGAAAATTTAAAATTAGAAGGAATTAAATTTATACTAAAGAGACGCCTAAATCAAGACGTAATTGAAAATTTCTTCGGGAAAGTCAGACAGGCGTGTGGTAACTATCAGGAACCAACATGTCATCAACTTAGTAAAGCCTTAAAAATTTAACAGTGGGAACAAGTGACTATCGGTTTGATTTACCTGAAAAAAATGGTTTAGTATATGTATCAGGTTATTTGTACAGAAAATACCTCGAACAACAAAACAAATGCGAAAAAATAAAACTGTACGTTAAGAGGTCTAAACAACCTATAAATATGGGCAAAGATTCTCTATTCAGCCATTACAAGGATAAATGATGGTAACGTACAATTGTTTTTTTTTAATTATACCTCCTGATAATTTTATCGCATTTGTTGAATTGCTCGAGCAAAAGTTACATGAATATTTCGATCTTGAAATAAATATTGTAAATGTTGGCAACGGAATACTTAAACGTATCAAAGATTGTAAATTTGATATGCCATGTGAGTGTTTCCCGTTAGATTACTTGAAAAAACTTTATGTTAGATTCAGAATTTATCACACCATAAAAAGAAACAATAAATTATTAAAAAACAATAAATATAAAAAGAAAATTATTAGAGTAAGCAATTTGTAAAGTATTCTATCATACAAAATAATAAATAATAAAACTATTTAACAAATATTTTGTTTTCGTTTTCACCTATTGTGACAACCCTACCAAAATAGGTTACAATTTTGCACGTTCTTAGGAAGCTTTGTCTCTGTTCCGTTTATCTACTCATGTGGCCAAGGGCTACGTCCGTACTAAATGTAGGTTTCTGCATGCAGGTCTATTTACAATATCATGATAATAATAAATTATTTTATTATTATCATGAATTCATGAATGAGTGGGTCGCTCACTCACTCACTCGAGCGGCCGGCCGGACAGCGGCGACCGCCCGCGAGTGAGCGTCGGAAGTTACCGAAAGAAAACCGAGCGTTCAGGCGCTATCTCTCTCTTTTCGCTTTGACTCTTTTTATAGCATTGCGCTGGATGAAACAACAAACTTTTCGACCGTGCTCGCGTTGGCGATAGACGTCCCGGGAAGGCTCCTCTTAAGAACAAAATTAAAGAGGTTAAATATCGAAGGGCTTATAACTTCAATATTTTGCTACTTAATAATTAGTTCATCATCATCATCATCATTTCAGCCGAAAGACGTCCACTTAAAAGTCCGCTTGAAAGGATTGCTTTCGAGGTCTGATCATGAAGACGAACTGACATGGTGGCGTTTTTGTACAGACACTTCAACACCACAACAACAATGTACCGGTAGTCGATCTGGCACCGTTGGAGAGACTGCAGTACAGCCCAAGTCTCGATAGAATCGAAGGCTTTCTCGTAGTCCACAAACGCTAAACAGAGAGGCAGGTTATACTCTTCGGTCTTCTGTATAACCTGCCGCAGCGTATGTATGTGGTCTACGGTGCTAAAGCCTTTTCGGAATCAGGCTTGTTCGGGAGGCTGGAAACCGTCAAACCTGCGCGCGAGACAATTCGTGATGACTCTTGTAAACATGACTAAGAAGCGAGATGGGCCTATAGTTCTTCAGCCGGGCATTGTCGCCCTTTTTGGAGAAGAGTACCACCACACCCCTGCACCATGCCTGTGGCGTTTTGCCCTCGACCCTCGGGTGATGACGGAATCACGGCTGAACTCCTGAAGGCGGGTGGAAAACCGGTCCTCAAGGCCCTTCAGAAGCTATTTGATTCCGTTATACTCGAGGGCAAAACGCCACAGGCATGGTCCCGAGTATAACGGAATCAAATAGCTTCTGAAGGGCCTTGAGGACCGGTTTTCCACCCGCCTTCAGGAGTTCAGCCGTGATTCCGTCATCACCCGGCGCCTTGTTGTTTTTAAGCTGTTTCAGAGCCATCCTAATCTCGTACAGGCTGACGTCCGGGATAATTAGTTAATATTTTTAAATTACATTGAAATGTGAAAATAACGAGTGGCTCTTATTTTGTTTTAAGTAGTATAGTATATAAATGTCTGTTTCCAGGCGGTGCAGATGCATACCTGCACCGCAGGAAAACAGACATTTATGATGAAAATGTTGTACTAATCGCACCTGGCTCATGGAGAAATGACATCGAAACTACTTGTGCTGTTCGTAATATTCCAATCACAGCACGCCGAATGAAGAGACGAATTTACGAAGTACTTTGTAAGTTGGTACCTAGATAGATAAGTATAGATTATAATTAGGTACAAGATCAATTTTTTTTATTATCAAATAAAACATACTTACACTATTTATTGTTTTATTACATGCCACTCCTTCTCCGAGAAATGAATCCATGATTTCATAGGCGAACCATATAGGTTTATATACTTCATCTGTGCTGGTACCACTGTGGATAGAATCCTTCACTTTTTTTCTGTACGTTCTGTAGCTGGACATTAGGGACTTCCTTTTCTTCTTTAAATCTTGCACAGGAATTTCCATGAATGCACTGATTCTCGTCCATGCATCGTGTATCTTATTTTTATTTTATGTCCTTCATGTTGGGCTTGCCAAAGAACGGGTTCTGCTTGATAGCACTCCAGGAACACTAATTCGCGATCGTTGCTCCACTGGGTGCTCATTTTAACGTCCGCTTGCTGCTGCGTCTCGCACACAACTGTGCACCAGTGTTGCCAGATGCCTTGAACCTTTTATCTGTAGTAGAAACTGCTAAAATCTGTATTAAATCTGTATGCTATTTTAACATAAAATCTGTATAATCAAATAAACCAAAATAAAATTATTAATCATCGTCATCATTGCTTCTTTTGAAGAACAAGGGATAATTACTATCGTGATAAGGTTTAATTATCGCAAATATATTAAATTAAACAATACTGTAACACAACAACAATGGCGTCGCGTCAAGACGACTCCTGCGCGGGCCGAACCAGCGTGTGCTACCCGCTCGCCCCACCTAACGCGCCGCCGAGACCCTCTGCGCATATAAAAGGCCCGAGCCCGGGCTAAGAAGGCAGTGGAACGTCCTAGTTAACCGAGCTACACGTACGTCAGTATCGTCTCTCATCGCACGGATCACCATCATCACCTACCCTCTATACTGTCGATCGTGAAAGTCTTACGACTTCCATTGTCGGGAGTATCCAGGGCGGGATTCGTTGCTGCCTAACGATTGGAGCTTGCGCCCAACCGTTATAGTGGTCGCGAATAAACTAGCCTCATGAACCTTTGTCTTCATGCTAGTCCCACAGCAGAAAATAGCACACCTACACCTTGAAGAAGATGTCATCGCCCGGCGCCCGCGGCCACCAGAGCCCTCGCCCGTCGTGGATCGGACCGCCTCGCTCCCTAACCTGGGCAGCGTGACGTCCAACGCATCTCAACATGAGGAGCCCCCAAGACGCAGCCAGCAGGGAGACGCACCAAGGAGCGCAGCCAGGCAGAGCACCGCCGGCGCCCCTACCTCAGCACAAACATCCGCAAGGTACAGTGCCTCCCAACCTACCACGAAAACCCCAACACCCGCGGAACGTAAAGCTACGTCGACCGTCAGGACGCCCGAAAATAATTTTTCCGTGGCCCCACCTACCCACATTGGGAAAAAATCGGCGGACCGTTCAGTCGCGCATTCGATGCGTCAGCCGACGAAGACACCTACACAGCAGCCGCGTCATATAGCAGCTGATGATGATGCACCTGCATTTTCTCGACTCGCAACGCGTTCAACCTATGTCGCGTTCGAGCTCATCTGCGGCCAAGAATGCTCACACCAAGGCGACAGCTACTATGTCTCCGTCGCGCAACGCACCCACAGGGACTCGCCCTTTGCCAGCGGGCCCGTCTGAGGGAAAAAATATTAGGCCTAGTAATAGAGATCCGCGTTCGAACCGCGGTGAACCACGCCGCCAGATGGCACCACTGACAATTTCGTCCGCCATTACTGGCTCGCCAGCGCCACCCCGCTCATCAGCGGCAGATTCTCCAGCGTTTCGATCCACCCAATCACCATTAAGTGGGTCAAACATCTCGCTCGCGTCGCTAGGGCGCGGGGCAGAGATGGAGTTTGTTGACGACTTTGCAACGTCTACGTCGCCCACCCCGTCGATGGAACTCGATTATGATTTCCAATCGGGGGGTAGGGGGCTCAGAAGACGCCGTAGCCCGGACGAGACGGCCGAGGAGGAGGCGAAACGCTACTGCAAAGCTCACAGCGCATACATGAGCGTGAGCAGCGTAGCGTAAAGTCGCCTACCTTCGCCGACGCTGTGCGACGTAGCCACTCGCCGGCATCGTCAACCGCCTCCTCTGTCACAAATACAAATACAACAAACTCTAGGGTAGGCAGAGTACCTACTCCTACCCTTACACAAGATGCAGCCCCCAACCCAGCTACTACGGGTAACCAAGCCGGACAACCGGCGAAGAAGAAGCGCCCGCGGTACCCTCCGCTTATTGTTGAGAAATTACCGAACTGGGCGACTCATTTTAGGGCTCTGGCCGCCAAGCTTGGACGGCCCCCAAATGCCCGCCCTTACGGTCAAGGGGTTAGATTCTCGCCTGAGAGCGAGGACGAGTACAGGGTGGTTCAAAGGTACCTGACCGCCCTGGAAAAAGAAGAGAATATCAGCTGGTTTGCGTACTCGCTCCAGGCTGATAAAAAATTAAAGGTAGCCATCAGGGGGCTGCCCCCGGACACGGACCCCAAGGAGATCGAGGAGGAACTCCGCAGCTTGGGTTATGAGCCAGAATTTGTTAGGCACATTAATGCGCGCCAAGGTCGCCCTGGCTGCGTGTTCCACGCCGTGCTAAACAAGACACCAAATGTCAGGGAAATCTACGACACCTCCGTATTTTTATATATACGAGGTGTCAAGATAGAAGCATGGCGTGGCAAACGTGGGCCCGCCCAGTGCCACCGGTGTCAGAAATTTAGGCACTCGTCGCACCAGTGCCACCGCCCAATCGCTTGTGTGCGCTGCGGAGAAGGGCACACAGCAAGAGACTGCCCTCGCCCCAGGAAAGAGCCGGCTACCTGCGCGAATTGCGGGGGCCCGCACCCGGCGAGCAATATAAAGTGCCCTATTTTCCAGAAGGAAATCGCACACAAGCGACTGGGCACTGTCGCTAGCTCTACAAATCCCTCACGCCGCACTCAAAATGAGGTACAAGCAGAAGTGCACCTTCTAAATGAGGCCCCTAGTGCCAAACTAATGGCGACAGCTAACGGGCCCACACAGCGCGGAGATGCCACCTCCTCCTCAGGGCGGAGGAGAAAGAAGAGGGGAGGCAAGGGTAAGAAATCAAACCACCCCCCAGCGACCCAAGAAACGACCCAGGAAGCCGTCCCTGCCCGCGAAAACATCAACGCACAGGCAGTGAAAACAACAGTAAACAAAGATGGCTAGCGCAACACGATCATACACCAAGCGCCACCTACCGGATCAAATCCGAACGAACGAAACTGTTGGCCAATCAGGAAGCGCTAGCCATCACAAGCCGGCCAACCAGAGGCCGGCTGAGAATACACAACAAACTAAAGATTCTAGGAAAAAGGACTTCACTGCCTGTGCCATACAATTGTTAATGGACCTAATTAAGGCCATTAGGCAGGGCCAGGACGTGGAGCAAGTTATCCTCGACGGCTTGGCCGCGTTATTAACGCTTTACCATGCCTAAGTCGTTGAGGATTTTACACTGGAACGCTCGCGGCTTGAAAAATAAAGTCGCTCTCCTCCGCCAGCTTTTACAAGATCAAAACATCGACGTGGCGCTAATAAGCGAGACTTTCTTGGGACCTGGGGACAGGATAAGGTTCCCGGTGTAGTGTGTAACATTAAGTACCTAGACTAAGTTGTTACACATGTTCAGTTTAAGTGGGCAGTCTCTAAATATACGTCGTACAGAACAGACGCCTTTTATTTGTCAATATAAACTACGTCCCTCTACATGGCGACCCTGCCAGAGGCACGGTGTTGGATTACGTCGCGACGAAACAATGTGACGGTGTCAGCGTTTTTAACCGTGTGACCGCGTCGCGTCGGCCACCGGCCACCGTGCATTGCATTGCATTATAAGAAAAATACACAACAGTTCAGTTAAAAATACTCGGCTTGTTCAGACATTTTAAATTAAAAATAATGGGAAAAGAGTGCAGTAAGTGTTTATGTGAAAACAAGGAAACCATCATTACACAACACGGCAGTGAAAATAATGGAGGTGCTGATGTCTCTTCACACTTTAGAACGAGTAATATCCTACTGGGGGTGATGGTTGCTGTTTGTGCTGGAGCTGTCTTGTACGTGCTATACGCCCAATACAGGAGATGCCACAGTGAGTGGGTACGTACAGGGATACAAAACGGCATGCAGGCGGATTTTATCAAGCGAATGCAAGAACGGATGTCGGTCCGAGGACGAGGCCGCCCAGCTGAGGAGGAAGTTTAGAAAGATTATTCAACGGAGTGAAAGAGTGCCAATGCCAATGCGAGTGAATAAGCAAAAGTGCAAAAGTGAAAAATGCATAAATAATAAAGTGCATTTAGTGTGAAAAGGGTAAAAAAAAAAAAAAAAAAAAAAAAAAAAAAAGAGCTAAGATAACCCTAAAATAACTGCGTTTTGTCTACGAAAATGTGAACATTTTAAGAACTTTAAGTAATTAATTTTAAATGATTTTAGTAATAAGATAGTGATTTATGGAAATACAGTTTAACAATATATACTCAAAGTTAGATTATATCAGAGTAAGCCTAAGGAAATTAGGTCCAGAGAAAAGATTGCGAGAATTAGGTCTAAGCAAAATAAGAAAAGCAAAAGAAATATATAACTCTTATAAAATATGTGTTAAGGAATTAGAACTAAAACACTTAACTACTGAATATTCAGGGTTATTGATTGATAATCTGTGTAAATCTATAGAAGAAACTTATATAAAAATATTAAGTTACAGTGAGTCTAAATCATCAGACAACATGGCAAGTTTCGATTTAAAAACGGCAAATTCACTTATCCCTGTGATGGATGGTAACGAGGAGACCACGGAAAAAATTATACAAGGTATGGAAATGTATGATTCTTGTTTAACTTCAGCGGTAGATAAGAAACTACTAATTACTTTTGTGCTTAAAACTCGACTAACAAAACTAGCGAAATTAAAATTAAAGACAGATTATTCTAGTATGAATAATTTAATAACAGATATAAAATCATTTCTTTTAACAAAAAAGTCAGCAAATTCTATACTCATGCAAATGAATAAATTATCACAGAATGACTTGAGTATAGCAGAGTTTGGTAATAAGTTAGAAGAGCTTTTTATTAATTTAACTATTTCTCAATCTAACGATAACGAAGCAACGAGTGACGTTTTACAACCGATAAATGAAAAATATGCAATAAAACGGTTTTCAGATGGCCTTCGCAATAGAAGACTCAGTACAATCATCGCGGCTCGCGATTACCAACAGCTGAAGGACGCCATTCGTGCAGCACAGGATGAGGAGCCAGACCAGTCGGCCCAGCAAGCGGTAATGCATTTAAGAGGTAAGCCAAGGGGCAGAGGAAGATGGCAAAATAATCGTGCCCGTGGGTTCTACAATCGAAGTAACTACAATCAAGGTAATAATAATTATTCCTATCGTGGACGTGCCAATACTTCAAACTACAGAGGACGAAGTAATAATTACTACAATCGAGGACGAGGAAATAATACCCCAAGATTTCAATCACAGGCAAGTTACGGACGTGGACGAGATTTTAGAGGTCAAAATCGACAATTTTATGGTCGAGACAACCAACAACAAGCTGCATATGTTGCTGACCAACGAGCAAACCAACAGCAGCAAGAAATTGCGACAGAAAACCGTGAGTCGGGTAGCCAAAATACGTTTTTTCGAGCATAAAATTTTAACATGCCAGGGACTAGACTGCGTTAAATTTAAAATAGGTAATAAGTTATGTTCATTTTTGGTAGATACAGGGGCAACATTATCAGTCATAGCTAAAAATAAAATACCACATTATATAACATTACAAAGTAATGATACAATAATCAAAGGCATTGGTGGTAATATTAGTTCCACTGAAATCGCTAACTTGACATTGCAATTGTTCAGCTCACAAACACAGTCATATTCAACTTACCGAGAATCGGCGATGTTTACATTTAAGTTCCATGTATTAAATAACATGCCATGTCAGGCGGATGGAATTATTGGTCTAGACTTTCTTAGAATGTATAATGCAAACATTGATTTATTAAACAATGTTTTAAAATTACAAAGTAATGACAAAGAGTTTTTAATACAAATGTATCAGAATAGTAGATCTTATAGAAATCTGTATTTACCACGTAGAAGTGAATCAATTCACTTTGTAACAGTTCAGTCAAATTCACAAAATGATTACGTAGTTATTCCAAAACAATTATCGGAAAACATATTTTTGGCAGGAAGTATAGTACAACCAAGTAATGGGAAGATTCCTATTAAAATTTTAAACACATCTGAAGAAGATATTAGTTTACCATATTTTAAACCCGAATTAGAAAAATTGACAGATTACATTATTTGTCAATATAGCAGCACAGAAATGGATGCAAAGCGCGCAAAAAGACTTTTATCTACTTTAAATCTGAATTATTTACATCCAGACGAACAAAAAACAATTGAACAGATTTGTGCCAAGTACGCAGACGTTTTCCAATTAGAAGGTGATAAGCTGAGTACTACTAGTATAATGAACCAATCAATTAACTTAAAGCTAGGTGCTACGCCCATCTATACGAAACCATACAGACTACCACAGTCTACGAAATCGGAAATTGATAAACAAATTAAGCAGATGTTGGATGATGAAATAATAGAACCAACTAATAGTGAATGGAACAGTCCTATACTACTCGTTCCAAAGAAAAGCGACAATAATAATAAGAAATGGAGATTAGTTGTCGATTATAGAAAAATAAATGAGAAAATTCAAGATGATAAGTTCCCACTTCCAAACATTACAGAAATACTAGACTCTCTTTCCGGTTGCACTTATTTCAGCCATTTAGATTTATCACAAAGTTATTATCAAGTTGACCTTGAATTAAATAGCAGGAACGTAACAGCTTTCACTACAAGCTCTGGGCAGTATCAGATGACGCATTTACCGATGGGATTGAAAATAAGCCCAGGTGCATTCTCGCGTATCATGTCAATTGCTATGTCGGGACTAAATTTTGAAAAATGCATAACATATATGGATGATTTAATAATCATTGGTAGAAACCTAGAAATACATAATCAAAATTTGATAAAAGTACTCGAAAGATTAAGGAAAGTCAATCTAAAAATAAATCCAAACAAATGTAATTTTTGTAAAAAGGAACTATTATACCTAGGTCATATTGTAACTGCTAAAGGTGTTTTGCCAGATCCAGAGAAGGTAAAGGCAATACAAAATTATACAAAACCACAAAATTCAGACGATGTACGACGATTCGTTGCTATGTGTAATTATTATCGTAAGTTTATCCCACATTTTGCAGATATTACTATTCCATTAAATAAACTTTGTAGGAAAAACAATAAATTTGAATGGACAGAAAATTGTGAAACTTCTTTTGATATCTTGAAAGGAGCACTTACGACTCCACCTATTTTACAGTACCCAGATTTTTCAACAGAAAACGAATTTATACTTCAAACAGATGCATCAGGTATATCTATAGGATCAGTTTTATGCAATAAAGACTTAAGACCAATCGCATATGCGAGCAGACCATTAAACAAAGCAGAACTAAACTATCCAACAATCCAAAAAGAGTTATTATCAGTAGTATGGAGCGTGAAGTATTTTAGACCATATTTATTTGGAAGAAAATTTACAATCATGACAGACCACAAGCCATTGATATATTTATTTAGTATAAAAGACCCCTCAAGTAGATTAGTGAAGTTCAGGTTACAGCTAGAAGAATATGACTATAAGATTGTTTATATAAAAGGAAAAGATAACGTAATAGCAGACGCACTGAGTAGAATAACTTTAACTTCGGACGATTTGAAGCGAATTAATGAAAATATATTAGTGACAACACGAGCACAGAGTAAGAAAATACAAGAGGAAAGTAGATTAAAAGAATTAAAAGAGGAAGGAAGTTCACTGGATTTTTCTAGTAAACCCATCGATTTGAGGCCTGATCAACCAAAAATCGTGGAGCTATTAAAAAAGCCAATTGACTCAGTGGAAATAAAATTTATAGAAGGTAAAGAGTTAGATAGACTTCGAGAGAAAAAACTAATAAGTAAAGAAGAGAAATGTTTAGCTTACATAGAAAAGCAATTAATTATTTACATTAATCTTAATTATATGTCACAATTCACGCGAGACGTATTTGTGAATATATTAAGTGAGTTTTGTAAGAAAATAAATGTAAAAGAAGTTTGTATAATTAAAAAAAAGAATAACGATATGTTTATTAAAGAATTATGTGAAGAAATAGATAGTAGAAATGAGTGGTCCGGACCACCTCGTATTCATATTTTACGAAATGTAAGGAGAATTCTCGATAGAGACGAAATAACAGTCATACTAAATGATTATCATTTATTGCCTTCGAGCGGACACGCCGGCGGGCGTTCGACGAATGGTGAACAACATTAAAAGTAAGTACTACTGGCCAGGAATAGAAAGTGACGTCAGAAATTACGTAAGTAAGTGTACTAAGTGTCAGGTGATGAAACATTCACCCAGTTACAAGGAGCCTATGGTGATAACAACCACGGCGAATTCAGCATTTGAAAAGATCTTTCTAGATCTTGTGGGACCTCTAGACAGAGATGATGAAGGTAACCAATACATATTAACCCTTCAGTGCGAGCTTTCAAAATATGTGGAAGCTTACCCCATACCAACAAAGGAATCAGCTGTCGTAGCGAGGTCTTTAGTAAGTAATTTTATTTTAAGGTATGGCGTACCGAGAGTAATCGCAACTGATCGTGGTACGGAGTTCATGTCTTCTACCATGACGGAAGTTTGTAAGTTATTAGAAATAGATAAATAAACTCCACTGCTTACCACCACCAAAGCATAGGTGCATTAGAAAATACACATAAAAATTTACGTAACTTTTTACGTATCCAATGTGACGAAAATTCAGACACTTGGAGCCATTGGCTTCCCTTTTAGTGTTTTTGTTTTAATACTACAATACACACTTCAACTAACTACACACCGTATGAACTCGTATTCGGTAAGCCATGTAATATTCCAACTAGGTTAAGAGATGATTTAGAGCCATTGTATAATGCAGAAAATTATGCGTTAGAATTAAAATATAGACTACAGTTAGCACATAAGGATGCTAGAAAAAGATTAATAGATAGTAAGATGAAAAGAAAGGAAATTTATGATAGAAATAAAAACCCTATTAGTTATAAGAAAGATGATTTAATTTTAGTAAGGAATGAAGATACTAATAAAATGGACAGATTGTATAATGGACCGTATGTTGTAATTGAAGAAGCAGGACCTAATGTTAAGATAATTAACAATAGTAATGTAGAAACGGTACACAAAAACCGTACAAAACCATTTAAGGAATAAGGTAAAAAAAAAAAAAAATGTATTTGTTTATTTTTTTCTCTTTTAAGGAGGGTGATGTAGTGTGTAACATTAAGTACCTAGACTAAGTTGTTACACATGTTCAGTTTAAGTGGGCAGTCTCTAAATATACGTCGTACAGAACAGACGCCTTTTATTTGTCAATATAAACTTCGTCCCTCTACACCGGGTTATCTCGCTTACCGAAAGGACGAGCGGTCGGCATCCGGCGTTAGTTACCGTGGCCTGGCTGTGCTTGTTAAGCGTAGAGTCGTACACCAAGAGCTTCCCGCACAAACATTAAAATCAGCTTACGCGCTGGGCGTACAGTTGCACATAGCCGGCGAGGACCTGGAGGTTTATGCCTTTTACAAACCTCCCACATCGAAACTGGACATGTCGGAGGTCAGACGCCTCATCAAAAACACCGATAACCCGACCATTCTCGCCGGAGATTTCAATGCAAAACATCCAGCGTGGAATAGCCACCACCAAAATCCCGACGGGAGACGACTCTTCGCAGACGCGGAGGCCCATGGGTACACGGTGTCTGGACCTAAGACGCCGACCCACTGGCCAGAAAACCACAACTACATGCCTGACGTGATAGACATCGTCGTACACCATGGGCTGCATTGCCAGGTCACACAGCAAGTACTGGAGGACGAGATGCAGTCTGACCATCATCCAGTACTCGTCGTCCTGTCAGTCATGCCGACCCGCATACAGCCTCAAGCGCCACGTCGATTAATCGACTGGGACATATTCTCAAAGAAGGTTGATTCTACCACGCCAACTCGGCCTATCACCACAGCTGCTGACGTCGACCTACTGGCCGACGAGATCACTGCTTGCGTACAACAAGCACTGGAAACAGCAACTAAAACGCAACAGCAGGGGAGAGTGCTTCAGCCGCCCCTGCCTGCTCGCATACGGAAGCTTATTACCGAAAAAAGGCGCCTACGCAAGCAGTGGCAACAATCTCGCTGCCCAACTCAGAAAACAGCACTCAATAAGCTGACAGAGAAGGTGAAGGCCGAGCTGTGTGCTCTGCGAGCCGCGAGTTGGGAGGAACGCATTGACGCCGCGGAGGGCGACTGGCCCTCCATACACAAGCTGTGCCGCCAGCTGAAGAATACCCCAGCTCCGGTTCGCCCACTGCTGGGCACAGACGGGGCGCTCAAATATGTAGCGGGAGACCGAGCGGAGGTCTTTGCCGAACATCTGGGGCGTCAATTCCAACCGAACCCGACTACATTGCACGAACATGTCGCAGCAGTCGAGAAACACATTGGAGATTACTTCGCCACGCCGATAGCTCCCGATGAAGATGCCATCTATTTCTCGCCTGGCGCAGTCAGACGCGCCTTCTTGCGAACGAATCCCCAGAAGGCCCCAGGTGCCGACCATATCTCAAATACAGCGCTGCGCCACCTGCCCCACCGCATGGTCGCGGCCATCGCGCGCCTGTATACAGGGATTCTCCGCACGGGCTCCTTCCCGGCCTCGTGGAAAGAAGGGCGCGTCATCATGCTGCCCAAGGCGGGCAAGAATGTCCTGAAGCCGGAGAGCTATCGGCCGATCACTCTCCTGCCCAACATCTCCAAAGTGTTCGAGTCCCTCCTGCTGCGACATCTTACACCTCACATAGCACCACGCCCGGAACAGTTTGGTTTTCGGTCGGAACACTCTACGACGCTCCAGCTGTCGAGGGTACTGCACCTGCTGTCGTCCACTATGAACAGGAAAGAGTACGCGGTCGCAGTATTCCTCGACATGGAAAAGGCCTTCGACCGCGTATGGCACGACGGCCTAATATATAAGCTGACAACATCCAGCGCGCCCCGTCGCGTGGTAAGAGTAATCCAATCTTTTTTGACCAACAGGACGTTCAGAGTGGTGGTGGAAGGCGAGCTGTCCACCCCCCGCCCAATATTGGCGGGCGTGCCACAGGGCGCCGTGTTATCGCCTGCGTGTTACTCACGTTACACCGACGATATCCCCACTACTCCAGAAGCTACGCTAGCATTGTACGCAGATGACGCTGCGTACATCACTTTAGCTATTATGATGCTAATTTATTATTGCATTAATGTCTGTTGTAATTATGTATGTATAACTTTATGTGCTCCACTTTTTGTGTTGAGGTAACAGGTTAAATAGAAACGACCAATTAGGACTGTAGTTTATTGGCGACTAAAAACTTCTCTGTCTCACGGGCGCAGCCGTGCGTTACCAACTATATTATATTTGCTGAGTTAGCTTGTACATATAATGTGTCCCTACAGTAGCCCCCTCCTTAAAGAAAAAAAAATATGGAACTTACACTAAGTATACTTTTTAAGAACAATACAAATAATTTTTTTTTTTTTTTTTAAAACTACATGGTTTTTTATTTTAATGTCCATACACTACTTTATCTTCATAATCCTATTTCTTCATGAAGAAGAAAACGACACATGTGACACCACACTATGCTTACAATTAATACACATCTGGATTACGGGGTATGGTCGGCGGTGGCACTGCTTGCACCTTAACGACTGGCAGACTCCAACCAGCCGCAACTGCTTCCTTTTGGAACCAGCCTCGTACTCGTTTTTTACATTGGCCTCGGATTAAATACAGAATCAACACTCCCATGAGCACAGCGCACACAATCACCATAATTTCCAATACACCCACTCTTTGCCCCATCGTTTCGTTAGACACCGACTGTGCTAACGCGACATTGTTCTGTTGTGGTTTACTTTGTCCCCAACCCATTATTAATTTCAGAGATTTTTATTCTATTAACAAAACAAACACGTTCGTAAGGACTTATTCCAACAATGGATAAATTACGTTTAATGTTACAAATGCTATTTGTTACACTACCAGAACATTTTGTCTTAGTTATAATTTAATCTTAGTCAGCACTTCTTTATGATACTTCGCATTTGGCTGGCCTAAATAAACATCCTGCAATATGCTAGAGTTGCATTCATTGTTTATTACTAAATGCTTCTACGTTGATACAATATTAACCAATTTACATGTTACCTACTTATTGAATATCACCTGTAACTTATATTATTAACTTGTTTACTTAATTACATGAATACAATACAATTATAGTAGAGTACACTTTTTTTTAAACTGGGAATCGAACCCATTTCCCGTAATGCTCTAGCTTACTGTACCATAAGGTATAACATACATAGTTTTCATTCTGCAAACCTTATCGGCTGCTTAACCGTTCTACCGCTGTGGGTGGTATAAGTTATACGCTTAGTACTACAAGTCTTATCATTAAACAGTTTGTTATTAGGTTTAGTTACTACGCAATCTTTTTCTTGTTGTATTAGTGGAAAGGTTCCGTCATTAACTACGTACGCCGGTTTTAACCTATCGATTGATATTTTCACACGCTTATCTGCTATTTGTAACATGA
This sequence comes from Orthosia gothica, assembly GCA_949775005.1. Lineage (NCBI taxonomy): Eukaryota > Metazoa > Arthropoda > Insecta > Lepidoptera > Noctuidae > Orthosia > Orthosia gothica. The sequence goes on along the minus strand of OX459040.1, from coordinate 8,423,375 downwards.
AATACTTCTCTTTTCTCTCTAAAACCTGATATGGACCGTCATAGGGAGGTTGTAAGGATCTTTTAACCAGATCTACTCTCACAAAAACATGTGAACAAGTTTTTAAATCAGAATGAACAAATATATTCCTCGCGTCTCTCTGTTTAGTCGGTCTCGGCCTAAGGTTTTCGATAATATTTCTAATTTTGTTTACATATTCGTTTGAATCGCTAACGCTTATGCTATTGCCCCCGTAAAAATCCCCGGGTAACCGTAATGTCTTTCCAAATGCTAATTCCGCGGCACTGACACCAGTGTCGCTCCGCGGTGTTGCTCGTAACCCAAACAGAACTGTCGGCAATTCTTCCACCCACGCGCCGCTGTCCCTCCTGGCCATCAGTGCTGCTTTTAACACGCGATGAAACCTTTCTACAGTGCCATTCGCCTGCGGGTGGTACGCTGTAGTTCTTAATTTATCTATCCCTAAACATTTCATTAATTCATTGAACAAGCTGCTCTCGAATTGTCTGCCCTGGTCTGTAGTAACCCTTACCGGACAACCGTACCTTGAAATCCAACCTTCGTACAACGTCTTGGCTACCGTACTAGCATACATGTTTCTGATTGCAAAAGCTTCTGGCCATCCTGTCGCCCTATCAACCACCGTAAGGCAATATCTATACTCCTCTGGTGACGTAGGTAATGGTCCTACTAGATCGACATGTATATGTTCAAAGCGGCCACTACTTTCGTATTGACCCAGTCCGGATACAGTATGACGTATAACCTTCGACTTCTGGCATTGAACGCAGGTTTTGGCCCACTGTCCTACGTCTGTGTTCATACCTGGCCAAAAATACTTAGACGTCACTAATTTCCGAGTAGTACGAACTCCAGGATGGCACAAACCGTGTACTGCTTGAAATGCCCTTTTCCTAAAAGCTACTGGTAGATATGGCCTTGCAACCGAAGTAGATAGTTCACACATCACCTCGCTTTGACAGTCGGGTAAATTAATTCGCTTAAATTGCATCACTTTGTTTTCTTTCAATAAAAGCGACGTCAGCTCGTCATCCATCCGTTGCGCCAACGCTAATTCGCTGAAATCGAGCGTTGTTGGACATGTGATAGTTTCAACCCGAGACAGTGCATCCGCTGCCGTATTTTCATTACCGTTAATGTACTGTATATTTGTTGTGAATTCACTGATAAACATAAGTTGTCTAACGCGTCTAGTTGTTTCTTTGTCACTAGGTTTTTGTGTGAATGCATAAGTTAATGGTTTATGATCCGTGTAAATTACAAAAGATCTGCCTTCTACCATATAACGAAAATACTGAACCGCCGAATAAATAGCTAATAGCTCCCTGTCATACGTACTATATTTAAGCTGCACGTCACTGAGTTTCTTAGAATAATAACCTAAGGGGCCCCAGTGTGAGCCAACCTTAACTTGTAACACGGCACCGATACAGTCGTTCGACGCGTCCGCCCATATTGCAAGCTCGGCGTTTAGCACCGGGTACGATAACATAGTCGCATTCTGTAGGCTAGTTTTACATTTCGCAAACGCAACGTTTGCTTCTGGCGACCAGTTAATTATAGACTTATCTTTTTTCTTAGCCTTCTGTAAATACGTATTTAACACTGATTGATATTCCGCTGCCCTAGGTAAACTAGACCTATAAAAAATTATCATTCCCAAAAAACGCCGTAACTGATCTACCGTTTCGGGCTTTGGGAAATCAATGATTGCCTGAACTTTATCTGGTAATGGACTGATTCCTGATGACGTGACCTCGTAACCTAAAAATTCTAGTTTCTCTTTTCCAAAACTACATTTTGCCATATTGATAGTTATGCCGAATCGGCTTAATCGCTCAAATATCGCCTTTACGTGTAACTTATGAAGCTCGGGCGTCTCACTAGCTACGATGATGTCATCTATGTAACAAAAGTAGAAATTAGACTCGGTTTGGCCTTCTGCACCTATTTTGCATTGTGCATCTAAGCCTTGTAATACCACGTTATTCATATATCGCTGAAATGTTTGCGCGGCGTTCCGTAAACCGAAGGTCATGCGCGTAAACTCATATAACCCAAAGGGTGTGGTTATCGCGGTTTTTTCTACGTCTTCAGGTGCAATCACAATATTATGATACGCTCTGTTTAAATCTAAACGCGAGAATATACACTTATTCCCTAAAATATATGTAAAGTCATTTATCCGCGGGATGGGGTACCTATCCGGTATTGTTATTGCATTTAAGGCTCTATAATCACCGCAGGGACGAATCTGCCCGTCCTTTTTGGGTACCACATGTAACGGACTGGCCCAAGGACTTTTCGACGGCCTACAAATTCCCATTTCCTGCATGCGTCTAAACTCCTCCTTTACCTTTACATATTTCTCTGGGGCTAATGGTCTAGCTCGAGCGAATACGGGAGGGCCGTGTGTTTCAATGTAATGTAACACCGCATGCGGGGGTTCCTCATTAAAAGACACAGGTTTAGTGATCTCGGGAAACTCGGCTAGAATATCCGAATAAATGCAAGCGTTATCAATCGTAGTTAAGGATGGTCCCTTCCACTTTACAATTAAACCTACTGCACTTAAACTCGTTACTTCATCTATGAGTCGTCGGCCGCTTACATCTACTAGCAATTTATACCTTGTTAAAAAATCTGCGCCTATTATGGGCTGATTCACATCTGCTACAATGAAATGCCAAGTATACGGCCGTCTTAATCCTAGACTTAAAGTTAATGTTTCAATACCGTAAGTTTTTATTATTGTACCGTTAGCGGCATATAAAGTAAAGTTAGACCTATTACTATCATAATAACTACGCGAACGATTTTTCCTCACGGGTATTACGGATACATTAGCTCCCGTATCTATTAAAAATCTCATACCTGTCTTCTTATCACATACAATTAGGCGGTTGTACACCGTGCAACGTCCCGCCGTCGGCTGCACCATGTCTAGTTTCCCGCCGACTTCTCCTGGCCCTTGCTCCAATTACAGGGTTTCACACACTTTGTTGCCTTCTCCCTGTAACGATAGTGGTAAAAACACAACCAATTAGCACTTTTTCTCTCGCCACCCGCATCACCATGTCTCGATGCCGATCTCGAACCTCGGCTGCCGCCGTCCCAACGCTCTCTGCCTCTGCCACGCTCCAGACCTGTGAGACGCAGGTTGATTTTCGCTAGCTCCCCCAGGATTTGGCTGGTGCTTGATGATCCATCACTCCTGGTCTGGACCTCCCCTGCCTTGACCTCTGCTACCATTGCTGAGCCCTCTCCTATGCTTTCCAGCACCTTGTCTGCTATGGTTGCGAGCACGTCCAATTTCTTCGAGTCGGACACTGCCAGCACAGCACGCACTGATTTCGGTAGGTGTGATTGCCACATCAACTTCAGGGTATCGTCCGCCACCTTCTCCCTGGCCAACTCACGCATCCGACGTAGCAAATGGGATGGGCGCTGGTCTCCCAACTCCATTTCGCTGATCAGCTTCTGCAATTTCCTCGTCTCCGACTCCTCGAACACTTCCAACAGCCTTTCCTTCAGCGTCTGATATTTCCGAGACTCAGGCGGAGCCAATAACAAATCGCTCACCTGCTGTATAGCGACCTTGTTTAGCTTTGTAACCACCAGATTTTGTTTGGCTGCATCACTCAGCCTTTGATTCTCCACCGCGGCCTCGAACTGGACAAACCAGAGTCGCGTTTGGTCTGTCCAAAACTCAGGAATGCGCGAAGAGACAGTTATGCTGGCCAGCGCCTTTTCGCTGGCATCTCCGGACATGTCCTCCTTCACACCTTGCGCCCGCGGCGCAACTCCTTGCGGTGGATTAATTTTTCCGTCCATTTTTCAGTCTATACGTGTACCTCACCCAAAATAAAATGATCACGTCGGGGTCACCACTTTAGCTATTATGATGCTAATTTATTATTGCATTAATGTCTGTTGTAATTATGTATGTATAACTTTATGTGCTCCACTTTTTGTGTTGAGGTAACAGGTTAAATAGAAACGACCAATTAGGACTGTAGTTTATTGGCGACTAAAAACTTCTCTGTCTCACGGGCGCAGCCGTGCGTTACCAACTATATTATATTTGCTGAGTTAGCTTGTACATATAATGTGTCCCTACATCACAAAGTCCATGAACGCAAACCACGCAGCAGTCAAAATGCAGCGCGCCCTCAACACCATCCCCGAGTGGCTAGCTAAATGGCGGCTATCGGTTAACGTGGGTAAGACGCAGGCTCTTGTTACAGGACAGGTGACCCTCCCACCGCCACTGACACTACAAGGAGCCGACATAGAATGGTCCCCCCACGCTAAGTACCTGGGGGTGACCATTGACCGTCGGCTCACGATGGGGTTGCACGTCAGAAAGGTCGCGGCGCAATGCAGGGTCGCTCGTAACCTCCTCCACCCGGTGCTCTCATCTCGCCTCCCCGTCCGTGCCAAGCTGGGAATTTACAAAACCTACCTGCGATCCATACTCACATATGCAGCCCCAGCTTGGTACGCCCTCACTAGCGAGGGAACCAAGAACAAACTCCGCGTACAACAGAACCAAATCCTCAGACGCATCCTAGACGCGCCTCGCTATGTGAGGAATGACGTCATCCTGCGTGACGTAGGGATAGAGAGCCTGGATGGTTTTATTGAGCGACTCGCAACAACTCTGTTCGCGCGGGCCGATGCTTCTGCCTGGCCCCATATCGCCGATATAGCGCCATGGCACGCGCGCCCGCCCGACAGTAAGCGCCTCCCACGTGACCTCATTTCTGATACCGCAACCCCATCCACCACCCGGACTTGACGCCTGAGTAAGCAGCAATCAGTCAACACGCTGTTTACTCAAACAATAACACTACCCACCTCACACGACATAAACGGCGTGAAGTTTGTTCTAAGTTAATATAGACAAGCTTTACGTCGTAAACAGACATACATAACTATACACTCGCTAGTACACATGCACCGAATAGCGCTGCGGTCGCCGCGCGCTATCGGTTATCATGAGCGGTGTAATACAGGTCATTGCCGCTCCCACACACACAAACGGCGCTAGTAGTAGCTAGTCGCTTTCATTATCAAACTGTAGGTTCGTCCAAAGTCGACGCTCCTGCCGCAGGTCGCCTTAGCTGGGCCTCCCAGGGTACGCCCTGGGTCTCACTCGGCTGAGGTGGACCGCCAGGAGGTCGTGAAGAAACGGCGGACCGTTCATAACGGCCGTCGTGGCGCGCCTACAGTCACATACAGCAAGCCAAACACAGTGCGCAATGGTGCCTCAGTACATTAGTACAAAAGACATCAACGCGCACACAAGTTAGGTCCAAGACCACCAAGCGACGAGCTCATCGTTGTGAGCTCCGGTACTGCATCCGCGGGCTGGGAACGGATGTTCCGGCACCGCTCGCCCCACCCCCTTGCGGGGGTGGCGCGACTCCCACTGAGTAAGAAGGCAGTCTGCGTTCGGTACGGTTCGGGAGCATACACTGCACTGACTTAGGTCGGTCACCTATTGCCCCCGCATCTTATCGGATACAGGCTCAGCAGCGTACCGTGTCATTTGCTCCTTGTGCTGTCTTCATTAGCGAAACCACACAGGTGGCTCATGATACGCGACACTGCCGCACTGTTAGGTACTTAGGACTTTAGTTTAGGACATAAATATTTTATATTGTAAGCAGAGTCAGTTAATTTTAAAAATAAACTCTTGTTACTCCCATATTGCGTGTTTAGTTTATCTCTCAACACACCCCCCTCTTACAATACACTAATTAATAAAATTGACTTCTTATTTAGTACTTATGTACTGTAAAATTATAAACATTAATTTAAACAAACAACATATTAAAACTCAATCATTTGCAATAAACGAACTAATAATTACTTTATTATTTTCAGTCATACATATTTTTGTTAAATTTCAACAGTAATTTATTATCAACCTCTAGGCTATAGCAAGGTTTAGCACCAATCAGTCGCTTTGTATGTAAACTACCTTCAATAGTATTTGTATTAAGTTTATTGCGTTGTATTTTCTTTATTAAATTTATAGAAGAGAAGATCCTCTCTACGGCGGTACTGAAATGGGGTAGACTTAAGATTGCAGAAACCAATTTGGACAGCGTAGGATATAATTGATTGTTGTAGTTAGCAGGATCACGGGCTGCAGAGTTTTAACAGTTGATTCCTCTCCATATGGACTAGGTGCCGTGTTGTCACAAATTGGGCATGATAGAGTGGAACGACCAATATCATTCGCATCCCGCACGCTCAACTCAGCGGAGAAGCGGTACTCACAAATTCAAAAAGAGGCAACTGCCATCATATTTGGGGTACGGCGGTTTCATCAGTACCTTTATGGGAAATCAGACACCTTTGTATTACACACAGATCACAAGCCAGTTATATCAATATTTGGGCCTTATAAGGGCATACCGGCGGTGTCTGCTAATAGACTACAGAGGTACACCATGTTTTTATCCGCATACAACTACACAATTGAATATGTTCGAAGTGCAGATAATAACGCCGACTTCTTATCACGGGCAACTTTAGGCTACGACCAACCGCGGCTACACGCGCAACGCCGCCGCTGCATCAGTTATTGACCGCGCGTCTTATGTTCACTTTGTAGTTGAAGGTAGCTTGCCAATAACTAAAGATGAGTTGCGCGATGCGACAGATAAGGATACTGTTTTAAAAAATGTTATCAATTTAGTCCAAAATGGTTGGCCAAGGAAAGTAGATAATTCATGGATTAAACCTTATTACTTATGTAAAACCGAATTATCCTACGAGAATGGATGTTTAATGAGAGGACATAAGGTTATGCTGCCGGAAATACTACGTAGTAAAATTTTGAAAGAGTTGCACAACTCACATTTAGGGATAGTTAAAACTAAGGCTGAAGTCAGATCACGCTTTTGGTACCCGGGTATTGATGAGGCTGTGGAGCTGATGATCAAGTCGTGCAACATTTGTAAACAGCTGCGACCGTCACCCCCCCCCGAGCGTCTCTTGTTCCATGGCAATACCCACCAACGCCGTTCCATCGACTGCACATAGACTTTCTCGGCCCTATAAGTAATCTAGTATTTTTGGTAGTTGTAGATGCGCACTCAAAGTGGATATAGAGTGGATAGTGGGTTTATTTGATTATAGGAACTCAGTCACAGGGTTCTCACCGGCTGAGTTAGTGTTTGGGCGAAAACTGAGAACACACTGGATGTTCTGAACCCGACGCCATCGCCGTCCCCGCTCACGACACTTGCAAGTAATGTGAAATCTAAACAGTGCTCGCAAATTAAATATAACAGAGGAAATAACAGACAAGTGTACAAGCCAGGAGATGAAGTGCTCTATAAAAAATATATAAATAAAAATAGATATCAATGGTGCAAGGGTGTCGTCATAAACAAAATAGGATCAGTGTTATACCTAATCAAAGACAGCATCACATCCAACAATGTCAAAAAACATAAAAACCAAATAATAACCAACAACTGCGAACCTCGCACCTGTATCATAGAGGACGAGGACTTGGCAGCTGAACCTCAACCGCATGTGAGGGGGGATGTGAGTGAGGATCCCAGTCAGATGACTTTATTTAGGTGTCCACAGAGACTCCTGCGTAATATACCCAGAGTGGATTATGCGCCTTATTTGTAATGTAAGAAGATATAAATGTAAGGTAGAATATTAAGTAATATTAAGATAACTATAAGTTAGTATTAAGAACTTTAATTAAAGGGTTGTTGTAAGCTAAAGGGGGGGAGATGTTGTGTGGAGCATAGGCTGAATATCATTGTTGTCTATGCCCTTTTATTTGTCTATGATAGAACGGCCATCTTTAATAAACCAGTGTGTCTAATACCGGCGTTTGATTATCACGTATATTTTACCTAACCCTGCATCCAAACTTAACATTAGCACAGTCAAAGTAAACTTGCTCTGAGCTTACGATCGGCTCCTGATGTTTTAAGTTATTATATTCCTTTAAAAATACTAAGTAGGTGATTTAAAATAATTACGTTATAAAAACTCAATCTGGAATATTATATAATTATAAATAATAATACTACATAAAGTCATAATTATCCAGTTACCGAGGCCGAGTTTCTCTCCTCTAAATTTTCGCAGAATTAATGTTACAAATTGTCAAGCACGCGTTATCTGCTGTGATTGGCTGTTGAAAATTCATCCAAGCGGTGAGAAACTCGGCCCTAGCCTCTTTCAAATTTAACCAAGATCGATTCAGCTTTTGAGAGTAACATTCTCACCCCATAGCTCGATAGCTACAATCTAGGGGTCTTTAAGTCTCTAGTGAATAGGTTACTTCTAGGCAAGCGTGCTCCACCGTCGCCCACATCATCGCTTACCATCAGGTGAGGTAGTGGTCAAGCGCGAGCCTACAATGAATAAAAAAAAAACCTCAAAACTTTAGAAATGATTTAATTTTAATCAAGACTCTAATTACTAACTTACATAAAAACCGGCACAGTGCGAGCCGGACTCACGCAATGTGGGTTCCGTATAAACATATTTTAAACTAGCTGACCCCCGCGGCTTCGCTCCCGTCAAAATTATAACCTATGTTACTCGGGCATAATAAAAGAAAATATTCCTGCAAGGTGACTCACGAAGGACTCATTTCGGAGGACATCGCAGTGCACGCTGGTGTCCGTCAGGGCTGTCTTCTTTCGCCCCTCCTTTTTATAATCGTTCTCGACGGAATCATGTTGCGCACTCACGATAGCAGGCGTCGCGGGATTGAGTGGTGATTGACCAACGTCTTGGAAGACCTGGACTATGCCGATGATCTATGCCTGCTGAGTCATACACACGCTGACATGCAAGCGAAACTGAACGACCTGCGCCAGGAGGCGGCGAAAACTGGGCTCAAAATTAACATCCGAAAGACTCAAGAGATGCGTACAGGTGTGAAGAATTCTACACCGATGTTAATCGGCACAGAGGTTGTGGAACGCGTCCACAAATTCACGTACCTCGGGAGCGTCGTGTCAGAAACTGGAGGAACTGAAGAGGATATCGCTTCTCGGATTGCCAAAGCGCGAGCTACCTTCGCGCAGCTGAGACCTGTGTGGCAATCGCGGTAACTGACCCGAAGGGTTAAACTCAAAGTCTTCGGGTCCAATGTCAAATCCGTGCTGCTCTACGGGTGCGAGACGTGGAAGGTAACAAAGGACATCTCGCGCCAAATCCAGGTCTTCGTCAACCGATGTCTTCGTCGCATCCTCGGAATTTACTGGCCCGAGATCATCTCTAATGTAGAGCTGTTGGAGAGATGCAACGAGACCCCGATCGACCGACAGATCAAGCGGCGTAAATGGAGTTGGATTGGTCACACGCTCCGGAGGGATTCCGATCACATTCCTAAACAGGCCTTAGATTGGAATCCTCAAGGAAAAAGGAAGCGAGGCCGTCCCCGTCAATCTTGGCGACGTACCGTATTAGCTGAAGCGACAAGCATTGGAATGGCGTGGAGCGAGGTGAAGCGCGAAGCTCAAGACCGGTCTCGATGGAGGACTACTGTGGAAGCCCTCTGCCCCAGCTAGGGGACATAGGATCTTAAGTCAACTCGGGCATAATATAGCTTTCCATAGGTGAAAGAATTTTTTAAATGGGTCCAGTAGTTTCGGAGCCTATTCGGTACAAATAAACAAACAAAAAAATCTTTCCTCTTAATAATATTGGTATAGATAATGGGTTCTAATGATAAATACCCCACATGCTTATGTGCATTTTTCTTGGATTCATCATGTGTTTTTTTTTGGATCCCATAATTAAAATTTTGTAATTTACCTGTAATGTTATTTGGTATTTACCTGTTATGTTTGTTATTATGATTTGATTTAATTTTATTTTTTTTTAATTCTAATTGTTGACATTATTTTATTGTAATTTTGAATTTATTTTATTTTTATTTTATTGAAATTTTATTTGACATTATCTTATTGTGATTTTTATTTTATTATTTTTTGTAATTTTGAATTTATTTTGATTTTAGTTTTATTTAATTTTATTGCAATTTGGAATATACTCTGACTTTTCTTTATTCAGATTTAATTTAATTCTATGTAATTTTAATCTTAGTTTGAGCATGATATTAAAATATTTATTTTGTCATTACTATTGTAAACAAGCGTCAACTATGGGACCACATCATCGCTTACCATCAGGTGAGATAGTGGTCAAGCGCGAGCCTATAATATATAAAAAAAAAAAAAAAAAAACACGGGTTTTTACCTAGTTTAGAAGTCAGGGCTTCAATAATTCTGGTGTAAACAATTTATTTGTCAATAAAAACTATTTGATTTGATTTGATTAAATGTCTGCGATGATTAAAAATTTAAAAGCAGGTGCCTGTTGTTTAGAATGTTCAAAAAGTGAGTCAATTAATAATTTTGCTAATCTTACTGATATTATAAATGCGAAAGTAAAAAGTAATGTTTCCATATGTCTAAGTGACTTTTTAGCACACATAAGTGACATATAAGTTGTGTCGTGCTTTACCCAGTTTTAGCAACGTTAGTGGTAACAGTTTATTACTCAATACTCTCTATATAAGGTTACAAATAATACACAGTTATTCTAAAGATCCATAAATTTTAATACTCTTTTACAGTTTTGTTCTGAAAAAACTTGTATTTTTTTATCCGTTTTCTGATTTTTATGTTTCCCGTTTCCCTTCATTTGATTCCACTTCATCTTGTGTAGTGCTTTTTTCTTGAATATTTATTGGGTCAATACCTCGCTCTTAATTTCTTGATCCGATTTTGTTCTTTTTTTTCTTTAATCGCTTTTTGTATATATATCGGGTCTCTTATTCTCATATTTCTTGGAAACCTGGGATCTACCAACTCAGGAAGCAAAAAATCCATATAAAATTAAACTAGTTATGGTTCCATTTCTCGTTTCCAAAAATTGTCAGCTCTTACTATCCACTCAATTTTTATGTCTTTTGATTCTCCACACCAAATTGCAAATAAACGTTTTGATTTATTTGTAATGTGCAGCTGTCCCTGTATCTGATAAAACCAAATGTGTTTTTATTGATGATGAGTTTATCTTTTGAATCCAACTTGTAACATGGAAGTTACTTGCTTTTTACCATTTTGTGTAAATCTTTTTCATAAACTGGCAATGAACAGTAACAATTGGAGATTTTTTTTCAGGAAACATATCAGGTTTTACATGTTCTTACGTAGTTCGAATCTTCTCCTTTGGAAAAAGCTTTCTGTTTTTCTTTATTTGGATTCTCCTCATCATCATTTTCCTTTTCATTCCAGATGTTGTCGGTGAGTGATAGAAACGCGGAAGTCGATTTAAATAATACACAAGTTAGGAGTGCGCCAGGCACAGTAGTAAATGTTCCTACGGAAAGGACGAGTAGTCGATTGTCTATGTTAAAAGCCGAGTTAGAGTTACACAATTCCGAGTTAGCACAGGCTAGGGCGGCATCCGCCGCGGCGTTAAGTCGTTTGGAGATAGCTAGAATAGAACTAGAAAACTCCAACGACGCGGAACCGCCGTCCAGATATGAAGAGTCACGTGTTGAGGGTTGGATCTCGGCACAACGCGTAACCAGTAGGCCGATAATATTAGACAACGTTCAAATCCCGGAACAAAGCACGCGGCCACCCAACATAAGTAGGAATGAACCACGCGAGGGTGAAAACATGTCTCGAAATAATAATAAAAATAATAGCAGCGACATGTCAATGTTGGCCGACGCGATAATGCAAGCGGTAAATTCCAATAGATCAGACTCAGCGGCACCGAAATTCATTCACGAACTTCCCCATTTCGACGGAACAATAGCAGAGTGGATGGCTTTTAAATCAGTTTTTATGGACACAGAAACCATGTTCACAGACGTACAAAATGTAGCTCGTTTACGAAAAGCGCTACGTGGCGCCGCTCGCGAAACAGTCAGAGCATTATTATTCACGGTATCGGACCCGTACGAAATCATTGACACGTTAGAAAGACGGTACGGAAGACCAGAATTACTCGTACTCTCCGAACTCGAGAACATAAAACGCATGCCACGAATGTCAGAAGACGGACGCAACGTCAGCAGTTTCGCGAGCAAAGTAGCCAACGCAGTAGCGGCAATAAAATCGCTTAAGCAACCGCAGTATTTATATTCACCCGAGTTAGTAAACAGAATTGTAAACAAGCTAAGTATAATTCTAAAATATAAATGGTACGAGTTTCGATCAGCGCATGCTGGAGCGCCCGAGCTAGAATTACTATCTAGATTCCTAAATAACATGGCTGATCAGTGCGGCGCTATGTTCGCATACGAAACTGCGCAAGACGAACGCAAAACAAAACAAAAGCCACGCGCAATAAACATGACACGTCATCAGGATTACTCTCGCCGGAACGACGTAGACAGCGATAGCTCTTGTCAGTCGGAAACAGATGACGACCCGTCGCGTAAAACAGTAGCCTCATTAAGCAAATCATCTAATAAAAAACAAACGTCGAAAACACAACAAAAACCACGACCGTCAGCAGAATCAACGCAGTCGGAAAAAAGTATATGTATTATTTGCGCAGGCAATCACAATGCTACCGAGTGCGCGGACTTTTCAAAGCTAACGGTAAGCGAAAGGTGGGACGCGGCCAAAAGCAATAAGATGTATTTCCGATGTTTAGGTGATTCACATAGGCGACCAGTTAAATGTTAATGAAAGAATAATAAACCTTGTGGAGTAAATGGATGCGAAGCGGCACATCATAAACTATTGCATGGCAACGATAAGACATCTCCGCCCGCACGCGGCAACGTAAGCTCAATTAATCACTTGTATAAATCCAATACCTAAAAATAGTGCGGGTCGAATTAAGCGGCCCAATAGGTACAGTTAGCACCCACGCGCTGTTAGATGAAGGATCAACCATGACGTTGGTCGAACGAGACGTAGCGGACAATGTTATACCTAGGGGACGCGGCCAGCTCTTTTTACTAGAGGGAGTAGGAGGAAATAGATTAGACGATACGAGATCGTGCCATGTAAAATTATCAATTCGCGGCCTGTGCAACAGAAACATAGAAACTATGAATGCAAGCACTATAGGCAATCTAAACTTATCTCCACAAGAAGTTAGCAATGACTTAGTGCGGCAATGCAGTCACTTAGCCGAAATTGAAGATGAATTATGCTTCGAAATGGGAAAACCGACCATATTAATAGGCCAGGATAATTGGCATTTAATAACGTCCAGACAATTGCGTGTCGGAAATAAAAACCAGCCCGTAGCATCATTAACTAAGCTAGGTTGGGTACTGCACGGGCAAGACTCGAGGCCGCGTAACACCGTAGCGATAATAAATTAAGTGCGACCGACACAGACCGACGACCCCACTCTAGAACTAATTAGATTTTTTTTCAGTATAGAATCATTAGGTATAGAGCCATGAAAACCAAAGTCTGACCCAGACCAGCGGGCCCTAGCTATTCTAGATAAAACATGTAAAAAGCTGGAAAATTGTAATAGTTACGAAGCAGGCTTACTCTGGCGGACAGACAGCGAGGAAATGCCAAATAACAAAAAACAAGCTCTCAACCGTCTGTACAGCCTAGAAACCAAACTGGACAAAAATAAAAATTTAAAAACCGAATACAGTAGGCAGGTAAACAATCTCATAGAGTCAGGCTACGCTGAAAAAATAGAGTCTCCGGCCACGTCGCTACGCAGCTGGTACTTGCCACATTTCTCGGTCATTCACCCCCAGAAAGGAAAAGTACGTTTAGTGTTCGATGCAGCAGCCAAATACGGGGGAAGGAGCTTAAATGACGCGCTCTTAGCAGGCCCAGATTAGTTACAATCATTATTCGGTGTATTAGTCAGATTCAGAAGAGGCAAAATCGCGGTCGTAGCTGATATAAAAGAAATGTTTTTACAAATTAAAATAACCGAACAGGATCGTGACAGTCTACGATTTTTATCCACCAGAAGAGTACCGAATGACGTCATTAATATTCGGGGCAGCGTCATCACCCTGTACTGCCATTTACGTAAAAAATAAAAACGCAGAATGTCACAGTAAACAACATCCAGAGGCTGCGAAAGCTACTGTCCGTAATTTTTATATGGACGATTACCTAGGCGCGTTCAACACCGAAAGCGAAGCGAAGCGAGTAATAAACTCAATGCACGAAATGCATTTAGCAGCATCTTTCGAATTACGTGGGTGGGCGTCGAACGTACCCGAAATGATAAGTGAGGTTACGGACACGCGCAGCACCGATACGACCACGCTAGGTAAAAGCGATACGGAGCGATCTTTAGGCCTGATATGGAACCACGCACGCGATACGCTAGGTTTTAACGTCAACCTACGAAATACTCCCGCGAACGTCATTCAAGGCGATACTCTGCCTACCAAGCGACAGGTAACTAGCGCGGTAATGTCAGTATTCGACCCGCTAGGTTTAGTTTCACCAATTACGATGATAGGTAAATGCCTCATACAAGAGATATGGCGCAGTGGTATAGGTTGGGACGACCCCATTACGGCCGAGCATCACGTAACATGGCTATCATTTATAAAAAACTTTCAACTATTAAAAAAGTTAGAAATAGATCGTTACATACCTGCGACATTCTCTGGCGAAGGGGAGCTACACATTTTTTGCGACGCGAGCGAAAAAGTGTACGCCACAGCAATATACCTCGTCAGTTCAGAAGCAAATGGTAACAAAACATCACGATTAGTAGTAGGTAAAGCTAAAGTGGCCCCATTAAAACCCATATCAGTACCCCGTCTAGAGCTTCAAGCAGCAGTATTAGGCAGCAGATTAGCCGAATCGGTCAAGCGCGAGTCCGAATATAAAATAATAAAATGTCATTATTGGTCCGACTCAAAAACAGTATTAGCTTGGATTAAATCCGACCCGCGCACATTCAAATCATTTGTTGCTCACCGACTAGCTGAAATCGAAAGTCTAACTACTACAGCAAACTGGCACTGGGTACCTAGCGCTGATAACGTAGCGGACGACGCAACCAAGGGCATTCCTGCCAATTTCAACTCAAAACATAGGTGGTTCTCGGGACCAGAGTTCATTAGAGGTGACCCCACAACCTGGCCGCAGGAAAAACAAGTAATAGCGCCGTCACCCCCCACTGGGGAGGAAAGAGTATTAAAACAAGTTCACGTAACTATTAGGCATGACGTTAGTGATTACTCACCTAAGATAGAACGTTTCTCAAAGTACATACGACTAGTACGTGTTGCTGCCACCGTTCTCCTCGCCGCTGAGGTATTCAAAGCCAAACTACTCAAAAGAATCACAAAGAATGAGCTTACACCGAACCACATTAAGCTCGCAGAGTTATTACTCGTAAGAAGAAGTCAATATAACTCATTTGCCGAAGACATCACAACCATAGAGGCTGGGCGGCGGACACCGAAGAAGTCACCGTTCCACAAGCTCTCCGTGAAGGTCGACCGCAATGGCATCCTGTGTTTGGACAGCAGAATTAAAGATAAGCACAACCTACCAGTCCTACATGCCAAAGAAGGCTTCACGCAGTTGTTGGTGCATCACACGCACACAACCTTCAACCACGGCAACCATCAAACTGTCATGAATGAGCTACGACAACAATATCACATAATAGGACTGCGCAGTGTTATACGCTACATATGCAACCAATGCCAATGGTGTCGGACCTATAAAGGGAACCCCTCTAAAATCCCCTTAGGCAACTTACCAATTGAGAGGCTGGCCCAGAACCAACCACCTTTCACAGCTACCGCGGTGGATTATTTTGGGCCAATGCATGTTACGGTCGGATGAAGGCATGAAAAAAGGTGGGGCGCACTGTACACGTGCCTCCGCCATGATGATGAGTTTGCGACGTATGATAGCGCGCCGCGGCACACCGACCGTGATATACAACGACAACGGAACCAACTTCGTGGGCGCTGAAAAAGATATAAACGAAGCCATGCAAAGCAACGACCAAAGCTTGAACGCCTATGCATCTGAAAAGCTAATCACCTGGAAGAAGATACCACCAGGTGCCCCAAGCATGGGAGGCGCCTGGGAGCGCCTTGTCAGATCAGTAAAAACAGCTCTAAAAGTTACCTTGAAATAAAGATTTCCCTCTGACGAAGTTTTACACACATTACTGTTAGAAGCCGAACATATGATCAACTCAAGGCCATTGACCCCGGTGAACCCTAACCTAAACGAAGAGGCGCTGACTCCCAATCATTTTATTATGGGACGCTCTAGTGGATTATTACCCTTTGGCTCATTTAAAGAAACCCAATGGGATGTACATTCATGGAAAACCACTCAGGCATTAGCTGATACGTTTTGGGCACGCTGGTCGGCAGAATACAAACCTCTTTTGATGCCTCGACCCAACACTAACCCTCAACACAAAAACCTAAAGATTAGATATTGTGATTATAGCTGATAATATATTGAGATTATAGCTGATAACACACTGCCCAGAGGAGTATGGCCGAGAGGAGAAATCGTCAAAGTTCACCCAGGCCCAGATGGACGCGTCCGAGTGACAGAAGTAAGAACAGCAGCTGGCTTATCGTTATCACATCAGCGGACTAAAACCGCTAGGTTTAGTGCTTGCGCACGAGGGGGAGATTGTAAATAACAGCTTAAGTTAAGTCCGTAATGTTTAGCTATAATATTCCTTTGTATCTCATTATGTGAAACCTTTTTGCTTTATTTTATCTTTTGTTGTTAGCTTATAAGATTCCTTTGTATTCAATAATGTTAAGCTCTTTGTTACCTGATTATTGCCCATTGTTTGACTTATAAAATTCCTTTGTAAACTATAGTGTTAAGCCCCTTTTGTTGTCTAATTGTTGTCTAATTTTAACCTATAAGATTCCATTGTATTCTGTAGTGATAAGGCCCTTTATTTTAGCTGAAAACTGATGATTATCCAATAAATGCTGCAAACATTCTATAAAACAAACACTACACAACTTACAAGACGTGGCAACGCGCGGAAAACTATAAAAGCGCGCCACCCACGCACACCGCTATCGGAACGTCCTAGTTAGCCGACTTGTGCGCACATACGTATCGTTTGTACTCGCACTAAATTCTCTGCACGGATCGCCACTAGTCTACCCTCTTTGTCGCCGATAGTATAGATTTTTCAATTTATACTGTCGGAGGCAACCAGGGCGGACCTCCTAGCTGCCCAACGGCTTTTGCTTGCGCGAAGTCGTTGTTGCGGTCGCGGAAAAATTAGCCCTAGCAGTTTTTCGTGCTTTCTAGCAAGAAAAGGAAGAAAAAGAAGAAGTGAAGAAGATGTCCTCGCCCGGCGCCCGCGGCCCACCGGGCCGCGGCGCCCCCAGCCACCAGAGCCCTCGCCCGTCGATGGACCGGACCGCCTCGCTCCCTAACCTGGGCAGCGCGACGTCCTATGCCCCACAGCACGAGGAGCAGCCTCCAAGACGCAGCCAGCAGGGAGACGCACCAAGGAGCGCAAGCAGGCAGAGCACCGCCGGCGCCCCTACCTCAGCACAAACATCTGCAAGGTACAGTGCCTCCCAATCAGCAATAAAAACGCCGATACCCGCGGAGCGTAAATCCACGTCGTCCGTTAAGACGCCAGAGAACAATTTCTCAACGGTCCCACCTACCCACATCGGGAAAAAATCGGCGGACCGACCAGTCGCACAATCAACGCGACACCCACCAAACCCACCCACACAACAGCCGCGTCAATCAGCAGCGGACGATGCACCTGCATTCACAGTCCGCGCTATTGCTCGCACAGACTCGCAACGCGGCCAAGCTATGTCGCGTTCGAGTACATACACGGCCAAACAACATGCACACACAAAAGCGACAGCTAGCATGTCAGCTGCACGCAATGCATCCTCAGGGACTCGCCCTTCACCAGCAGGCCCTGTAATAGAAAGGAACACCCGAGATCCGCGTTCGAACCGCGGTGAACCACGCCGCCAGATGGCACCACTGGCGATATCGTCCGCCATTACGGGCTCACCAGCGCCACCCCGCACATCAGCGGCCGATTCTCCGGCGTTGCGTCTAGACCAATCGAGTCTAAGTGGGTCAAACACCTCGCTCGCGTCTTATGGGCGCAGGGCAGAGCTAGAGGACCTACAGACACCAACAACTCCGAACACAGCTATGGATCTGGATTATGATTTTCAGACGGGTAGTAGGGCGCGCTAAGACGTCGCAGGAGCCCGGAGGAGACTGCTGAAGAGGCGAAGCGCTACCGGGTCGACTCACAGCGCTCGGAGGAACACGACCAACAAAGCGCGAATCCGCACTCTTTTGCCGAGGCGGTGCGACGCACGTCTCCTAGATCACCCGCCGCCCTCACACACAGGAAGAGTCCTACAGGGGTAAGTGACGAGCCTCCACCTACCCCCAAACCCGATGCAGCCCCCACACTACTACCTACCGCCGGAAATAGCCAAAATAAAACGGCCCCGCTACCCTCCACTAGTAGTGGAAAAATTGCCTAACTGGGCTACTCACTTTAGGGCACTCGCGACGATCCTAAAGCGTCCACCTAATGCCAGACCTTACAGGCAAGGGGTGAGGTTCAGCCCAGAAAGCGAAGAGGAATATAGGGTGGTGCAAAGGTACCTCACCACCCTAGAAAAAGAGGAAGGCGTCAGCTGGTTTGCGTACTCGCTCCCAGCTGACAAAAAGCTAAAGGTAGCCATCAGGCTACCGGCGGACACCAGCCCTCAGGATATAGAGGAGGAGCTTCGCGAAATAGGATACGAACCGGAGTACGTGCGTCACATAAACGCACGTCAAGGACGACCCGGTTGCGTTTTTCACGCCGTCTTAAATAAGACGGAAAACGTGAGGGCCATCTATGATACCTCCACGTTCATGTTAATGAAAGGGGTGAAAATCGAGGCCTGGCGTGGAAAACGCGGGCCCGCACAATGTCATCGGTGCCAGCAGTTTAGACACAGCTCGCACCAGTGCCACCGACCGCTCGCCTGTGTACGATGCGGAGAGGGGCACACAGCACGTGACTGCCCACGCCCAAGGGAAGAGCCGGCCACCTGCAAAAACTGCGGGGGCCCGCACCCGGCGAATAACATAAAGTGCCCTGTGTTCCAGAAAGAACTCAAACACAGACGAGCTGGGACTGTCGCCATCACGCAAACTTTACCATCACGCCAACCACAGAAAGTGGCACAGGCAGAAACGCAAATATTAGAAAATACTCAAAGCGAAACGTTGATGGCGGCAGGCAACGGGCCCACCCATCGAGGTGAAGCTACCTCCAACAGGCGGAGGAAAAACAAAAGAGGGGGCAAGGGCAAGAAACCCACCCCAAAAACCACCCAAGAAGACACCCCCGAGGACCACCCCCCTGCCTTGGAAAAAGCGCAGGCAGTGAAACAATTACTACACAGAAAAAATGTGAACTACACAAACACTAGCGCCGGCGCCGCGCTAACCAAGCGCCACACAGCGGATAAAATTGGTACTAATTTCTCCGTCGACCAATCCGCCGGCGCTAACAAAACAATGGCAGCCAATAGGACCAAGGCTGCCCAAAACAATGATTGCAATCAAAAAAATAGAGATTTCACTACCTGCGCCATCAAGCTGCTTATTTATGGATTTAATTAAAGCTATAAGGCAGGGGCAAGATGTAGAGCAAGTCATTCTCGACGGCTTAGCCGCACTTTTGACATTATACCATAATGTCTAGGCCGTTGAGATTACTACATTGGAACGCCAGAGGCCTCAGGGGTAGTGTTACATCCCTCCGCCAACTCCTGAGGGAACAAAATATAATAAACGAGACTCACCTGGGACCTGAAGATAGGTGCAAGTTCCCAGGTTACCTAGTTTACAGGAAGGACGAACGGTCGGCAGGAAACGCTCGATACCGTGGCTTGGCAGTCATAGTAAAGAGAAGAGTCGTCCATCAAGAACTCCCCCCGCCCCAGCTGACATCCTTCTACGCGCTGGGCGTGCAGCTGCACGTGGCCGGCGAGGATCTGAAAATATACGCCACCTATAAACCGCCCGGAAATGAACTAGACTTATCAGAATTCCGGGCACTACTGCACACAACTGACCATCCAACTATCCTCGCCGGTGACCTTAACTGTAAACACCAGGCGTGGAACTCATACAACGCGAACCAGGAGGGGAGACGACTCTTCGCGGACGCGGAAGCCTTCGGGTACATGGTAGAGCCCCTGAGACGCCCACTCACTATCCAGATATACCTACACACATGCCCGACGTGCTCGATATAATTGTACACCGAGGGCTACACTGCCAGGCCACCCAACAGGTCTTAGACGACGAACTGGACTCAGATCATCATCCAGTCCTCGTCGAACTATCGGGCTTGCCGACCAGACTGAAACCACAAGCGCCACGTCGTATCATCGACTGGGACACTTTTTCAGAAAGGATCGAATCCACAACGCCTACTCGGCCTATCACCTCCGCAGAAGATGTGGATGTGTTGGCAGCGGAGGTCACTGCTTGCATCCAGCAGGCACTAGAGGAAGCTACTCAGACGCAGCAGCAGGGGAGAGTGCTCCAGCCGCCCCTGCCAGCGCGAATCCGACGCCTAATCACAGAAAAACGACGGCTACGCAAGCAGTGGCAGCAGCACCGCTGTCCAACAATGAAAACGCAGCTCAACAAATTAGCGGAAAAGGTGAAGGCCGAGCTCAGAGCACTGAGCGCCGCGAGCTGGGAGGACCGAATAGATGCCGCGGAGGACAACTGGCCCTCAATACACCGACTATGCCGCCAATTAAAAAACACCCCAGCTCCGGTGCGCCCACTACAAAACAGCGACGGGGCGCTGAAATACATAGCTGAAGACCGGGCGGAGGTCTTCGCCGAACACCTGGAGCGTCAATTTCAACCCAACCCGACCACCCAACACGCACACGTCGCAGCAGTCGAGAAACACCTTGGGGAGTACTTCGCTACGCCGATAGCTCCCGAAGATGATCCCATTTATTTTTCGCCTGGCGCAGTCAGACGCGCCATCTTGCGAACGAGCCCTAGGAAGGCCCCAGGTGCCGATGGGATCACCAACACAGCGCTGCGCCACCTGCCCTACCGTATGGTAGCGGCCCTGGCGCGCCTGTTTACGGGGATCCTACGCACGGGCTCCTTCCCGGCCTCGTGGAAAGAAGGGCGCGTCATAATGCTGCCCAAGGCGAACAAAAATGTCCTGAAGCCTGAGAGCTATCGGCCGATCACTCTCCTGCCCACCATCTCCAAGGTGTTCGAATCCCTCCTGCTGCGACAACTCACACCCCACCTCACACCACGAGCAGAACAATTCGGGTTCCGAGCGGAACACTCGACGACGCTCCAGCTGTCGAGGGTACTGCACCAGCTGGCATCGACAATGAACAAAAAGGAATACGCGGTTGCAGTATTCCTCGACATGGAGAAGGCCTTCGACCGTGTATGGCACGAAGGCCTGCTTTATAAGATGTCCCAAAAGGGCGCGCCCCGTCGTCTAATACACGTGATTCGATCCTTTCTGACCAACAGGACATTCAGAGTGGTGGTAGAGGGCGAGCTGTCCGCCCCCCGTCCAATACGGGCGGGCGTGCCGCAGGGCAGCTGCCTCTCTCCTGCGTCCTACACCTGCTTCACCGACGACATCCCCAAGCCTCCAGAGGCAACGCTAGCGCTGTACGCTGACGACGCCGCGTACATCACAACATCACTGAACACCAAACACGCGGCGCGTAAGATGCAGCGCGCCCTCGACACCATCCCCGAGTGGCTGTCCAAATGGCGCCTAACGGTGAACGTAGGTAAGACGCAGGCCATCGCCACAGGCTTAGGAACCCTGCCGCCACCTCTGAAGCTTCTAGGAGCCGACGTCGAGTGGTCACCGCACGCCAAGTACCTGGGCGTGACAATCGACCGCCGGCTCACGATGGGGCTGCACGTCACAAATGTGGTGAACCAATGCAGGGTAGCACGCAACCTGCTTAACCCAGTACTCTCATCCCGCCTTCCCGCCAGCACCAAGCTGGGCGTGTACAAAAAGTATATTCGATCCATCCTAACATATGCATCCCCAGCTTGGTTCGCCCTCACGAGCGAGTCAAACAAGGAGAAGCTCCGCGCGCAACAAAACATGTCATTGCGTCGCGTCATGAACGCTCCTCGCTACGTGAGGAACGATGTCATCACGCGGGACACCGGGATAGAGAGCCTGGACGACTTCATAGGACGCCTCACAACATCCATGTTCGCGCGGGCCGACGCTTCTGCCTGGCCGCATATCAAAGATATAGCGCCATGGCACGCGCGCCCGCCGGACAAAAAGCGTCTACCACGTGACCTCATCACAGCTGACTGTGCAACCCCATCCACATCCCGGACATGACGCCTGAGTAAGTAGCAACAGTCTACACGCTACTTACTCAAACAATAACACTGCCCACCCTAAACGACATACACGGCGTGAAGTTTGTTCTAAGTTAACATAGGCAAGCTTTACGTCGTAAAACAGACACTCACTTCTATACATACGCGAGTACACATGCACCGAATAGCGCTGCGGTCGCCGCGCGCTATTCGGTGCGCAGGTCATTGCCGCTCCCACACACAAACGGCGCTAGTAGTAGCTAGTCGCTTACATTACTAAACTGTGGGTTCGTCAAAGTCGGCGCTCCTGCCGCAGGTTACCCTAGATGGGCCTCCCAGGGTACGCCCTGGGTCTCACTCGGCTGGGGTGGACCGCCAGGAGGTCGTGAAGAAACGGCGGATCGTTCATAACGGCCGCCGTGGCGCGCCCACAGTCACATACAGCAAGCCAAACACAGTGCGCGTTGGTGCCTCAGTACATTAGTACAAAAGACATCAACGCGCACGCAAGCTAGGTCCAAGACCACCCAGAGACGGGCTCATTGTTGTGAGCCCCGGTACTGCACCCGCGGGCTGGGAACGATGTTCCGGCACCGCTCGCCCCACCCCCTTACGGGGGTGGCGCGACTTCCAAAGGACACCGCTATCATTCTACAACATACCGTCCTAGCGTCAACACGTTTCTCAGCAGCTTCAATCTAAAAATACTTGTTTCATTGTGGTATTCCTGGTTCCCTACTAAGTCTACAAAACAAAGTTCAACTCTGCACAGCTTAGCAGTTTGAAATACGTATGTTATGTGCATTATTTTCAAAAAAAATCTGGACTGGTTCTAAATTCTCGCACACGTCTTTCTTACATTTGTCAATTAAATTAAGTAACTCATTTCGATAACTGTTTGATGCGCAAGTGTGATTAGTCTTCCTCAAAAAATTTGTACGGTCACTATTCAACGTTATGGTTGCAGAGCACGATACACGGTTATCACATCTCCATAAAGACGTGTTGTTTTTATTACGTTTTGCCAAATAATAGCGATAGCCATCCATCAACAGACAGTCGTTACCATTTTGGGTTTTAATTATTGTTAAGTCCATTTTTAAAGCAATTTGATTATTTACACGCACCTTACAATGATCAAAAGAACGTTCAATGTTATTTTTGTAGCATAAAACCAAACATTATAATTTGTTTTGCAACTTTCCACTGTATACAAATATTAACAATGCTGACTTGCATATACAAATATCTTGAATTTAAAATCGGTTTCCGGTTAAGATTTAAGAAAATAATATGTTTCATAAATTTTCAATTTTATGATGCAAAGTTTATTTCTTATTTAATTTATATAATACAAAACTACAGTATTATTTATAAACTAATATTAGAAATAAAATAAGAATAAAGATATGTACATTTACGGGGCGTCAAAAAATTCGTCCACATCGCTGTCAACAGGAAAAGTGCCCAGAAGGCTGGCAGCATTGCCACGTTGGATGGCAATGCTGATTCTTTGGCCAAAAAAAAGGCCAGCCCTCTGGTCTTGAGAAGAGTCGACCAACCGTTTGGCGATATCCCGAAATAATATGTGAGCACTCGGACCCCATGGCCCTAGTGTTTCAACCCCAAACGGCTCAAACACATAATTACCAATTAAATTGTTGTATTTGCGCCGTTTGAGGTTTTCAGCACCTGCAGCAGCCGCCCCAGCGCAGCCCACCGTGCTAGGAAGATGGGATGGTGCAAGGGTGTCGACGCAAGTTGCATCCCACACCAAAGACCTACCCAACTTCCAAGGCATTATGGTCATACCATCTGGTCTCTTCCCATCGACGCGTGCCAGGCCATTGGGTTCTAAGACAGCTGGCACCCCGGCGGTGGCAAGAGCACGACGGATGAGATCATTAATGCTAGCGTGCCGCGCAATCCGACCTGCACTCTTGCTACAAGATAGGCCATGGTGTCCGAGGCAGTCGACTGCTTCACCGCATTGACAGCGATGTGGAGCCCCACAAGGAGCGCCCAATCGCAGGCATGTAGCGAGTCGGAAGGTTGTGTCACCTAGCATAGTACCTATGTTAGGCGACGGTAGTGCCTGAAGCCAGAGGCCCGACGCCCACTCACCCACAGCCAGCAGGCGGGCACGCTCAGCAGTATTGGTAGACGTATTAATAAGGTTATTCCGTACCAACCTGCAGAGCGGCTCATCCCACTGCCTCTGGGAAAATGGGTTCTCGGGCCGATCCGTATCCGGGCAAGCCACTTTCCAGGCGTCCTCTGCGTCTGTCAAGCACGGCACTTCGGAGTCAACCAGGGAAAGAGCTAAAAATTTTCTGGTTAGCTTTTCAGTGCTGTGGACAGAAGACAGGAACGCTGGTAAGCTTACACTAGAAATTTTGCGGACGCCGAGGCCACCAAAACGAATTGGTAGGGTGGCTTGCAGCCACGCTCGGTCGTCCAAGGCCACATTAAGAATGGATGTTAATGTGCTGCGAATAATTTGGTCAATTTTGTCCAAAAGTTGTGGTTTCTTCCAAAGAGGAGAAGAACGGAGAAAATACATAAAATTTGGACCGAAACAACAATATCTGATAAGGGTGAATGCCGAATGTAAATTAATTTTGGAGAGTCTATCCGAAATATCATTAAAGTGTTTGATTTTGTCTTCGATGAAAGATGAAAAACTTTCTTCTAAAATAGGGGAACCTAGGAGGTGCAGGGAACTTTTTTCTAAGATTTTGATTTGCGGGGCTATTGCATTAAATTTATCTAAAGTCGATTGTCTGTCAGTAACGTCAGAGAGATAAATTTCGCACTTTGAGGGGTTAAGTTCCAGGCCAATGGATTTAAATTTCTGTTTGAGAGTTTTGAATGACCTGCAGTCATTCAAAACGGTGTCAACATCACCTCCTAGCGTTCCATCATCTAAATACCACACGTTTAATTTTGAATTTAGTTGCTGGATTATGGGATGAATAGCTAAACTGAAAATGACAGGCCCGAGAGGATCACCTTGTTGGCAACCAACTGCAGATTCCAAAATGTTGTCCTTATACAATAATTTTGATGGATGTCTATAACATTGCCACATAAAACCATAAATTTCGGGTAGTACTTTTTTGACTTCAGCCAACAAAGTGTCCCTGTTCACGGAGTTGAATGCGTTTTTGACGTCAACCTTGAGAATGACCTCACCTTTTTTTTAGTTAAGAAATGAGGATAAGGCATGTACGGCAGCCTCACAGCCCCCTCTGGAACCAAAACCAAGTTGAAGGGGCTGGAACTTAGTTGCAAGCGATTCGCTGTACATCTTGCAACATATTTTGGCTGCCAAACGCCTGTAGGTGCAACCGACGGCAATGGGACGGATGCCGCCGTCCCTCTTGCACAGGGCACACAGGTTAGCCCCATACAAGACATCGACGACGGCATCGTTCACGCCACCGGAGAGCATTAAGTTGACCAGAACCGCGAGCTCCTTCAAGAGTGACTTACCAGCTTCCCCGGCGCCTGAACTCAACAAATCTTTCAAATGCTGTGGAGTCAGGCCGTCGAGGCCACCGGCAGAACCACTCCGGAAAGAGCTCACGGCTGCAACTGTGGGGCTGTAATTAGGAAAAAAGATGAATCCTGAACGAGGGGTCGGGGTGGACGGGTGGGTCGGGGAAGGTGAGACCATCCGCAGGCGCTGGGTGCTTACTCTCTAGGGCTGCAAGAGTCTCCGGAGAGTAAGGCGCCACCACATCACTGCTGAACAGTAGTCTGGCCGCCCCCCTTATGTCACCCTCACTTAACTTGGATTCCACATGAGCACAAATGCCTTTCTGAGAAATATTAAAAAACGGTAATTTGGAGCCTAAAATGTGGGCCGAATTGTTGCAGTTTTCTTTAATTTGGTTTGTTAATGATTTTTGATTTGCCAAATTTTTATGCACATGCAGAATCCTATAAGGGAAGGTGAGTAAGTGCTCCCAGGCACGTTGTGAGTTCTCCTGGGTCGCGTGACGAACACATCGCGCTAAACTTTGAGCAACAGAGTGCCTCGCGCCCCGGGGAACTCTTTTTAGGACTGGAGTGGAATTTTTGAATTTAGACAATGTTTTCCACAAAGTTTCTTCAAAAGGAGTTGATGTCGGGGATGTGGCTGGGGGGCACAAAGGTAAACTATGAGGTTTGTGGACCTTGCCATAGTGAATCTTAAGCCCCCTTTCGCCTTTGAAAAAACGAGCCTGGGAGCAATGTGGGCATTTTACCAGCTGAACATCCAGTGATGTGACAGGTTGACTTGCACTAATTATTCCGGCGTCGCTACAGCCGGCGTCAATCATAAAATAGAAAAGGGTAGGTACACTTACACAAGACTTATCACAAAAGTATAAACACTAATAACTATAAAATTCACTCAAAAAAACATGATTAATTATAAATAAACAAAATGACAATATACTGAGAAATAAATATTTACTTTACTTTACTTTACTTTTACTTTACTTTGTGGTTGCATAGCGACCGAGAGCGGCGCAGTCGCGCTGGCGGCCTGGAGCGCCGCGCCGCCGCCGGCCTCGCCGTCATTTTAGCGCAGCGCTGCCCTGGTTACCGATGACAGAAGGTGTCGCGTTGCGTTGTCACAAACTAAGCCGCTGTGAAGCGTGTGAGGCGCACAATAACCCTCCAACTGCAGAGCAGAACACAGATGCGATTGGATATTGATGAATTTGTAATGTTCGGTTCGGGTGACTAGATAGACTCAAATATTTAACGAAAACTTGCAGAATACGCAGTATTATTTGGCACCTCCATTTTTAGGGTTCCGTACCCAAAGGGTAAAAACGGGACCCTATTACTGAGACTCCGCGGTCCGTCTGTCTGTCTGTCTGTCTGTCTGTCTGTCTGTCTGTCTGTCTGTCACCAGGCTGTATCTCATGAACCGTGATAGCTAGACAGTTGAAATTTTCACAGGTGATGTATATCTGTTGCCGCTACAACAACAAATACTAAAAACAAAATATAATAAATATTTAAGGGGGGCTTCCATACAACAAACGTAATTTTTTTGCCGTTTTTTACGAAAAAGGTACGGAACCCTTCGTGCGCGAGTCCGACTCGCACTTGGCCGGTTTTTTCATACGATTTTGCCAATAGTACACTTTAATTTCATTTAAAATTGCACACTAGAAAGAGAAATAATATTCACGGTTTGCGCTGTCAACGTCATTTCTGTACAAATAAATATTTTAATTAATGACTATGACGGGGAAGCCACTGTCACCTGCAAAAGAGTTTGTAACTGTTGCAGTTTACCATGAAGGAACCAGTAACACTGATAAAAAGAAACCTATTTGGAGAGTGGCATTATTGAGAGTTGACGTTATGAGTAGTGGGCTTTTTGGGCATTGTAGATTTATGGTCTTTTTGGGAAAGTGGACGAAATGGGTAACAGACATTTAGGGAATTATCATTTTGGGAAGTGGACGTTTTGGGAGAGTGAACGTTTTGGGAAGTGGTCGTTTTGAACCTAAAAGAAACAAACGCCCATAGGTCAGCAATAACTTCAGCTACGGTAGATGTAAGCATAGAGCTACTACACCAGCTCAGGAACATGTCATTGGAGCTCAAGACATTGCGCAACGAGGTAAACAGCATCGGTCAGCGCCAACAACAAAGTGGTAGAGGACGATGGAGGCATAATCGTTCCCGTTCTCGTCGAAGGTCCCGAACACCGCAACGAACAAGGCACAATCTGGACTGGTTGTGCTGATATCACTTTCGGTTCCGCGAGTCAGCACGGCGATGCTTTTCACCATGTAACTGGGTGAAGTTGAACAAACAGAAAAACTGAAGAGGGTGCAGCCCGAGGCGGTGGTATAGCATGCATCAACGTCAACGAAAACAATCGCTTGTGTGTAATGGATTCGAAAAATGGTATGGATTTTCTCATTGATACAGGTGCCAATGTATCGGTGATATCAGTCACCAAAGTTGTCTCTAGAAAACGTGACCATGAATGTAATTATAAGCTTTTTGCTGCCAACTGCACCGAAATTAAAACGTTTGGCGTTTTAATATTAGAACTTAACTTAGGTTTAAGGCGTACTTTTCAATGGCCGTTTATAATTTGTGACGTAGTTAAACCAATAATAGGTGCAGACTTTTTAAAGTCGCACCGACTATTAGTAGACTTACATGATAGGAAGCTAGTAGATTCATTTACTTATTTATATACCGTTGGCACCATTGTAAAGTACAATGAGTCAACAATCAAAAGTATACAGGAAACGCATCCGTTTCGTGACTTGTTGGAGGAATTTTCTGATATAACTAAGCCCGTATCATTTAAAGAAACATTACCAATTCATTCAGTTAAGTACCACATCGATACAACTGGACCACCACTACGCGAAGCCGAGACCACTCCCACCAGGTAAGTATCAAAAAGTTAAAGACGAATTTTGCTATATGCAGGAACTAGGAATCTGTAGACCATCTAGAAGTCAGTGGGCCAGTCCCTTACATGTTGTGCAGAACAAGGGCGGAAATATACGACCTTGCGGAGACTATCAGCGACTGAACGCGGTAACAAAACTGGACAGACACCCGATAACCAGACTGTAAAATTTCACTTATGGATTGAGAGGTAAAACAGTTTATAATCATCTAATATATAAAAATAAGTCGGGTTTTCCTCCCTGACGCTATAACTCCAGAACGCACGAACCGATTTCCATGGTTTTGCATTCGTTGGAAAGGTCTCGGGCTCCGTGAGGTTTATAGGTAGGGTAGGGTAGGGTATGGTAGTGTAGGGTCGGGTAGGTTAGGGTAGGGTAAGGTAGGGTAGGGTAGTGTAGGGTAATGTAGGGTCGGGTAGGGTAGGGTAGATAAATGTTTGGTCTTTTTATGGCAAAACAAAGTTTGCCGGGTCAGCTAGTCTCGATATAAATAGGGCATATCACTTTATTGAAGTAGCACCGGAAGACGTGGAAAAAACCGCTATCACGACACTTTTCGGTTTTTATGAATTTCCACGCATGACCGCATCTTAGGACCGCAGCACAGACTTTCCAGAGGTTTATTGACAATACGGTACTGCAAGAAATCAAACATCGGAGAGAAAATAGGAAATGAATATGAGTCATCACTGTCCTGTTATATTGATGATGTCATCATAGCGTCAAAAGCTGACGTCATACATAGAGAACATGTCAGGAAGGTATTTGAACGATTCCACAGTATTGGGTTGACCATAAATCTCGGGCAAAGTTCTTTCGGATTGAAAGAAATCGATTTTTTAGGTTACAAGGTTACACCAGCAGGGATCAGTCCCCTACCCGAGAAGGTGAAGGCTATCATTGATTATCCGCGAACAGAGACAGTCGAGGAAATGAGACGTTCCCTTAGAATGGTAAATTTCTACAGGTCACATATACCCAAAGCATAACTCAAAAAAGAAAGATAAAACTAAAATAGAATGAGACGTAAAAGCGGCATCTGCGTACGAGAAATGTAAGGTAAGCCTACAAAACGCCGTAACATTATCTTATCCTGTTGCTGACGCTCCGTTATCGTATATGACCGACACCTACAATTCCTGTGTAGGCGCCGTACTGCAACAGAGGGTTGACGATACCTGGCAACCACTTGGTTATTTTTCCAAAAAGCAATCAGACACAAAAAAAATACAGCACATACGATAGGGAGTTACTCGCCATATACATGTCTATCATGCACTTTAAAGACATAATAGAGGGTCGAGGTAGTCCACGAAGCGCACCCAAAAGAAGCCCACCCAGAGGAAGCCCACCCAAAGTAGTCCATCTTGCGCACCCGTAGGTGGGCTTCAAATAAAAAATTAAAATAATTAATTTCCTATTCCACGAAGCACACCTACGAATATTACTCACATAGTGCGGGGACTAAGAAATAAAAATGTCGATAGAAGAAAATATTTATTATTTAAAAGACGCAACTTAAATTTCTAACATCATTCAGTTTCATTATACTTAATAATGTGACACAAAATTTGTCATTTTTGTAATCTTACTATTTAAAATCACAGATTGTTTCTTTCTTTATGACGGGCCTGTTGGTCTAGTGGTTAGTGACCCTGACTGCTAAGCCGGAGGTCGTGGGTTCGATTCCCACTCAGGACAAACTTTGTGTGATGAGCATGATTGTTTGTTCTGTGTCTGGGTGTAGTTTATCTATAATATATGTGTGTATTTATAAATTATATAAGTATGTATATCAGTTGTCTGGTTACCATAACCTAGCTCTGCTTAGCTTGGGATCAGATGGCCGTGTGTGAGTTGGATATTTATTATTATTTATTCTATCTATCCAAAAAATAATTATTTTTGAATTTTTTTTCTATTATTTTCCTTTTTGTGCTCTTAATAAAATCACAGATTGTTTCAAAATTATGCAATAAAAACTTGGACAAATATCAAAAACATAGTAAATATTGTTTTACATAGAGATCTATGTTGAAGATTTCTTATAGCTACCTGTTTAGTGAATAATAAAAATACTCTACTTTAACATAAAAAATCACAGATTGTTTCATAATTGCAATAAAAACTTGGACAAATATCAAAAACATAGTAAATATTGTTTTACATAGAGATATATAGTTTTCTTATAGCTACATGTTTAGTGAATAATAAAAATACTCTACTTTAACATAAAAAATCACAGATTGTTTCATAATTGCAATAAAAACTTGGACAAATATCAAAAACATAGTAAATATTGTTTTACATAGAGATCTATGTTGAAGTTTTCTTATAGCTACCTGTTTGGTGAATAATAAAAATACTCTACTTAAACATAAAAAATCACAGATTGTTTCATAATTGCAATAAAAACTTGGACAAATATCAAAAACATAGTAAATATTGTTTTACATAGAGATATATAGTTTTCTTATAGCTACATGTTTAGTGAATAATAAAAATACTCTACTTTAACATAAAAAATCACAGATTGTTTCATAATTGCAATAAAAACTTGGACAAATATCAAAAACATTGTAAATATAGTTTTCTATAGAGATATATGTTGATGTTTTCTTATACTTTAGTTTTGTGTAAAATCACAGACTGTTTAAATCACAAATCACAAAAATTCTTAAATAATCTGGAAGAAATGGGCAATTGAGTATATGCACTTATCAATTAAATAAATCACTATTAATCAGAATCTTAAAGAGGCCTTTGCCCAGCAGTGGGACATCAAATAGGCTAGTAAAAAAAAAAAAAATCAGAATCTTAATTTCTCTAGACAGTGTCCAACTGAAATTAAGCCATTTTTATAATCTTTTATTGTGTTTTCGATTATATTATTTTTTATTTCAGCATGTTTTTGATGATTTGAATAACCCATTTTTACTCTAATTTCGGCATAATTATTGCAATTTTTTTGGAAGCAATCTAAAAGTTTTGCCAGATTTATGGCTCTATTTTTATTGAAAATTTTATTTATTTCAGAGTAATGAGACTCTGTAAAATTATTAGTTTTATTTTTTACGTTATAACACGACCATTTGTCATGCCATAACTTATGTTCGAGCCACTGAGTTACAATGTAATCGTTAAATCTAGAAATACTTTCTCCTTGAGGACATTCGCTCATGATGTAGAGCCAGGCCTCATCCAAGTCTTCCAGCGGTAAATGTGGCAAAACCGTACATAAGGCAACATGTTTTCTATGTATGCTATTCTTATTTAAACCTAAGTCCCTAGATTTTCTTTTTATTGCTTTTTTAAAATGAAAATAGCATCCCATTATCTGTGCGTTAGGAAATACTGCTGTAAAACTCCTGACGGCAGCTTCCTCAAAATCGCTTGTGAAAACATTGACTTGCATTTTGGGTATTGTTGTTTTTAATAATTGAAATAAGATTTTATAGGTCGATTTTTTTTTGTTATGTAATAAAGCATAGGCTAAAGGTTTAACGATATTTTCAACCGCACCGTGGATGCTATAAATTTGAAGAAATGGTTTAGGCGCGCATTTAAAAGTTCCGTCGCAGTATATATGATCGCAGCTTTCAAGTTCCTGTCTACTCTTCTGTGTAGCAAATAAAAGTATTCTCGTTTTTCCGTCGTTATAGTCAGCAAGTACAAAATCTTGAAACGGTTGAGGTACCTGGATATCAAATAAATACTTCTCTCAATTCATTTGTACTAAAATAAATAATAATATGAATACATAGGATGTGCACATATTGAAGATAGTAAGGTAAAACAAATAACTTTCTTTGAAACCCCCGTGACTTTCTTTCTTTCACAAAATAAAAGCAGCTAGTTTAGATAGTTACTCCATAAATCGTTCAATATCTGCGACTCAAAAACTGGTCACTACACTAACAAAACAAAATTCTTTTCAAAGTTAAATCAAATATTATTATCAACCTTATCCCATTAAAATAGAGTTGAAAATGGCATGCACACATTTCTTTGCTATGATATTAGCAAACTCTTACATGAGGTTTATTTTATTACAATAACGTTCAAATAAAAAAAAATACATAGATTTCATGTCTCAATATTTTCATAATATTCTAAGGAAATATGAACTCTACTTACTTGTACATCTATAGGTGACTTCGCAAACAATCTATTTACACCGAGAGATTTGTTTCTCTTATTGTAGAGGCCAGACTTAACATTTTTATATTGTGGCATATCACTGACTAAATTCAATCCTCGGTCCAATGTATCATTAAGTTTTTGCTTGTAGATTGTAGGAATGGGCTCCATGGTGGAAACTACTTGCTGCTCGAGTTCATGCATTGCTTCTTTAATTTGGGTCTCCAAAACGTTTGAGGCACATTTATGTTCCTTTATTTTAACAACTTCTTCCATGCTACTTAATGTGAGTAAGCCATTACACCCTTTTTTAATACACCGCCACAAGGCATTGCCGTTTTTATAAATTTTGTGTTTACTATATTGTTTGTTATTATACACTAACACTTGTGTCCCCTTCCGGCCAAGTACGTAATTAATAGATGGGTTAAAATTTCTACTACTTGGACCTGCCATCGGCTCCATTATTTTGTTTAAATAAATTGCACAAAAATTAGAAAAAATAACAATAACAAGACCGGCGCACAATTGCATACACTCAGCCCGTGACGTCGCGATAGTGTAATGAGAACTAAGCATGTAAACAAGTTCCGGAAACGCTCGGCTAAATTCGGGTTGGCTCGGGAATTCAGTGGCGGGCGCACGCGTTGACTATATTAGCGCATCATGTATACGTCTTACCTTTGGGATTTATATATGAACATTATGAAAATTACAAGTATTGTATCACATTATTATTCATTTTAAATAATAGATATTTTCTTCTATCGATATTTTTATTTTTTAGTCCCCGCACTATGCGAGTAATATTCGTAGGTGTGCTTCGTGGAATAGGAAATTAATTATTTTAATTTTTTATTTGAAGCCCACCTACGGGTGCGCAAGATGGACTACTTTGGGTGGGCTTCCTCTGGGTGGGCTTCTTTTGGGTGCGCTTCGTGGACTACCTCAGAGGGTCGAGATTTAACCATTCATACCGATCACAAACCTCTAACATACGCACTTTCAAAGGTAAGTTCAACTAAAGAAACTCCTAGGCGAAGGCGTGAGAACGACTCGTAGGATGATAACTAAAAGAATTATTTGGCCAGGTATGAACAAAGAAATAGGTAATTAGGCAAAAACATGCATACAGTGCCAGAGAAGTAAGGTAAGTCGTCATGTGGTAACAGGAGTAGGTAAAGGAGATGTTCGATTTTGGGCCATGTCTATGTACACTTCATAGATAAATAGGAAAAAATAGACGAATTCCATAAAAATACTAACAAATTAATTTGAAGAAGGGTACAGTTGTAAAAAAAATATTATTTTAAAAGTTTTTTAATAAGATAACCCTATTTTTAGGGCAGCCATGACAGTTGTGTTTGACATGGCGTTTGACAACTTTGACAGTTCTATGAAGTAACGTCTTTGAGGTCTTTCTTTGCTTTGAATTTGAATGGGTTGTGTTTCGGAGTTTTTAGTGATTGTTTTTGTTTGCGACCCAGTTTACTACTAAACATTGATTGATTGATTGCTTCTCTGCTGACCCCGGCTTTGTTATATGGTTTCTGATTCGCCTGTGATTTGGGTTCCGTGTTCTGTGGTGTATCCACATACAATAACAATTTCAGTTTCAGGTATGTCCCCTTTAACCCGTGCATTTACTTGTTGTTTTGTTCTAATGCTATTTCTTTGTGATGTTTTCTTCCCTTGTTCCATATTCTAACTGATTTTAACTCATACTTATTCCAGTTTATTGACAATGAAGTGCCTACAATGCACCTCTGTCATAGATAAAACCGGCCAAGTGCGAGTCGGACTCGCGCACGAAGGGTTCCGTACCATTTTCGTGAAAAACGGCAAAAAAATCACGTTTGTTGTATGGGAGCCCCCCTTAAATATTTATTTTATTTTGTTTTTAGTATTTGTTGTTGTAGCGGCAACAAGATATACATCACCTGTGAAAATTTCAACTGTCTAGCTATCACGGTTCATGAGATACAGCCTGGTGACAGACAGACAGACAGACAGACAGACAGACAGACGGACCGCGGAGTCTCAGTAATAAGGTCCCGTTTTTACCCTTTGGGTACGGAACCCTTTAAATGAACAATATTATGCTGCCGATGATATGGGTCCCGAAATAATTTTAGTCATCGAGCGGTGTCTTGGCCATCTGGTAAAAACATTTTATTAAATATATAGTGTAACAGCTTATATCTATAAACACTGTATAATCTTTTTTTTTGTTTTGTTTAGGTTGTTGAAAATGGAGTCATGTGCTTGCTTTGGCAACATAATGCAAGAAATGTCTTCTGATAGTGCTCTGGCACATGGAGATCACGCACTCCAGCATGGAGTTCATGCAGTCCAGCATGGAGTTCATGCAGTCCAGCATGGAGTTCATGCAGTCCAGCATGGAGATCACACACTCCAGCATGGAGATCACGCACTCCAGCATGGTGATCACGCACTCCAGCATGGAGATCACGCACTCCAGCATGGTGATCACGCACTCCAGCATGGCGATCACGAACTCCAGCATAAACATGATAGCAATGTTTGTGTTAGGTGTAGGGCATCTTTGTTTAGGAGGCGTGCTCACTCTATTCCCGAGGGTGCCGTAAGACAATATATTGCTGAAACAATTGCTCCAAGAGAGGTAAGTTTTGTTATTTTGTTATCTTTTTTATTCAAACAAGGCATTCAAATGCAGATGTTTCTTAATTATGATCCAAGAAAACATTGTTGCAGAAAGATAAACACATCACAATTTAATTTTTGGAAATGTGTGTAGACATGTGACTTATAACATTGCTTTGGATGAGTCTGTAAAGGTGTTAATTAAATAACTAAATCTTGATTAATTAAACTTCTTTAAAATTCGTGTGATTTAAATAAATAAATCTTAATTTCATATTTTTTATTTTAGATACCCGAGGCTGGCCTAATATGTTTGCTTGTTGGGTACATACTCGGCAGTACATACAACAACAAGGAATCATAGCAGCTCCTGCTGTTGATATGAATGTATGTGTATGGTGTCAACGGTCTCTTGCCCAAACACGCAGGCACTCCATACCTGAAGGACCTGAACGAGCCATAATAACAGAAACCATATATCCAAGAGAGGTAACATAATAACATTAACAACACTTAAATACCTACTTTTAGAATGAAATTATTGTGTGAATAGCCAATATATATTGTATTATTTTGTTTTATTCAGATTCCACCAGGAGGACTAGTTTGCTATGCTTGTTGGGTAGCAGCACGTAGAAATGTGGAGCGTGCTAGAAGACTTGAGAATAATATTGAGCGCTATTCCTCTCTCCTAGACACTGACTGTATCTAGAATGTTGCTGTGCCCGACAGGGTCCATAATTGTTTCTGTAACTTATATTTACCACCTGTGTGTACATTATGGATGCAATAAATTTAATTTGAATTTGAACCTTCACCAAGACTCTATGTGTGCATGGTGTAGAATCTCGCTACACCGAAGGCGAATACACGTCGCTAGTGGTCTTGTGAGAGGTGAAGTTGCAGCAAGAATTTACCCCAATGAGGTGCAATTATTTTAATATACAAAACCATCATACTCAAGTGTCACCATGCATTTAACTATAAGTAACCCTTTCTGTTGCCCCTGTAACTAAATTGTTTCTTGTTTTGTTTCAGTTACCAGAACATGCGCTTCTTTGTTCCATCTGCTGGACACGTGCACAGGAATATATTGGAATGGAGCAAGAAGTTGTGCCACAATTAGATATTCAAGAACCAAGTGCATCAATAACACTTGATGGTTTTACCCACACAACACAGACAAGTTCTCATTGTTTTGTGCCGGCTTGTAACAATGTAGAAAAATTTAGAGTGCCGGAATACTTAAGAAAAATTATAATGAGATCAGAAAAAATATTTGTGACAGAAAATGCAAGAGTATGTAACGAACATAAATCGTTGTACAACTGGGAGTTTCTGGACCAGCATCAGTTCTCTAACACATTCACAAAAAAAACCGGCCAAGTGCGAGTCGGACTCGCGCACGAAGGGTTCCGTACTTGGTAAATTGCGGTTTACGATTTATGACGTATTAAAAAAAAACTACTTACTAGATCTCGTTCAAACCAATTTTCGCTGGTAGTTTACATAGTAATGTACATCATATATTTTTTTTAGTTTTATCATTCTCTTATTTTAGAAGTTACAGGGGGGGGGACACACATTTTACCACTTTGGCAGAGTCTCTCGCGCAAACTATTCAGTTTAGAAATAAATGATATTAGAAACCTCAATATCATTTTTGAAGACCTATCCATAGATACCCCACACGTATGGGTCTGATGAAAAAAAATATTTTTAGTTTTAGTTTCAAGTATGGGAACCCCCAAAATTTATTGTTTTATTTTTATTTTTGTGTAAAAATCTTAATGCGGTTCACAGACTCCATCTACTTACCAAGTTTCAACAGCATAGTTCTTATAGTTTCGGAATAAAGTGGCTGTGACATACGGACGGACAGACAGACAGACAGACAGACAGACAGACATGACGAATCTATAAGGGTTCCGTATTTAGCCATTTGGCTACGGAACCCTAAAAATAGATAGAGTCAATGTTGAGGCTGAGTATCCAAGACGATGATATAAATCAATTAGACTTCAGTAATATGAGTAGTATTGATGAGGGACTTTTTAAGTTTTGGACTGGAGTTACAAAACACAATTTTATGAATATTTTAAATGTAATAAGCCCAGCATTGACTTGCAAAAACCCAAAAACTGCTTTGGGAATCTATTTGGTGAAAGCTCGTACAGGGGACTCCCATGAAAGAATTGCCTCTTTATTTCATCTGGCCAAGTCCTCAATAACCCGATTTCTTGAAGTAGCTAGAGAGGCCTTTGTAAGGTTATTTGTGCCTCTCCACTTGGGAATCAATCATACAAGAAATGATTTAATTAATAGGAATTTATTAATACCCGAGGGCTTGTTTGGAAACAGAGAGGCAAGGGTACCAATAATAATATGTGATGGTATATATACCTTCAAAAGTCATCGAACTACATGTTTCAGAAAAAAAGTTATAGCTTGCACAAATATAGAAACCTTGTTTAACCTTTTCTCATTGTTGCCACTGATGGGTACATTATTGATATGTTGGGGCCCTATCCAGCAACAAAATCAGATTCTGACATCATGAAAGCTTTGTTCCAAAATGAAAACGAAGTTCTAAGGGCTTTTTTTCAGCCTAATGACGTTTTTATTTTGGATCGAGGCTTTCGTGATTCCATTCCAATGTTAGAGGAGTTGGGCTTTAAAGTATATAAACCGGAGTCCTTAGAACAAGGAGAGACTCAGTTATCAACCATCAATGCGAATAAGACAAGGTTTGTGACACTTTGCAGATGGGTGGTAGAGGTAGTTAATGGTCGTATTAAAAGAGACTTTAAGCTACTGAGACATGAGTATTTTAATTTGGCTGCCACCCATTTGATGGACGATGTTCACATTTGTGCAGCTATAATTAATGCCTTTCATCCAGTGATTGAAAATAGACCAGATGCTGATGCTATACTTACTCGGGCAATACAGAAAAAAAATATGCCCAACCGGTTAGCAGAACTAATAATTGCGAACCGGATCAACCGCTTTAGGGCACAATTCACAAGAATTGATGGTCAACTGCCAGAGTTGAGGTTTTTCCATGAAATGACTATGTCTGACTTGATACTTTTTGGGCTGGGTATCTATCAAATAAAACAGGCTAGAAGCTATTTCGGGGAACATATTAGGCAGCATGGATCATTTCAGAAAGAAGTATCGGACCAACTGGAAGTAGTTGCAGAAGCAATCCCATCCCAACCTGATCCTACTTTAATCAGAGGCCGTATAAAATCTCGACATAGCTCAGGACGAACATATTATACAAATATATTGCTGGCAAGGGAAGGATCAAGTTGGGATGATCAAATAATCAGCTATTATTGTAGTTGTATCTCCGGACAACGAAAAGTGGGTTGCTGTGCTCACATCATGACCATCGTGTGGTATTTGGGTTGGGCTCGGTACCAAGAGAACATAGAAGCACCGGCGTCATTTCTGGATGGAATTTTAATAAGGGATGATGTGGAAAATGAATAAAAGCATAAGTCACAATAAATTGATTTATTTAAATGCCTCTCTCTCATGACTGATTTCTCATCCTCTTAATGTCACTAATACTAGGAATTAAATAACATAGAACTTAAAATTGCTAGTGCTTACATACGTGGGACACTCAGAAAGTTTTGCGAAACTAAAAAAAAATGTTCTATACGTACATATATTTTTATTAAATCTTTTCAAAGTACTTTCCACCAGCCTCTATACAAAGATTCATGCGCCTAAACCAGTTTTCAAAACACTTTTTCCAGTCCGCCGCAGACACCTCGTTTACAGCCTGCTCGAACGCAGCCAGCGCATCTTCCGGCGACGAAAATTGTATCCCTTTGAGCGGATTTTTTATTTTTGGGAATAAAAAGAAGTCACACGGTGCTAGATCAGGGCTGTAAGGAGGGTGACCCAGGAGTTTGACTGGCGTGCTGTCCAGGAAGTCCCTCGTTTTGAGTGCGGTGTGCGCAGGTGCATTGTCGTGGTGGAGCAGTAGCCCGCGGAGCCCTGTGTTTGGTCGCTTGTTGCTTATAACAGAGAAAACTTCTGGCAAACATTTGGTAGTATACCATTCGGCATTAATGCTTCTTTGATCCCGTAAGGGAATTGATACCAAGTGGCCAGTCAAATTAAAAAAGCTAGCGATCAAAATCTTACCCCCGCTTCTAGATCGCTTCACTTTGGTAGGCGTTGGCTCATTTTGAAACACCCAAACAGTCGACTGGCGCTTGGTTTCTGGGTCGTATTGATAAATCCAGGACTCATCACCTGTAACGATGTCGTAAACACGCCGAGACGAGCCTGCTTCAAATTTGTTAAGCATATCACGGCACCATTCCACCCGGGCCTGCTTCTGAGCATCGGTGAGGTTGTGCGGCACCCAGCGTGATACTATCCTCCTCACGCGAAGATGGCTGTGTAGAATCTCGTGAACGCTTCCCGATCCAATCTTCAATATGTGTTGAATCTCCTGATATGTAATTCGCCTATTGTCTTGGATTAAATTTTTCACTGCTAGCACGTTTTCTTCGGTAACAGCCGTCAAAGGGCGACCGCTTCTTTCGTCATCCCCCAAAGTTGGTCGACCGCGCTTGAATTCGTTATACCAACGATACACGGTTGCCTTGGAAGGGCCTTCATCCATGAATGCCATTTGAAGTCTATCGTACGATTCATCCGGTTTCAGGCGACACTTGAAATCGTATAAAATCATAGCTCTAAAATGTTCCCGGCGCAGATCCATATTTCAGTGAGACACAATACTTTGAATTAACTCGCAAAAAATGTGGATGGAAATTTTGAAATTGGAACTTACTTATTTTTACTTATAAATAATCATATTTTCGAAAAACATTATAACTGGCCAGTCTCCCATATATAAAAACTTTTTTTCGCAATACTTTCTGAGGGGCCTGGTAGTTGGGCACTGGGCCCGCGTAGTGGAACGGCCCATTCCCTCACAGAAAGGAGGCCTATGTCCCAGTAGTGGGAACATTATAGGCTGATAATGCTGCTGCTGCTCGTGGCTAAATAATAATAGCCGCACAGGTCGGTCTTCAAGGGCTTGACGAGGTCGGTCCGTGGACGGGTGAACATTTCAATATACTGAGTTTCCTCCGTGCCTCGGAAAGCACGTTCAGCCGTTGGTCCCGGCTGTCATTTGAAGATTTTTGTCAGTCGTTACGGGTAGTGAGAAGCCTGAGATCGTGTTACCCAGTTACTGGATTGTGGAGGTCAGATAGGCAGTCGCTCCATGTAAAACACTGGTACTCAGCTGAATCCAGTTAGACTGGATGCAAACCCCAATATAGTTGGAAAAAAGGCTAGGCAGATGAATGCTGCTGCTGCTCCCTAGTTGTACTAAAATAAACGGTAGTATCTCTAAGTAGTCTGACTAAAATTCTAAAATAGTTGATTTCTTCCAAGTTATTAGTGTGTTTTCAAATGTCATTGTCAAAATGACATTTTACGCATACTACTGATCTGATCCACCATGTTTAATTTTTATGTTGTGTTGCTCTACTTGGCAAAGTTAGTTTGAGTTTACATTTTAACGAAGTGAAATTAAATAAAATTAACGATTAAAAGCGGTTACTGTATTATATACCGACTTCTACATGAAGTGTAGATAGAGCTGGCCCAGGCTCCATACATTTCTGGAACATCTTCTTTGAATCCAGCCAACGTTTCGAGCATTTACATGTGGATATAGTAGGACCACTGCCTACAACACGACACGGTAACATGTATTGTGTTACAATTATAGACCGTTGTACACACTGGCCCGAAGCGATACCAGTTGAAAATATAACTGTAGAGGCAATAGCGAAAGCCGTATACGAAAACTGGATATGCCGGTTTGGTTGCCCAAGTAGACTGACCAGCGATCAAGGTAGACAGATCGAGAGACAACTTTTTGCGAATCTGTTAAAGTTACTAGGAGTCCAGAGGATCCGAACCACACCATACCATCCCCAAAATAACGGAAAGATAGAGAGATGGCATCGTTCTCTAAAGGTAGCTTTGTCTTTGGCCGTTTTGTTCGGTTTGCGAGCAGCCAGTCGGTGTGACACAGGCCTTAGCGCAGCTGAGTTAGTTCTAGGTCAGACATTGTGCTTACCCGGCGAATTTTACAGTGAGGTAAGTCCAAAGTACAACGGTGATGATTATACGTACGTAGAGAGATTGCGAGAAACTATAAACAATCTCCGTCCCAAGAAGCGCAAGCGATTCGCGGAAACTGTTCATTCACAAAGATCTAAGCAGTTGCGCTCGTGTATTCACTAGAAACGATGCAATTAAGAAACCCTTAATACCAACGTATGATGGCTCTTACAGCGTCATAAGTAGAGATAACAAGGTTTCCAGGGTACAACTCCCCAAAAGGCAAGTAAATATTTCAATAGAGAGGTTAAAACCAGCCTTTATGTTAGAGCAGTCAGAACAAATTAAACTGGCTGAAGCTAATAAAACCTGTCATAAACAAGACATTAGCAGTAGGGATAGCATAGGTAGTAAGTTTGTTACTTAGACCACACGTAGCGGCAGAACAGTTAAGCCACCCGTGCGTTTTTCTAAAACCTAGTTTTAGGCAAATTCAAACGTTGGACATCATTCTAACACATTTTGTATTTCGAATAGCATATGCCTAATTTCGCGAATATGGGCAAGGAAAAGTCTAAAAACGCTGAAGTAATTATCGCTCAGAATGGAGCAGGCAACCAGGCCCAAGCCGAGTTAGAGAGGAAATTAGAATATTACAGTTTAATAATCGTAGTCATGGTAGTTTTGATAAGTGCAGTTTGTTTATTTATTTCCTACCGGTTTTGGGGAAGGAAAATGCAAGGCAAAATGATCGAGCAAGTAGTATCTAGTATGGAAAAGGGCGTGGAACTCAGCTAGCTAAAACAGCAGCTCAGTCAGACGCCCAACCTGTCAAACAACTCTCATTTTTTAATTTAAAAATGTGGCCTAGTATTTTGTCAAAAATATCCTATGATAGCAGCATCACTAGATGGGATCTGTGAGGATAGCATCATACAAATTAAGTGTCCAAAAAGTACAAAGCAGGCATAACATGGAGTAGAGTGGCCAGAGAGAGATCAGAATGGAGTAGGTTGGAGGAAGCCTTTGCAGAAAGTAAAGAAGCACCAAATACGCGAATAATTTTAATTAGAATATGTAATATATGATAGCGCTGGTAAATGAAACTAGCAGCAGAGACGAAATCAAAACGTCAAAAGGGCAGATGACATAACGGAAACACGAATTATGTATTGTTATTGTAAAGATTTGTTTTTATTTGAGTAATATTTTAAAGTCAAAAATGGAAGGTAGATTCACCGACTGTTAGTTTATTTCAATAAAATAATTGGTAACTATATTCGTTCAAAATATTTGTAAAAAGTATTATTAATTACTAAACAAATAATGTACACAATTACTGTATTTTTACAAACCTAAATCTATAATTAATTGATAAACGAATGTCACCGGATGTTGTTGCTGTGTGACGTCTTGTCATTTGTTTAAACGTATAAATAGGCTGGTTCTAGTCGAAAGAACTCAGTATTGAATTTTATTGAACTGTGCACATATCATTATAAAATTAAGTTGTGAGACTTACTGTTGGTGTGAGTAATAAAAAGTGTATACAAGATGTCTGATCGTTATCATTTGAGAATCCTGAGTACGCCCGCTCTTACATATATATATTAATTACAGTGCAGTAGTGTAAGAAACATAAAGTGCATTGTAGTTTGGTTTAGGTCTGATGATGATAAACTTTTAATCAAGGTCGGCTCGTTGCTTGACCACTTCCGTAGCGTCAGTCCTGATCCGCTAAGCATGTTGATGAGTTGGTACTGCATTTCTTGTGCTAGCTCGATGGAATTACTACCACTTGGTACGTCATCAACATACATTTGGTTAGTAATGACGTCAGCTGCTAACGGATATTTCTCTGCGTCATCGTTCGCTAGTTGCTTTAGCGTCCGAAGTGCTATAAATAGTGCCGCATTAGTTCCATATGTCACAGTGCATAGATTGCATCATCACATTTTTCAGACGTTTTGTTGTTGCAGTGAAGTACTCCTCGCAGTATCTCTCCGCTGACGTCATTGAACTGCATGCATCCCCACTGATGTCTTCCACTTCCCAGTATTTTGTCAAGTCATCCACTTTGTTTATTACCACTTTGCAGTTGAATGTCTGTTTGATATTGCCTGACAGAATCCACCCTAAGCGCGTCTGTTGAGCTATGGGTTCATTAGTATCTCCCTTAATCAGGCCATTCATCAGGATTTCAGAAAATACCTGTGCATCTAGAAGTATGTCAATGGGCCTCGATATGTTGTACTCTGGATCGGGTCCAAGTTTTTTTGTAAAGGTTGCGTTTGGCAGATTGTTAACCACCCGGGGCATGACTAATGCTTCCGTGGTTAACTGGAAGTCGTTGTGTACGGACCTACAAAGTAGGTTCACCTTTCCTTTGCTCCTGTTGGATAGGGTGCCGATCCCACTTATGCTGGCGTTTAGCTGATGACGCTTTACTCCTAGTCTTTGGGCTGCATTCTCAGTGATCAGCAGGCTTACTCTTGATTTTAATTCCGATCAATCGGCATTGGAATTTCAACGTTTCGTACTCTTGAGTTCGACGCTAGCGCCACATTGGTTAAATAATGTGTCTATTTATGGAACTAAGTGGAATTAGGATCGGGCTTGGCGTGCGGTAAACGCTACTCTCGAGTCTATTCTGACAGCTGTCAAGTGCTTCACGTCTGCGTTGGGATTGTTTGTTGATTGA
This sequence comes from Orthosia gothica, assembly GCA_949775005.1. Classification (NCBI taxonomy): domain Eukaryota; kingdom Metazoa; phylum Arthropoda; class Insecta; order Lepidoptera; family Noctuidae; genus Orthosia; species Orthosia gothica. The sequence goes on along the minus strand of OX459040.1, from coordinate 8,378,934 downwards.
AATTTTGCCAATAACAAAAGTTTAACTTTTTAGAAATTGTTTTGCGTTTTAATTGATTTTTAATAAATAATAAGTGTAAAACATGGCACGTATAGCAGTAATATACAGTGTTTTACGTAATTCGCATAAAAAACAATTTAAAAAAAGACGAGATGAGCGTCGGATGATGCGGTATACGGACAAAGCATTTTCTATGAATGAAGACGAATTTAAAGCAAATTATAGAGTGAGCAAGGATTTGTATGAGGAAATTTATGAAAACATTAAGCCCTTTATGCCAACTCCTAAGAGAAGAAGTGATATATCACCAAAATATAAGGTAACTATGCTGTCTTTGTTAGATGACTTCTAACAATGTATAAATCATCACTTGTTTCGAAGATCAATAGCTAAATACTTGTACAATTCTTGCAGGTTTTAGTGTCATTGCCCTTTTATGCGACTGGGAGTTACCAAAAACTAGTTGGAGGCACATATGGGACCCTAATGTCGCAGCAATCTGTTTCTCGTACTATTAGAGATGTTACGGCAGCTCTTAACCATCCAATAGTACAAAGTAAATGGATTAAGTTTCCTCAAACTCGTCGGGAAAGAGATGCTATAAAAAGGAGGTAATGCTAAGGACAAATACCTAATTGTTATCAAACTTAGATAATATAACTGTTTTTTTTTGTTACCTAAAATGCCTTGTTTTTATAAGTTATACTTAAAGTAACCATATTCTTTTCCTTATGTTCCAGGTTTTATGAAAAATTTCACATACCATCTGTTATAGGATGTATTGATGGCACTCATGTAGCCATAATTAGACCTATAGAAAATGAAGAGAGATTTTTTAATCGCAAACATTTCCATTCAAGAAATTTTCTGATTGTAAGGCAATACTTTTTATTAATATTTAATTGTAATTTACTTCATATTAAGATGTACTTGTTTCATATATTTCTTGCTTTATTTGGAGGAGCATCACATGACAGTTTTGTCTGGAATCAGCATCCTGTGAAACAACTATTGATTTGAAAAATAATGGAGAAAATTTGTTTTTACTAGGCAAGTAAATGATGTAAATAAGTAGTCAGATCAATTTTAGTGTTACTGATTGTGAATATATTTTAATTAGTTTGACTTTTCAGGTGATACTGGATATGCCCAGAGGGTGTATATGATGACCCCTATAGTAGATGCTGCTGAAGGCTCCCCAGAACAATATTACACCAAGTTGCACTGCTCTGCACGAAATACAGTGGAACATGCCATCGGTGTACTCAAAAATAGATGGCGGTGCTTACTCAGGCATAGGGTGCTGCATTATCATCCTGATGTAGCAGCCAAAATAATTAATGCTTGTTGTGTCTTACACAACATGTGTATCAATAGAATAGGTATTTATCTTGTAGAGAATACAGCAGCGGATGGAAATGAACCCACTGTCACTTCTCAAGAATAAACTAGCAGCACAGCTGCTGAACTAAGACAAGGCATCGAAAAGCGAAATGTTTTAGTTCAGCAGTTGTGGGCCAGTAGAAGGTAGGTATAAAATATGGTAAGATTTAGATAGGATATTTTAGATTAAAATTTTGTTATTAGTTAAAATATCTTACTTTCTCTTAAATAAAATGTATTTCGTTATATTTTATTTATTATTTATTATTTATTTATTGATTGATAAAAACGGTACATTGTAAGTTATATAAAGTACATAACGTCCAACAAAACTATAGACATAGTTTGTCTGTTGGATCTTTACTTATTTACTTAATTATATAATAAGTACGCAAGTATGAATATCGTAGATTAAACATAAGTATAGATATTAAGAGTATATAGCTTAGGTATGTAAAACAGTAGTTTCGGTACAGTAGTTATGTAAAACAATATAAAGTTAAGGCAGTGTACTAAGTAGGTATTTTTTTAGTTTTATCTTAAATTTATTTTTCTTCTCTTCGTCTCTGATTTCATCTGGTAAGCTGTTGAGTATGTAAGGGAAACGCTTTTCTAATGTTCGGTCTCCATAAACATTATTTACTCTTGGTACTAAATATTTACCAGACGACATCATTCGGGTGTTATATTTGTTACATACATTTATTAATAATGGATTATGCTCATGATTACTATGGTTATTAGTTGCAAGTAAGTACTTATGTTTTATGCTGACCGGTAATACTTTACAAATTTTATATAGTTTATAATAATCGTTTTTATGTTTATTTTTAGTTTTTTTATCCACTATTAGTTTTAGGAACCTAACCTGTATATTTTCTAATTTTTCTATGTAAGATTTAAATGTAAGTCCATAGCAATCAAGAGCATAATCGATTATAGATTCCACCATACATGAGTATAGGATTTTTAGGGTACTAGTAGGAACTCGATAACTTAGGTGGTAAAATTTACTTAGTATAGTTTTAAGTTTATTGCACAAGAAATCTATATGTTCTTTCCATGAGAAATGCTCGTCGACTTTAACTCCTAAATAAGTTACACAATTAACTCTCTGGATAGGTTTACAGCTACAATTGACATGGCTACCATGAATGCAATCAAAGGTATGAGTGTATAGTGGTAGAGGATTTTTCTTTAGTGGTAAGTATGGTGAATGAATAATGATGTACTGTGTTTTATCCGTATTTAATACTATTCCGTTATCATGTGACCATTTAACTACGGCGTCCACGTCTTGCTGCACCAGCCGACATGTTTCAGCGAGGTCCGTGCCGGCTCGCAAGGCGCAGAGGTCATCCGCGAACATATGTGCCGAGCAATGCTGTAGCACATTGCACAGACTATTTACATGCATTAAGTAGCATACGGGACCACTTCCTGAGCCCTGCGGTACCCCGCATCGGACCATTTTTTCATCGCTCATCGTGTCGCCTATCTTGACCCGGTAAGAGCGTGATGTGAGGTAGTCTCTGAACCATTGAATCATGAATTTGTGCCATTGTATTTTTACAGTGTATAGTTTATGTTTATAAATGATTAATTTCTAGACCTTAATATTTCTTGAAAAATGGAGAAATGAATAAATATTATTTTTCTTAAACATACTTTTATTTAGTTACTTACCTACTTACTAATAATAGACGCAAATTAACAATAAAGAAATATATCAAGTAACTAAAACAATAAATTGCTTAGAAGCGCAATGCAAGTATTTAATCAATATCTGAAAAAATTATAACTAAATAAAGCTTTGACCTTAATTTCTAAATATTAAATTTCTTTACCAATTCTATTTACTAATTTCTTTTCCCCCAAGGGAAAGTTTGCCCAAAAATAATTTATAAGCATATCTTTGATGTGCAATTATATCTTCATAAATTGGCAACATTGATTGGCTGTGGTAAAAAATAGGTTATATGTATGGCAATACTGACTATCGTGTTTGTTGCTAACTTCGCTTAGTAACTTGTAAGAACTCGTCGAGTTAGGTGTGTGCTTTTGCGGGCAAATTTTAGTGCAAATTTAAAAGTAAATTCTGCGAGATGGTGAAAACACAGGTGAGTTTACTTTATAACATGTCATAGAAAATTATTTGTGGAGTGTATTAATGTTACTGTCATTGCTCAGAGTCTTTTAAAACTAAAGTTATGTTGATGGGCAAAGTTACCAAGTAATGTTCCGACCTACGATTGACAATATTGCCCGCCATCAAAAAAGGGTTAGGGTTGGCACATTTAGAAACCTTGTTTTTTTTTTTTAACCAACTACGGAATTGAGCAGGTATATGCGTTTAGGGTTAGAGGTTGTTTGTTTGTATACGATTTTTTAAACGTTTTGGGCTTTCAATTGTTTTTTATTTATGGTCACTGCTGAAGGGATTTAACTAATCAAATTTAATGATGTTGTTATGTCATTAGTTATTGGGTACAGCATAAGAACCTAATCGACACTTACTTTTAAATTCAACTTTTATTAATTTTATACTGGTCGACACGCAACCTAATTGGTATTATGCCTGCCTCCGAAACAGTCTTGCGAGTTCGAAGCCCGCCCAGTGCATAAATTCATGTGTTAAGCATTTGTGTTTGTCTTGAGTCTGTATGTTGGTTACCTATATAAGTATCTATACATGTATGTATATCAGCTGTCTTTGCGGCACTGTTTTGTTTGGGGTCAGATTACCATGTGTAAGATGTCCCCACATATTTAAGTATGTATTTATTTTATGATTACTTCTAATATTTTTGTTGAGTTTTATGGTTTGTTTCAGAAAAATAAACATAAATCTCGAATTGGACAGAGAAAGTCAAGACGAATAATTGGATCCAGGGTATATAAAAACTACTCTGACGAAATGTTAAAACTTGCATGCGAATCAGTAGAATCGGGTCAAATTACGTCACGAGATGCACAACAGCAATTTGGTATCCCAAGGCGCACAATATTAAATAAAATAAAAAACAAACACTTGAAGTCAGTGGGTCATCCCACTGTTTTATCAGCTGCAAAAGAGAACCAAATTGTAAGAGTTTTACAAGCTTCTAGCGATTTTGGCTCTCCGCTTACTAAAGTGGATCTAAAGCTCGTAGTCCATGAATACCTAAAGAAAAATTGTCGAGATCATATCTTCAAGAATCAGATTCCCGGTGATGCATGGGTCCAAGGCTTTTTGGCGAGAAATGCTGACAAATTGTCTGTGAGAACCACTCAAAATATTTCAAAGGCGAGAGCTGAAAAGGGACCTCAAGAAATAGCCGAATACTTTGACAATTTAAGCACAACATTAAAAGACATACCAGCAGAAAATATAGTTAACTTTGATGAAACCAACCTCTCGGACGATCCGGGTTCTTCAAAGTGCATTTTTCGGAGGGGAGTAAAGTGAAATGCTGACAAATTGTCTGTGAGAACCACTCAAAATATTTCAAAGGCGAGAGCTGAAAAGGGACCTCAAGAAATAGCCGAATACTTTGACAATTTAAGCACAACATTAAAAGACATACCAGCAGAAAATATAGTTAACTTTGATGAAACCAACCTCTCGGACGATCCGGGTTCTTCAAAGTGCATTTTTCGGAGGGGAGTAAAGTATCCCGAAAGAATAGCCAATGCCACCAAAGGTAATATATCTCTTATGTTTACAGCCACCGCCAGCGGTAAATGTCTCCCCTTATATGTTGTTTACAAATCTATAAATATGTACTCAGAATGGGTTAGTGGAGGACCACCGGATACCCGATATAACTGCACTAAATCAGGGTGGTTTGACAGTGCCATGTTTGAGAACTACTTTGAAACCATAATCCTCCCATGGGCGCAAAATATTTCAGGGACTAAAGTGGTTATTTGCGACAACTTGTCTAGTCATTTAAGCGTTAAAGTAGTAGAGTTATGCGAGAAAAATAACATCAAATTTGTTTTTATCCCTCCGAGATCAACACACCTTACCCAGCCACTAGACGTGGCATTTTTTGGGCCTTTAAAGAAAGTCTGGCGTAAAATTTTGTACCAGTATAAGCTCCGTAATCCAAACCAAACATCACTGAATAAAAAACACTTTCCGAAATTGCTTGGTGAATTAATTGAAGCAATTCAAATGAGGGAGACAAAGAACATAAAAAGTGGATTTAAAGCATCAGGAATATTTCCGTTAAATCCCCAAGAAGTACTAAAAAAGATCCCTGAAATGCAAGAAGAAATATTATCATATGGAATTGATCAAGCACTGGTAGACTATTTAAAGGAAACTAGAGCGCCAAAGCCGATGCTAGTCAAAAGAAATAAAAAAAATAATAGCGAGCCAGGCAAATCAGTGACAATTTCCGATTTGAATGTAGATTTTAGCAAAAATAAAGCAAAAAGTAAATCTTCTACGGTGACAAAAAGACAAACGAAAACTAAAGACTCTATATTTTAGATGAAGAGACTGGCCTTTTTGTAACTAAAACTGGTCTAGTTCAGAATGAGGACATTAACGAGGATCAAGAAGGCCAATTGGGTTTGGAAGAATATTTTGCTACCGACGGCCATTTGGATTTGGAAGAATATTTTGCTATCTCCCAGCATCAAGATATTTTTGCTCCTCCAAGTCTCATCAAGCTTTGCATCACTGTAATTAACTCCTGCTTCGACCAAGCCGTACATTGCGGAAAAACATCTACAACGCTTGCAGATCCTTCACACTTAAAGACTTCCACAAAAAGATCAGTGAAAAGAGATTCTGTCAAAGAAAATAAAATAACTATTCTTTCGGATGTTATCATTAAAGCAGGGCCTTCAAATGTTTGTTATTCGAAAGAAGTTTCTGATAAGATTGAAAATCCATCATCGACGCTTGCAGATCCTTCACACTTAAAGACTTCCACAAAAAGATTAGTGAAAAGAGATCCTGTCAAAGAAAAGAAAATAACTATACTTTCGGATGTTATCATTAAAGCAGGGCCTTCAAATGTTTCTGTTTTAAAAGAAGTTTCTAATAAGAATGAAAATAAGCCATTTATTTCTAAGTCTAAAAGTGATATACCAGAGTGCCTGCAACCGAAGAAAAATAAAAATTTGAAAAAAGTAAAGACGGAACATTATACAAAAGATAAGAAAATTGGCAGAAAAGTTAAAGTTACTAATGCTTCTAAAGGAAAAAAGTCAACCAGAGGGCGTATTTCCGTGAAAAAAAGGAAGAATACGTCTGAAAGTGACTCTAGCTCGATGTTTGATAATAATGAAGTTCTTACCGTTGACACAGACGGCTCAGATTACGAAACAGTGGATGATTATCTCATTGCTGAATACTTGCAGGAACAAGAGGAAAAAGAGAATTTCGAATCTACAGATATCTCATTTGGACTGCATACAATTGAATATTTCGTAGAAGATCATGAAAACATGAAAAAGGATGATTGGATTATTGCTCAGTTCGCAACAAAAAATACTATAAAGCATTTTGTAGGTAACGTTTTAGCAATCAACGGTAGAATTCCTACAGTTAAGTTTGTGCGAAAGATTAAGGAGTCTAAATGTGAAAAAGGAACCACTTTCACGTACCCAATAGTTGATGATATATGCACTATGGATCACTTAGAAGATATTATTACAATACTACCCAAGCCAAAGATTACTCGACGTGGTCAAATCGTTTTTAATATTGATTTTAGTAATTTCAACATTCAGTAAATGCTTAAAACAAGGCTATTTTGATTAATAACTTTATTATAAACTTGGGAGCAAATAAATCGAGCCACTACCTTTTTTCACGTAAAATGGTAAATATTTTTGGTAATATGGAACGTATCAATTCGAACTATATATCGCCTAAAAGTTTAGTTAATAACCTTTACAATGAGGGTAAATTATTGAATAATAACCTTATTGAATGATAAATTATTGGCTCTGCAAGAAAAATGGTAATTTTGATAGAAAATTTAGTAGGGCTAAAACAGTCCATAAAAACAATAAAAAACAAAATTATTGCAAAAAAAATATTCTTAATAACTGGTATTACCCCCCCGGGCCCTGATGCATTCTTGTAGCCTATTAGTCATCGATCTGATCAGCGTTACGATGACATATTGTGGTATGTTCTCCCACTCTTCAAGCACAGCGACTTTAAGCTCGGGAATGGATGAAACAGCGGGAACCCTGGCTCGGACTCTCCGTTTTAGCTCGTCCCATAGGTGTTCGATCGGGTTCAAATCAGGACTTCGTGCTGGCCATACCATTTGTTGAATCCCGATCGCAGACAAGTAATCCGTAACGATCTGCGCGGTATGAGGTCTCGCATTGTCATGCATAAACAAGAAATTTTCTCCGACAAAACCAGCATACGGCATTACGTGGTTTTCAAGAATGTCAGTTATGTATCGGTCAGCTGTTAATCCACGTCTACCATTGCCATCGTTGGCGGGGTCGACGAAGACAAGTTCCGTTTTTCCGTCTAGAGAAATTCCTCCCCACACCATACAAGAACCACCACCAAAACTCACCGTTTCTCGAATGCAACATTGGGCAAATCTTTCACCAGGACGTCTATACACTCGGTTTCTCCCGTCATTGCTAAAAAGACAGATTCTTGACTCGTCAGAAAACAAAACTGACCTCCAGTCTTCTAACGTCCAATTAATGTGTTCTCGAGCAAACTCCAAGCGAGATCGGCGATGAGCTACAGTCAATTTTGGGCCAGTTGCTGGTTTGTGTGATGTTAAATTTCGTTCTTTTAGTCTTCGTCTCACTGTCCACCTACTGATTGCGACTCCTCGAACGTCACGTAACGCTTGCTGTAGCTGAACAGCATTAAGTCCACGGTCGCGCAACGAATTGGTTGCAATAAAGCGGTCGTCACGTTCTGTTGTTGCCCGTGGTCGGCCAGTTCCAGGTCGCCAAACAAAAGCACCAGTCTCCAGATACCTGCGGTATACCCGCTGTACCTTTGAACGACTCAAATGAAGTCTGCGTGCCACTTCACGTTGTCCGTGTCCAACCTCAAGTAAAGCTACAACTTGGGCAGCTTCCGTCGGTGTAGTATCCATTTTATCAGGTTATTTTGATTACACAGACACAGATAAAGACAACAATAACAAGTAATATGGGTATGATTAACAAAAACCTCAAATTTAATCTTTTCTTAACAGAGTACAATAAAAATGTCATAAGCAAATTAAATGCGATAATTTTATTCTACCCTTTAAACTTTAATAAAAATGAAATTTTGACAACTAACTACCCTCATTGTAAAGGTTATTAAATACCCTTTTAGGCGATATAAGTTTCGAATCGATGCGTTCCTTAATACCAAAAATAATTACCATAATGCGTGAAAAAGGAAGTGGCTCGATTTATTTGTTCCCAAGTGTAGTTTTGTAGTAATTAGAATTATATTCATCGACGAATTTAACTCTTACTTATAAGGAAACATATCGTTCCTATCGGTGCCAAATATGAATCTTGTGATATCGAAAAATATGTGATTACTAATGTGATTTATATTGTTATTGTGGGGTGGGTTCAGATTATGCTAGTAAACGACCCCAAAAACGTTGATCTCTGATTATAACTTTAAAATAAGAGTAAGAAACTCAAACCTTTGTAATTTTTTAAAAAACACTAAAATTAAATTCTTGTTTTCTCCATTTATTTAAGTTTAGCCTTTAATGTGTAAATCAGTGAGACATTATAACAGTAACAATTGTGATATAAAAAAGTGATTTATGTTGTTATTGCGGGGTGGATTCAGACGAATCACTAGTAGATAACCCCAGAAACATTGATTTTTATATAACTTTACCTAAGGATAAAAATATAAGAGTAAAAACTCCTACTGTTGATATTTTGTTGTATCTTCATATCTATGGTTAAGGTATCTGTTTAAATTTAGAAAAAAATACATGACATAACTGAAGTGATTAATATCATTATAATCTAATGTTGTGTCTTCTCCAGTTATTTAAGATGAGACTTTAATTTGTGAATCAGTGAAATATTAAAAAACTATAATTGAAGCATAACAATTAAAGTCCACCAATAAAAAAATATCCATAATAGTATTTCATAATAGAATTTAACTGAAAATAAATGTAAACTTTGATTTCTTAACGAAATGTCTGTTCAAATCTTTATTTAATTTACCTGCCATAACGAGTTACTCAACTTGATCTCTATTACTAGTACCTAAGTATCTACTTTGTCAAAAAAGTGTTAATTATAATTTCTAATTCTATTAAATAGTAATAAACGTGAAACATTTTACTAATTCTTTTTTTAATTTTCCTAATCACATTCTTTGAAGAAAAGAAAAAACAACAGAATATTTTTTACCATGTGCCAACCCTAGCACTTTTAAAAGGCGAAATGTGGATTGTATGAAAATGAGAAAAAAAAGCAGGATAACATTGCCCAGTCATATTTGCAAGAAATTTTTCATACTGTCGTTTATATTCCTAAAGTAAAGGCCATCTTTGCCAAAGTTCTTGTACTGGTTTTTATGTCATCTGCATAAAGGCCATATTTGCGTCAAAAACCAATGTGAGCAAAGTTGGCTAAAGGTCCAGATAACTTTGCCCGCCAACAAAATAGAAAAAATATTGAATTAAATGTTGAATAATAGTATATTTAGCTATACTAACACATGCACATGATCTCACAGTTGTAACTGATGAAGTAAAATACTTACGTCTCCATAGAAAAATCGTATTAAAATTGTAATTATTCGAAAAAAGTGGGCAAAGATGGCATGTTTCACGGTACTAACTTATAATAAATTTGATTATAAGGGTAAATCAAGGATTTGGCTTTTTTCTCGCTACATCCGAAATTGCATTAGCAATAGATACCAAAGCACTTGTCATATTGCCAATGTGTTCGGACAATTAAGCCAATGCTTGCGCTGTGATAAATTCTGCTTCAACTCTGCGTGCTTCGATACTCGCGAACTGCTCCATATTTGCATCCAGCGGCCTCGGAATTAAAGAGCGGTGCCGCCGGGGTCGTGGTGGTATAGTACTCTGAAGTGGCATGGGCGGCGCAGGTACTGAAACATAAAAAATAATAATTTAAAATCACACTGATTTGACCAAACAAGTTTGAAACTTCTCACTTGTTACAAAAAACAAGTCAATCAATAATACTGAAGTATTTTTTTGCTATAGCCCGACATGTGATACCTAAGTCCCAAAACACTTCATAGTTACACAGGCCACTTAAATGTGTGTAGGTACCTGGGTTGTGTGACTGATACTTATTCAAAATGTTTAAACATTCCTAAACAAATTCGAATAAAGACTTACTTGTGGGTGATGCTGGTATTGCGTCATTGTGTGATGTGCTAGGAATAGGGGAAATGTTTCGTAAAGAATCCATTTCCGTGTCTTCTTGTACAAATACAACATCCTCTATCTCAACTGGTGGCTCGGTAGGTCTAGTCTGAAACAATAAAATTATTATTATTATCATAAAATATTTAGCATGCTTAAAATAATTATCATAAGTATGATAAAATTGTAAATATTAAAATATATTACTGATTGAGGAAATGGATTGACTGTCAATGTGGAATCTCCAGTCGCAAACTCTTGTCCACCCATCACCGCCACCAATCTATTGTCTAATGCAGACAATACTGGCAAGTTGTCTGCTGTCCCACCACCAGTGCGCCTCATTGAAGCTGAGATGTCTGCGCACTGCTTCTTTAGAGCACATTTCCTCTCAGCCCAATACTGAAAACATGGATTAGTTTTAATGAAATTGCTATACTGATACAATGATTCTTAATAGTTACCAAGTAAGAACTTCATTATATTGATTTACCTTAGCCCAGCCTTGACCGTTTTTAATTACTCCTCCGAGAGAATTTAAAGATGTTGGTAATTTTGACCATTTCATCTTCGTTTCTAATTTGCCTTGACTGGTCCGAAGCAAACCTTTAGCTATGCCTGGGTTTTGCTCCAAGAATTCCACTAAACCTTCTAATTGGGCGAAACTAGGACGATTTGTCATTGTAACTGAAATTGGAAAACTTTTATTATGTACAAAATAATATTTATATAAAACATAGATCACGAAAATAACTACATCGACAAAACGAAAATATTTCACTAATTTTAATTTTAATTAAAATTTAATTTAACTAAATTTAAAAACATTACTTTTAATAATACATAAACTATGAAAGATTGTATGTTTAATTACCACTTATAGAAAACTTTGTTATTAGCTCAATCTGGAATCTCCAGTCGCAAACTCTTGTCCACCCATCACCGCCACCAATCTATTGTCTAATGCAGACAATACTGGCAAGTTGTCTGCTGTCCCACCACCAGTGCGCCTCATTGAAGCTGAGATGTCTGCGCACTGCTTCTTTAGAGCACATTTCCTCTCAGCCCAATACTGAAAACATGGATTAGTTTTAATGAAATTGCTATACTGATACAATGATTCTTAATAGTTACCAAGTAAGAACTTCATTATATTGATTTACCTTAGCCCAGCCTTGACCGTTTTTAATTACTCCTCCGAGAGAATTTAAAGATGTTGGTAATTTTGACCATTTCATCTTCGTTTCTAATTTGCCTTGACTGGTCCGAAGCAAACCTTTAGCTATGCCTGGGTTTTGCTCCAAGAATTCCACTAAACCTTCTAATTGGGCGAAACTAGGACGATTTGTCATTGTAACTGAAATTGGAAAACTTTTATTATGTACAAAATAATATTTATATAAAACATAGATCACGAAAATAACTACATCGACAAAACGAAAATATTTCACTAATTTTAATTTTAATTAAAATTTAATTTAACTAAATTTAAAAACATTACTTTTAATAATACATAAACTATGAAAGATTGTATGTTTAATTACCACTTATAGAAAACTTTGTTATTAGCTAAGTAACCTCACGCACAATAATTATTTCTTACTAAAAAGGTACCACACGCGACCAATATCTTTATGTTAATGTTCTTCTAAAGTTAAACAAACCAAACTTGCATTTCGAATTCAGTTTTTTTTACTTCAAACCACTTGACTTTATTTTTGAAACTGGAGAACTTCTACGCCGTGTTTTTATTAAAGTAGTTTAGGCAACGATCCTACCGCATGAAGCCAAAGTCATGCATAGTTTTATGATTTTAATGGTTTTCTTAAGCCCAAATACATTTAACACGTTAAAATTAATCAATTAAACAACTATATATATCATATTTATTTGTTTGTCTTGTTTTCTTAAGGATAAAGCATTTTAAAGCCCTTTTACCGGTTTAACGTTATGAGTTGAACAACACTATTGCGGCTCGTAGCATAGCTAACTTCACGTGTATCAAAATAATCGCGGGGCAATCGCAATTTCAATCCAATGTTCACTATATTGTTTTCAAGAGTACCGAATCACGTGACTGCAAAATTTACATTGGAATCGTATTGGTTTTAGATTGGAATTGAATTTAGTTTGAAGAGTAAGCCTCCAGGGTTATTTGTGAGCCTTGATCAACTAACGCCCGTAGTGTAACGTAATCGCTATCAGCTGTTGCTACTTGCAATAATGCAGTGGTCAATAGTAACTCGTCATCATTATTCGATGCGAAGTTATTTTGCACAGTTTTAGCTGACCTAGTTGCAGTTGATTTCGACAGTTTATCAATATTTTATTTGCTGTCAGTAGTCAGCAGTGACAGTAAGTCAGCGCAGATGCCCGCGCTGACTTGACGATGTCATTGTGCAATAGCGTGTTGTTTGGGTCACTGCACTTTCTGCATATTTTTTGTGACGCACAATAGCCCTTACTATGCACATACAGACCGTTTCTGCAAATATTGTTGGTTTTGATAAATTCTAATTTTTCCGAATTTGCCATGTCAGTGAATTTGGATCAATGGAACTGAAATATATGAGTAAAACAACGAGTAGCTAGTAGTTCGGTTTATGCGGAACAGCCATGACATACCATTGCAGTGACAGACCACCGACAAGACAGATCATATACAATAAGTATAAGGTTACATTACACCTTCCATCTTAATCTAGAACCCTTTACATTTTAACAATCAATAAAAGGCTAAAGGCTTACACATAAAAAACAAAAGAAACTTATTTCAACAACTTATCCTGATGTGTGGTCGCTGCGGTCGAGCCTTCGCAGCGCGGACCGCCCGGACTGGGCACTCCCTGCTCCCGCGTCACCTCAACCGTCTCGGAATTCTCACTGATCGGGCTAGAGGTAGAAGGACAGATTAGTGAACTCCGTATCCGTATCCGGCTTTAGCTGATCTACATGTTTGTGGAATTCTCTACCTAAAGCATCTACTACCTTATAATCAGTGGTCCCCATCTTTTCTGCAACCTTTCCAGATATCCATTTATCCTGTCCACGATATTGACGCAGCCAGACCTCATCCCCCGGGCGTAGTTGACGCAACCAACTTGCGCCGTATTTTTGTTGACGCTCTTGAGCATCTCTAACTCTACTGTCCCTACTTGGTCTTAGGGCGTCGGATTTGGTACGTAACCTGCGGCCGAACATAAGTGACGCCGGTGTTTCACCAGTAGTACAATGTTCTGTATTTCTATAATATAGCAGAAAATTATTTACAAATAAATTTATATTTAAGTTCTTTCTATTGCCTTTTTAATAGCTCTTTTAACTGTGCGAACTGCGTTCTCTGCTGCCCCGTTTGAGGCGGGGTGATATGGCGCTGAAAATATCTGCTCGATCCCGTTTGTACTGAGAAATTGAGAAAACTCATGGCTTGTAAAGGGCGGCCCGTTATCAGAGACTATTTGTCTGGGTAATCCAAAACGTGCAAACACGTCACTTAAAACGCTGATCGTGTTACTAGCCGCTGTACTAGGTACTTGACTAACTTCTAACCATGTGGTTCTGGCATCAACCATTACAAAAATATCCGCCCCGTGATAGGACCTAAGAAATCAACATGTACACGAGCCCATGGTCTGTCTGGCCAAACCCATGGGCACTGCAGCACAGACACTGCAACCACGGCACGTTTTTTCAATGTCTTCGTCCATACCCGGCCACCAGACATAGCTCCTAGCGAAAGCTTTAGTTTTTACTATGCCCATATGAGCTTCACAACATAATAATGAGTATTATATTCTATTCTTCATGTAAATCCATTAAAACCTTATTCCTACACTCACCCGGTACGACCACTCTATGGCCCCACATCACACAACCTAACTCCTCGTACAGTTCTTTCTTACGATTAAAAAAAGGTTGGAGCGATTTAATTTCGTTATCAGACGGCCATTCGTCGCGAAGATATGTTAGAACTTGGCCTAGCAACTGGTCTCGGCTCGTCTGTCTTTTAATCTCATTATAATCCAATAACATGGCATTTTGGGCGAAATGTAAATATGATTGTTCCGGAACTTTAATAGATTGTTTAATAGCAGAAAGAGCTGGCAAACGCGATAACCCATCTGCCCCATTCTGCTTTGAAGAAACATACTCAATGTCGTATGTATAGGCAGACAACTTAATAGCCCACCTTTGTAATCGGCTCGCAGCCATTGATGGTATACCCTGTTTAGGCCCAAATATAGTGACCAATGGCTTGTGGTCCGTGCGTAGTGTAAAACGTCGCCCATGTAAATACTGGTGCAATTTTTCTAAGCAAAATACGATAGCCAAAGCCTCCCGCTCGATTTGTGAATAATGCTTCTCAGCCGCGTTAAGCGCGCGCGATACATACACGACAGGACGCTCCAGCTGTCCGTCTGTGCTACAATCATTGAGCTCACCCATCTGACTTAATACGCCCTCTATTCCTCTCGCGCTCGCATCACAAGTTAAAAACAAGGGTTTGTTTGGCTCGTAATGAGCAAGGACGTCGGCAGTAATCAAAATATTTTTGATTATCTTAAAAGCTGACTCACACTCATCATTCCATGCCCAAGTAATTCCCTTCTTTAGTAACCTGTACAAAGGTGCCAATATATTGCTCAAGTTTTTAACAAATTTCGCATAATACATGATTGTTCCTAAAAAGGCTCTCAAGTCGGTAATATTGTCTGGGCGGGGTATGTTTAATATACCTTCCACCTTTTCAGGGTCCACCTTAATACCCTCAGCAGAGATAATAAAACCTAAATATTTAACCTCATTAGTAAAGAACATGCACTTCTTTTGATTTAGTTTCATTCCGTTATGATGTAACCGCTCTAAAACTCTCTCTAATAGTTATTTATGCAACTGTTGTATAATAAGGGGTATTAAAACACGAATGTGGGTTTATCACACGAGGCGAAGTATCACATGAGTGTTTTAATACCTAATCATAACAGTTGCTTATAAGACTTTATCTACACCCATGATATGAATCCTCTATAAAGGTTCTGAAACCATAGGGTATTAATACTTAGCGTACTTTTCAGCATTGAATAGAAGGTCCTTAGGGATGAAGATTTGAATTTTTCTGATAATTCTTGAAAATATACTAATAGCACATCTTCAGAAAATGATGTACTCTTTGATTATTTCCAATTCATGAAATTTTGGTACGTCTTTTCGTAATGTTTTCTCGACTTTTCTGGTAATACCTACTCGTAATTGCTTAGGAATGTCCTTTGCTGCATTAGAAATATCTGGTGGTGTGTTATAAAAGCTTCTATCACTCATTTTTGTAAACAACAAAATATATTTTTTTCAATACTATAATTGAACAAATACGACGTCAATTCAAAAATTCGTTTTTTTTTTTTTAATTACGGCGCTGTGGTAGTGAAACGCGCGTGCATGACAATGTTCTTTTTTTGAAATTCATAAAGATGCTATGAGAATGTGGCTGTTCGATGAGTAAAAAAGGAGTTGCATTATGAAATTTAGTACAACATTATAACACCCGTTTGGATGATATTATGGTTACTATGACACTGGCTGTTCTAATGTTAGCAATAAGCTAACTGTTTTAAGAACTTTTATAGAGGATTTATAGCATGGGTGTAGATAAAATAACTAAATGCTCCCTAATATTGGGTGATCCAATAATAATATCATCGAGAAATACTTCTACGTTTGGAATATCGTTCAGAAGATTCGCCATAATTCGTTGGAATATACCAGGGCTTGACGATAAACCAAAAACCAATCTTTTATACTTAAAAAGGCCCTTGTGAGTATTAATAACCGTACAATTATCAGGGTCATCCAATTCAATCTGATTATATGCTTGCGTTAAATCAATTGTAAATATCTTAGAACCATTTAATTTAACCAGCAAGTCGTTTATAAGTGGTAGGGGATATTTGTCCAGCAGTAGTACTGGATGTAATGTTATTTTGTAATCAGCACAGACATAGACTAATACGTGGGACACTCAGAAAGTTTTGCGAAACTAAAAAAAATTGTTCTATACGTACATATATTTTTATTAAATCTTTTCAAAGTACTTTCCACCAGCCTCTATACAAAGATTCATGCGCCTAAACCAGTTTTCAAAACACTTTTTCCAGTCCGCCGCAGACACCTCGTTTACAGCCTGCTCGAACGCAGCCAGCGCATCTTCCGGCGACGAAAATTGTATCCCTTTGAGCTGATTTTTTATTTTTGGGAATAAAAAGAAGTCACACGGTGCTAGATCAGGGCTGTAAGGAGGGTGACCCAGGAGTTTGACTGGCGTGCTGTCCAGGAAGTCCCTCGTTTTGAGTGCGGTGTGCGCAGGTGCATTGTCGTGGTGGAGCAGTAGCCCGCGGAGCCCTGTGTTTGGTCGCTTGTTGCTTATAACAGAGAAAACTTCTGGCAAACATTTGGTAGTATACCATTCGGCATTAATGCTTCTTTGATCCCGTAAGGGAATTGATACCAAGTGGCCAGTCAAATTAAAAAAGCTAGCGATCAAAATCTTACCCCCGCTTCTAGATCGCTTCACTTTGGTAGGCGTTGGCTCATTTTGAAACACCCAAACAGTCGACTGGCGCTTGGTTTCTGGGTCGTATTGATAAATCCAGGACTCATCACCTGTAACGATGTCGTAAACACGCCGAGACGAGCCTGCTTCAAATTTGTTAAGCATATCACGGCACCATTCCACCCGGGCCTGCTTCTGAGCATCGGTGAGGTTGTGCGGCACCCAGCGTGATACTATCCTCCTCACGCGAAGATGGCTGTGTAGAATCTCGTGAACGCTTCCCGATCCAATCTTCAATATGTGTTGAATCTCCTGATATGTAATTCGCCTATTGTCTTGGATTAAATTTTTCACAGCTAGCACGTTTTCTTCGGTAACAGCCGTCAAAGGGCGACCGCTTCTTTCGTCATCCCCCAAAGTTGGTCGACCGCGCTTGAATTCGTTATACCAACGATACACGGTTGCCTTGGAAGGGCCTTCATCCATGAATGCCATTTGAAGTCTATCGTACGATTCATCCGGTTTCAGGCGACACTTGAAATCGTATAAAATCATAGCTCTAAAATGTTCCCGGCGCAGATCCATATTTCAGTGAGACACAATACTTTGAATTAACTCGCAAAAAATGTGGAGGGAAATTTTGAAATTGGAACTTACTTATTTTTACTTATAAATAATCATATTTTCGAAAAACATTATAACTGGCCAGTCTCCCATATATAAAAACTTTTTTTCGCAATACTTTCTGAGGGGCCTGGTATATAATAGATTGAGCACAGATACGGAGTCCACCATCAGCCTTACGAACCGGTACAAGTGGAGTAGCACAATCTGCGCACTCCACAGGCTCGATGACACCGCGCGCAGCATGCCGTCTAACTCCGCCTCGATGCGGTCGCGGAGCGCGTACACCACAGGCCGTGCGCGACAGAAAACCGGCGTTGCACCCTCGCGTAGTCGTAACCGAGCCTTGCGTCCCGTGAACCGGCCCAGTCCCTCCGAAAACAAATCCTTATATCTGTGAAGTAATAATGTTAATTGGTCATTACATGAAATGCTATTTCTTTTGTCTGTGCTCTGTGTGATCATATTTTGGTACATAGGTACTTTAATGAATAGTTCAGTAAGCCATTGTCGACCTAATAGCGAGGTGGTACCGCCCTCTATTACAAACAATTCCATTTTTTTGGACTTATTTCCATACTTAACACAGGAACTCTTCCTTTGCGCTGATGCAACGTGTCGCTCTGGAATCTGGATCGCTGCGACTGCTTCTGCACGGCAACATTCGATCAAGGCACAGGTCACTCGCGACGTTTTACTGACCGATAAATCGGACTGTACGGTACTTGCAATAATTTCAAAGGACCAAAAAAAAATGTAGGGTGCAAATGCAAAAACACCCTATAATGATTATTGTAAATGCAATGCAAATGTCAGTGTAATGTAAAATGTCAATGAGTGCCAACGGGCTGGAATCAAGAAATAAAAATGCAAGTTGTCCGATCCATACCGTGTCTATTAGAACACTAAATTAAATATTGATACAAATGCATCACAATGCTCTGCTTGCTGCTGCTGCATGATTGTCATAAAATCTAATGTAGGTCGCACGTGTAAGTGCAAAGGTGCGAGCCTACTTATTGCACAACTCCTTACTTAATTATCGGCGACTTTGTTACCTCACTTGCTTGTACGGCGCGTTCTCGGTTCTCTCTCTCTCTAGAAGTGTAGCAACGTGCGGCGTCTTCTACCACATTTCCTGCAGTTCATTGAATTACGACACTTGGTGACACGTTAGTTTTTTTTTATCGATAGGCTCGCGATAGACCACTACCTCGCCTGATGGTAAGCGATGAAGCTAATTTTGCACGAACTCTTGTCTTTCCGTCGGCGTCATAAGTCCGAAACGTTTGCAATGGTAAATATAATGTCTCTCTTGATACATTGCACACTCAACATCATTAGACTTTGATTTGTTTTCAACTGACGTGTGGAACGTTGAGTTGTGGAATTAATCATTTCAAACGATCTGTATTCTAAATAGTCTTTCAACTACGATCAAGTGGGCAGTCCATCACTTGACAAAGTATTAAGATACTGTTCGCACAGATTTATTGATTTTGAACTTTAAGACGGTTAGATAAAAATAATTTCATCCCAGGTATCTGTTCTGATGCCTATACTCTACAGTGATTTCAAACAAGTTGATGTGGTGTCTAGTAAATGTTTTTTTGAATTAGCCGACTCAGTATGTATTTTGTTAAGTCCAATCAGGTTATTCATGATAGCGTTGCAGTTGTAACGCGTGTTATTTTTACTAGTTGTTTCCACACCTTCTCATAATTCGCTTCAGTAGTTGCAAAGTTTCTTAAAAGATTCACCCGACAAATTATTTTTATTTATTTATTTATTTAGACTTCATGCACAAAGGCACAAAGGCGGACTTAATGCCTTAGGCATTCTCTACCAGTCACCCAAGGGTGGTGAAGAGACAACATGGTAGGTGCATAGTTTAATAATAAAAAAAACTAGTAGTTATTATGCTAAAATAGGTGAAATACACGTACATATATATTTGAATTGACGTTATGTTTTGTTGATGTGAATAAGTGATGAAAAAATATCATAAAAGGTTTATATTAACTTTAAAACTTTCGCGTTTCATAATTGAAAACAATATAATTATAACGGGCAATTTAACGCGATAATTTCGATTGTTTGTTTACCTATTTCGCCCGACGTTTCGGCCGTGTTGCAACGACCGTGGTCCCGGGTAGACTGGTGTCTCGGTGTACTGGCTCCGTTGGGGCAGAAAATTTTTCCTCTACCCTCACTTTTCTACACACTACACTGACCGTGTCCTAATTCTGTAAGTTTGCCGACTGCACAAAAAAAAAAAAGGTTTGCCATTCGTCATATTAAACTTCAAATGTTGGTAATGTGGTGATACGGTGATATTTTGTACGATGATTTAAGATTATTTATTTTTTAGACACAGACTGTCGCACCCAGGGAATTCCCTCGCTGCATCCCGTAAATTATTTGGCGCACCTTCTTAGCAGTAAATGTAACAACTTGCAACTGTGCAACAGTCTCAATATCAACACATCCGAGCGTGCAGAAAATACCCTGCACAGGAGAATCAATATGGTGTCATCTAAAATGGTCTTTAAAGAGATTGGCGATGTATTTGTGATCAACGATGCCATTCACGCACACAGGAAAGCCTTTTCCGGTTTGCTTCCAAAATAATTTAAAATCCTTGTCAGTATGATAAGAGGCCATGATATCCATTTATATCTGGTCCTGCCTAGCCTGACACGACTAGCACACATATCAGAATATACTCGACCACTAATTGACCTAATTAACCCAAATGTAGAAAAATATCCCTAAATACATATTTGCATTTTTTTTTGGTGGTCGGTATGTTGCCATTGTCCGGTAATATATTTTATTAAGTGGCAAATATATAACCATTGTCCATTTGGAACTAATAGTTGATATTCTCCTCCTCATGCGCTCTCATTGACTGCTGAGCCATAGAGGCATCCTCTCTGTAGGGCAACTCTTTACGGTCTTAAAATAAATGAAATCACGAATTTATTCACTTTCCACATCGTTGAGCATTTATGACAGCAGTATCAAGCATAATAAATAAAAACATCCAAAATTTGCGCGTTTTTCTTTCTGTTGCATATGAAGAACGAAAATGGTCGAAATTATCGACTGAAAGAAAGAAAGAAAGAAAATATATTTATTTAGCACAGAACAGAAAGACACACAATATATTAATTAATACAACAGATAAAAATACAAATAAAGAAAAACTAAAAAGACTGTAGTAAGAAATCAGCAGCAGTGTGCCTCACGGCTGCGCCAAAAAGGCCCAGTTCAGCAGAAATGCCAGACAACTAGTGCCTGACGCTGGTTTTCAACTGGACCTGATGTTTGAGGTGGCGGATGTAAATCAGTTTTATACTGCATGGTGACGTGTGTATGTATACCTAAATAAAATAAATTTGTATCCTGTAAAAATAGTGAGGAATATGGGAATATGTACATAAATAGTGTTAAAATGAGTAGGTAGCATTGCAGGAATAAAACTACTAATCATGCGGGTAGATAAATATGTCATATAATTGAAACATTTAGTGCGACCATATCTAGCTTCCTTTGTGCTTCAATAAGATACTGCCGTAAGCGTCGACTGCTCCATTTGCAAGATATAACCGGCAATCGCTGTTGGGCAGGGAACTTCTTTTCGTGTTCCATCTTTTTGTGTTCTCATGACCAAAGTAACATCATTTTGCTTGTGCGCCTACAAGAAAACGCAAACTTCTTTTGTGTCTAACCATTTAACAGCTGTTCACTGGTCTTGGCGTAAAATTTATATTTTATTAGTTTTTCGTTCTTGTCTTTATGTTTCTCTTTTATTAGTTCTGGTAGTCTTTTTCGTACCTTTCTGACAGTCCCAATAGCGTAAATATTGTTTTGATATAAGACATTTTTTTAAGATTCATGACGACAGAGTTAACCTAACCTGGCTTCCTTTTATTTCGGATTTGCCAGTATAAACTTCGAAGGAGTACAAGTAGCCTATCCTTGTGTCGCAACAAGCCCAAACTATATAGCCCCGTTTTATCGGCTTCCTGGGCATATATTGTTTCATGGAAGATCTGCCCTTGAATGTCCACGAAATAAATAATTGACTCTTCTGCCTGTTGTGAGAATATTAAGTTTAGTTTGTCTATCAAAGGCCTGAGTTTGTGCAATTTATCAAAATTTCGTGACCCACGCGGTGCTGCTGTTGTGTTATCATTGACATGTAATAGACCCGTAGTACAGTTCAAAATCATTGACAGTTCAAGAGCATTGGGTGTAAAGCCATCATAATCATCACACCCAGAAAAGCTTTTATCTCTTGTTGAGTGGTTGACAGTTCTTGCTTTTTTCTTGAATCCCGCATTCAGCGGATCCTCGCAACCTTCACCAGGTCATCGGTTCACCTGGTGGAAGGCTTTCCAACGCAACGTCTGCCGGTTCACGGTCGCCACTCAAATTTTCTGTCCCATCGACCATCCGTTCTGCGAGCAGTGTGTCCTCCCACTGCCACTTAAGTTTGGCATTCGGGCAATCTATATCGGTAACCCTGGTTCTCTTGCGGATCTCTCTCCATTGCACTTTGGGTAACTATAAGCTTTCTGATGAACCCTTTGAGAGCGGCCACGTCTCAGAGCCATCACTGGCAACACACACTGGTCATAGACTTTCGTCTTGAGCCACTGTGGTAAGTTAGACGAGAAGATTCCGCGCAACTCAAAACGCAAAAATCAAAATCATTTTTTTATTTCATTTAGGCCTACATAGGCACTTATAAAACGTCGACAAAAGGTGCACGGATCGGGTTGATCATTTCCTATGGTGAAGAATCGGCTAGAAACTCCATGGTTACTCTTTTAAAAAATGGTTTTGTTTTACAATATTTCCATGTTACAGCCTTAGTACTTAGATATGGAGGGACAACGTAGGCCCGACAATAAGTCGTAAGAAAAACATAAAAATGAATATATATTATTAAAAAAAACGAAAATATAACGAATTAAAAAGTTAACAAGCATCTAGAAGGCCTACAATGTTCACACATTTACAAAACAAACGGTAAAAGAATCTATACAAAGGTAAAATAAAAATAAGAAAAATAAAAAGACTAAATTTAACATGTGGCACAAATGTTGGTAGCTCGTGGATGAAGAGATGAGTGGATTGTATAAACAGGCGGTTGGTTTAATACCGTTATAATTACAAATTTCGACTGTCCCGGACAAACAATTAGAGTTTAGGAAGAGAGGTGTCGACTGTCGCGGTGGATTCCGTGGTAGCGAGTGGTCGCCGAGCCGCGCCGCGTCGCCGCCGCGCTGCGCACTCACACACCGATGCCGTGTGGGTCACGCAGATGTGTGTGCAGCGTAGACGGAGCGCTCCGGCCGCCCGAAGTGTTGGGTAGAATACCCAACAAATGTTGTTATCAGTGCTGTAACTATTCTTAGCAAAGGGCTATAAAGATGACTGAAAACCATTGTAAAAAGACTAATTAAAAGAAGGAAAAAAATAATTAATTAATGAGATTGAATTAGTTAGAGACAACCATACACATATTTGTGCAGTTTATGAGTTACCAGGGAAGCCACATGCGCAGAAGGAGCTAAAGCCAACATTTTTATCTTCAACGTAATCCTTGATTTTATAATATGCTTTTTAGGGTTCCGTAGCCAAATGGCAAAATACGGAACCCTTATAGATTCGTCATGTCTGTCTGTCTGTCTGTCTGTCTGTCTGTCTGTCTGTCTGTCTGTCTGTCCGTCCGTATGTCACAGCCACTTTATTCCGAAACTATAAGAACTATGCTGTTGAAACTTGGTAAGTAGATGGAGTCTGTGAACCGCATTAAGATTTTTACACAAAAATAATAATAAAACAATAAATTTTGGGGGTTCCCATACTTGAAACTAAAACTAAAAATATTTTTTTCATCAGACCCATACGTGTGGGGTATCTATGGATAGGTCTTCAAAAATGATATTGAGGTTTCTAATATCATTTATTTCTAAACTGAATAGTGTGCGCGAGAGACTCTGCCAAAGTGGTAAAATGTGTGTCCCCCCCCCTGTAACTTCTAAAATAAGAGAATGATAAAACTAAAAAAAATATATGATGTACATTACTATGTAAACTACCAGCGAAAATTGGTTTGAACGAGATCTAGTAAGTAGTTTTTTTTTAATACGTCATAAATCGTAAACCGCAATTTACCAAGTACGGAACCCTTCGTGCGCGAGTCCGACTCGCACTTGGCCGGTTTTTAATAAGGACACGTTTGATGTAGTTTTTGAACTTTCCATCGGTCAGTTCTATGGACGAGAAGATTCCGCGCAACTGGACGAGAAGATGCCGCGCAACTGCCCGGACGCTGCCCAGCCGAGTTGGATTCGACGGTTGACCTCTTTCTCAAAGTTGGCTGGTTGGTGGTTGGGTAACTGGATCGTTTGTCCCAGATAGACATAGTGGTCCACAACTTCGAGTATAGAGTCTCCAAACTTGATAAGAGTGGGTGTAACACTATCCCCTCCTCCTACCTCTGTCCGGTCTTTATAAGTTGTTGTTAAAAGCTGAGCGATATCATTATACGTTTATAATTGAATTAGAAAGTGAATAGAACATGTCTCAAAATGAATACAAACCTCGATATGACTTGTATAACACGTTTACAATGCGTACATTTTCATTTGGGGGGCGTTAAGTAAATCCACAAGATTAGAGATAGTTGAAAAATTAAAGTTGGTATATTTTGCAATATTCGAGGTTCGATCTGCCGCGGTCCGGTCACGGACCGCAGTTCGCCGGTTGCCGACAGTAGGGTAATATTTTGCATTCTATACCACTGTCGGCAAGTAGCTCGGCTAGTGCGCCTCGCTACGCGCCAGTGGCATAGTATGCCCGATATTGAACGATCGACTCGACTGTGTAGTATATTACTGTACTCACCTGCAGATCATGTGAGTTATACCACTGGCCGTCAGTAGCTGGGCGAGTTCACCTCGCTGTGAACGATGGTATGGATAATTTCAACATGCGTTTCGTTGTTAGAAACGACTTGATGATTAGTGATATGCGCTTCAAATGGTGGAAACGACTTGTTGGTTTTTGTAATGCGCTTCAGCAATGGAAACGACTTGATGAATTTGGCACGTTCAGTATTAGAAACGATTG
Organism: Orthosia gothica; assembly: GCA_949775005.1. Classification (NCBI taxonomy): domain Eukaryota; kingdom Metazoa; phylum Arthropoda; class Insecta; order Lepidoptera; family Noctuidae; genus Orthosia; species Orthosia gothica. The sequence goes on along the minus strand of OX459040.1, from coordinate 8,353,866 downwards.
GTATTACTGTACTCATACAAAGATCATGCGAGTTATACGACTGGCCGCCAGTAGCTAGGCGAGTTTGCTTCGCTTCGGACAGTGATGACAACTATCGACACGATCAATGATTAAGATTTAATTTAGTCATTATGAAATGCGTTTCGTGGTTAGAAACGACTTGATGATTTTGATATGCGCTTCAACGGTGGAAACGACTTTCCGATTTGGTCATGCATTTCAGTATTAGAAACGACTTGTTGGTTTTTGATATGCGCTTCAACAATGGAAACGACTTGGTGTTTTTGAAATGCGTCTCAATATTAGAAACGACTTGGTTTTTTGTAATGCGCTTCGTGGGTGGAAACGACTTGGTGCTTTTGACATGCGTCTCAATATTAGAAACGACTTATTAACTCACTGCTTTGAACTGGATCTGCATAATAAACAAGGTACATATTATATTTGGTTTATTTTTCGTAAAACATTGGTTTTTCGAGGAATAAAGTATCTACCGAGCGCACGAACTCATTTAGTTTTCGCCACTGACATGAATCCGCGTCGGTCTGGAACTTGAGTCGCACAAGCGCCTTCTTCCACAGCTCCAGGGAGTCGGTGTGGCGCGCGTCGTCAGCCTTGTACACCTTGCAGTCGATGTAGTACTCTCCGTTGATGCTCGCTGCTCGCCGCTCGCAGCCGTTGGCGACTCGGTTAACGAAAAATGATGATAGACATGTACTCGATGAATCGTCTTTTGACACGGTGTCAGACCCGTAGTTGATACTGATACCGAATACATCATTATCAGTATTGGTTTTTCTACTGAAACAACAACGAAAGGTTCTATTAGTTCATCATACACTTACAGGTTACATTTACCGTTTAGATACGCACAGGAAATAAAAAATACACTCAGTCAAAATAGGTACCTACAGAACATGAGAGACGTAAGAATAAAAATGACTGATGATTTTAAACTGGTTTCGCGAACTAAATTATTGAATAGTTTGTTTACCTCGTACGAATTAAATTCGTTGATGGTGGGTGCGACTTGCGTTTCCTATTGTTGTCTGCAGACGGTTTGCGGCTGCGTTTGGTTTTCTGATCGGTGATCGGAGCTTGTTGAAAGTACTCGCACTCAGACTCAGACCTGAAATAAAGATACAGCAAAATAATAGTCAAACATAAGGATTACAATTAGTACATCGGGTCAGATCTCTGAACTATGTATCGAGTGGAATGTTTTATACTTACATATTCCAATTATGTCCAATCGATATGGTAGGCTGGCAGGCGAAGTGATTGACGGCAGCAGGCAGCGGTTAGCTATCAACACTTGATATTGATAGGATAACGCAGCAGGATCGCAGAACACTTCTTGAAGATTACTTCCACACTTGTAGACTTCAGTTAGTTTGTACCGAGTAGGTACTTCGAAAACATGTAGCTTATAAACGGAGAACGAACGTTAATTCACTATGTTAAAAATGACTGCAACCGTTCATATAATGCTGTGTAAAACAACTTTTTTCCTTAGACGCATTATAGGTAGTATCGAATAACTTCATATGTAAGCAGTTTACCACAACTGTTACCGCCCCGATTCTGTAGCGCCCGAGCGCTGCAAGCAGAAATAGTCCTTACGGTGTATAGATATGAACTTCTTCGATGGTAATTCATCGAAAAGTGTAGACTAAGGATGTTTCAGGTAGCATTGAATGACGACACAGCGAACCGACTTAGGGTTGACAAAACGTTAACCAGTAGATAAGTTATTAATAACGATAATAGGGAATATTCTTCCAAGTAATTTAATTATTTGGCAATCTAGAGTCAATCATAAGATTAGTATTTATCATGTTATACATCCAAGTTTTATTTGTAATACTTTTATGCTCGAGTGAAGTAGGTACAGGAAATGAGTTAACTTGTAACTGTAACAAATTTTAAATAAACTTAATTTTAAATTCTATTCTTAAGGTTAGAAACCAAATAAAATGTAGTATATAACCGCATTTTATTTATTTTGTGATAGTGTACCTAGTTTCTGATACTTATCCATACCTTAATATGAATGCGTGGCAACCTTGGTTAAAATAGCTTACTGTTGCGAATGCAACTTAGCTAACGAAAAAAAGAAACAAGGTTACGAGTGTAATGTTTTACGCAATAACAATTATTTCAATCCAATAATTTATTGATTTTCGGAAATTGATCGTATGACTAGGTAGTCAATAACTAATACTTCGTTAGTTAGTAACGTTTAAAAGTCAAAAACTAAAAACTAATTTGACATTATCTCAAAGCTACGCCGCGTGACTGAACAAGAAAAGTGAACAAGTTTTAACTTTAATAAACCGATCATTATTGAAACATAAAGCTGTGAAAATTAATTTCGAACTGTTTTTCTTTTTTTCTTATGTTTAAAAATGATCAAAAGCAAATGAAATCGTTCGCTACAAAAAACATTACTATTAATTTTAATTACGATTTTGATTCAATATATAAAGCAACGGTTGATTTACTGTTAAAGAAAATTGAGGAGTTTCAGGAGAGAGATAGTGGTTGGACATTTTCGAGCAATTCCCATGTAGAAATAAATATTAACAAATATCAACCTCTCGGCGGATCTAAATTTATAACTTTACCAAAATGTATAAAAAATAAAAAAGCTTGTTTGAATATTCGTAACAATGATAAGTATTGCTTTTTATGGTGCGTAGTGGCGGCTCTGTACCCCACTAACCAACATCCCGACAGAGTTTCATCTTATCCCTACTTCCGGGATGCTTTGAATATTGATGGTTTGACATATCCGATAACATTTTCGGACATAGCTGTCTTTGAGAAGAATAATCCGTTTTTGAATATTTACGTGTATGGTTTAAAAAATGATAAGACTATCATTGGACCTTTGTATTCAACATCGAATCATAAATGTAAGAGCATCCATCTATTGTTGTTAGAAAATAATTCTAATACTCATTATTGTCTTATCAATGATTTACCTCGTCTAGTCAGAAATCAGATAACCAAACATCATGGAAAACTGTACTTCTGCGAAACGTGCTTATTGTTTTTTCCAACGCGCAGCCGAATTGAATCACATCTGTGTGGAGGGATTGCCACAGTATTACCAGAAAAAGGAACATTTTTAAAATTCAAAATTATGATAGAAAACAAAACATTCCTTTCGTCATATATGAATATTTCGAAATTATTTCGAAACGATACTCGAACCGATTTCCGGCGATGAATTCAACACCGCTAACACGTCATACTCACATCGTCACGTGGCGGCCGCGTTTGCCTATAATGTAGTGTCATCATTTAACGATAGGGTTGACGGCTATAGAAGTTATCGCGGAAAAGATTGTGTTTCAAAATGTATACATTTACTGACTGAAGATGCTAAAGCAATACACAGAATTCTAACTAAAAGCGAGCCTATGATATTCACAGAAATAGATGCTCTTGATTTCAAACGCGCTGTTAAGTGCTACCTTTGTGAAAATTTACTGTTGACCGATAGAGTAAGGGATCACTGTTGAAACGGTTATGCTCCTACCCTCTTCCAACGTCCCTAGGAATAAGGCGTGAAATAAGAAGAAGGCGGAACCCATTTACAAATAAATTTATTTTCTAAAAAACAAGTCAAGCCGGAGGGGCAACAATGGTGGTGTTCGGGCCGTTCTACAATTAGGTGCTGTATTCTATTTATCCCTCAGTGGTCCAGTACTGTCCTGAGTCAAGCCGCAGGTGGAAGCAGGCGCTCGGCGAGTAGTCTGGAGTAGGGCGTAGGTTGGCCGCTGGTGAGTCCAGCTGGGAGCTCCGCCGCGTAGGGTATTTTCTAACCCGGACCTTGAACCCTGGAACGCGTCAACAAATAAGGGTGTTACGGGACGTTCCAGAAACTCCTGTGAGCATCCACGACTACGGCGTGATGGAAGCACTAGGCCCGTAGTAGTGATGCCGTGGATGTTCACAATCAGACACGGAGATTACAATGTAATGGAATGAAAACTTAAATTAATTTAAAATAATGTGGGTAGAAGTGAAAGATGATGTTGCAAATATTTTTAGCCATTTCACAGTAAGCTAATAGATCAAGACTAGATGACAATGATGTGCGAAGATGTTTAAATGTAGCTACTATGAAAATGAAACTAAATTACATGTTTTATGAACGAAAACACCCAAGCTCTAAAAGTGAGTAACTGACGATGATACAATTTAATAATGTGCACCACTTACCCAAGCTGGGGTTGGAAAATCACTTATTAACTACTTCACAATATATTGCGAGGCGAACAATTAAATGTGACGGTTACGCGCCAAAAAGAAATGCGTTTAGCTGCGTAGCAGAGACCGTCAAGTACGAGCGTTCGTCTCAGCAGCCGAGTGGCGTATGTCTGTCGCTCAGGTGGGGAATGCGGGAGCGGGCGCGGTGCGCCTGCGACCGTTATCAGCCGAGCGCAGACAAAAGAACGTGAAGTATGCGAATAGGTACTCATCGAACGCAAATAGTATGGCGCTTCGTATTGATGTATTTATGTTTTACTCTTTAAAGGATTATATTTTAATTATATATTTTAAATAGGATTAGGATTTAATATATTTATTTTTTGTAAAATGGTAAAATATGGGTAATTATTTAAAAAAAATGTACGTATAACGTTACACTGTCATATTACAGGCCGGTACCGAGGTGCAGCACATCGACACTGCAACCTACAACACAAAGTACCAAAATTGATCCCAATATTTTTTCATAACTTAACCGGATACGATTGTCATTTATTTATTAAAAAGATAGGCGAAATTCCAGGACAAATTAAAATAATACCCAAGACTAAGGAAAAATATATAGCGTTTACAAAGTTTATTCCTATTGCTGACAACGAGTTTATACAAATAAGGTTTTTAGATTCCTTCAACTTTTTAGGAACTAGTTTAGACAAACTTGCTAAAACATTGCAAGTAGACGATTTTGTTAACCTTAAATCAATTTTTACTGATGAACCACAATTTAGTTTGCTGACTCGTAAAGGTGTGTACCCATATGACTATATGAAAGATTGGAAATGTTACGATCAAAAGTCATTAATTACCATCTAAATATTATTTCCATAATTCTTTGACTAACGAAGGTATTAGCGATGAAGATTATAATCATGCTCAGAATGTTTGGGCTAAATTCAATATTAATGACCTAGGCGAGTATACAGAACTATACTTAAAAACAGACGTGGTGTTTTGTTGACAGACATATTTCAAAAGTTTCGGAAAACATGTAAACAATATTACAAACTCGATCCTGCCTTTACATAACTGCACCCAGTTTATAGTTCGATGCAATGTTGCTAAAAACAGGTGTTCAGTTAGAACTGATTTCGGATTTAGCTATCGTCAGAATGATTCAAAGCGGTATACGAGGGGGTTTGTGCATGTGTTCCCATCGGTATGCAAAAGCAAATCACAAATACATGCCGGAATATAATGCATCACAGCCTCAGAGTTTCATAGTATATCTAGACTGTAATAACCTATACGGCTTTAGCATGTGTCAGTATTTACCGTATTCTAGTTTTAGATTTCTTAATGAAAATGAATTAAAAAAAAATCGTGTTGAAAATGTCGAGGATAACTCTGAGTGGGGCTTTATATTAGAGGTCGATCTTTTTTATCCTGAACATTTACACAAACACCACATTGATTTACCATTTTGTCCTGAGAAATGTATACCTCCAGGAGGTAAAACGAAGAAACTAGTTGCAAATTTGCATAATAAGTACAACTACGTAATACATTACGTTCATTTAAAAAAGTGTTTAGAACATGGTTTAATATTACGTAAAGTTCATAAAGCTATTACTTTCAGACAAAGTCCCTATTTAAAACAGTACATAGAATTAAACACTCGATTAAGACAAAAGGCAAAAAGTTCTTTCGAACAAGACTTTTTTAAGTTGTTAAACAACAGTGTTTTTGGTAAGACATTAGAAAATACTGAAAATAGAGTAACCGTTCATTTAGTTAATCAATGGTACGATCAATCTAATCGAACTAAGAAATTTATATCCGCCGAGAGACTTGTAGCCAACCCCTATTTCCATAGCGCTTCTATTCTAACTGAAAACTTAGTTGCAATACAAATGAAACCTGACCAAATTATTTTAGATAAACCTATTTATATTGGATTCACTGTATTAGAACTTTCTAAGACACATATGTATGACTTTCATTACAATATTGTAAAACCTTTTTATGAAGACCGAGTGCAGCTGTGTTATACAGATACCGATTCGTTTGTCTATAAAATATTCACGTTTGATTTTTATCGTGACTTGAAGTATAATTTTTTGCAATATTTCGACACCAGTAACTATGATGATAAAAATGATTTTAACATACCAATTATGAACAAAAAAGTTCCAGGTTTGTTCAAAGACGAAATGGGAGGAAAATATATCTCACGATTTTGTTTGAGGTCAAAACTTTACTCAATAAAAACAGTCGATAAAATAATTAAAAAAGCAAAAGGAGTAAAATCAAGTGTAGTAAGAGACTTAAATATATCAGATTATGAAAATATTTTATTAGATGGTGGAATTATTCGTAGAAAAAATATTATGTTTAAATCCATAAAGCACGAAATATTTACTAAGAGTGTCAACAAAATTGCCTTATCTCGAAATGATGATAAACGATCAATATCTGTAGATCGAATATCAACGCGAGCCTGGGGTCACTCACTTATTTTAAAGAGCGAAATTTAATTTTAAGATTAAGCTAATTAGTAATAGAGTTCGAATATAATTTATGTAACATAAGTAATATCCTAATCTTAATATAGTTCTTAAAAATATACCTAGGTAACTTTTTAATGTAAGTTATATATTATTCATAGTTTTAAAAACCTAAGTTAATCTAAAAATATAAATAAAATGTGAATGATTATGACTACTTGTTGAATTTATGTTTTAAAACATCATCCTCCTTTTTGTAGTTCGTTAAATAAAATGAAACCTGACCAAGATTCAATAAGTGCATGTTGAAACTGGAATCGTTCATTTGTCAGAGGTAAAATGTATTTTGTACGTAATACAATAAGACTGATTATACAAATTTCGAAGAGCCATGTTTACGTCAATTGCAAAACGCTGATCATACAAAATACCTACTACAAATACACAACTAGTGCATTGCCCTCACAAATGCTTAGTTAACATTCTAATCTAAATTGTGTTTTTTTTTTTTTTTTGTTTGTCATTTACCAAATAATACTCATCTTGAGTACTTGTACTAAGCACACAGTTTTGTACTTTTTGCGAGCATGTCATCGGTAAGTTTCCCAATTTATTTTTATATTGTTTAGTAACTAGCGATTGAATTCGCAGCAATTTTGCTCACAGTTATTAGTGAATCTGTTATGAATATTTTGACCCGCTGACAATTCGTTTATGCATCACTATATCAACGTCTACGTTGAAGTTTAAAATTAATGAGTATCTATTTCTTTCCAGATTACAGAATCAGAGATTATGTTCAGCCAGTACGCTCAAAATCCTTATGAAGGATTCTCCGAAACGCTTCACAACGAACCCGAGCACAGCAAACAAGTGACGAAAGAAAAGAAATAAAAACAACGATGCAGGGAAAAGTCGAAGAAGCAAAATCCAACTAAATCTTTTGTGATGAGCCGATTACAGCGACGAGGGATCAAATTAATTAAAATATCAGTCGTAGATCTGTGCAATAGCAATCCGCAAACCAGTGACAGTGAGAACGTTATTATAAGTGCTCAATACATTGTTAAAGACGCTATCGACAATGTTATGGACGAAACTGAATCTTTAGTTAAAAAAATATCTAAATCTTTAATAGATAGTGATTTTTAGTTTTTAACTGGTTGCGTAAGCAGTTGTTTAGGTAAATACTTAGTACTTATTACGCTGTTTTATTTAGTTTTAAAGTAGATTGTTTTATTTGAAGATGTGTTGGATGTTTAACAAAATAAAAGCAGTTTTACTATACAAATTATATTCATGAAACCAATAACCTTAAAAGTAGATACACATTTATAACTTTAAATACTTTCTTATACATAACACATTTTTAAGAGCACAATGCTTTAAATGATTATTACAATTTAAATTAGTTTTTCCTTCACAGTATGTTTTATGTAAAATAAAGAAGTTAGAAGGACATTTTTCGGTCACAAGGTCTGATACTTTACAGTTCTCACAAAGTTCCTTTATCCACTTTACTTTCTCCAAACCATTAACAACGATTCCCTTATTTTCTACATAGAGAGCGATTATACGACGAAATTCTCTATAGTCGATATACCCTTCGTTCCAATAAATACCTCTGTTTCTTTCCAGCCATTTAACTTGCCTCTTTTCGTCACTTGTTAAGTGTTTAAACAAGTATGGTGGTTTTATTAAAAATGTTTGGGTATAATCACGGGTAGCAAAAGCTAACTCTTTTATTATAAAGTTATTGTACAGGTCTTTAAACCCTTGAACATCTACAATGACAGTATTCGGATTCATGATATTTTTCTCACAGTATTACTTAAAGGTTTATATTCAATAATACAGTCGTTCAATATAAGACAATACGCAGAAGTTTGATCTGGTATTTCCGAATCACTCTCAATTTCCACTCTTACGTCCACAATAGGGCCTGTCTTTACATTATCAGCGTGTCTAGAGCAATCGATGACAAATAGTGGCGCCAAATCTTTAAATTGTTTTTCACTTAATAAGGGCTCCGGTCGACGCCCGTAATAAGACTGTTGAAATCTGACGTATTGCTCGTATAATAAAGCGATTCTGTTATTCGCGAAACTCACATTTAGGTTTTCATATGGCAAGTAAGTAGAGTTGAGGTACACTCTAACATCACGAACATGACAATGATCAAATTGAGACATATCAGAACTGCCATTGTTTTTTCTATTTGTCTGTAGCCCCATAATAATATATCTTGGTTTCTCTATTTGCGAGGATGTTTTGATTGACCAGGTATGTTTTGTAGTTTTAGGTAAAGCCGGATATTCGTACAGATCCCAATTTCTGAATATCATCTGGAGTGGTCGATCTTTTTCTAATAGTTTCAGCAAATTTATTTTCTCTTTGTCCACACACTTTAACGTGTGGTACGCGCCAAATGATTTTATTTATCTGAACGTCTTCTACAATTTCACCGGTGTTAAGTTTTACAGCATTCAGGTTAGTGTTACTTCGTAGCAATATCAGTTCGTGCCTACTATTTATCACGACTTTCTTGAAATCCTCTGCGAAACCGATGATGTTACAGAGTGGTATAGAAGCAGAAAAATTGCCTCCGTTAATTTTTTTTGTACCATCGATATTCCAGCCCCACGAATTCTATGTCTTTGATTAATTCTCATTCATTGATATTAACGATTTCATTGTGGTAGTTACGCCAGATTTTTTTATTATATCTGTTTATGTTTAGGAGTGTTAAAATATTGACACTTTGTTATTTTGCATGTATATAAACATTAATTATTTTATTGATTGCAGTTTTGTTTAGGTTTAAGCACATTACTTAAATTCGTATTAATTACTAATAATACATCTACGTACGTGTAACGAAACGTAACATTCTCGCGCGTTACATGAAACCATAACAATAAACAAAACCATCGCTCGTTGAACAAAGTTCATTAGCCTTTGGATTTTTAAGTTCTCCAAGTCTCTATTATAACAATTGCCTCTTTGTTAATAATGTGTTAATATATTAAGTGATGTGATGGACCAACAAAAAAAAATATCTGAGAATTGGAGTACCGAGGAAAAAGTAATATCCTCAATATCAATTAAATCCACCATGTTAATATCCATTTTCGGGTAAAAACAACACAACACAATGAAAAAGATTCTATAACCTAAAAGAAAAACTTTGACAGATACACGACTTAGACCACCGTTAAACTAGGGGCAGCCGAGGTTTAGCGTTAGACCATGATATGGTCCATGGTTTATCGCTAAACCATTATTTGTAATAAGACTGCTGTTTCTTGCAAATTTTGCTGACCAGCTTTGTAATCGTTAACAGTATTTGCAATACCCGCTGCACCACCAGCTAAAGTACCTAAAGCCGATAAACCAGCAAAAATTGGGATTAAAGGTAGAATTCCTCCAGTCTTTGGTAATGGTATCACTCGCGGTACTCGAATTTTTGAGATTTTTGGAAATAATTTTTTTGCCGCTGCGTAAGCAACGTTGATTAATGTTTTGCTATCCTTTGGGTTCAGTTTCTTGATCGTTGATCTTATTTTTGACACGAAACATTTAAACGTTTTAACGCCGGAACCAGATTTCAGTTTGGCTTTCATAACTTTGCTCACCATCCATGAACTCAGTTTTTCACCTTTTCCAGCATCTTTCGACTTAAGTCTTTGTTTAGCCATATTTAGTAGTTGTAAATCGGCTTTGTGGCGATTGGGTAAGTCTGTATGGTTTGCATAGGCAATGTCGTGATGCATACAAGCTTCGTCTAGCTTATTCACACCGCGATCACCTCGTTGTAATCGTTTCTCGAGTTTTGTTCCTGGTCCGCAATAATTATAACCAGGCATATGAAGTTCGAACGGTAGATTATTAATTAATGTATTAACCAGTTCACCACCTTGCATTGTCCGAATTGTAATGATGGAAATAGTGCAAAAATAATGTTTATATTAATATTATTTTAACCTACGATTGCAGTTTTGTCAATCGAACCGTTTTCTTCATTGTTTAGACCCAACCATTTCACGAGAATTTTTGATCCGTTTTCTTTTTAAAACTCTTTCTATCAAATAAACCCCAGGGTATTTCGATTTTTGAAGTTCTTGTCCGTAAAAGGTTCCCAATATAGCTTGCTTTCGCTGATCCTCTAAATATGTTACAGGTATGGTAATATTAATCTTTTTTATGGTAAATATTTCACTTGACCAATTAGGTGTATAACCTTTCTCAAACTGGTGTTTGTATTTACTGATCCGAACAAAATCACCCACTTTAAACTTAGGTTTTCTACAAATAGGTGCACGTTTAAATGTTTTTTTTATATTTTCTTCTATAACTGACATATTAGCTTTATTCACTTCGATTGGTTTAACTCTAATTGTTCGATGTTTTGTGTTGTTATATATCTTTAATGTAACTTGTAACGGTAAACCTAACCATTTATAGTTTCCATTCAGACTAAAATATTTATATAATTTATTTTTAATAGTTTTAATCAACCGCTCTACAATCGAAGCTTTTTTGGTAGAAAATGATGAGTAATGGTTAATATTGTATGACTTCATAAGCATCTGAAATGAGTTGTTATAAAACTCTGTTCCCATATCCGTTTGTAAATTATCAGGTTTGCGTTTACTGTTAATCAATATTTGTTGAAATGCATGAGTAACATCAAGTTTATTTTTCGTTTTTAATGGCTCTGTCCAAGCATACTTTGAGAAGCAGTCAATCACCACTAAAATGTAATTGTAACCTTTATTATATTTCTTTAGGTTTTGCATGTCCATCACATCAGCTTGCCACAAGTCATCAATTCCCTTTAGAATGACAGGACGTCTAAGGAAATTTCTTCGTGCTGCTTTATGTATTTCATTAACAATTTGCTATTTTGCCATTAGTGAGTTTTTTTTAAGTAATTTATCAACCTCTGCTTTAGTATAAAACTTATCTTGCAAATGACTTACAATCGCAGGTATGTCGGCTTTTAAAGTAGTTTGAACAGTACCCTTTGCATCTTTTATGATTTGAGAACGCCATAATAATATTCAAAATCAAAATCATTTTTTTTATTTCATATAGGCCTACATGGGCACTTATAAAACGTCGACAATGTGCACGGTTCGGGTTGGTCGTTTCCTATGGAGAAGAACCGGCAAGAAACTCCATGGTTACTCTTTTAAAAAAATGGTTTGGTTTTACAATATTTCCTTGTTACAGCATTAGTACTTAGATATGTGGGGACAACGTAGGCCCGACAATAAGTCGTTAGAAAACAAAAAAAAAAGATTACATATTATTTAAACAAAAGAAAATAAAACGAGTTAAAAAGTTAACAAGCATCTAGAAGGCCTACAATGTTCACACATTTACAAAATAATCGGTAAAGGAATCTATACAAAAGTAAAATAAAAAAAAAGACTAAATCTAACATGTGGCACAAATATTGTTATCAGTGCTGTAACTATTCTTAGCAAAGGGCTATGAAGTTGATTGAAAACCATTGTAAAAAGAATAATCAAAAGAAAGAAAAAAAACAAAGAATTAATGAGATTGAGAATAGTTAGAGACAACCACATAGTTGTGCCGTTTATGAGTTACCAGGGAAGCCGCATGCGCAGAAGGAGCTAAAGCCAAAATTATTATCTTCAACGTAGTCCTTGATTTTATAATATGCTTTTTTAACAAGGACACGTTTGATGTAGTTTTTGAACTTTCCATCGGTCAGTTCTATAACTGACTTTGGCAACTTGTTATAAAAGCGTATACTGTTTATATAAAAAGACTTGCTAGTTTTTGTTAATCTGAATTTGGGTATTACAATTTCGTGCTTACTGCGTGTATTTAAATTATGTAAGTCGCTTCTAGTTTTGAAAAGCCCTCGATTTTTGCGGACATACAAAATACATTCCAAAATATAGAGTGATAGTAGAGTCAGTATATCGATTTCTTTAAATTTTTCTCTAAGGGACTCGCGAGGACCCATTTTATAGATCGCGCGGATTGCCCTCTTTTGTAAGATGAAAATTGAGTCAACATCTGCTGCTGATCCCCACAGCAGAATGCCATAAGACATAATACTGTGGAAATAAGCATAATATACTAACCTAGCTGTGGCTACATCGGTTAACTGCCTTATTTTCCTTACTGCATATGCAGCTGAACTTAACCTACCCGAAAGAGTTCTAATGTGCGCGCCCCACTGCAGTTTTGAATCGATAGTAATCCCTAAGAATACAGTTTCAGCTATAACTTCAAGACTTTTGCCGTCAAGATTCAAATTCAGGTCTCGTTGAGGTACATTTGGTAAAGAGAACTTAAGACATTTAGTTTTTGTCGCATTCAGTAAAAGATTATTAGCTGCGAACCATTTTGTGAGAATAATAAGACTTTCGTTGACATGTAAGACATCCGTATCTTTCCTATCCATTTTAAAAATTAGCGAAGTATCATCAGCAAATAGAATTATATCCGATAATTTGGCCATCATAAAAGGGAGATCATTAATGTAAACAAGAAAAAGGAAAGGGCCGAGAATTGAACCTTGGGGCACGCCCATCTTGACTAGAGACCCGGAGGACGTCACCCCATTAACATTCACTTTTTGCTGTCTGTTTGATAAATATGAAAGCACAAGATCAGCAGCTTGTCCTCGAATTCCGTAGTGGTATAATTTACAGATCAGTGTGTTGTGGTCGACGCAGTCGAACGCTTTTGAGAGATCACAGAAAATGCCAATGGCATCCTGGGACTTCTCCCAAGATTCCAAAATGTGACTGATGAGTTTTACTCCCGCGTCCGTAGTCGACCTACCTTTCGTGAAACCAAACTGCTGACTATGCAGGATCCCATTTGAATTGAAGTGAGACAACATCTGATCCAGCATGATTTTTTCATAGATTTTACTCAATGCTGGAAGCACGGATATAGGTCTATAATTAGAGGGATCACTCTTACAACCTGATTTGAAAATTGGTACTACTTTGCTGTGTTTCATTAAGTCAGGAAACGTGCCGCTGTCCAAACATTGATTGAATATGCCTTGTTAGGACAGGAGCAATTGAGTCAATAATATCTTCAAGAACCCTAACGGATATCCCCCATAAGTCTTCAGTATTTTTTATATTGAGACTTTTGAACACGTTTTTAATTGTATCAATACATATTGGTTTAAATTTAAAGGTCGGTATGTCTTTGGTAAAGTTTTCTTTAAGAAGAGCTTCAGCTAATTTAGATGAGGAGGGAAGAGACTTCGTAACCTCTAACGGAATGTTGGTAAAGAACTTTTCTAATGTCTCAGCGACTTCTTGCTTATCAGAAATGGTTTGATTATTTATTTTCAAAGACAACTCATTCTGATCGCGTTGTTGTGTCTTTCCAGTTTCTCTATTTATTAATTGCCACACAGTTTTTATTTTATTATTTGAAACACCAATTTTGTTAATTATTATTTGAGATTTTGCTTGAGCGCAGACTCTTTTAAATATTTTGGAATAGTTTCTAACATAAGTGTGAAAAACTTTATCGGAAGTCAAAGATTTTTCGTAATATAAATTATATAAGATATCTCGGCTTTTTCTTATGCCCACAGTGGCCCATTCACTAAATTTTGATTTGGAATTGTTGACTTTAACTGTTTTTACAGGACACGTTTTATTGAATTCATGGCAAATTGTAGAAAACAACGTGCCGTAATTTATATTGGGGTCTTTTGAATCAAAACTGGCGTTACAAAGGTTACTAAAAACGTTATTATTAAAAGAATTTAATTTATTTTTAGTAAGAGGTCTTAATCGAATTGATTTAACTAGGTTTAATTTTATATCCGACTCAAAAGATACTAGTTGACCAGTATGGTCTGACCTAACGCCACTAATTACAAACGAATCTTTTACTTTACAATTAGTGAATACATTGTCTATGCACGAAGCTGAAGTTGGTGTTATTCTTGTTGGTTCATTAAATAAATATTTTAAGTTGAATGATTTGAACAATGAAATGAGCTTACATTTTTCAGGTGAATTGACTAACAGATCTATATTTAAATCACCACAAACAAAGACTAATTTATTATCTCTGAAAAGTTTACATAATAGTTCTTCCATTGAAATTAAAAACAATGACAAGTTTGATGCTGGTGGTCTGTAAACACACAAGATAGTATGCCCCTCGACCTCTGCACATGCTACCTCACATAAGCGATCAACAGAGTAAGCAGTGATATCCTTCCTTTCCTTATATTTGAGATGACTGTTACAAAGTATCAAGGTACCACCACCCACTGTGGATCTGTTGTACGCGCTGGCAACTGAAAAATTATTTACATTAAAAAAGTATTTACATTAAATATTAAAGCCAATAAGTGTATTAAATTCTTTTATCATATTAGCACTCAATCGATCTACATAATCCTTGTTCACTGCATCGGTAGCTTCTACTGGATTTTTAATTCCTCTCAGTCTTGATGTTTTTAAATCAAAATCTCCGTTTTCTGATTTTAATAATGTTCTTTCATTGATTTCAAATAACTCTGATAATCGCATTCTTTTATGAATATTGTAGGCGCTATTGCTAACGTGAACAGAAATAATTTTAATTGGGCCTTAGAAGATGGTAAGCTCTACTCACGTGGACTGGTTCTGGATGATGCACGTCCCGGGACACTATTCAAGCACACACAATGTCTTTTTCTTCGTTTTTACAGTGGTTTTTTGGATAATTCAAAAGCGCACGCGCCGGTTATAAAAGTTGTTCTATCACAGTTCATTCGGTCCGCCTCCGCCAGGGGGCGTTCTCGATGCACCGGCAGCTATTGGTGACCGATAAGAACAGTTCGGTCCAGTAAATGGCGCGACATTTGAACGCGCGTTGGTGGAGAGCTTGTATCCAAGGCCCAATATCATACATAAACCCCCCACCAGGAATCTACCCAGATTACCCAGTTCGCAAACCAGGTATGGTATAGTTTTGTACAAAGTGGACTGTATGAAGTCTTGAATAAATTGATTGAAAATATTTAGAATAGGTGTTAATTATGTTTAGAGTACATGTAGAGTAGGTAAAATGTGCTATTATTACAAATCTAAAGCTTAAGTTACTAAATTTGCGTAAGCTTGACAACTATAAGTATAATTGTCAAATGAATACTTTGATTAGAATATTTAGGCAGAGTCCACTTCCAGAGGAAGAGGACTGAGTTTAACGACGGGTCGCGTCAATTCGCCGTTTTGCGTGCGTACTTTTACAACGCGAACAACGCCGTCAGGTCCAGGAAATAGCTCCGTCACGCGGCCAAGGTGCCATTGAAGCGGAGGAGCGTCAGTATGAAGCAAGATAAGTTCGCCTATTTTGATGTCGCGACACTTAGTAAGCCACTTTTGCCTTTGCTGTAGGGTATGTAAATATTCGTGGCGCCACAGCTTCCAAAATCTTTGTGAAGCCTGTTGAACGAATTCCCATCGAGTCAGTCCATACGCTGGATTATCCGTCAAATCGTATTCAGGGACTGCAAGAAGTTCACGCCCTACTAAAAAATGTGCTGGTGTGAGCGCCTCAAACTCGGAAGGGTCGCTCGACATGCTGGTCAGTGGGCGAGAGTTCAACACAGCCTCGACCCGCGCGAAGAGGGTGCTGAGCTCTTCAAAGGAAAGAGATCGGGTGCCTAAAACACGCTTCAGGTGTTGTTTGGCAGATTTTATAGCGCTTTCATACATTCCACCGAAGTGGCTACCCGTTGGCGGATTATATTTCCAATCTACATTCCGAGAAAGAAATTCATTTGAAATTTCATTTGAATTTTGTTTATAAAATTGTTTTATTTCAGCCAGCTGCTTACCGGCTGATATGTAATATTTGGCATTATCCGAAATTAAGGTCCTACACAACCCGCGCCGAGCTGAAAAGCGATCGAACGCCGCCATAAAACATTCAGTTTTTAACGAACAAAGAATCTCGATATGTAGTGCATGAGTAGAATAACAGACAAAAACAAGTAAATAAGATTTTGAAATTTTTGCATTGCGTCGATTACTTTCTTTTGTGTAAAAGGGACCCCCGATATCTGTGCCTACGGTGTAGAAGGCGTGTATATCTTGAGTACGAAATTTAGGTAAACTACTCATGACGGGCTGCAAAGTTGAAGGTTTAACTTTGAAGCATCGAATGCACTTTGAAAAACGAGATCGAATTATACTTCTAGCTGAAATGATCCAATACTTTTGGCTAATCAAACTCTGCAGGGAGCGAGGGCCGACGTGTAGATAAATCTTGTGAAAATGGTCAATTAATATGCTTGTAAAATTACATTTTTTTGGCAGCAACAACGGGTGCTTCTTTTGATACGGAGCCACGATGATAGCTGAGAAATGTTCTCTTTGGACCGCTTTGATTATTTCATCGTGAGCTTTACGTAGGTTAGATAGAAACAAAATGCCCGTGTTGCGCTTGGCTCTACAGTTTTCGATGAATTGATAACATCTTGCTAGAACGTTTTGAAGTTTTACGAAACTTGAGTATTTTTCCGTAAGTCGGTATACTAAGTTTGAGTCATTTGGATTATTTGTTAGAGATGAATGAGTTAAAGTCATGATAGAATTTTTAAGCTCTGGTACAGTTACACATTTGAAATGATCAATCGACTTAATCGGCCAATGCTCCTGCGGTGCATACAGCCAGCTCGGGCCTTTCAACCACTCTGGCATTGCTAGCAATGCAGATGGCAGTGCACCACGTGAGCACACGTCTGCGGGATTTGATGTACCGCTAACGTGGTACCAGCTGTCGCTAGACACGATATCCAAGATCTTTGATACACGTGTAGCTACAAAGACCTTCAAATTATAACTTGGAATATTTAACCAGCCCAAAACCACAGAAGAGTCAGTAAACAAGAAAACGTCATGGATGGGTATTTGTTCGATCAACATCGACTTTATATATTTGATGACTTTGGCCAACAAGTGTGCGGCCATTAATTCGAGACGCGGGACAGATACAGTCTTCAAAGGCGCGACCTTGGATTTAGCAATGATCAGACTGACTTTCATATCACCGTCATCATTGAAGCTACGCAAATAAACTACGGCAGCTATACCTAAAGTTGAGGCATCAGAAAAACCTATGAGCTGGTAGGCATTATGCTGTTTTACAGTTGCCTGACGCTCATGGCTTAAATTTGAAAGCAGTGGGAGCTCTGACACGTAGGTGAGCCACTCTTTCTCTAACTCTGCAGGCAGCCTATCGTCCCAGCCAAGTTTCTGGATCCAGAGTTTCTGCATGAAGCATTTCGCGTAAAAAATGCAGGGTGCTACAAATCCTAGTGGGTCGAACTGTCGACCTAGCTGCGACAAGACACTACGCTTAGTGGTTGACTGAGAAGTTGGTAGTGGGTTGGTAGTGAAAGAAAACGCATCGTCAGCGGGCTTCCACTGAAGGCCTAGAACTTTGACAGATAGGTCTTTATCATCCTCGAATGCAATTGGCGTTTCGCGATGATCTGCGGGCACTCGCTCTAACAGATGAGGACAGTTACTTTTCCACTTACGTAGGACAAAACCACCACCTCCTAGCAAACCGATGAGCTCGTCTTGAAGCTGTACAGCTTCATCATAAGTAGCCACAGACCACAACAAATCATCAACGAAGAAACCTCTCTTTAGAACTTTGCTCGCTAAAGGAAACTTCTTCGCGTCATCATCAGCCAGCTGGTGCAGAACTCGAATAGCCAAGTAAGGACTACTTGCGACGCCGTACGTAATCGTGTTTAACTCGAATATTTGGATTGGTTGATCTTCCGAAACCCTCCATAAAATGTGCTGGTATTTACGTTGAGCTTCTGAAATAAGAGTCATACGGAACATTTTACATATGTCTCCCGATAAACAAATTTCTTGAAGTCTAAAATTTATTAGAATCTCATTAATGTCCGACTGTAGTTTAGGTCCGGTATACATAACGGAATTCAAGGAATTATTATTTGAAGTTGTGCTCGACGCGTCAAACACGACGCGGAGCTTGGTCGATGTGCTGGTCGGACGCAAAATACAAAAATGCGGAATAATGTATTCCGAACCGACGCTGTCTACTTCACCAAAATATGTCATGTGACCGAGACTTTCATATTCAGACATAAATTTACTACATTCTTCCTTAAGTTCCGGAAGACGACGCAGTTTTTTCTCTAAATTATGAAAACGGCGTAAAGCTTGTTGCTTTGAATCACCTAATTCGAAACTGGGTTTGATCGGGTAAGCAACAGTATATCGCCCTGTGCTATCCCGACTGTGTTCTTTTTGAAATAAATCTTCAACATATAAATCTTCCGGTTTCTGTGGTAAGCCACAAGGTACGTTTTCAGTTTCCCAAAAGGAGCTCATAATTTTCTCGATGCTGCTATTGGCCGTAAATAAACTGAGCGAAGTCCCATTAGAATCTACTTCACCACCTAGGGTAGTTTGTCCGGTAATGACGTATCCGAAGATTGAATGCATCGCGACGGGCAAACCCGGGTGGCGCGGTAGTATATTTTTACCATCGTATATGTAGGGAAAAATGTCAGCGGCTATAAGCAGAGAAACTGGAGAACCAGAGAAGAAATTAGGATCTGCAAGATCTAAATGTTTGAAGTTGTTTACAACTTCATGTGATAACGGCATGGTGGGTAAATTTCCAGTGATGTTATCCACAATAACCGTTTCAGTTTTAAGGACGGGACCAGATGAGTTTCGCGGTTTAATCGAACATGTAACCAAACCGAAATCTTGCACCGGTGCACCTCCTAGCCCCAGGGGTTCGAATGGACACCTTTGACGTGACAACCCTAGACGCTGCGCACATTCTTTCGTCATATATCCCGACATAGCAGCACTGTCAATAACAGCACGTACGGCGTGGTATGTACCCCAACGATCTGCGACGTGCACTATTGCAGTACCTAACAGCACGGTTGAGTTTGAAGAACAAGTTAATCCCACATTGGGAGGTTGACCTTGACCTATTTGCGGCTGATCACTTTGAATATTGTTGACATGACAATTATTATTTGTACCTAAATCGATGTGAAGGCTATTGTGGTGTGATTGTTTACACACGACACAACGTAGTTTTGAGGTGCACGCAGACAACGGATGCTGACGTAAACAATTCTCGCACAGTTGCAATTGCTTGACTTTGTCAAGTCGCTGTTGTGGTGTCAACTCAAAAAACTCGAAGCATCGATAGGTGGAATGAGGCTTGTTGCAGAACAGACACAAGTTTGACCTTGCATTGCTATTGTTACTAACAGCTGACAAGCACGGCTTTGACTGGTTGTTCGAACTATATGTTTTATTACCAGGTTTAGTATAAGTCGATTTTGCTGCAGCATATGCTGGAGGACCCTTCTGGTTTACCTGTGGTTTCGATGAGGGATTGACCTTATGGTCAGACATTTCCAAAACCCGCGCTTGCTTTTCGACGAAAGAAACTAGTTGATCGAAGTTAGGAATATCCGTTTGCTCGACTGTTTGTTCAAATTCGCGCCTCGTCATCGGGTCTAAGTTACGTAATCCTATGTAGAACAATATAAACCCAGAAAGATCATCGATACCTATAAGTTTTAAAGCTTTGACACATTCTTGATAGGTTTGTAAAAACGAGTTAAGTCCGGAGGCAGATTCGACTAACAATGGCTTAAATTGAAACAATCGATCCAAATAATTAGTAGCTAGGGCTCGTTTATTTTGATATTTTTTGACTAATAACGCCCATACAATGGCATAATTGTCGGCAGTAACTGGCATGCCTTTTACTAAAGTGAGTGCGGGGCCACTAACGGCAGAAAGTAAGTAATAATACTTTTCTATATTACATATATCGTTGTTATTATGGATAAGACTCGTGAAGGTGTCGTAAAATGTTTGCCAGTTCTCCAACTTACTATCAAAGTTATATATACTGAGTTTAGGTAAGCGCGGTTTAACCGACCGCGTGTCGTTGTTGTTATAAGAACCGGTGTTTTCGCTCGACTTGGCAGTGCTAGACTCCGCGACGTGTAAAATTTGAAAATACATTTCGTCAAATGTTTGAATTTCTTGATAGTCTGGAACGTATTTTGGTTTAGCCTGCCTTTTTAGACAATTTAAATCTATGACGCACTGTTCGAAAAGTTCCCGTATTTTGGGTATCTCTTTGAGGCGTAGAAGCAATTCTTGCAAAAGAGATGTATCACCCTTTTTAATAGATTGTGATAACTCGAACGCGTTTTGTAAACGCATAAAATACATTTCTTTTTTATTAATTAGAGGATCCATTAATATGTCTAAATCTTTCTCGGCCATTTTGACACGGCAGACGTGAGTCGTCGCTATTGAATAAGATACCTATTCGTGGTTAGGTACACTTGAATAACAAAACACAAACTTTAGATTCGAAATAAAGCTTTGCGTATGTGAAAAACTATGCAAAAACAATTGAAATATGTGTAAAAGTGTGAATGAATGTGAGAAATACCTAGGAATGCGAAATGGAATATGGCTACGATGGACCAATTTGTAGGCGCTATTGCTAACGTGAACAGAAATAATTTTAATTGGGCCTTAGAAGATGGTAAGCTCTACTCACGTGGACTGGTTCTGGATGATGCACGTCCCGGGACACTATTCAAGCACACACAATGTCTTTTTCTTCGTTTTTACAGTGGTTTTTTGGATAATTCAAAAGCGCACGCGCCGGTTATAAAAGTTGTTCTATCACAGTTCATTCGGTCCGCCTCCGCCAGGGGGCGTTCTCGATGCACCGGCAGCTATTGGTGACCGATAAGAACAGTTCGGTCCAGTAAATGACGCGACATTTGAACGCGCGTTGGTGGAGAGTATTACGGACGATTGGTGGACTGTATAATAATGTAAAATGAAACACTTTAGATAGTTACTCGTTGTTAATTTTATAATAGTTGCAAACTCAAATCACATAATATATCGAATGGCACCAAAGCCTTCATGTCAATAGTCAAAAAACATTGTCAGTACAAAAATAGCTAAAAGGTTTAATATATAAACAACCAGCCAGTCGCCAACATTCCGGACCCCTAGTGGAGCACTAAACTCTGGTGGCAACTGGCTGGGTATGTGCAACAAGCGGCAGAAGCTTACGGACTGGTCGGCGCAAGATACCTCCTTTGGTAGCAACGTCTGCGACACGAACCAGTCCGTCAGGTCCTGGAAAGGTTTTGTTTATCCTACCAAGAAGCCAAAGACCCCTTGGTAGTGTATTGTCCGCTATAAGGACCACGTCACCCTCGCATAATCCAGACTCGCTTCTGTTTCGGCCTCGTGGAATTAGAGTAGGCAGATATTCAGCCAGCCATCTTGCCCAGAAATGTTCAGCCAGCCTAAGAGCGAGCCGCCAATCAGTCGCTTGTAATGAGTCTGCATCCGGAAATTCGCAGGGCCATGATGTCACTGATGAAGATCCGAGGATGAAATGAAAAGGCGTTATTGCCTCTGGGGCGTCTGGTGAGTTTGGTACATAAGTCAAAGGCCTGCTGTTGACGATCGATTCCGCTTCGATAAGCAACGTGGTAAGAACTTCTTCTCGAGGTGCTCTGTCTTTTAATGTGACTCGTAGAGCTGTCTTCACCGAGCGTACCAGCCTTTCCCACGCTCCACCCATAAATGGCGAGGCAGGTGGAATAAAACGCCAGGAGATCTTGCGGCTGGTCGCGAAGTTTTCTACTGCCTCATCGTAGAGTGATGCAAGCTCACGCTTGGCTCCAACAAAGCAGGTTGCGTTGTCGCAGAAGATTGTAACTGGAGTCCCTCGCCGGGAAATAAGGCGTCTAAGGCTCATTATTGCAGAGCTAGATGATAATGAAGCGACTACTTCCAGATGTAGAGCTCTTGTAACAAGGCATGTGTAAAGAGCCACCCACCTCTTTTCGCGTCGACGGCCAATTGCAACTTCTATGGGGCCGAAATAATCTAAACCAACATGCGTAAACGGCCGTGTGTGGTGGTTTAGCCGCTCTGGTGGCAAGTCGCCTGTTGCTGGTGTTACTAAACGACCATTCTGTCTTCTGCATTGTAGACACCCTTTGGCTATGCTTCGGATGGTAGCCCTAGCCCGTAGAATCCAAAATTGTTGCCTTATTTCATTGAGCACAAGCTCATGGTTCCCATGTCCTGCTTCAGCGTGTTTATGCAAAATGACTAAGTGTACAATACGATGACGACCGTCAAGAATGATCGGTGACTTAACACTCTCACTCACCCCAGGAGCGGCTTTTATTCGTGAGTATAATCTAATCAGACCATCTTTGTCAAGAACCGGAGCGAGTGCGGCTATGCGACTGGTCTTGGGTACAGGTTGCGAGGCTTTTAAAATCTTTAGTTCTTCGGCAAAGCTGTCTATTTGAATCCTTGAGAAAAGCATCTTCTCTGCTTGAAGAATGTCATCAGCTGAAAGATGCGAGGGGGGCGTAGTATCATGAACAGATTTCGATAGTAAGCGCGGTGAACTCGATTTTGACCAAAACTTTCGTACGGCTTGGAAAACGCGGGCCGTAGATCTTAGTAACCGTAGCCAGCTGCTAAAACGAGCTGCGTCTGGAACCGGCGGAACTAACAATGGATTGTCTACAAGAAGTCCCACGTACTCTGGTTTTAACTCAGAAATACGTAAAACTTCGTCAATTATGTGTTCTGGTTCATGTGGCCATTCTGAGGGTGAATCGATGAGAAAAGATGGGCCAGTGAACCATCTATGCGATGATGTAAATTCAAAATGTTTTGGCTTAGTAGCATCGTCTGCGATGTTGAGTTCGCTAGGAAGCCATTTCCAATTGGATGGATTCGTAAATTCTAAAATTTCGCCTAACCTGTGGGCTGCAAACGGCTTAAAACGCCGCGCGTCGCTGCGAATCCACTTTAAGACCGTTGTGGAGTCAGTCCAGTAGAAAACAGCGGAAGGTTGTGTCCGATGAGCATTCAAAATAGTTTGTGCAAAACGCGTCGCGATCAGAGCAGCCTGCAGTTCAAGGCGTGGAATAGAAAGTGGTTTTAAAGGTGCAACACGTGCTTTGCTGCCTATCAACGCTAAACTAACTGAACCATCAACGAACTCATAACGCCAATATGCAACGGAGGCATAAGCCTGTTCCCCCCCATCGGCTATAACGTGAAGTTGAGTGCTGCACTGCTCTGATTTGCCTACGTACCACCGCGGAATACGGAGATTAGCTGCAGAATCAATCTGATCAAACCACGACTTGCAGTCGACTTCATACTTGGGTGGGATCGGCGAATCCCAGTCAGTCCCTTCCCTCCATAATTTTTGTATCAAAATTCTACCTTGGATAACTATTGGCATGATCAGTCCTAAAGGATCGTAGACGCTCATAACACTGGAGAGTAAACTTCGTTTAGTTATCGTGCATACGGCACTGCGATTGCGACACGTGCGAAACCCTAAAGTATCAAATGATAAAAATAAATGATAAATGATTTTATTTCTGTAAGTTGGTTTGTACAAACACTTTTGCATGTCGATCATATTTTTTAAAACTAGATGAGGTCGGCGTTTCCTATCTGACTACTCTGAGAAGAAAGGCCGAAACAAACTCAGAGGTCACAGTCTCTTTTAAAGTCTTGACAAAAACTTGGTTATATCATGTGAAGACCATGTAGACATATGTCTGAAATGGTCTTTTGAGGAAAGAACCAGCCAGATTGAGTGGACCTGTCCAGTCAGTGCACGCATTTGTCAATAACCGAGCAGCTCAACTCAGAATTTACGGAGCTCAACGATTCGACGAACAATACCAAAGAAAGGACATTCGGGTAGGCCGCATAAACTACTCAAACTGCCAGACCATGAGTAAAAACTAACTAAGTTATAATAAAAAACAAAAATCCACATAGTCTTCACATTCACAATAATAAAAAAATAAAAAATATAATACTTTAAAAAGTAAATATTCTTGTCATTGCAAGAAAACAAAAAAAAATATCAAAATTAAAAACAAAATTCACGGTGCAAAATATAAAAAAAAAAACAAAATTAATTGGAGCAGCTCAATCCCAAGCCTTTTTGTCCTCAACGTAATCTTTAATAGTATAAAACGCTTTCTGACACAACTTACGTTTAATGAATGATTTGAATTTATTAAGACTTAGATCTTGTACGTGGCTTGGAAGCTTATTATAAAAGCTTACACATTGACATCTAAACGAGCCACCTATCTTCTTGAGCCTTGTTGTAGGTACTACAAATTTGTGTTTGTTCCTAGTATTTATGTTATGGATATCACTGTATTTTTTAAACAATTTTATATTCAAAGGATTCCATTTAACGCCTAAAGCACCTACGTCATTATTTAAAGGCAGGTTGACATCAGAATTCGAGTCGCTACAAAGCTCTTTGGGTACTAAAGCAAGTGCCTCGGGTACGTTCGATACCCATGAACGCATTTCAAAACCACATGAGTTGTGAACCGTGACTATATCGGAGGCTAAACGTTTCGCGTCGGGGAGGTTAAATTCACTCCCAATATAATCGTCCATGTAGTGGTTGTGAATGATCGCGTGAGTAGCAGCTGGATATTTGTGCTCAAATTCCTTAGCATTTTTGTTTTTAATGAACATTGCTATAAAAGGGCTAGATACAGCGCCAAAAATTAAAGACGTCATCCTATATTCTTTGACGGTATCCTGAGAGTTCCCGTTGCGCCATAAAAACCGTAGCGCATCACGATCGTTTTCTTTCATTTTTATTTGAAGAAACATCTCCCTTATATCGGCATTAAACGCGATCGGTCCTTCTCTAAAACGGAACAAAATGTTTAAAAGAGACTGCAATAGATCCGGACATTGCAGTAGCATTTCGTTCAAACTTACACCTCTTGTGACTGCTGCTGCGTCGTACACCACTCTCAACTTACGTTTCTGTGGATGGTACACACCAAAATGTGGTAAGTACCATCTCAAAGAAACGCCAGCCGAGGACTTGTCCCTGAGAAAGTTGTCGTGGAAGGTAGAGGGCGCGCATTCTTCTGCATAACCTTTTTGAACTATGCTTTCAATATATTTTTTGTAAGCTAACGCAAGTGTGCTATCTTTGGCCATCTGTTTTTCGAGAGACTTGAGTCGTGATAAGGCGTGAGGGTAACTATCTGGAACGTCGTTTGTTACCCTTTCCTTCCAAGGCAAGCCTACCTCAAAACGTCCTGTAGCCAGTCGCTGAGCGGAAGACTCTACCAAACTTACCGCACGTGCATCGTCGTTGTTTTGTCGGGTGGCAAACTTCTGGATGCCTAAAGAATCTACTTCATATTGTTTTTTAATTAGTGCCTCAAGAGAGTTGATTGTCCTTGACGCGTAATCTACCTCACAAACATTATTGACAAAATCTACCGGTTTAGTCGACGGGGACATAGCGCCGTGTAGAGCCCAGCCCAAAAGCGTTCTTGAGGCGACAGGTTCGTTTTTCTTACCTACTCGCATCTCACGGCTTAAAGACAAATGCCAATCGGCCGCTCCAACGAGCACAGTTGGCGTAGCGTCTTGATATTCTAACATAGCCGACAGATCCAACAAATGGTTGTATTTTGATAAATCAAGCATGTCGGTGCTTTGTGGAGTAAGACAAAGAGGGGTAATACTGCGTGCGCCTTGGACTAAGTGGCGCTCAGGCATGTCGCGCCCTCGAATGTAAAAATTTACAAAGCATACCTCAGTGTCGAGGTACATACCCCCTACCCCTGTAACACGTAGTTTCTGACGGTTCGTGGTGTCAGCTCCGATGCGCGCAGCTACGTCGCCGTCGATAAGCGTAGCGGTGCTGCCCTCATCAAGAAGCGCAAACGTATCAAACGTGCCACGTAGACCTTCTAAAGTGACAGGTAGAATCTTGAGCAGTCCTCGCCTACCAGCTGCAGGTACCCCGATCGTGTTAGCCACCACGTTGCCGCCGTCAGCTTGAGTAGGCACGATAGTGTCATTCTTTGGTGAGCTCTGCAGAGAAACAGTATTATTAGCGGAGAGGTTACTATTAGATACCGATTTGTCACCGTGAAGGAGGGCGTGGTGGCGCCTGTCGCAGCTACTAACACCGCATCGCTTAGTCTGGCATGTGTTCCATGTATGTGGGCTAGACTTCAGGCATCTATAGCACGTTTTGGTTTCTTTTATCCAGCGCCATCTATCGTCAACCGAAAGCGATGAAAACGCTTTACATGTTTTAACAGAGTGGGGCCCTTGTTTACAGTATGCACACTGTGTCGTTTTGTCATTCGAGGTAGTAGCATGAACATTCAAATCTTTCGTTACGTTTGGCTTATAAAATGGTGCCTTACTTTGCGACGAGCTCGGCGTTACGTCAACCAAAAAGTTGTAATTGAGTTGTCGTTCAGCTTCAATCACTAAGAACCTAGAAAGCAACTCTAGTTTAGTAACCGTTGGCTCAAAAGGTTTGTGAGTAGCTGCGTAATCCGTAAAACGGTCTCGCGTGTGTTCATTAAGTTTTAAAAGGACCGTACGAAGAAGCTCGAGTGATGATAGGTACTCGTGCTGCTGAAACAATTTTATAATGGCAACGCAGTTCCTCAGCTTGTTGGCCAGAATGTTTAAATGTTCTGCGTTACCTATTTTAATACTGCGTAGACCGGCAATCTCGTGTGCGACCAGCTGCTCTGGACGCGCGTAGTTTTTCTCCAAAGCAGTCATCACCTCCTCGGGATCTTGTGCCTGCCATAAAATTGAAGAAACGGCTGCCCGGGCGGCACCACGAACGGCGGATGTTAAGCGAGCTAAATTTTCTGCGGGCGTGAAAAAGGTTTTAGTTCGCTCATAAGTACACTTGAAAGCTAACCATTCATCTATATTGCCTGTAAAAGGAATCAGCTCCGGCTTTCTCGGGCGATCGGGTAAAGATGAAAAAGCCTTCGCAAGCTGAACAATCGGATCGCCTACCGCTCCACAAGTCGCAGTGTTACCTACGGGTGCTTGAACGCGTAATACGCGTGGTTGTGGGTCAAGTGCCATGTTGGGTGCGTTTTGGTTGCCCACCCACGTTGTTACACGTTCTTTGTGCGAACTACGGGAAGAGACGCTACCAGACCTGTCAGAATGTGCTTCCAGGGAAGCAAGTTTTGCGCACAGCTCCAACTCGTCAGCTTTTTGCTGTTGAAGCGCAAGCTCGTGCTCTCGCTCCCGCTCTTGCTGTTCACGTTCGCGCTCGCGCTGTTCACGTTCGCGCTCGCGCTCTGCTAGCTTGCATTCACGCTCTACGCGACGTTGCTGAATTTCGGCCTCTATGGCCAGTTTTTTAGCTAGAATAGAAGAGCTTGAAGAGCGTCTTGTGTATGTTGACTGACCTCTGTTTCCGTGCGGCTGATGTTGAAGACCGGAACTAGCCGGGAGTACAGTCGTTTCTTGCTGTGCAATGTTTGTAGTAGCTCCCGCCGCCAGTTGAGAACCTTCAGGGATGTGTGCCGCTTGATGCGATCCGCTCGGCTGCGGCTCGGCGCGCTCGCGGAGAGGCGGTGGAGAATTGTCCTCGCGATGTGCTTCGTACGAGTAACTACCATTGTGAAAATGACGTTTGTGAAGAAGAAAAAATATGAAAACTAGGATGAAATGGTATAAATTTAGGCTTCGTAAGGACCAAATATTACGGACGATTGGTGGACTGTATAATAATGTAAAATGAAACACTTTAGATAGTTACTCGTTGTTAATTTTATAATAGTTGCAAACTCAAATCACATAATATATCGAATGGCACCAAAGCCTTCATGTCAATAGTCAAAAAACATTGTCAGTACAAAAATAGCTAAAAGGTTTAATATATAAACAACCAGCCAGTCGCCAACAGAGAGCTTGTATCCAAGGCCCAATATCATACAAATATAATGTCCGAATTTATCTACGTTCATGTTTAAGATGAACTTACATTTTTAAATACATAGGTGTTTTATTTATTTATGATTTTACTTTCACGTAATTCTTCAATAATAGATATAATTTCATTATCTAATCCTGTATTACCAGCATCTCGAGATGCAATTAATAATTTTAACCTATCCACTAGTTCATTTGGATCGTCCCAATATACAAAAACGACCTTTTTCTTCCACATTTTTGTCAAGGGGAGCCCTTTTCCCTTCGATTGAGGGGTCTGAATTGTACTTTGTAGTTTGAAATAGGCTTAATAACTTGCATATACTTTTGACCTTTATTACTTTTTATTGGTTTATCCGGCTCATAGTCTCGTCGATGTGCGTTTGTATTAAGTAGCATTGACTTATAATGCTGCATGTCACTCTCTGTAACCATGCTTAAATCTACGTTCTTCTTCAGTAACAACTGTTTCAAACCAGACGTATTTCAGTATTTGCGTCCAGCTACAGTGATATACTCATCGCTGATCGTTATACGAGCAGAACCTAACATCAATTTCCCGTTCTCTACTCTGACACCAATTGGAATATCTGACAGTGCTTCTGAGGAAACTGACCAGGACGACGTGTCGCGACTTGGGTTGTTTTCAACTAATGATTTATATGAAGAGTCACTTTCTGTCACACGTATTGTCTTTGTTATCATTGGCTTCTTCATTCTGCAAAGTTTTATCGATAAACGGCAGTTCTTCATTTTTTGTAGGACACAGGAAAGAAGTCTGCTTACTGACATTAGCAATCTGGTTCAGTGGTTCTGTTACAGGTTTGAAAACGGATTCCAGTGTTTGCTGATTGTTAATCTCAACATCTCTCATTTTTCGTACTTTTTTCTTAACAGCGTCGACGGCAACTACTATTTGTCTTTTTAGCGATTTTTCATTGCAAAAAACAAACCGATAGTGATTGATTAAGTGATGTCTGAAGAATAATAATATCACGAAGGTAACGGACTTAAATAACCATATTCTTAATCAGACTACAAAGGTGTCAAATTTGTTTATATAACATCCTTTATTTTTTAAACAATCTTTATTGATTACTACATAATTGAAGGGCTCATTCCATATTTTGGAACACATTTCACGAAATTCAGTCCATGTCATATCAGTGTTGACATGTTCTTCATAAATATGACGCAAATTAATGTCATCTTGTTTAAAAAGTATGATTAAGTTCGCGTTGTCTCTTACTAACTGCTTAGGGATTTTACTATAAGTTTGATTTAGATAAAAACAATCGATGAACTTGTGTCTTCCCATTGCAAAATAATCACGCATGCTATCTTGATGATTTTCGCAAGCAACATCATCAAATATTATCACAGAGTTAGGTTTTGCGTCTTGAACTCTTAGCACTTCCTCATTTCCATGATATTTCTGGAGTGAAATATGATCGGATGGTCTACCGGTGTTTTTCATTAAACAGACAGCTGATAATATATGTATACCGTTGCAAATGATATTTAACTTGTCGATTTGGGGTTGCTTTCCTGAAGCATGGAAACTAGCAAACATAACTCCTGTTTACAAGTCGGGACCTAAGGATGATGTTGAGAATTATCGTCCTATATCCATACTGTCGGCTTTGTCAAAGGTTTTCGAGAGACTACTTCATAATAAAATATACCCTCTGTTGCACAATAATATCATACAACAACAACACGGATTCGTTAAAAACAGGTCAACTACAACCAACCTGGTTACTTTTGTGGACTACTTATTTAACAATATGGACTCTCGTGTTCAAGTTGATGCTATATACACAGATTTTCGGAAAGGCTTTGACAAAGTTGACCATCAGCTGTGCAGTGCCTCAAGGTTCCATTTTAGGGCCACTATTGTTTATAATTTTTATAAATGACATCAACACATGTTTTTTAAATTCTAAATTTTTATTATACGCAGACGATCTCAAAATTTTTAGGTCTGTCAGAAATTTGCAAGACTGTCTTCTCTTACAAGAAGATTTAGACAGGTTCACTATATACTGTTCAAACAATAAGCTCCAACTCAGTGTATCCAAATGTTGCTGCATAAGTTTTACAAAAAACTAAAATATTGTAAAATATCCCTACGCGTTAAGCAGCATATTTTTAACAAGAGAAACACTGGTTCGCGATCTTGGAGTTCTATTGGATGACAATCTACACCTTAACGCACACTTTGGTAAAATTATTAATAATGCCTTCCGTATGTACGGTTTTGTCATGAGAGCAGCCAGGGAATTCATACGCTCATATACATATATATATCTTTATAAATCGTTAGTCAGGTCTCAGTTAGAGTATGCTGTTCCGGTGTGGAGTCCGTTCTACAGTAAATATTCAAATGCAATTGAAAAAGTCCAAAGAAGGTTTTTGAAATCCATGCATTACCGTTGTTTTCGCACTTATGCATCTTATAGTGATCTTTTGAGCAGGTACAAGCTGCAAAACCTTAAAGCCAGACGTATTTTTTTGGATACAATGTTTTTATATAACCTATACAATAATAAATTTGATTGTATTGATATTGTTAATAAGATTAATTATGTAGTACCTAGAACAACCATTAGTCGTGGGGTGCGCGTGCGATCCATCTTTGCTGTATCTTCTGCCCGTACGAACGCAGGTTTGCGAGCACCTTTACGTCGCCTTGCTGATGAATATAATAACTTTTTTGAAAATATTGATATCTTTGCTGTTGCCGCAGGACAGTTTCGACGCCTTGCTTGTGAGACCATTGATTCTGTTGACATTTGTAATTTGTAGGTTTTTCCGTATGTTGTGTTCTTTTGATATATATAATAATTCATAATAATTTAATTTAATATTAACAATGACTTGACTTGATAGTAATTTAATTAATGTAGGTATTATTGTTTCTTTTTATGGGTATTTATATTCTTGATTTTTATATGACATTTGTAATTCGTGGATTGTGTTTTTGACTTTGTATAATAATGACATATTAATAATATAATTTAATTTAATTTTATATAGGTAATTTCTCGCTTTTCTTTCTTTTTATGCATGCCTATTTAGTTTTACATGTAAGATTTAATAATGCAAATCTGAATAAATTAAGATACGACAAGCGCACGTCGCATTTGTTTTGTAAAATGGTTTTGTATACTGTGGAAAATGTCATTGGTTTTACATTTGTCACGCTCAGTTGTTTAAATTTATTTTATTACTGTAATGTGTAACCGTTTGTTTTCCCAAATAAATAAAATAAAATAAAATATTTTGATCTAACAGAAGACAATGCCAATAAGAGATGTAATCCATATGTTTACCCACTGATCCTAAAATTGCTTACACGTTTACTGAAAAAGCTGACCTATGCGGTACAATGTTTTGACCACATATTTTAATTCCGATAACCTTAGACAGTCATCAAGTAATTCTGAGAGTTACTTTAAGAATATTAAATTATTGGTATTTTATAACAAAAATGAACGAAAAACTAAACGTTACAAAAAAAACGTAAAATTTAGAATAATAAATCAAAAAGCAGATCAGCATCAACTCGACCTCAAGAGAAAAATGGGGAAAAATTCAAATTGTGAGTCATTTTCAAATGACTCTCGTTTCAGAAAACCCCTTGTATACGGAAAACTAGAGAGGTCACATAAACAATAAATTTAAAAGCCAAAAACAAACGACGAAAACTTTTTCTCAAAAGCAAACGACACAGTGTGAAGATAATGAAATATTTTCAGAATCTTTTACTCAAAATCAGCAGTCAATAAGTGAAGATAATAAAACATTGTCTGTAAAATTTACTGAGGAGAAAGAATAAATTTCCTTAAAACCCCAGTATACATACATTTACTCCGAAATGGCTCAAGCTAGGAAAATATACTATGTATATTGCTTGCGCCTTTGATTCTGTGGCACATCTTTTTACAGTGGTTTTCACATTAACTTTATTTATTAGTCTTCTAATCTAGACAGTGATTTGGATTGGACAGTGGTTTGGATTGGCCCGCGATCGTACCTGGTCTGGACAGCCCTGTTCTAAAAACCACGCACAGGATTTGTCTCAACTGTTTAAATTTTCAAGCTGTGAGGAGCTTCATACTTTTTTACGTGTAATAAAACACGTAAAACACTAACTTTTTGAGAAACAAATCTAAATTTTAAATAATTAGGTAAGTATTAATTTGATATCATTGTCCACAGATAATGAACCAGATAATCATGAACAAAGAACAACACAGGAAATCAAAGAAATATCAAATGCTGGGCATAATAAGAATCAGAAAATGGATCAAATGCTGGGCAGAATAAGAATCAGAAAATGGATCAAATGCTGGGCAGAATAAGAATCAGAAAATGGATCAAATGCTGGGCAGAATAAGAATCAGAAATGGATCAAATGCTGGACAGAATAAGAAGCAGAAAATGAATCAAATTATTCAAGTTTTAGCAGAGCTAAAGTGTGAAAGAGAATTAAAATCTGGTTTCTACTGATACCACTGGCATTGCAGAAACCAGCTAAGTGCGTGTCAGACCACTCACAGTAAAGAGTTCAGTAGTAACAACTTAGGTACATCTTAGATTGTCGACTTTAGTCGTAATACGTTTTAAAAGTTACACGAATATAAAAACAAGCTTACGAATTATACTCATTTTTAAAGTGTATGGGTAGAGTCTGGCAAACGGAAGGGTGACCTGGTGTTTTTTTATCAAGTTTTAATATGGCAAAATTATTAAGCTGTCAAAGGAACGTCAAAGATTATGTTAGTATGACTTTGTAATCTTGACCCTTGTTGGCTGATTATTTTACTTATATTATAAATGTGAAAGTTTGGATTGATGTGTATGGAACCAAACCAGCACATGGACACCAGACGACCCCGTGTATGGCACCCTTGGTCCCCCTACCACTTTTCGGCCGCAGCGGATATAGGGCACTCCCCTGCGGCCCCACCGCTACCCCCATCAAACGGTGGCGACCCCGCGGAAGGTATGGAGCGGCTCACCGCAATAACGGCACTCCTCTCCCGCCGCGGCCTCCAACCCTCAGCTGCGATATCGTATTCGAGGCCAATTATTTTTTATTCTTTCGTGGCTTGATCTTCAAAAGCCGCCTGGAATTTTGGGGACCAGGGAGTGTGGGATTTTTACCTATCTTAGACTGCTCGGGTGATCAACATCAATCAGCACGTAGATGGGGCCTGTGACCTCTCAAAAGACCACCCCGGAACACCACTCTGTGCAACGCCTGATAGGGCACATTCCTGGGGAGACTAAAAAAACACGCCTTCCCTGAGCCACGCTGTGCACGGCAGCATGTGATCACTGCGCCATCGTCTTTCCTGGAGTCACTTGGTGGGCGAACAGAGTTTCCAGTCAGACCGCCCATGACCCCGGAGACCTGCCTATCATGCAGGCGGGAGTTCAGTGATTTAGGCGTCGAGGCGGTTGCCTTAACGACGTCTTCTTCTCCGAGTGGGATTGGCCCTCTCACGATCCCGCTCGGCAGCCACCTTCTGGACCATCGCGATCTCACAGAAGAAGCCCATTTTCCTCCAGTTTTCTGTCTCTGCTAGCATGGCCCTTATAACTGCTGGCAAAGTCAGGTCTCGCCCGATCCTGGTGACCAAGACGCAGGGCACTCCTGTGTTTATTCCTCTGACGTATTTATTGCACACTGCGGACACAGAAGCCAATTTTACGCTTGCATTTATGACAGTGAAAGTAAGACTTGTAAGGTAGATTTTTTACCATACTCACCAGCGAACTCAGGGGTAGGTAATCAGCATGAGACAGTTACAGGGATGGTTTCGCATGAAGTTGACAGAAGTAAAAGTCATACAGTTTGGTCAACTAATTTAATTTCACAACATACCTTACCTAGTCCTTCATCACAGTTTCTTGATGTTAATAAAGTACACAAAACTCACTTTTAAATGGGATACATTTTACCCTTATTTCTCAATTCTGCAGATATGATACCTCAAACAGTATCGTTAGCCTGTGTAGCTGCCATCCAGCTTCTTGCAGGTCAAGATATCATGGGTATTCGGAGCTTGTTGCTAAAGTTTGCTGCTGTCGTTCTTATGACCAGTTGACCATTATTTTATTGATTTATTATTATCTAAAATAATCCTAAGGTAATCCTAAGGTGCCCTGCCAAGGAGCAGAATGCATGATGAGCATCAATTACGCACATGTTTCACAAGCATAGAAATTTAAATTAATTCAACTAATACTCACAGCGCCTACTGAACCATTGATTCATATGGAATCCTTCGGCTTGACGCTAGCCAACCATTGATGATTTATTAAACTTTTCTTGGTTATACATTTTTACGTGCCGCTCCACTGACCTAACGTGCACTCGTGTAAAAGAATTGTCACTCTGCCCAAGCATAGACCTTGAGCGTTTATAAACCAATAGACACATTATATCTATGGTTTTCTTTATGTAACCAATTCTAATAGAATTAAATAATTTATAGTTTATGTGTTGAATTGTATGTTCGTTGAATTAAATTGATACACACAAATCTAATATGTTTTATAATGAACCTGTAGCAACCCTAGCGATGCGATTTGCTGAATTGCATGTTTTGATATTTTAAAAGGAACGCCAGCGTCGAGCTCGCCCATAGATATAGTATGTTTTTTTTTTGCGTAGCAAAAAAAAATCTAAATCTATGGGCTCGCCAGTCGCTTACATACCTTCACCTTGCCACGTCATATTTTACTGTACGAATTGTAACTAAGTATTGTGAACCAAATTAAACATTTTTCATAATCAGTATAAACCAAACTTGCGTATAATTTATCTGGACCCTAAACATAACACGCACAACAATTGGTGACCCCGAACGTTTACAGAAAGTAGTCTTTTGTGTTTTTTTTTTTTGCGCCGTAACCGATTCAGTGGCGACGTGGCAAGTGCGCGTTAGAAACCGCGTGGATGCAAGTGAGCATTTCTCAAAATAATTGTAGTAACCGACACCAAAGAGATCGACAAAAAATCGCCCCGTTACTTGTTACAAAAAGTTATTTTAAGTTAAGTTGTGTAACGAGCAATTGTATAGTACATAAGTATATAATGTTTAGTAGTAGGTACTTATTAAGGTAAATAAATTATCTTCGGTGTCTATAGACTGGACGGAGGAATGTTGTATATGTGTGCAAGGCGCGCGTCCCTCCCCCGCGCCCCTCCTGTGTGACGGCAACTCCAAGTGTCATATGAAAATAAACCAGTGTGTAAATAGCAGCTAAGCGTTTCACTTGTCCGCACCCGCATACCTAACAATTTTGTTTGCTGAAACTGAAGACAAGGCATCATAAGAATACTAAAAACTTATAACTCAGGCTCAAAAAAATCAAGCTTTGCAAGATCATTTAGAAAATTTATGGCGCAGACAACTAGAGGAAACAACACAAACATTCGAATATT
The DNA here is from genome assembly GCA_949775005.1 of Orthosia gothica. NCBI lineage: Eukaryota > Metazoa > Arthropoda > Insecta > Lepidoptera > Noctuidae > Orthosia > Orthosia gothica. The sequence continues at coordinate 8,317,789 of OX459040.1, read as the reverse complement.
CAAAGACGTTGTTTTGCAACGATCCAAAGTTATAAATAGTTGCGCATTTATTACTGACAAGTTCGAAACATATCACAGACTTAGGTTACTTGAATTTGTAATGTTGACGATGCTACGTCGACTGCTCAATTAAAGGAGCGAATAAATAAAAAGCGTGGACTAAGGAAGTGGACAGATGTTGTTGAAGCCGCGCCGAATCGTCCCTCTCTTCGTCTTCAGATCCGTGACCCTCGTGACGCCATCGCTGCCGGGGTATACCTGCACGACGCGCCCCAGCAACCAGCAGAGCGGCGGAAGCGCCTTGTCCTTCACAAGAACAAGCGATCCCAACGCTATGTCACCGTTGGCAGAAGCAGGCTATCTCGTTTTCTGCTGTAGATTTAAAATATACTCGAGATTAAATCTCTTCCAAAAGTGTTGCTTGATGCATTCCACACGTTGGTAGCGCTTCAAACGATTGATGTTGGCGTCGTTGATCTGTGAATTTGGGACCGACATTAAGGAAATGAGAAGGAGAGGGCAGAGAAGTCTGAAGGATTAGTGAAAAGAAGAGTAAGAAGGGGCCTTGAATTTATAATTGCCTCTATTTGAGTTAGACACGTAGCCATTTCCTCATAAGTGAAAGGAGTAAGCTGCAAAATTCTTTTCAAATGGTGTTTGGTTGAACGAACCGTTAAAGTGTGGAGAATACGAGTACGCCGGTGCAAACCTGAATTCTATTCCTTCCTGAGCTATTTCATGTGCAACATCAGAACCCTGCAAAAAATTATATAACTCATTACATGCTCCGACAAAGTTTGTACCATTATCGGACAAGATAGTACGTGGCCTGCCGCGACGTGCGACAAAACAATCTTCTTTAGAGAGGTCCGTGACAAACTCGAGATGCACAGGTATTTGGTAGCCATGCATATAAAGATACACAGGTAGGACTTTATTAATCTAGATCCCCGACCTTTCCGGTCAGATAATAATTATGGGACCAGCATAGTCGACGATACTATTAAAAAAGGGATACTCTAAATTGCTTCTGGTGTTGGGTAATTGTCCCATGATTGGCTGCACATTTTGAGCTGCACATGTTTTAGATTCAAATCTAAAACATTTTAGGCATTTGTTTACAGTTAACTTAGCAAGATTTCTGCCCCCTAGAGGCCAATAAGTTAGGCGAATAGTCGATAAAAGCAATTGTGGGCCTTCATGTAGTAATTTTTGATGATGCATTTGAAATAATAATTTCGATAAATGATGCTTACTACAGAGTAAAATTGTATGTTTCACGTCGTATTCATACGAGGAGTTATCTAGTCTGCCCCCTACACGAATAATATTATCACAGTCTAAAAAGGGAGTCAAATAAGTTAACCTGTTTTTAAGTGAGAATGTCTTCCCGGATTTAACACGTTCTCTGCCACTAACAAAATATGTGTTTTTCATTCAGGCCGTGGCGGTCACTGTTGGGCGACATCAAACATTTCTGTTCGGGCCGTCAGACGTGTTTTTAAACTGCAACTGTAGGCCAACGGACAGAAAAGTCTTTAATTTTTGTATAACAGGGGACCCGCGCGGCCCTGCATTTTATCCTGTTTAGCTTGGTTTTTACAAACAAGACAAGTTTAAAATATATCTCGTGTTTTTACTTGTGAGATCTAATTTTCACTATAGTGGACAAAGAAAATTGAAAAAGAAATTGAAAAAAAAAAGAGAAAAAGATGAATTGACAAAGTTTAATGAATTTTAATAAAACATTCGGGACATAAAAAAGGTTCGTTAGGACAGGTTTTGCAAAAAGTAATGACTTTTTTTGTTTTATTCCTAGCTACTAAGCGTCCCAGGGTGGCTACGTTCTGCTTATAGCATTGTTGGCATTGACGTCGAACGACTTTAGATGATCCTTCTTTTTTCGCCAGTTCATGTTTAGCTCTCTTGGGTCTCGATGAAAGAGGTCCGGACGTTATGTGTTTTGTTAGGAAATTGGTCATCATTTATTTTCTAAAATCTACAATAGGAATGTTCTTCTTTGTTACACTTTTGTAGAGAGTGAGTGCGTTTACAACAGCTAAATTCAAGATTAAGTCCATGGCCACTTTTTTGTACCACTTCACACTTTTCCTTAGTGGTGTTTGGTACGCTGACATTTGATCTGACAAATCAACAGCACCTTTTGGTTTATTATAGTCAACAATGATTGCAGGTTTTGAGGTATCTTTGTTACGTTTTATCACTCTCACAAAACGCGTCGAGTGTTTTGTGGACAAAACTAACACATCTCGTTTATCCCTCCATCATCACTGTTATTCCATCTGCATTTTCTTTAGCAATAAATAGCTCCTTTTTCAACTTTATAGAAACTACTGTTTTAGGGAAATGTCTCCTGTTTTTTCTCAATGTTCCAACAAGATGCGTCTCTCTATTTAACAGCTTTCTTGCTAATTCGACATTTGTGTACCAATTATCTGTGAACAGAGTGTGTCCTTTGTCGAACAAGTCATTACACAGTTCCATAACTACATTTGCAGGTGTAGTGTTAATTTCGTCATTCTGTTTGCCAGCATAAATGTTAATTTTATAGGTATAACCTGGCAATGTACATAATTTAAATAGTTTTACTCCATATTTATGACGCTTTTGATTGTTATACTGACGAAAGATTATGCGTCCTCGAAAAGGCACAACACTCTCGTCGATACATAAATCCTCATACATTTTACCAAAGCACCAGTGAGCTGACATTCTAAGAGAGGAAATTTGGAAACAAATACGTTGCCCGTGCAGTTGGACATTTAAAAAATATTCAATTAAAAATGAGGTGAATGTGAAGTGTTTTGGTTCTTGTAAGCAGTGCAAAACAAAGATGGAAGTTATAATTTAAAAAAAAATCTCATTTGTACCATACGCGATTGTGATGAACAATTCAAACACAATTTGGCAACAAAAAATAAGCTGTCACCCATAAAACGCTGTGAGCTTAGTGACGAATTAAAATCGGAATATCCTGTAACGGTTCGAAATAGACTGAGTGACCTTGTAATGGACGTAAATGACCCAGAACTGAGTCACCTACCTACAATAGGTTGCCTTAAACAAATTAAATATGAACATCGAAAAAACATCGAAGAAACATCGCAATTCCTAGTGTGGGGCAATGTTTTAAAAAAAAAAAGAAAAAAAAAATAGTTCATATTACGATCCTAATCCGGTAATTGCTTTATGGATTATGAGACGTTTACCTCTATATGATACACTTATTAGATTCATATTAGTATTTCTCTATCCTTACCTACTAATATGAATCTTATTAGATTCATATTAGTAGGTCTCTTGCTCAAGAACAATACTATAGCGATTATAGAAAAAGTGAAAGAACTGTGTTGAGTATCGACGCCACAGGAAGCATTTTCAAACCATTTGGAGCAAACAGAGATCTCATATTAACTAAACAGATGTTTTTATATTCATGCGTGATGATGTCCGTTTACAATGGATGTAGTGTGCCGATATCGCACATGATATCAGATAGTCATACTTTAGACTCGATATATAAATGGCTTCCTACTTGGTGTATCAGTCAAAATAATGCTACTCCTAATGAAGTCATCGTGGATGATTTTCATTGACTTTCATTGGGGCAGCAGTAAAATCATTTACACAATTTAAATCCACGGCAGAGTACGTTAAAGACTGTTACATCAAATTAGAAACGAAACAGCAAATAGATGGTATTATTATATACTCAAATAGAGGATATGTTGAGACCCGCTCCTCTCAACACCGTCGCGCGCTAGCAGCAGTGAACGAGGGACGCGGGGCAGCGGGGTGCCAGCCGGCCGACGGCCGAGCGAGCAACACTCCGCCACGACAGTCAGCTGCTGCATACCTCCACGCACGCGCACGGCTGCGCTCGCGCATATTACAACTTTTCCTTTGTTTATCTTTAACCAACTGTTGTTAATTCTTTCTTCTCTTCTTCAATATTGTTGGAATGGCTAAGTTACCATTGCATTCCTATTAAAAATAAGAATAATGTCACTTTGACAGCCCGCCTTATGCGGTTGTGAGTTCAAAAAAGATTGTAAAAGTAGCTAAGCAGTTTATACTGAACTCAACTGATTATGATTAAATTCTTTATAATAGAGAACTAGTATCATTATAAAACATGGTGGCAGCGTAAACCGAGCACAATGGAAGATACATCGTTTGTAAATATCGTTCAACAACAAACTTTGCTCCTAAAGTCTATGCAAGAAGAGATCGCAAGACTTTCGCAGAAAACACACCCACAAAGCATAAATGTGCCCTGGCCAACAGCTATAAACGTTGATATAGCAAGATGCATTTAAATCATTTTTATCTGCGTGGACTAATTATTGTTCTGCAACTCAAATGGATGAATGGTCGGCGGAACAAGAACCAAGAAAAGTAAGCTTATTGTTCAGTGCCATAGGCGGCAAAGCGTTAAAGAAATATGGGAATTTCGGTCTCACAGACACGGAAAAGGCAAACAAAACATGCAAGGATATTTTGCAAATTATATCTACAAAAATGCTCCCTAAGAAAAACGGAATTAAATTTTGAAGCAATATCTGAATCATGAGTTTAACCACCACAATGTCAAAGTCCCAAGTTGCAGAAGTCTTTGCTTTGAAGGATGATCAGCTGGCGGGGTTGATGGCTGGACTTGGCATAAGTGATGCTAACCAGGACGCTTTTAAAATGACATTTACAGAGGTGGAATGGAACCAGTGTGCAGCCGTGAGGGAAGCTGTGAAGTACTTGGGATTTGATGCACGCCAGATAATGGCGCAGTTCTTTAAGAAAGCTGCAGAAAACCCGATCAAGGCTGGGGACGTTGCAACACTGAGAGTTGGAGACGCATCTCTATTCGAAAATTGTGATCCAAAGACAGATTTGATGTTCTTCCTTAATGTCTTCTTAGAACGCGGTAACAATGTTACGAAGGCTATTATGAGGTGTGATGGTGCAGCAGGAGCTGTGTTAAAGCGTAAAGCTAGTGCCTACGGAATAATAATGGACCCAGGTCAAAATAAAACCATCTTAGGCTCTAAGGAATTGACACTTTCAAGGATCGCCCAAGCATTTTCTATCCAAACAGCAGCAATCATTGTGAAGGACAAAGTCTCTGGGAAACTGAAAAGTAAGTTGTTTGGTACTGATATACCTCTAATCATGCAGCACACTGTCTTCTCAGGAATAATTCCTTCAGTAAGCGAATTTGCTGAGGACTTGCGAGAGATTGCCCTCCTATTGAACGTCGAAATGACTCTCACATTAGCATCTCTAAAAGACAAACGCAAAATGGCCTCTATTTTTTTTCATTTTTTTTCTAAATAGTGTCTTATGGCTAAGAAATTTGATAACATATATAATGAGTTACGCAAAATACGTATATATTTAATTAAAATAGGTCCTGAGCGAAGATTAGAATCTAAGGTATGTAGTAGAAAATTAGAAGAATCGATAAATTTATTTTATTCGTTTAAAAATTATTGTAAAGAAATAGAAGCTAACGTAAAAGACTTCAAAAATGAGGAGTTAATACTAATAAATGAGTTACGTTATAAGATAGATGAATTATTCGTAGAAATAAAACAGTTATGTGAAAAAGGAAGTAGTTACAGTAACTCAGATTTAGAAAGTTTAAGTGAGGACGAAGGGAAAATAGCTAAAATGGCCAAATTTGATCTTAAGATAGCACTGAATTTGTTGCCCGTCATGACAAGTGACGAGTTAGGTATTAAGCAGTTAATCGATGGGATCGATTATTACAGTTCTATTTTAGATAGTCAGTCGTAAGAACAATTAATTACATTCGTTTTGAAAAGTCGATTGTCTCAGGCTGCAAAATTGAAATTAGCATCAAATTATGACTCAGTTAAGGATCTATTACACGATATGCGGGTTCAATTATTGCCAACAAAGTCTGCTACGGCAATACAGAGCAAACTACATTCTTTCTGCCAAAAGCAAATGTCAATTGATGAGTACGGAAAAGCCATTACTGAGATGTTTGTGGACTTGACGATAGCGCAATCCGAAGGGAAATCCAGTAATTACCAGGTATTGAAACCGCTTAATGAGAAACAAGCCATCAAACGGTTTGCCGACGGATTGCGAAACCGTCGATTAAGCACTATCATAGCCGCAAGAAATTTTGAATCCCTCAAAGATGCAGTTCAAGCAGCAGTGGATGAAGAGACTTCGATGCCTTCGACTTCATCAGGTGAGATTATGGCTTTTAATCAAAACAATCGACATAATTACAGGCGTGCTTCTAATAATTATTTTAGAGGTCAGCATGGACGAGCGTTTAGAGGCCGCTCAAACCAGGGTCAAATGCGTTGGGGTGACCGTAATGAGACCATCCAGGACCCAGGGCGTGGTCGTGCACCACGAGGATCGTGGCGGAATTCGAGAAGATCGAATCGAGGTAGGTCTTCTTTTCATAATAACCGAAACAAGTGGACACGTAATTCGGAAGCTATGCATATTATGACCGAAGATGCACCTAAAAATGAAGAATCCAAAAATCAGTTTTTTCGTGCCTTAACATTATATTTTGTCATGTGATAATAACATGGTTGTCGAGTTTTCTGTAAATGGTAGCCCATTCCGATGGTTACTTGACTCGGGTGCGTCAATTTCAGCCATCAAATATAAACATCTTGTCAAACAAAATATTCCATGCCATTTAGAGAGTATTGAGATTAATGGACTTGGGGGCAAAGTTCAATCTTTGGGTTACGTTTATTTAGACTTAGTAACAGATTATGCAACGTTTAGGCATAAGTTTATTGTTTTTAATTCTTTGCCATGTAAGGCGCATGGAATCATCGGTGACGACTTCTTGCGAAAACATAAAGCGTTATTAGACTACAAGAATAATAGTTTATCTATGCACACTTTAAATGGTAATCCAATCACGTTGTCTATTAAGATATCTAATAGTAAAAAAGAAATGTTCATTATACCTCCCAGATCGGAGTCAATCCACTTTATACAAACTAATATAAAAGAAGAATGTGTAGTTTGTACTTCTGAATGCAGCGAAGGTGTTTTTATAGCTAGCACCTTAGTAAAGCCCACTAGTGGAAAAATACCTGTAAGAATACTTAACACAACTGAGAATGAGTTAACTCTAGATAAAATAGACCCCATTATACACAGCGCGTCGGATTACAATATTTGCAGTTTTGATAAATGCGAAAAAAATGCGGCCCGCGTTAAAAAAATGTTTACACTGCTGAATATAAAACATTTAAATGAAGAAGAGCAGATAACAATTGAAAAAGTATGCGCCAAATATGCTGATATATTCTTTTTACCGGGGGATAAACTGACAACTACGCATATTTATCAACATTCTATTCGCGTAAAGCCTAATGCAGAGCCCGTATTTGTTAAACCATATAGGTTACCTCATTCACAGAAAGATGAGGTACATAAACAACTCCAAAATATGTTAGCCGACGGCATTATAGAGCCATGCGTAAGTGATTGGTCTAGCCCAATTTTGCTGGTACCCAAGAAATTAGACGCTAATGGACAAAAGAGGTGGATATTAGTTATTGACTACCGCAAACTGAATAATAATATTGAAAATGATAACTTCCCTCTTCCTAACATTACAGAAATTTTAGACTCGTTATCAGGATGCATCTACTTCTCACACTTAGATCTCCATCAAGCATATTATAATGTAGGTTTAGACCCCAATAGTAGGAAATATACAGCATTTGGTTCTGGGCAATATCAAATGACTAGGATGCCCATGGGGCTTAAAACAAGTCCTAGCTCATTTTCAAGGATGATGACAATGGCAATGGCAGGTCTTAATTTTGAAAAGTGCCTCGTCTATCAAGACGATTTAATTGTGTATGGAAGTTGTCTCAGTCAACATAATAAAAATTTAATTGACGTTTTTGAAAGACTTCGGAAAGTGAATCTTAAATTGAATCCGTCCAAGTGTGTATTTTTGAAAAAGGATATGTTATATTTAGGTCATGTGGTCTCTGGCAACGGAGTTTTACCAGACCCGGACAAAATTAGTGTTATGCAAAATTATCCCATTCCAAAAACGGCAGATGAGGTAAAACGCTTCGTAGCGTTTGCCAATTACTATAGAAAGTTGAGTATTAAACATTTTCGTCCATATTTGTATGGTCGCAAATTTAAGATTTTTACAGACCATAAACCTCTAATTTATTTATTCAATTTGAAGGATCCTTCTAGTAGATTATTAAAGTTTAGATTGGTTTTGGATGAGTACGATTTTGATATCGAATATGTGCCAGGTAAAAGTAATGTGGCTGCAGACGCATTATCGAGAGTATGTGTGTCATCGAAGGAACTGAAAGAAATGCATGAGTGTGTTGTAAACATTATGACTAGAGGACAAAAGCGGAAGTTATTGGAGAGCAGTTCTTCGGAAGATATGGTTAACACAGACATTTGGCCTGATCAACCAAAAGTTGTGGAAACTCATAGTAAGCCGAAGGACTCTGTTGAGATACGATTTGTAGATAGTAATAATTGGGCTAAATTAAGAGACGAAAATAATAATGTAAGGTTAAGTAGTCAGAATACATTGTGTTATGTGCCGGCTCGGATGACATTGTTTATAAACCCAGCATCCCGATCGCAGATGACGCCAGCCGCATTTGCGAGGGAGTTCAGGGAATATTGTAATATTAATGATATAGAGGAGATATATTTCATTAAAAATGGCACAAATAATTATTTTATTGAGAAGTTGATATCCGAGGTAAAGAAAGATGCAAAATGGTCCGGACCAAGGTTATGTGTATTAAAAGACGTAGAAAGAATAGATGACAAAGATGACAGAAGAGTCATAATTAACGACTTTCATCTTTTACCCACGAGTGGCCACGCGGGTATAAGACGGATGTTAAATAATATTCGTAAATATTATTTCTGGCCTAGCATGGAACGAGATGTCCATGATTTTGTGAAGAAATGTCATAAATGCCAGATTCAAAAACATAGCATATAAAGAGCCGATGGTAGTGACGACTACTGCTCATACATCCTTTCAGAAGGTATATCTAGATATAGTAGGACCCTTAGATAAGGATAGGTATAATTTTTCGTATATTTTAACCACACAATGTGAATTATCCAAATATATTATCGCTTGTCCACTTGTTTCTAAAAAGTCAGAAGAGGTTGCAAAAGCCTTTGTAGAAAATGTTATCCTAAAGTATGGTGTTCCAAACACTATAGCGACCGATCGAGGAGCAGAGTTTATCAGCGCAACAATGACGGAGGTATGTAAATTACTAGATATAAAAAAGCTTAACTCCACGGCATACCATCACGAAAGTATTGGTGCGTTGGAGAATGCTCATAAACATCTAGGAGCATTCTTGAGAATCCAGACGGATAATCATCCTGAAACATGGAGTTCATGGTTACCCTATTGGTGCTTCTCATATAACACTTCGGTGCATAGTGCAACAAACCATACTCCATTTGAATTGGTATATGGGAAAAAATGTAATTTGCCTAATAATTTGTGGCACCATCCGTAGCCACGGGACGCACCTGTTTGGAGCGCACGTAACTCGCACCTTCATCGACCGCGCGATGTGTTTACCTCGCCGCCTGCGCCCGCGCACCTGCGACGCCTGCACGCCCCACGCTAGCGCTGAGTAAAAAACCGCGATCGCTCGGTCATCAGCACCAGTCGCCAGCCTGCTCCGACGGCGAACGCACGCGCTAATTGTTTTAGAATTATAATTACGTTTCGCTACCTAGCTAACCTAAAGTCTCAGTTTCTTTCTATTCTTGATTCTGTACCTTCCTAGTGCTTGTTCTTTCTTATGTTTTAAACTGTAATCTATTCTATTAAACTTCTATCTTCAACTTGAAAGTCGCCTGTTATTTCTACACATCACATTCCCTCCGAGCAACTACAAATTGGTGACCCCGACGTGATCAGGATGACGGACCCGAAAGGTGATGGATGCGTCCCTGAAGCCCTGCGTGTAGGAGTACGCGCACCCCCTTTCTGGCCTGAAGAACCTGGATTGTGGTTTGCTCAGATGGAGGGCCAGTTCGCGCTCGCCAATATAACAGCTGACTCCACCAAGTTTTACCATGTCATTGGCTCGTTGGATCATCGCTTCGTGGCGGAGGTCAGGGACATCATCGCCAAACCTCCGTTGACCAACAAATACGAGAAGCTGAAGACGGAGCTGATCAAGCGACTATCGGCATCACAGGAGCGGAGAGTGGCACAGCTGGTAATGCACGAAGAGTTGGGAGACCGGAAGCCGTCCCAGTTTTATAGGCACCTTCAACATTTGGCTGGACCGGCGGTACCAGAAGAATTTTTGAAAACGTTGTGGGCTAGCCGGTTACCGAACAATGTACAGACTATTGTGGCTTCCCAAGAAGATTTATCCATAGAGAAGATGGTGGACCTGGCGGACAGGGTCCACGATATCGCGCCGACCGGTGTTCAGCACGTAGCGAGTGCAGCGGCCCCAGTGACATCTACCCTCATAGAAGGTATGGTAACCCAAATGGGCGAGTTAACCAGGCAGATGGCATTACTTAGCCAGCAGGTGAGTGCAATACATATCCAGCGTCTTGAACGCTCCCGCCAGCGATCTAGGAGTAGAAATGCTAGGCAAAGGTCTATGTCGCGACCACGACAGCCGCCCGATAACCACCCTCATTGCTGGTACCATTTCACTTATGGTTCGCAGGCGAAGAACTGCCGGCAGCCCTGTCAGTGGTCGTCGGAAAACTCCATGGGCAGTCGGAAGTAGCGGCCTACCACTGCGGAACCCATCCAGGCCGTATTTTTGTAACGGATCGACATTCGAAGATGATGTTTCTGATAGACACAGGGTCCGATTTATGTGTTTTTCCACGCACAGCATTTAGGATGCCCTGCACGAGCACGAAATACGGCCTAACAGCTGCGAACGGTACGGTCATCAACACGTATGGCCCGATACAATTACATTTAGACTTAGGACTACGCCGAGTATTTCCGTGGCAGTTTACCATTGCGGACATATCAAAGCCGATTATAGGGATTGATTTTTTAAAGTTTTATAATCTGATTATAGATTGCCGCAACCATAGGCTGATAGATGCCGCCACTTCTCTCTCCGTACCTGCATCGCATCAGAGGATACCAGATGACGTGGCGTCGGTCAAGACTGTCGCCGGCGAGACAGAGTTTCACCAGTTGCTCCGTGAGTACCCGGAGGTGACCCGACCTGCAGGTACTGTGCGTGAACCTAAGCACAATACGGTGCATTATATTAATACTGTCCCTGGACCACCGGTATCAAGTAGGCCCAGGCGACTAGATCCGGACCGTTTGAAGATAGCCAAAAAGGAGTTCGAGGACATGCTGGCCAACGGCACGGCCAGGCGGTCAGACAGTCCATGGTCTTCAGCCCTTCATTTAGTCAGGAAGAAGGATGATGGATGGAGGCCGTGCGGCGACTACCGTGCGCTCAACGCACGCACAACTCCTGACAGATACCCCGTGAGACACATCCAGGATTACTCGCATCAGCTCTCCGGCAGCACTATATTTTCAAAAATAGACATGGTCAAAGCATATAATCAAGTACCCATTTATGAACCTCACATACCAAAGACGGCGATAACCACGCCGTTTGGCTTATTCGAATTTCCGTACATGACCTTCGGTTTGAGGAATGCGGCGCAGACGTTCCAGAGGTTCATGGATGAGGTACTTACTGGGTTGGATGAGTTCTGCTTCTGTTATTTGGACGATATCTTGTGTTTTTCCCCCACTCCAGACCTGCACAAAGTTCACCTACGACGGCTGCTAGATCGCCTAAGAGAGCATGGGGTGTTGGTGAACTCAGCGAAGTGTGTCTGGGGACAGCCAGAGGTAACATTTCTCGGTTACAGTGTTTCTACTTCCGGTACTTGCCCACTAAACGCTAAGATACAGGCTATCCAGGAATTTCCAGTACCACAGACTGTGAAGGAGCTAAGAAGATTTCTGGGTATGCTTAATTTTTATAGACGCTTTATACCAAATGCAGCTAAGGCACAGGCACCGCTTAACGCTATGCTGGCTGGAGAAAAAACTACGAAGAACCAACCGGTTGAAATGACGCATGCACAGCTAGAATCTTTTTCCGAATGCAAGAAAGCACTTTCCAACGCTACGCTTTTAGTTCACCCGCTTACTAACGCCGAGCTTTCTATGACAACAGATGCATCAGATGTATCAATAGGGGCCGTGCTACAGCAACGAAATGGTGAGCAGTGGGAACCACTGGGTTTTTTTTCTAAGAAACTTAGCCCAGCCCAAAAGAAATACAGCCCCTACGACCGCGAACTGCTGGCAGTGTACGAAGCCATCAGGTATTTTCGTCACATGGTGGAGGCCCGGCACTTTATCGTTTTCACAGACCATCGCCCGCTAACGTACGCCTTTACGACACCAAGGGAGAACTGTTCACCGAGGCAGTACAGGTATTTCGACTACATATCTCAGTACACAACGGACATACGCTATATACCTGGACCCGAGAATGTGGTCGCGGATACATTGTCTCGAATAGAGGAGGTTCGAGTTCCTAAGGGTATCGATTATCAGGCGCTTGCACAGTGTCAGAACACCGATCCAGAACTCCAAAGTCTCCTTAAAAGTGGATCCTCGCTTAGACTAGAAAAGGTTAGAATACCCGATACAGACATCGAGATCTACTGTGACGTTACGGGTACACCGCCACGACCGTATATTACGCCGAAATTCCGTCGGCAAGCGTTCGATTCGCTGCACAGCTTGAGTCATCCCGGAAACACAGCTACAGTGCGACTGGTGGCACAGAGATACGTTTGGCCAGGGATGCGCAAACAATGTAGAGAGTGGTCCCGTAATTGCCTTAGGTGTCAAGGCAGTAAAGTGACACGGCATACCCTTGCTCCTCTTTCCCAGTTTCCTGTCACAACATCAAGGTTCTCCCATATCCACCTTGATATCGTCGGCCCTTTACCAGTCTCTTATGATTACAGGTATTGTCTCACTGTCATCGACAGATTCACCAGATGGCCTGAGGCGTACCCCATCAAAGACATCACGGCTGAGACCTGCGCAACAGCGCTGGTGTCCGGCTGGATCGCCAGATTCGGTTGTCCGCTCAAAATAACAACTGATCGTGGCACTCAGTTCCAGTCGCATCTCTTCCGAGCCGTTGCTACCATGGTTGGTGCGCACCACTGCAGCACAACCGCCTACCACCCCGCTGCGAACGGCATGGTGGAGCGACTACACCGGCACATGAAAGCAGCCATCATGTGTCACTCTACTCCGCAATGGACCGAAGTTCTTCCACTAGTACTTCTGGGTATACGAAGTGCATGGAAGCCGGACATCGAAGCATCACCAGCAGAGTTGGTCTACGGCGAACAACTACGACTACCAGGGCAATTCATCGCACCAACAGAAGACTACAAGACATCTGATGTCACTGACCTAGCGACGCGTTTACGAAATCGCATGGCCAACCTCACGCCAAGGCCTGCATCCTGTCACAGAAAAGGTCCATTCTACTTACCACATAGTCTCAGCGAATCATCTCATGTGTTCTTGCGGCAGGACTTCGTTCGAAGACCGCTAGAACCACCGTATGCCGGTCCGTACAAGGTCATACAGCGCCAACCCAAGTACTATAAGCTCGAGGTACGTGGTAAAGAAGTTACCGTCAGCGTTGATCGGCTGAAGCCGGCCTACATCATGCAGGAACCAGATGAACAGCCACCACGGGTTCCTGAGCCACTAGTACCAGCACCAGCTCCACTCCCTGTTCCAGCCAAAGAAGAAGAGAGAAAGACGAGGTCCGGACGTCGGGTGCACTTCCCAGATTATTACCGCCCGCAGTAGCGGTCTAAGCGGGGGAGTAATGTGGCACCATCCGTAGCCACGGGACGCACCTGTTTGGAGCGCACGTAACTCGCACCTTCATCGACCGCGCGATGTGTTTACCTCGCCGCCTGCGCCCGCGCACCTGCGACGCCTGCACGCCCCACGCTAGCGCTGAGTAAAAAACCGGCCAAGTGCGAGTCGGACTCGCGCACGAAGGGTTCCGTACCATTATCGCAAAAAACGGCAAAAATATCACGTTTGTTGTATGGGAGCCCCCCTTAAATATTAATTTTATTCTGTTTTCAGTATTTGTTGTTATAGCGGCAACAGAAATACATCATCTGTGAAAATTTCAACTGTCTAGCTATTACGGTTCATGAGATACAGCCTGGTGACAGACAGACAGACAGACAGACAGACAGACAGACAGACGGACCGCGGAGTCTTAGTAATAGGGTTCCGTTTTTACCCTTTGGGTACGGAACCCTAAAAACCGCGATCGCTCGGTCATCAGCACCAGTCGCCAGCCTGCTCCGACGGCGAACGCACGCGCTAATTGTTTTAGAATTATAATTACGTTTCGCTACCTAGCTTACCTAAAGTCTCAGTTTCTTTCTATTCTTGATTCTGTACCTTCCTAGTGCTTGTTCTTTCTTATGTTTTAAACTGTAATCTATTCTATTAAACTTCTATCTTCAACTTGAAAGTCGCCTGTTATTTCTACACATCACATACCCTCCGAGCAACTACAAATTTATCAAAGTCAATTGAACCACTTTATAATCATGAGAGTTACCCGCTTGAATTGAAATATAGATTACAGGTGTCACAGTCTGAAGCACGAAATAACTTGATTCAACGAAAAACATTGCGCAAGCGACATTATGATTCCAATATGAGGCCTATCACTTATACACCAAATGACCAAATCCTTGTAAAAAAAGAAACTGGAAACAAATTCAGTCCCATTTATTCTGGACCCTATGTAGTTGTAAGGGACTTAGCACCAAAAGTAGAAATAATAAGAAAAGGTAACATTGATGTAGTGCATAAGAATAGAACTAAGTTATATTGTACCTAGTAGATATTTTTATAGTGTCTGTATACCTAGTTTAAAACATTAGAGTATGTGAATAAAAAAAAACATTTGTATTTTTTTTTATTTTATTATGTGGGAGGTGTAGTGTGGGTGTCATAGAACTATGTCTATGTTTGTATGTGTAAGTAGCCTAAGTCTATATATCCAATGGTTTGCTAATAAACACGAGTATTATACATCAATTCGTGTACTCAATTACACCTATCCCTACACTACAACAGATATATCTTCTTAAGTAGAATTCAACAAAAATACGAAGTGTTTGATGTTTTCTATGCAGACTTAACAAAGCTGATTGAAGACTGTGAATATGCTACGTTCAAAGATGAAATGTTACGGGATAAAATTGTTTTTGGAATAAAAGACATGAAAACAAAGAAAGACCTTTTAAAACAAGAAAACTTAACTTTAACTGATGCAGTCAATCTGTGTCGTGCCGCAGAGGCCACTGAAAGACATATGAAAGATTTATCAGGAACAACAACTTCAGAAATAAAGAAAACAGAAGAGAAAGTTGCAAATAGGAAAATAAAATGCAAGTTTTGTGGCAATTTTCATGTATTCAAAAGAGAAATATGTCCAGCCTGGGGTAAAGAATGTGAAAGCTGTAAAGGAAAAAACCATTTAGAGAAAGTATGTAAGAAGAAGAAGCGAGTAAAGGCGGTGATGGAAAACCAAACAGAAGAACAAACAGCATTTTCTAAGACTCTGACACTGAACATGTTATCAACAAGATCATAAACAAAAAGAGGAAGAACTTAGCGGAGTGCACACTTGAATACATTGTAAAGAACAAATGGAAATCTACTCGATACAGCAGCTGATGAGTGTCTAATTCGAGCCCTAATGAGAGTAGAAATAGCCCAACGAGCTATTTTAAAAACTATCTCTTTCCTCCCCTTTCGTTATCCTACAAAGCAGCTTTATCAACTAAGTAAAGTTCTCACCATTCGCCAACTTTTTATTCTTAGCATAATTCTCAAGCAACATGGTGATCTCACATATGACTCACGTATTGTACTTAAACGTAGGAAATATGCAGTTTGTGAACGCACACATGTTGCCAGAACATCTTTCATCAGGAGATTCTTCATTTTTCTTGGTCCTTACCTATATGACAAAATCAACGCAATTATAAACATATATCCATTTAATAAGATCCACTGTAAAAGAAAAAATCAGGACTATCTACAAGGACTCTCTTATGATGAAACAGAAGCGCTTTTGATCATTCCCAAATAGATACCTAAGCTACATAAACACTTTCTTTAATCATTCACAGTATAGCGCATATTAATTCAATTACATAGATACACTCTCCACACTCCACACACAACACACATCCCACACACACATCACAAACACACATACACACACACACATACACACCTACATATAAAATGGCATTCAAATGGGATTATTTTATAATGGAAGGCTACTAAGGGACCACTATTTAAAGAAGGGTATAAACTGCAATCCGAGATACAGGCTGCCGCCTAGTTCGGATGCAGAAAGTCCTATATGTACCAACTCCTAGCCGTACATTCTCATTTTAATTTTATCTGTAATATGTGTTTAATATCTTTGTGGAATAAATATTATTTGATTTGATTTGAAAATTGGTCTCCAGAATGTCAGGAAAATGTTCGGGGAAAGTTATGTACAAGAAAAAAAGCGACGGTCAAATAAAACTCTGTTTGATTTTGGAGGAAATCATATTGTACATGGGGAAATAGATTTAACTTTAAGAACCAACATTTCAGGGCATAAAAGAATCATACTGTTACATTGCAAATAGTACACAAAACACACATTCCTCTCTTATCATGCCAAGCTTGTACTGATATGGGTCTCGTGAAATTCTGCAAGGAAATAACACTATGCAATTATTCACAGGAGACACAAGATATTGTAAATAAATTTAGTTCAGTTTTTGAAGGTAGAGGAAGCTTTTCAGGTGATGTAGATCTGGAAATTGATGAGGCAGTTTCACCAGTTATCCAAAAAGCTCGTCGTGTTCCAGTAGCTCTACGACCCATGCTGAAAGAAGAATTAAAGAGATTAGAAGAAGAAGGAATAATAACAAAAGAAGATAGTCACACAGATTGGGTAAGCAATATACTTATTATTAAAAAGAAAGATAACTTTAGAATATGCCTAGATCCAATTCCTTTAAACAAAGCTATAAAAAGGCCTAATCATCAATATACTACAGTTGAAGAAATGCTACCAGAGCTAGGCACAGCTAAAATATTCTCGACATTTGATGTCAAAAAAGGATTTTGGCATTTGAAACTATCTCAAAAAAGCAGTAAATTAACAACATTTTGGACACCATTTGGTAAATACCGATGGAAGGTCCTTCCCTTTGGCATATCTTCAGCACCAGATCATTTTCAGATAAAAATGAGTGAAATGATCCAGGGCTTAAAAGGTATTGAGGCACTGGTTGATGATCTGCTTGTATATGGAGTTGGGGATACAATGACAGAAGCCATTATAGATCATAACAAAAATCTTCAAAATTTATTTAACAGATTACAAAAATATAATTGCAAGTTAAATAGAACTAAAACAAAACTCTTACAAACTTCAGTAAAATATTATGGACATGTGTTTTCATATAAAGGTCTCCAACCAGATCCATCAAAAATAGAGTCAATTTCAAATATTCCAATTCCAAAAAATAAAAAAGAAGTTCAGAGATTTCTGCTGGGTATAGTTACATATCTCAGTAGGTTTATTCCTAACTTAAGTGCTAACTCAATATACCTAAGACACCTTACACATGATAAAACTGGATGGTTGTAGAATAAAAGAGCTCAAAAAGAATTTGATTCGCTGAAGTCCATGATCTGTGACACCAAAACATTGAAATATTATGACAAAAATGAGCCACTCATTGTACAATGTGATTCCCGTGAAGGGGCTCTGGGGGTGGCGCTGTTTCAACAGAACCTTCCAGTAGCATATGCATCACGATGTCTCACTCCAACTGAAAAGAAGTATGCCCAAATAGAAAAGGAACTGCTGGCAGTACTTTTGGCCTGCAAACGGTTTGATCAGCTAATTATAGGTAACACAATTCAGTTAAATCAAAGTTATTACAAGATGTTAGACAACCTGAGAACTCGTCTACAGCATTTGTGGCTAACAAGAAAGCATATGGCAATAATAAAAGACAATCAAAAGGACCTAGATGCTTCAGTTGCAATAAATATGGTCATAAAAGTCCAGAATGCAAATCCAAAACCAAAGGAACACAACATAAGTCAGGCAATTCATCTTATGCTGCTGTGTTCGTTGCGACTTCAACTCAAGATGATGCATGGTATGTGGATTCCGGTGCAACCTCACATATGACCGGACACAAGACCTTGATTCAAAATGTAACACCTCCTGCCATAAATAATATAAGAGTTGCTAACAACAAAATATTATCTGTGCAATGCTCAGGAAAAGTGAGTCTAGATGTTTATGATGATAAAGGTAATTTCTATTGTGTCTGGAAATGGACAGTTGAAGGT
This sequence comes from Orthosia gothica, assembly GCA_949775005.1. Taxonomy (NCBI): domain Eukaryota; kingdom Metazoa; phylum Arthropoda; class Insecta; order Lepidoptera; family Noctuidae; genus Orthosia; species Orthosia gothica. The sequence goes on along the minus strand of OX459040.1, from coordinate 8,299,254 downwards.
TTACAAGAAGTGGTGGCCAAGTAAGATTTGATAAAACGGGCTGTGTTATTATAAACAACAAAGGTCAGATAGTAGCGACAGCTAGCATAATCAACAACATGCACCGGCTACAAATGCCTGGTAGGGGCTATGCATGCATGACTGATGTTGAACAACAAGATGCTTACCTGTGGCACCAGAGAATGGGACACCTAAATTTCAACAGTCTAATCAAAATGACTGAAAATACTAACCATGTAATTTTCCCGAACAAGATGGATAATCTGCCTAGCGAGCATGGGCGTACCCAAGACATTTGTGACAAGACATGATAAATTATGTCATGTCTTACAATTTGTCTTAAATGCTAGCACGGGTCAAACATGTGACATATTTTAAAGGCGTAACATGCCTTTCTTGTTGCTGCCCGGCGAGCACGGCCTACTGTGACATGGCTTGAGTCACACATTTCATCGCAGTTTGGGCGATAACGCCATTTTGTCTTAAATAATAGCACCGGCGGCGTGAGAAAATTTCCTGACGTTTGTTTGGGACTCATCGGGTCTTAATTGCTAATAAGGGCGCACCCATTTTGTCACAAATGGCACATTTTGATAGATGATTTAGAAAAATATATCACTTTCGTTCGGAGGTGGTGATAAAATTTTATAGTTGAAAAATATATATTTGCCTTCTAATTACTGCACCAAATGGCAATTAATTCATTTTGTGTGTATGGTGATCAATGCTTATTAATTAATTGAAATGTTACAGGATTATTAATTAATTTTATATTATTACTTTTTCATAATTGTAATTTTTTTTTATTGTTGTTTTTTTATTTTTATTTTGTTTATTTCTTTTATACCATTTTCTTTTTACTTTCTACATTTTTAAATGTTTCTTAAATAAAATCCCCAAAAAACATTTAAAATATAAAAAATAGGGGCCCACCGGTATTGGTCCAAGCTATTATATTTTTTTAGTAATTATTAAAATTTTCACAATAATTATATCTTTCTAACAAACACTTAATATATTATCAAACAAACAAAGAAAAATAAAGTGTGCATAAGTCTATGGTCGTGGGTCAAATATGATTTAATCCCAACAAAATTAAAAAGTTGTTTAGCTGTATGAACGGCATACTTTTTTACGTATTATTTTATTTGGTCGTCTATTCAAATTATGTCACACTATGAAGTCAACAACAAGAAAAGCAAGTCGCGCCTGTAAACTATGTCACATGGTTGTCCCGTGCTAGCATTTAAGACAAATTGTAAGACATGACATATTTTATCATAACTTGTCGTGACCGTAGTTCAAGTCGAAAACGAAGCAATGTAAAAAAAAAACTTATAATTCATGTTGGGATGCTGCTAACATGGGGGTAGCAAGGGGGGGCTAAGCTAAATTTTGGTTATTTTTTGGCTAGGACATACCGTTTTCGAGATCATTTTGGAAATATAGAGCGTTTTATGCAAAATAAAATAAGATACGGAGTCCCATAATTCGGAAAAAGGTTTCGGTTAAACCGAAACTGCAATAAAATTGGAAAATTTCCGAAAAAGAAAAAAATAAACGTCAAGAAGTTATGCCACAAGTCAAGAAAATATCTCACGCCGCCGTGCTAGCATTTAAGACAATAGTAGATTGTTGCATCGAGCGCAAAGTGAGTTATTAATGCATGAGTGTTATGTTGGTGCCCGAGCGCACGCGAGGGCACTAAATTAACACGAGTGCATTAATTACTCACTTTAGCGAGGTGCGTAATCTACTTTTCTTTCAACTACCAATCTACCTCTCATCTATTTACATGTTTCTTAAACTTTTCTTGCTAAATATGAAGTACCTTACCTATCAAAGTTTTACAATGGTACAAAATGCGGGGCATTTAGTAACCAAAAGCAAAATAATTTTTAAATCAAAATGTCAATTAAATTATTATAATTACAATACATAGCATTAAAAGGAAGTGATTGCATACTGCTAAAATAAATATAAAATTAGAATTCTAATTCAAAATTACAATTTAAATAAATAATAATGAAAATAAAACAATGGTTCAAATCAAAATAAAAACCAGAATACAATTAAAAATTTAAAATAAATTATAGCATAATGTCAAAGATAAAATACAATTCTCATTTACAATAGGAGTCAAAATCGACCCTAAAAACATATCATAAAAATTTAAATCAAAACTAAAATTAAAATGAATAAAAACACAATAAAAATAGATGACGGCATACTGTTGTGCTAAGGGGGTGTTTGTGTATAGTGCCTGTATGAGGTGTAAGTATAGAGTTGGCCTGCGTGGAACCTCCACACAACCCCACTCCACGCAGCGTGTAAGTGTGTATGTGTGTGTGTTTGATGTGCAAAGTGCATGTTTACGGAAGAAAGTTTTAAGGTTTGGCTAAATTCTCCAGTTCTTCGTAAGCGAGGGTTTGAAGCCATTCATCCATGAGCTTTTTGCATACCCGGTAAGTGCGGGGATAAATATTAAGTACTTTATTTACTCTATTGTAGATTATAATTATAATTACAATACATAGCATTAAAAGGAAGTGATTGCATACTGCTAAAATTAATATAAAATTAGAATTCAAAATTACAATTTAAATAAATAATAATGAAAATAAAACAATGGTTCAAATCAAAATAAAAACTAGAATACAATTAAAAATTTAAAATAAATTATAGCATAATGTCAAAGATAAAATACAATTCTCATTTACAATAATAATAATAAAGCCATTTATTCCATAACCCTTAAATTTACAATTCAAATGTTGTTAGTAAATTTTATAGAATTGCTTAATATCTAGTGTTAGTTAGAGTTAAAAGCAATTAAATTACATCTATTTATTATAGGATATGGACCCCTCTTTGGGTATAGGCCTCCCCCAACCTTTTCCACCTTTCTCTATCCTTGCTCTGGTCGATCCAATTACTCCCTACCTCCTGCACGATGTCGTCTGCCCATCGTTGCTTTGGTCTGCCGGTTTTTCTCTTGCCTGTTGGTCCCTTCCATTTGGTGGTCTCTATTGTCCACCTTCTATCTGTGCAGCGTGCGATGTGACCAGCCCATTGCCACTTTATTGTTAGTGCTTGTCTTAGTGCATCCGTAATCTTTGTTTTCTGTCTTATCACCTCGCTTCGTACTTTATGTATTTTTCTGATGCGTAGTATGCTTCTCTCCATTGCTTTTTGTGTATTTTCTAAAAAAAAAAAAAAATTTTTTGTGAATACCCAGGTTTGGCAGCCATATAGGAGGCATGGCATAATACAGGTGTCCATCACAGTTTTTTTCATTTGTAGGCTATAGTTGCCCTTTAATATCTCTTTAAGCGACCAAAACTTTTTCCATGTTAACGTTATTTTTCTCGTTACTTCTTGTAAGTTACTGTTTGCATTGAATGAGACTTGTTTTCCCAAATATATATAATTGTCAACATATTCTATTATGTGTCCGTTTACCTGTATTGGTCTTTTATAATTGTTAGTCATTACTTTTGTCTTATCTATGTTCATATTAAGTCCGACTTTTTTACTTTCCTGATCGAGTGCCGTTACCATTTCCTCTAAATCTTTAGGTGATTCAGCCAGTATCACAATGTCGTCTGCAAACCTTAGATGATTGAGGTGCTTTCCGTTTATCAGTATGCCTTTTTGTGCCCAATTTATTTTGCTGAAAATGTCTTGAAGAACCGCTATAAAAAGTTTTGGTGACAGTGGGTCACCCTGTCTTACACCTCGTTCTATTTTGAAGGGATCTCCACTGGTCTCAAGTTTTACTTTGCTTGTGCTGTTTTCATACACGTTTTTTATTATGTTAATATATTTTTGGTCAATTTTTAACGAGCTAAGTGCCTTCCAGATGGAGCTGTGGCTAATACTGTCGAAAGCTTTCCTGTAATCTATGAACGCCACGTAGAGGGGCCTGTTAAATTCTCTGTATTTTTCTACTATTTGTTCGATTGTCTGTAGGTGGTCGATAGTACTGAAACCTGAGCAGAAGCCCGCTTGCTCTATAGGTTGTGCGTTCTCAATTTCTTGGGTTATTCGTTTGAGTACTATTGAGGCAAAGAGTTTGTAAGTGCTTATTAGAAGACTGATTGGCCTGTAGTTTCCTATGTCTTGCGGATTGCCCTTTTTAAAAAGTAGAATGATGTCTGACGAGCACCATTTTTTAGGAACTGTCTCTGTCTTCAGGATCAGATTAAATAATTGAGTTAAATGATAAATGATTTTATTTCTGTAAGTTGGTTTGTACAAACGCTTTTACATGTCTAACATATTTTTTTTTAAAAACTAGATGAGGTCGGCGTTTCATATCTGACTACTCTGAGAAGAAAGGCCGAAACAAACTCAGAGGTCACAGTCTCTTTTAAAGTCCTGACAAAATCTTGGTTCGATCATGTGAAGACCATGTAGACTGATGTCTGAAATGGTCTTTTGAGGAAAGAACCAGCCAGATTGAGTGGACCTGTCCAGTCAGTGCACGCATTTGTCAATAACCGAGCAGCTCAACTCAGAATTTAAGGAGCTCAACGATTCGACGAACAATACCAAAGAAAGGACATTCGGGTAGGCCGCATAAACTACTCAAACTGCCAGACCATGATTAAAAACTAAGATAAATTAAAAAACAAAATAATGATCCACATAGTCTTCACATTCACAATAATTAAAATAAAATAATATAATACTTTAAAAAGTAAATATTCTTGTCATTGCAAGAAAACAAATAAAAAAAAAAAAATTAAAATTTAAAAAATAACAAAATTCATGGTGCAAAATATAAAAAAAATAATTTTATTGGAGCAGCTCACTCCCAAGCCGTTTTATCCTCAACGTAATCTTTAATGCTATAAAACGCTTTTTGGCACAACTTACGTTTAATGAATGATTTAAATTTATTAAGACTTAGATTTTGTACGTGGCTTGGAAGCATATTATAAAAGATAAGAAAGAAGCATATTATAAGTTAGATAGTATAGTAAGACTGGTGCTCCCATTTTTATAGCTTCATTGCTGATTCCATCTGGGCCAGGGCTTTTTTCGTTTTTTAATTGTCTTATGTGTGTGTAAACCTCTCTTTCATCGATTGGTTGGACAGTATTAGTTTTTATTTGATTGCTTGTTTGGCTTTCAGTGATATCGTAGTCTTTTCTCTTGTACAGGTTTCTATAGAAATTTGTTGAATGGTCGATCACATTTTTCCTTGTCTTGGTTCCTTCTGACACGTGGTTAAGGTTATGTATCCATTTTTTATGTGTGGTTAGTTCCTTGAATGCTCTTTTTGTACTTCTGAAGTTATCTAAATTTTTTGTTATGACGTTGTATCTGTAGTTGCCGTAATCTTTCTTTATTGATTTATTTGTTGTTTTGTACAATCTACTAAGTTCATTTTTCATTTCGTTGTTCTTATTTTTTGTTCTTATTAATTCTGTGCGTTTTTTTATTAATAGTTCCGTGTCCTTGCTGAATATTTTATGCGTTTTGATTGCTGTTTCCTGTTGTGTTTTTAGGCTATCAAGTATGATGTTTTCAAGCTGATTATAGTACGTGTGTACGTCGGTAACTTTCCTTAGTTTGTCTGAAGTTTCCATAATCTCAGTAAGATTTTTCAGATATTGGTCAACTTTCTCGCTTGTTTTGGGTCTGCCTATCGTGTTTCTGAAGTTTTTCCTAGACATTTTTGGTGTTTTTAGTGTAAGAGTAGCTCTCACAAGCCTGTGATCAGACGAAAAGTTTATATTGTTAATAACCTCAACATTCGTTACAACTTCTGGAACATTTGTCATTATGAAATCGATTTCATTAGTAGTTTTTTTATCCGGAGATATCCAAGTCCATTTTCTATTGTTTTTCTTTCTGAAAAACGTATTCATTATTGCTAATTTGTATTCAGAGGCATATTCTAATAGCCTTTCGCCTCTTTCATTTCTCTCACCGAAGCTGAATCGCCCTATGATTTGGTTATTATCAGTTGTTTGGCCTATTTTTGCGTTGAAATCTCCAATTACCAGAAATGTATCGTCTATTAGAGAGTGGGTTTGATTTAGGTCTTCGTAGAATTGATTGATTTCGTCCTCATTTGATCTTTCTGTTGGTGCATAAGCCTGTATCAGAGAGATCGGAAAGTTTTCAAATTCCAGTTGTAAGAGTGCTACTCTTTCTGAGATGCCCGTAAATTTAGTTATTTTGTTTTTATGCTCTTTTTTAATGAGGAATCCCACTCCGTGTAGACCCTTTGTCTGTCCCATATAACATAAGACATAGTCCTGGTATTCCTCAATGTTACAGCCTACTCGTCTGACTTCTGACAGGCCTATTATGTCGCAGTTGATATTTTTAAGAGCATAGACTAATTCAAGATATCTTTCAAACGATGATAGGGATCGTACATTATAGGTGCAAATTTTAAGTGTGTTTTGATTTGTCCTTTTGTTGTTGTTATTTTTGGTTGGAGTGTAGTGGTCTTCTTCCCCCACGGTGACCAGCCGGATTGGGGTGCAGATATTTTTTTTGGTATTCTGTTTGTTTGTTGTAATGTTCTTGATCTTGATCCGGTTGTCGGTGCTATTTAGTTTTTTGGTTTCGAATAAGATGATAAAGACGAAGATCTACCTCGGGTTACATAGTCGAAAATGTTGTTTGTGTTTGTTTTTTTGGCAGCTGGTCTGGTTGCGTTATTTTTGTTGTTAGGGGACTCCTTTGGGTCTCTTTTCCTTTTGACTAGGTTGGCTTCTTTTGGATCTTTTACGTAGGCAATATTTCCCTTTTCTCTCTCTTGTAGTAGTTGAGGCATTAGTTCTTTCCTTTTTAGTAGCACGTCTTTAGAGAAATCTTCCTTAATCGTGATGGTTGATCTAGTTTGATTTTCTTTAGAATTTTTATGCCTGAGGATTAAGTTTCTTTTCCATATTGAAGTGAAGCCAACTAGCAAAGGGCGAGTTTCTTTTCCTTTGGGCCCTAATCTTTGCACTATATTTATTTCGTAGGGTTGTATAGTCGTCTTAGTTTCTTTTTCAATTATTGTTTTTGTGTAGTCAATCAAGGAACCTTCTTGCTCTGTTTCGCTTACTCCGAAAAATATTAAATTGTGTTTTCTTTTGTTATCTTCCAGGGAGTCGATTTTGTGTTGTAAAGTTTCAACTTTAGTTTTTAAGTTCTTATTTTCTTCGATAACTGATGCTAGTTTCTTATCCATACTTTCCAATACACTTTTAGTTACTGATTCACTTACAATAGGAGTCAAAATCGACCCTAAAAACATCATAAAAATTTAAATCAAAACTATAATTAAAATGAATAAAAACACAATAAAAATAGATGACGGCATACTGTTGTGCTAAGGGGGTGTTTGCGTATAGTGCCTGTATGGAGGTGTAAGTATAGAGTTGGCCTGCGTGGAACCTCCACACAACCCCACTCCTCGCAGCGTGTAAGTGTGTATGTGTGTGTGTTTGATGTGCAAAGTGCATGTTTACGGAAGGAAGTTTTAAGGTTTGGCTAAATTTTCCAGTTCTTCGTAAGCGAGGGTTTGGAGCCATTCATCCATGAGCTTTTTGCATACCCGGTAAGTGCGGGGATAAATATTAAGTACTTTATTTACTCTATTGTAGATTACGGGACTACAGAAAGCGAACTGCCGACGAACAACCTCCAATTTAGCCACAATTGTCGGGCAGACTCTGTCAGTTCTTCGCTTACGTTTACCCAAATTAGGGTCAAACACCAAGTTAGAGTGTTTCCTCAATACTGTACTCACAACGAAAGAGTGTCTCACCGTGGGTAGTTTCCACAGTCTTCACACGTCCGTTATATAACTGGCTGTCATGTCCTTTCCGAGCCAATCTGTCTATTTGGCGTATCTCGTGGTCAAAACCTGTAAACAAAGTCCCTTGGTAATTAAATAACTTACCTACTAATTTAAATACTTATGTTATTTACGTATATTTATTTATTGAAAATATATTTACCCCTTGAATGCTGTTAGCAAACACAATAGAAAAACAATTGCTTCTATGTACTGTAATATCTTACTAAATATATATAATATAAAGTTATTTTCCATGTTTAACTGCTGATCACCCTATCTACCCCCTTACATATTGGTGGAGGTGCGAAATCCCAAAATAAATAAAAATTATAAAATTCGCGTGTGCACGGCGAAAACAGTGTGCGAAGCCCCATCTACGAGTATATGAGTTTACGGAGAACGAAGATACCGTTGGCGAGAACCCTAGCACCTGGATTATCAAAGATAAGTGGTATTTTATAACTAAGAAAAGATGGCACAACCGTTATTCACAGGGACAGGAACAAAGTCCAGTTTTGAGGATTTCCTCATGCAATTCCGTCAAATTGCTGCTATAAATAAATGGCAGGCGCAAGACTTGGGGCTGATTTTGGGCGCATACTTGGACGGCCCAGCTCTTGCCTATTATAAGTTCGTTTACAAGGACGATCTCTCGTTCTCGGACATTTGTAATAATTTAAAAAAAGAATTCCCAGCGAGGATAAATTTTATTGAGAAATTTTATAACGCACGGCAAGATAGACAAGAGGAAGTAAATGCCTTTTTCTATAGACTGGCGGATTATGCTGAGCAAGCAGGCATAACCGATGATCAAATATTCATTAGAATTTTCTTGAAAGGGGTAACAAATTATTATAAATTTAAGTTAGGCACGAAACTGTACGGCTCCAGGGCAGAGCTTCTTGCCACGATAGTACAAATGAGGGAAATTTTAGAAGGTGTGCAAAATGAGCGCATAAATTTGCCAGTGCAACCTCCGCGCGTGCGTTTCGAAACGCCGACATCTAGTCAAGGGTTCCCTGCCTCACGGAGATCACCAAGCCCAGGTGTGGCCACATCTAGCGTGACTCCGCATCGAGCGGGTGACGGCGAAACCTTTCACACACCAAGATACAATCTACGCCCAAGGCAGCGCTTCGAGGACAGAAATAACCGCTCTCATGTTGCCCCTAGATTTAGAAGCCCTCTACCAACCGATCACCCAAACGAACCAGGACACAGACAATAAAGATAGATGAGGAGTTGCGCACTGTGTCCAGGAAAGAGCAGCTCCCAGCCGAAGTCAATAAACACGGTGATCTAACTCCATTTATTAATATTTGTATAGCTAATCAATTTTATAACGCATTAGTTGACACGGGTGCTTCTATCTCTTGCATTACGGAAGAATTAGTTCTGCTGCTAGGTCTGAAACATACCGGTGATGAGACGAAACATTTTGTGAAATCCATTTCGGGTGCACACCTAAAAGTTATTGGAAAAACGAGGATCAACTTCATTGTGGATTCGTGTGTCTTAACAAATGACTTTGTTGTGATAAAAGACATTAACCAAAGTCTAATACTTGGCCAAGATTTTCTATATAATAATGAAGCTATCATTGACTTTAGTAAGAAATGTGTATTCTTTAAAGGCAAGTTTTGTGCTAAATTTTGTAAATTCTCTGAACAAAACGTTACGTCGATTTCACAACCAGTGGTGTGTAAGAGCTATCAAGACGGAACAAATAAAGTTAATAACGTCTTGGACGGCGATAGTGAATCTATGGAAGAAAGAAGTATAAATACGGTGTCTAAGAATGACTATTTGTATTTTTCGAGATTAGTGAATAGTGATGATGCGAGTTATATATCAACTGTACCCAAAGAATGTAATTTAAAAAGGGAACTTGATATAAACCCAAACTTGAGTCTCTGTAAATTGGAATCGCTTAAGAATCTTCTTTCATCTTATAGTGAGAATTTTGCTTTTACGGCTTCGGATCTAGGCAGCTGTAGTATAGAAGAAATTACTATTAGAACTGTAGATGATATACCTGTCCATCATCCTCCTTATAGAGTATCCCCTAAACAGCTTGACATAATAAATACACAAATAGAAGAGATGCTTAAGAATGGTGTTATTAGGGAATCGAGGAGTGCGTACGCTTCTCCGGTAGTATTAGTACAGAAGCCAGATCAGTCCTGGAGATTCTGTGTTGATTATCGGAAATTAAATAAAAAAGTAATTACCGATAGTTACCCATTACCAATCATAGAAGATTTAATGATTTATTTGTCAGGGGCGCGATACTTTGCGGATTTAGATTTAAATTCAGGCTACTGGCAGCATCGTTTGAGCGAAAAGGATAAGCATAAAACTGCGTTTATTACTGCTTCCGGTCTATATGAGTTTAATGTTTTACCTTTTGGGCTAAAGACGAGTCAAGCTGTTTTCCAAAGGATAATGGATAAGGTCTTAGCTGGTATCAAATATAAAAAGGCCATTTGTTACGTAGATAATATATTAGTGTGGGGTAATAATTTCACGGAGTTTATGGAATCGTTAGAAGAAGTCATGTGTAGATTAAAGAAAGCAAACCTGACGCTAAAACCGAATAAGTGCAGCTTCGGATATAAGAAAATTTCAGTGTTGGGGCATGAGATTTCCGGTGAAGGAGTTAAGCCTGATAAAAAAAAAATTGCAATCTTTAAAAACATTAAAGACTCCAACCAATGCAAAACAGGTTAAGTCTGTATTGGGTTTGTTTTCTTACTATAGAAAGTTCATTAGTAATTTTGCTGAGATAGTATTACCTCTTACAAGATTATTAAAAAAAAACGCCAAGTTTATATGGGGAAGAAAAGAAGAAGAAGCCTTCCAGAAGATAATAAATATTATGGAATCACCCCCGATATTGCATTTTTATTCTAGTAATAAAAAATTAACAACTAGGTTGCATGTGGACGCAAGTGGGGAAGCCCTTGGCTGCTGTCTCATGCAAGGTGACAAGGTGTTGTTCCCTATAGCATACGCATCCAGGAAGTTGAGTGATGGAGAGAAGAAATATTCTACAACGGAGAAAGAGTGTCTTGCATTAGTCTGGGCGTTAAATTATTTTAAACATTTTCTTTGGGGTCTGAAGTTCCAGGTTATCACTGATCATAAGGCATTGTGCTGGCTACGAGGTAGAAAGGACATGAATGGAAGGTTAGCTAGGTGGTCGCTGTGTATCCAGGCGTATGACTTCGATATTGTACATTGTTCAGGCAGAGATAACGTTATTGCTGATTTTTTGAGTAGGAATCCATTAGTGCAAGTCGAGGAGGACCCGAAGAGGACGGAGGAGGACCCCGACGATGGCATGCAGTTATATAGGATCGAGGTGGTCAAGATAAGAGATGACCAACTTAGAGATGAGTTTTGTAGGTGTTGGTTGGATAGGATAGCAGCTAGCGGGAGTAATGCAGTGAAGGGATTTAGTGTGATAAATGGCATTTTGTGTAAGAAAATCAGGATTATGAATGTTGATCGAATGCTAGTAGTTATTCCTAAAAATTTGTTACAGGAGGTGTTGAAAGAACTTCATGATGATCCATGGTCAGGAGGACATTTAGGTTTGGCGATAACTTTGGCTAAGTTTAGAGCGAGGTACTTTATCAAGGATGCAGAGAGAGTGGTAGATAAATATGTAAGAAGTTGCGTGTTGTGCCAGGAGCGGAAGAAGGACTATCAGGTGGCCCAGTTACAACCTATTGTTGTGAACCGATTGATGGATAAAGTTGGGATAGATGTGTTAGGTCCTTTTAGGAAGTCGCTGAGAGGTAATAGGTATATCATTGTAAGTTTGGAATATGCAACGAAGTATGCAGTTTGTAGAGCAGTTCCTAGAGTGACAGCGTAGAGGATCAGCGAGTTCCTAATCGAAGAAATTTTCTGTCGTTATGGAGGAGTTATAGAAATTGTGTCGGATAGGGGGTCAATTTTTACATCTCGTTTGGTAAAAGAAACTGTAAGTTATTTTGGAGCCAAGTCACGCTTCACAACTGCGTTCCACCCTGCAACAAATGGTTTAGTTGAGCGATTTAATCGAACAATGTGTCAGATGCTATCCATGTATATCACCAACGATCAGCGAAATTGGTGTAGTTATGTTCCACTAGTGTGTTTTGCTTATAATGCCAGCAAACAGTCAAGCACTAGATTTTCACCTCACATGTTGCTATACGCAAGAGAACCATTATTCCAAACCGACATGCTAGTAAATGGCAACAATATTGACATAGTTGATTATGTAGGACGTCATGAGCTAGGTAACAGCTTGTCACGTTGTGCCATAGATAATATAAAAAAGGCACAGCTTAAACAGAAAATGCGGTATGATAGAAAAGCTAAATTGAGAATATTTTCACCGAATCAATTAGTGATGCTCTATACACCTAGACGGACCACAAATAGAAGTCTAAAACTGTGTAGGTTGTATAAAGGCCCATACCGTATAGTAAGAAGATTAACTGATGTAAATTATGTAATTATAAAAAATAATAGTAGGCGTTTTAGGGACATAGTACATGTAAATAGATTAAAACCTTTTAATGTTCGATTAGAATAAGATATAGGTCCAAATAGATAAGAATAAGTTATGATTATTAAGGTTTATATATAGGAAAAGGCCCGTTGTCAATAAAAAAAAAAAATGACAACTATCGAATTTGACATAAGGAAGTTAATAGAGATGGGAATGTAGGAAAAATGTATCGATAGTTTTCTTGTCGAAATTTTGAAATAGTATCGATATATATAATAAAATTATTTCTTTCCGTTGCATGAGCTGTTGATGTGCTGATGGGTAGTATGCTGCTGGGCGAAGAAGAGGCTGGCAACATTAACTATGCATCGAAGAAACGACTATTTATATAATGAGCAAGTTTGTAGGTGCGAAACTTCCACCAGGCCCTAGAGATAAAATACAATAGATGAGGAATAGTTGTAACTGAATCCGACTTTGCTAACGGGGCATAGCCTTTGCAAAGGATGTCGAGTTGACATCATCGGTCCAGTTGATGACTGTTGTTTAAGAAAGTAAATATATTTATGATGTTAAGCCCTGGTGTAAGTTTGATGAGTAGAATTTAAATTCGATGCGATCCAGCCTTTCCTTCTCTGGCCTGATAAACGCACGAGATCGAAATATTGTATCATATCTGAATTTTTGAATTTAAACCCCATCCGGGTCGATGTGAGTTGACGCATCATTCTTATTAGTGTTAGGAGGACGCCTTGTACCTTTTTCAGAGGTTTTGGCCAAGGAGGTTCAAGCATGACTGCGTTGATTTGTTAGTGCGTATGTGCACGTCAGCTGAAGTTAAAAGCACATATCGGAGTATCCGGTAATTCGTTTGTCATGATTAAGCCTTCCCCTTTTAAGGGTCGTACCTCAATTGTACTTTGATTCCTCTGTTAGGTAAATGTTCGGGTTAGGATAAGGTAGGATTCATATATCCTTTCAAGACTTAGAATAGAAGCACCTCATATGATTCTGTGCGCCTATTCGTAGGGGCGTAGCTCATGTAAGGACTTACCATTTGAGAAGGCAACCTACTTGCCTATTAAAACACTGGCAATATTTATTACTTGAAAGATGTATGAATTTCGAACAGAATAGCTGTAGATGTTTTTTGTTAATTTTCAATGTGTCAGAATTGGATTGAAGCCGCCCAAAGGCAGGCGTATTGTAATATCTTACTAAATATATATAATATAAAGTTATTTTCCATGTTTAACTGCTGATCACCCTATCTACCCCCTTCCACATCACACTGTCATAACACCAACATATTACGACTGCTCAGCGATCGTATGTCACTGCAGGGATCCAGCAGAATATCAGCGTCAGGTATATTTGCCTGACACATGCTGAGCTGGACTCCCATTTGGTGCAACCTTGAGACGCACACCGCACTGTGTTTTAATTGAAGTAGGTATGTTACTTGTGTCACTTTTAATTGTATTATGTTGTTTTTTCTTCTTCTTTTTTTTTTGTATTTTGCACCTTTTTTTTTCTAAATACCCACATGTATGTGATTTTGTGTGTTGTGCTGTGTCTTTTGTGTGTACTGAATAAATGGTTTATCTATCTATCTATCTATCTATCCACAGCGCATACAAGTCATTGGTAGGAAAAGGAATGGGTTTGCAAGCCATGACCTGCAGGACAGACCTCTGCCCCTCTCCAAGCGTAGCAGTTGACATTTTCCAGCACCTCCCCAGGCCGAGATACAGTATGTTATAATGGAATGAGCAAGAGCAAAGTAAACAGTTGTCAGGGTAGAGAAATTGGCGGAAGTCCGAAGATTTTTAAAAACAAAGATTAATTTTCTTACACTAGAGACGAGCTTATCTATTTGCTCATTCCACGTCAACGTGCTGTCAACCCAGACTCCAAGATATTTTATGGAGTCCGTGCGCAAAACTTCGGTACAGCCACAATTGGCACCCTTCATTGTATGGCATGTATGGGCTGTCAGACCGAAGGGTAGGACCGGCTGGGAAACTCTTCTTGGACCAAATGTCATAAATCTAGTTTTATCCAAGTTAAGGGTGAGCAGATTCTGGGTGAGCCCCATCTCATAGTAGCCTGTAAGGTTGACTCTGCATTCAGGCGAGCCTCGTTCCAGTCACCATCACGAACCAGGATAACAGAATCGTCAGCATAGGCCATCACTCTGGAGTTTGCAAGGTCAAGTTTACAAAGCTCATTTATGTAAATGAGGAAAAGGGTAGGTCCTAAGACGCTACCTTGCGGAACGCCGCAAGTGAGAAATGCTTCCCTACTAATATGGTTACCGATTCTGACGATTTGGGAACGATCGCTAAGATAACTCCTAAAGATATTAAGCTGCAGGCCTCTTATACCAATTCTCTCCAGTTTGCTTATGAGAAGGGGGACAGAGACAGTGTCGAAAGCTTTAGAAAGGTCAAGGAATATAGCTATAGACTTATCTGTGTTGTTCAAATTTTGAGCTACTGAGTCTATTAATTCTAATACCGCATCCTCTGTGTTTTTGCCAGATCTGAACCCATATTCGTTATTGGCAAGAATATTTTGGGAGCTTAGATAATCCAGCAGGCGTTTGTTCAGTATTTTTTCGAGGAGCTTAGACAGTATAGATAGAACAGATATGGGTCTATAGTTGTTGACACTGTTTCTATCTCCACTCTTGTGATTGGGGTGCACAACGGCTTTTTTAAACGCTCTTGGGAATATTCCGGAGGTAAGATCGAGGTTGAATACGTGGCAGATAACTGGGACAAGAGTTCTTCTAGCACTGTAGATCACAGTTGCAGGGATACCATCCCAACCCATGGCACTGTTTAGTCGTAGGCCACAGATAAGACGTTCTATCTCTTCGTTGTCCGTGCCAAAAATGGCCATCGAATCAGGGTGGGCTCCAAGAGTCTTAGAGTCAGAAGCGATGTTAGAGGTATAATTCGGTGAAATCATGATTTTAGATGCTAGTTTTGCTCCCACATTTGCGAAATAATCATTGACAGAGTCAAGCGATTGTGTTGGATCTGGTGTAATAGTCAGCAACTCACTGGCCGAAGATTTCCTTTTTGTAAGATTGGCAATGGTTTTAATGAGACTCCAGGTAGCTTTCGGATTCCTACGATGCTTCTCAAATTCGTCCCGCTCATATTGTCGTTTTAGATTTTTAAGTAGGTTGTTACAGAAATTTCTATAACGCGTAAAAGTCACCTTAAATATATTGTTTTCGGGATTTCTTTTTGATCTACGGAACAATGCATCCCGGTTACGGATACACCTCAAAAGCCCAGGCGTTATCCACGGTTTAATAATTCGGTTTTTCCTAGCGATTACAGCAACACAAGTATTATTATTGAACTCAGTGGAGATCAGAGAGACTAATTTTCCTGCAGCATAATTAACATCGTTGCTATCAAAAACACATGAAAAATCGGTTCGTTCAAGTTCGGCCACGCAAGCATCTACATCGACGCGACGTGTGGTTAAAACTGTTTTTGGAAAATTGATTTTAAGTTTGCAGAACACTATAACTGGAGCATGGTCTGTAATGAAAGAGTCAACCACCAAAGTAATGGTAGGTTTGTTGGATTTAATAATTGCGTGATCTAGGCAGCTGGTTTTGCGGGTGACAAAGCGATGACCAGGCAGCATTCCATGTGATGCACCTGTGTTTAGGTACGTATCCGAATTTGCGTCAGCACCATTAGGCGATATATTTATATTAATATCGCCTAGAATAATAATAGTTTTAAAAGTTTTGAGTGAATTTAATGTTAAGTCTAGGCTGTCAATAAAGTTTTGGATATCTCTGTGTGAAGGAGATCGATAAATAGATACTAATGCAACGTCTGAACCAAATTTGAGTGTTAGGCAATTAGCACCAAGAAAAACTGGTGTCTCAACTGTGAAACCTGTGTTACATCTTGAATATACGACAACACCTTCATTTTGGTTAGCATATTCGGACTTGAACGATTGAAATCCAGGAATTTTGGGCAGAAGGGGACATTTGCTTAGCCAGCACTCCGACAATACAATAACATCAAATTTTACGCTAATCCTGTCCAATAAGATTAAGAGATTATTAAAGTTTGCCGCATTGGCCAGACTTCTTATATTTAAGTGGAAAAAATTTAGACCACTAGAAGTATTGTGCAGGTATGAGCCACACTGTTCTGGGGTACACATATATGATTTTGAGTTCGAGAGATTTTCTATTTGATCTATATCATCAGCAATAATGGAGTAATCATCATTCATTTGGCGATCTTAAAAATAAACAAGTTAATAACAGTTTGATGACGAAGTCGCCAACCTGAAAAGGTGAGACTAGTCCAATTCTGAGAGATTCTGCCAATTACTAGATAGATACTATATATTATTGTCACAACGTAAACCGGTCCGGTTATGTCGACCCTTCCGTACAAAGGCCTGGATGTGTGTGAGAGCGTTAAGAAAAAAGTTCAAGACATACTCTAAAAGAACACGTTACAATCGATACAAGAAACAATATTACATACACAAAATAAAAAATGGGAAAGCAGTTACTAATTTTCACATAAACGATAGCAAAGAAAGCTAGCACCTGAGAATTTTGAGTAGCAGAGCCGACTAGTCACTATGTTTCAGCAGGCTTTGGCAGGTCTTATTCATTCCTGATCATTATATGTGGAGAACCCTCTTTTTTGCGAATATATATTTTTCCGTTGGCAACCCAGCAGAAGCGATAATCATTACAACTGGCAAAGTCTTTAGCCAAAAATAGAAGTCGCTTCATTTTCGGTGTAAGATTTTCTGACACAAATATGGGTTTTGCTGGTCCACTTATGTTGAGATGTTCAGTAGAAAGTTTACTATGTTTCCTATTGTAATCTTTAAACATACGAAGAAACTTTTCTTTGCGAAGGTTTGTAGTAAAATCCACGATAATAGTTCTAGGGCTCGAGCTATTTGGTCCTATGCGATACAAGTATTTCACCTCGTGGGACTGTATAGGAGCATTTACGACAGCACCAACCTTCAAGACGGTATTTAATAACTATTCTTTGGTCTCAGGCTTAGTCACAGGTATATTCCTGATCTCTACGCATGTTGATCTCGCACCGCGTTCTAGCCGTTCGAGCCTGGCCTCCAATGCTGTAACGTATTGAGAATTGTTTCTTCGTTCCGCATCAAGCTGGGCCTCCAGCTGGTCGATCTGTGACTTCAAACTATCGTAGTTCTCGGATAGAGAGGTGACAGAGTCTTGAATCTTTGTATTTTGCAACTTAATCTGCTCAATAGATCCATAAATTTTCTCCATTTTAGTGTTCTGTTCCTCCTTGCAATTTTGGAACATGGATCTATTGATCATTTCTGACATGAAACTTGACAGTTGGTCCTGATCAGCCTTAATGCCAGCTTCCGAACATTTCCGCTTGGTTTTACGCGAAGTGATGGTTGATAAAACACCTTTTTTCGGATTTTCGTGTAAATAGTCGCAATCGACAATCTCATCCACCGGTTTTTTATTTATAACAGAGTCGGATTGCTGTAGAGCCATACTTGTTTCAAAAACAAATAGAGAAAAATCCAAAAACACAAAAATAAATAGTTGGTGGTTTGGTTCGAACTCAGGCCACTTGTCTCAGCAATTCGAAAACCCGCTATCTGCGTGTGTATGCAATTAGGTGAAATTATTGTTCCGTGTATTGTACTCGGTCAATTCTGACGTATTAGCGGATAGAATAATTGATATTTTGTGGGTACTGAACAGATTCACCAAAAGGATAAACACTTTTTGCACTTTTTCTTTGTTCTAGATTAGCACTTATAATCACTTTCACTGATTAGATCAATAAGATTTTGCGCACGAGCCTCAGTCTTTCGGTATTCTTCAAGTTAAGGCGTTTTGTTGGAGCGCAAGGTTACTAAAACCACTTATTTTTTTTTATTATTTACCTATATTGCAAAAAAAAAAATGCACTTTGATTACACATAACTAGAGGTTGAGAAATAATTGCTAAGCAGAATTGTAAATTCCGCAAAACTTTGCAAAATTAAAACATAGGCACTTAATTTTTGTAACTAACGACTAATGTGCTTAGCCAGCAACAAATTGACCGTTTGTAGGCCATTGCAGTGTCAGCAGCAGACGTTCAACGCGTGTGACCTTGAGTATGACGTACTAGAAGCCCTCATAGTCGAGTTGATGTGCCTGTATTCCGCTATTTTCCTAGCAGGGCACTCAGGGTCGCCCGTTTTGTGGTTTTTGGGCTTTTTAAAGCGCGAACAAGTTGCGCATTTGGATGTCAGATGAATCAGACACCGAGTGTCCAGCTTCACCGCAGTGAGCACACACAGAGTTGACCTCATGACCATATAATTGGCATTTGTAACATCTGGTAACCAGAGAGAAAGTGGTAAGAGTTAACGAATGTTAGCTAGCGTAACGATCGTTAGCTATGTCAAGACTGCAGGCCCTGGTCGTATGATTTTTGTTACCATGTCCTTAGCTTCGTCACTGGACTTGAATTTGTCACTAGGATAAATGACCACAGAGCTTAAATTGTTCGGTCGAACGAAATCATCATCTTAATCGTCTGCTTGAGTTCCGAGATTTGTTCCGTCAAATTGCGCTTTTCTTTTAAGACATCAATCATATCATGTGCTATAATTGCTTTCTGCTACAGAGATTGGTATAGGACTGCCATCTGTGAGGTGCCAGATCCTATTTTACGACACAAGTTAGAAATTTTCAGTTTCTGTTCCGAGTTTAATTTGCCTTCCGAGGCAATAGAGCAAACCTCATTTAAGTGCTGTTCAATGTCGGGCGTGGATGCGACTTCAATCGAGAAATCTGATTGGGCTGGGATTTGCGTCGTCGTCTTCGCTGGCGAGGTGGAGGCTTGTACTCGGCCGCTTGGATTACAGGGACTGTTATCCATTTTATTTGATAGTTAGTCACTTCACTGTTTCTAAGTTTTCATTATAATGTTTACAAAACTACATGTATTCAATAAAGTACGTCACTATTATAATTGTTGAAATTAAATATTGCTAACGAGCACGTCTGTATGCTACGAGCGAGCACGAGTCAACGACTGGTCAAATGTCAATCACATGCGCATATTTGGTTGTGAAGCGATGGTGCACCTGCCTAAGGAGAAGCGCAAGAAATGGGATCCAAAAGCACAGAAAATGATTTTCATTGTTTACTGCGATCATAGTAAGGGCTACAGATTTATAATACCTAACACACGAAGAGTGATAAAAAGCAGAGATGCTACATTTCTAGAATCTACTGTGAAGAGAGATTATGTTACTGTAGAATTGTCGATGAAACCTGCAACAAATAATGATAATCTTTTTCAGACGAAAGCAGAAGAAAGTGATACACATGATGATTCTACTTTAGAGAGTTCATATAAATAAAATGAATTGTATGTGAAAACAGATCTACTTCTCTGGAATGTGTTCACATAATAGTCTTTGAATGTTTTTTTTTTGTTATTAAGTACATAACTTTCTTAATAATTTTATTTTGTAACCAGCTTATCGTTATATTTTTGATTTTGCCGTCACCAGGCTTGAATTCAGGGGCAGTGTTGAAATTGTAATTTAAATTTCGCGCCTTTTACGCCAGCTCACGCTCGGCTGTTTTTATCTGTTCTCTCTGCATTTCTGCTCCGTGACATCATTAATGTACGCGTGAACTTTATATTAAATAATAACTAATCTCAGTATAAATCATGTAGTCATGGTACAAAACTATATAGTTGCACGTACCTTGTTGAAGCCATTTCAGAACGCGGAGCTAGTTATGTCAACGTCATAGAGAGCAGCAGTCAAGACTTCGCACGTTATTACCATAGACTACTATTATATACTAGAGATACTGGCAACTTATGCATTCCTAAAGCAGCGCCATCTAGTTACCCGGACATACACTATTCATGTCACGTGTAGATGTTGATTACAACACAAGAAAATTTTATTATTGCCTATGGTCGTTTTGACATATAAAAAAAAAAGTTTTTCTTGTCTGTGCACTCTCTGCTTTTTACACTAAGATGGTTCTGTTATTTGTTGCTTTATAAAATTCTAAAATAAGTAATATTGTTATTCTGCATACTTGTTGATCGAAATAAAACATTCAGCAACTATATCTCACGGTCTTTCTATCTATTTTTAAGAGGTTATGGGCTGAGGTGTAGTAGTACTACCTATAGTATAAGGTCTATGACCCTGTCCATATGAATGTATCTTCTATTAATATATTAACACACTTATACTCTTGCAGTCAGTAATTAAAGGTAATCGCTTGAGAACAGTTGTTTCAATAACACTACATCCCCATGGCGACCCTTGCCATTTTTGGGGCGCGTGACGCGTTTTCTATCTCGGCGTAGTGTTACGGCTCCAAAGCAAAGTAAATAAATTAAACTCTTTGTAATAAATTGGCGTGAAAATATTTGTGGATAATGGAACTTTCGTAATTAAAATGAATCAAGTACATTTAAAAAGTTAATTTAACGTCCGGAAATCAGTGGAAATGTGTCGTTCCAACGTAGAAAAGGAGACGGTCTTCGTGAACCAGAATTCTGCTGGTTCCAATAATGCACACGTTGAAGAATTAAAGGCACATATTTCGACGATCAGTATTATCCTCATAGTAATTTGCGTTTTACTGGGTCTTGGCATTATATATTTTGCGTGGAAGCAGTACAGGAATTGCCACCATTCCTGGATCAGGGACCAGATTTTGCAGAACAGCCTGCGACGATCGTTCAACCGTTCCAGAGCAATTCGCGGAGAAGAGCAAGTAAATCTTCCAATGACGTAGAAGTCGGAGTATTCATCATACTCATCTGGCAGCTGTGCGGTATCATTTATTTTAGTGAAGTGCATACTAAGTGCGTCTCAAGTGCGTTGTGCGTATTATAGTGCGTAAAATGAATTCGCGAATCATCATATAAATAAAGAGACAATAAAATGATAATAGACATTAAGAATTAAAATAATGAACTCTAAGATAAATTAGCAGTTTAAGTTTGTTTTGAGTGATCGTATATCATCATGTATCATCTTACACGCTGTGTCCCCTACTACAGTAATTCACTGTGAGAATCGGGTATGTATTAAATGGTTTAATTAATATAGATTACTTTTGCATGAGGGAATGGAAGATCAATTGTTACATTGCTTAAATGACCTTAAATCAATAAGGAAATATTTAATTAAAAAGGGAAAAACACGATTTAAGGGTAATATTATTAAGAATAAATTATGTGAGGTTGAAACAATTTATGAGAAAAGTAAAGGATTAATAAAGCTATTATCTACAAAACCAGGAGTAAAATCAGAATTGTTAAAATCATTATCAGTTACGAAAAACGAAATAGAATCGTGTTATTCGCAAATTAATGTTTTGTGCACTGTAATTAAATCAGACTGTGATAGTGACAGTGATATTTCTGGAGCAAGTCCAAATTCAGAATCAATCATGGAGTTCGATTTGAAAACGGCATGTAGTTTGATTCCTGTAATGACCAATAACGAAAATAATATCAGAAGTATCATTGACTCTATAGAAATGTACGCAGACATGTTGTCGGAAACGGGGAAAAAATTACTAATGACATTCGTTTTGAAAAGTAGATTATCAGAAAATGCTAAATTACGTATAACCAATAATTACACATCTGTGAACGATTTTGTCAGAGATTTACGTGTTGCACTTTTACCTAAAAAATCGTTTACTGCAATACAATCACGATTACAAAACGCAACGCAAGGCTGGCGTACAATTGATCAGTTTGGAACAGAATTAGAAAAGTTATTTACTAATCTGACCATATCGCAAGCAAATGGTAATTCTGATAGTTATTCCGTACTCCAGCCCATAAACGAAAAATTGGCAATTAAGCGATTCGCAGATGGATTGAAGGATTCGAGACTAAGTACGATTATTGCTGCACGTAAC
Source organism: Orthosia gothica (assembly GCA_949775005.1). Classification (NCBI taxonomy): domain Eukaryota; kingdom Metazoa; phylum Arthropoda; class Insecta; order Lepidoptera; family Noctuidae; genus Orthosia; species Orthosia gothica. Next base: position 8,276,949 of record OX459040.1, on the reverse strand, counting down.
TATGACAGTTTAAAGGACGCGATCCAGGCAGCGAAAGATGAAGAGTTGACATCGGCATCGACTTCGACCAACGAAAATGTCATGCAGTTTTCACACCGCGGAAGAGGTAAGTTTCATAACAATAACAACAACTTTAGGAATGGCCGTGGTTCTCATAATCAGCAGTTAAACCAACGCAGTCGAGGACATCATTATCAGCATAATTCAAATAATTTGAGAGGTAATTTTAGTCACAATTCTAATAACTTCGGCAGACGTGATTTCAATAACTCACGTGGGCGATCATCCCATAACTATCGTGGTAACGGACGTGGACGAGATTATCAAACTTCGAACGAGAATCGATCGAGTAATGAAACTCGTAGTAAAGGTCGTACCAATAGAATATTTTATTCCAACAATGAACAAGATAAGAACGATAGTATGCCTACAACAAACGAAATGCAGTTTTTTCGATCTTAAACATAACATTTTAGCTTTGCAAGGTAAGGCAAATTTTTTAGCATTATACATAGGTAATAGGAAATATTATTGGTTAATAGATACCGGAGCATCTTTGTCCGTAATTAAAAAAGATGCGTTGCCATACAATAGTGCAGTAATTAGAGATGAAACCATCATAAATGGTATTGGAGGTAAAATTAGTTCATCAGGGTTTGTTCAACTTAGTTTGACTCATCGTGATGACCAACACTTTGTTGACTTTAATATCAAGCTTCATGTTTTTGATAACATACCATTAAAGGCAGATGGAATATTAGGTTTAGACTTTCTTTGTCAGTACGCTTCAAATATAAACTTAGAAACTAATGTCATTAACCTATCTAATTATGGAAAGTATTATTCATTAGAACTAAGTGATGTCATAGATTACTCAGCTGAGGTGTTACATATCCCAGCACGAAGTGAGTCGATACATTATTTACCATTAAATATTGAGAATATGAATGACTGTATTATCCATAGTGAACAGTTAGCGGAAAATGTTTTTCTAGCGGGATGTATTGGACGAATAAAAAAGAATAGATTACCGGTTAAAATTTTGAACACTAACGAGCAGGATATTTACCTACCAACTTTTCAACCACAGATATATTCAATTGAAGAGTATCACTTATGCAATTTTAAATCAAACACTAACAGTTTAGAACGAGCAAAGAACTTATTAAACATTTTAAATTTAAATCATTTAAAAATGGACGAACGGAAATCTATTGAAGAATTATGTTCTAAATATTCGGATGTTTTCTTTTTACCAGGTGATAAGTTAACGACTACAAATGTTTATGAACAATCCATAACTATAAAACCAAATACAAGTCCGGTTTATACGAAGCAGTACCGATTGCCGCATTCTTTGAAAAATGAAGTAAATAGGCAAATTCAAAAAATGATTGACAATGACATTATAGAAGAGGCGAAGAGTGAGTGGTCGAGTCCTGTTTTACTGGTACCAAAAAAAAGCAGCAACGATAAAAAATGGCGACTAGTGGTCGATTATCGGAAGCTTAATGACCGTATTGTAGACGATAAATTTCCTTTGCCAAGTATTACGGAAATTTTGGATTCGCTCTCTGGCTCAGTCTATTTTTCGCATTTAGATCTTAATCAAGGATATTACCAAGTAGCTTTAGATAAAAACAGTAGAGAGTATACAGCGTTTACAACTAGTACTGGGCAATACCAGATGAAGAGGCTACCTATGGGATTAAAAACAAGTCCGAGTGCTTTTAGTAGAGTAATGTCAGTTGCTATGTCTGGGTTAACATACGATAAATGTTTTATATATTTAGACGATTTAGTAGTCTTTGGGAGAAATTTAGATATCCATAATAAAAACTTAACAGACGTCTTGGAAAGACTTAGGAAAATTAATTTAAAATTAAATCCAGAAAAATGTAATTTTTTAAAGAAAGAAATTCTTTATTTAGGGCATTTAGTATCAGAAAATGGAGTCTTACCCGACCCAGTTAAAGTAGAAGTATTGCAAAATTACCCTGTACCAAGTAATACTGATGAAGTAAAAAGATTTGTAGCATTTTGTAACTATTATAGGAAATTCATTAAAAACTTTGCAAGAATAACTTGTCCATTAAATAAATTAACTAGAAAACATGTACCATTTGTTTGGACTGAAGAGTGTCAAAGTGCGTTTGAAGCAATGAAACATGCTTTGAGTACACCACCAGTATTAGATTTTCCAGATTTTTCTGAAAATAATGAGTTTGTCATTCAAACAGATGCGTCAGGGACGGCTATTGGAGCAGTCTTGTGCAATCAAAATATGAAACCTGTAGCTTATGCTAGCAGACCTCTGAATAAAGCTGAACTCAATTATCCAACCATTCAGAAAGAGTTAGTTGCAATTGTTTGGGCTGTAAAGTATTTTAGACCCTATGTATACGGTAAATCATTCACAATTATGACAGACCATAAGCCATTAATATATTTATTTTCAATGAAGGACCCATCTAGCAGACTACTTAAATTTAGACTAGCACTAGAAGAATACGATTTTAAAATTTTATATTTAAAAGGAAAAGATAATAGCGTAGCAGATGCATTATCTAGAATTAATATAACATCGGATACTTTAAAACAGATGCATAATGAAATTTCTTTAGTTATGACTAGAGCTCAGAAAAAACGTTTAGATGTAGGAAAACAATTGGATACACCTAGTTTTAGTAAACGAGACGAAACGTGGCCTGATCAACCACGAGTAGTTGAGGTACTAAAAATTCCGAATAATTCTGTAGAAATGAGTTTTATAGGAAGTGATGAATTAAATAAATTAAAAAGACAAAATGATATAGATGAAGAAAAGGAATGTTTTATTTATAACAATCGAAAGAAGATGTTGTATATTAATCTTAACTTTAGAGCACAACTTACGCGAGCCGAATTTGTGACTAAGTTAGGTCATTTTTGTAAACGAATAGGTATAAATGAGCTATGCATAGTAAAAAATAAGGAATATGAGAGTTTTATTAAAGATGTATTAAAAGAGATAAAAGACAATAAGGATTGGACCGGTCCACGTATTTATGTATTGAGAGGAGTTAGGAGAATTTATAATGAAGAAGAAAGAAAGTATATTTTACATGACTTTCACCTACTACCTACCGCAGGACATGCAGGAGTACGTAGGATGACCAATAATATTAAGAGACATTTTTACTAGCCAGGCTTAGACAACGATATTAGACAATTTGTGAGTAAATGCATTAAATGTCAGAAAATGAAGCATTGTAGGTATATCAAGGCGCCCATGGAGATAACTACAACGGCTTCACATGCTTTTGAAAAAATTTATCTGGACGTCGTAGGTCCATTAGAAAAAGACATTGAAGGAAATTGTTATATTTTGACACTGCAGTGCGAGCTTACTAAGTTCGTAGAGGCCTATCCTTTGAAAACGAAGGAAACCGTAAGTATTGCTAAAGCATTAGTTAATAATTTTATTTTAAGATTTGGAATACCTAATACCATCGCAACTGATCGTGGAACAGAATTTGTATCGTCAGTAATGGAACAGGTATGTAAACTTTTATGTATAAATAAATTAATGTCTACAGCGTATCACCATCAATCCATCGGTGCGCTCGAAAATTCACATAAAAATTTAGGATCGTTTTTACGAATACAGTGTAATGGTCAAAAAGACACATGGAGTCACTGGCTACCATTTTGGTGTTATAGTTTCAACAATACTGTTCATACAGAGACAAAGTACACACCATTCGAACTGGTATTTGGTAGAGCTAGTATAGTACCATCTAGAGTTAGTCAGTACATAGAACCATTGTATAATCCAGAAAGTTATCCTTTAGATCTTAAGTATAGGTTACAAGTAGCACATCAAGATGCTCGTAATAATTTACTTATAAGTAAACAAAACCGTAAGAGTTGTTATGATAAGTCTTTAAATAATGTGACATACAGTAAAGGACAACTAATTTTAATTAGAAATGAAATAGCTAATAAGTTAGATCCTCAATGGGAGGGACCATTTGTTGTTTTAAATGATTTAGGTGTTAATGTAGAAATATTAAAAAATAATAAAACCTATTTAATCCATAAAAATAGAACCAAACCTTTGGTAACATAAGAAATGTTATTAAGTTATATTTACGTATAAAAAAAAAAATTGTAAACTATTTTTTTTTTTTTCTATCACCCCTGAGGTGAGGTGTAGTAGTACTACCTATAGTATAAGGTCTATGACCCTATCCATATGAATGTATCTTCTATTAATATATTAACACACTTATACTCTTGCAGTCAGTAATTAAAGGTAATCGCTTGAGAACAGTTGTTTCAATAACACTACATCCCCACAGGGCCCAGATTGTACCTGTTTAAGAAAAAACTCGGAGCGAGGCGACGCCATCATGGAGCTTCAAGGTGCTGCTTCGGCTTCTGGGGTACTGGTAAATAACACTGGAATTACAGTAGTGAAACTTACTGGGGGTGAAAATTGGTTGCTATGGAAGTTCCAAACCAAGATTTTGTTAAATGGTTTCGGCCTTTTAGGGGTCGTTGACGGGTCGGTTAAGAAAAATCATGCCGGCTTAAAACCAAATGAATGGGAGCAACAAGATGCTAAAGCACAAACACATATTGTGTCGAGAGTTACAGAAAACGTCATGCAACACCTAGTAACATGTTGCTCGGCGGCAGAAATGTGGAACAAATTATCGAGCATATACGAACTTAAAAGTTCAACGAGTGTTCACTTGATGCAAGAAAGGTTCATGAAATATAAATACGAAGCTGGTGGCATAGCCAAGTTGTTTAGTACAGTAAAACAAATGGCAAATCAACTAAAACAGCTAGGCGAATCTATTTCTGACAAGATGATAATTACAAAGATAATAATGACATTACCACCTCAATACAAATACTTTATTTCGGCGTGGGAAAGTGTTCCTCAGGAATCACAAACATTAAATGACTTGCAAGCAAGGTTACTTATTGAGGAAGAACGCATGAAAGAAATGGAGGAACCCGTTGTCTTATCTGTGAGAAATATGAAGTGTTATAAATGTGGTAAAATTGGCCACAAAAAGAGTAACTGTAGAAGTAATAAAACATGTTCTTACTGCAAAAAACTGGACATACAATAGAACAGTGTTACTTTAAGAAGAACAAAGAAAAAGGAAATAATTCAAAAGAAAATAATGGAATTAATTGGAAAGAAAATAAATACAGCAATTCAAGGGAAAATAAAGGAAATAGCACAAAGGATACCAAAGGAAATGCTTACATTTCAAGTGCTTTTATTGGACATAACTCCAGCACGGATGAATGGATAGTGGACAGTGGTGCAAGTGACCACATGACACATAATAAATCTCTTTTTTTCAGCCTTTCAGGTATCAATGCCAATAGATATGTAATAGTCGGAGATGGAAGGAAACTGAAAGTTGACGGTATCGGACAAATACTACTGAAGGCTTACGATGGTAATGAATATGTTTTGTCTTCGCTTAATAACGTACTATACGTTCCTGAACTTAAGGTAAATTTATTCTCCGTTACTAAAGCTGTAGAAAATGGTTACATGTTTAACATAACAGGTAAAAAATGTGAATTTATTAAAAACAATGTTGTTTGTTCTATTGGTACATGTGTAGATAAGTTCTATGTAATGCAGTTCATCTTCGACTCTCCATGCAATATAAACGTAACCACTCAGGTTAAGACTAATATCCTTAAGGATTGGCATGAGAGGTTGGCTCACCAAAATTATGATTATTGTCGGTCAGTGCTAAAAAACAATAACATAGAATTTATTGATTCTGATGATTCATGTGTTGCATGTATAGAAGGAAAATGTCATCGCTTACCTTTTCCCAAGAGTATAACTAAAACAAGTATGTGTTGTGAGATCTTACATGCTGATGTGTGCGGACCGTTGGAATTGGCTTCTGTTGGTGGCTCAAGGTACATATTGGTTATTAAAGATGATTTCTCTAAATATAGGAAAGTTTATTTTATGGTTCATAAATCCGAAGTACAAAGTAAAATTAAAAATTTCATTATTCAGGCTGAAGTAACAACTAGTAATAAAGTAAAGGTTTTGAGGACAGATAATGGGACAGAATTTTTAAATAAAACATTAGAGTATTTTTAAAATAATAAAGACATACAACACCAAACTACAGTAGTCTATACACCGGAACAAAATGGTAAAGTTGAAAGAGAAATGCGGACTATTATAGAAGCTGCTGGAACTATGTTGATTCAGTCTAACCTAAATAAAAGTTTATAGGCTGAAGCTGTTAGTACAGCTGTGTATACTTTAAATAGAACTTACGTTAAAAATAAAAATACTGATAAAACACCGTATGAATGTTGGTCAGGTAGGAAATTTGACATAAATAGTTTACAAAAATTTGGCAGTATAGTAGTCAGTCATGTGCCTAAAGAGAAAAGAAGAAAATTGGACCCAAAAGGAAAGAAAGGATATTTTGTTGGTTATGGCGAGGAAACAAAAGGCTATAGGATTTATTACAAGGAAGAAAATAAAATAGAAATTAAAAGAGAAGTAGTTTTTATTAAAGATAGTGATAGTTACCCTACTTATAAAATACCTGATAGAGAAATAGAAATCTTAGTAGAAAACAATAATGAACAACCATTGGAAGAAATAAATAATGATGATGGTGATGCACATGATACAAATAATATGGATAAGTCAATACAGAGTGAGGTACCAGTTATTAATGAACTGTCAAGTCAAAACTTAAATAGTACTCCAAGTGTTGAGTCCAGTAATGAATCTGTAGAAGTTTTTCTTGATACAAATCCTGAAGGTCAAACTCAGGCAGAACAAATAAAAAGATTAAGACCAAGAAACCAGATTAGACAGCCTAAATGGCATAAGTATTACAGTACAGATTATACATGCTTATTAAGTTATATTGAAGATAATCCTAAAACGTTTGAAGAAGCCATGAAAAGTACTGAGAAAATAATTTGGAAAAGGGCTATGGGCGAGGAGATAGATAGTTTAAATCAAAACAATACATGGGAGTTAGTGCCAAAACCTGTAGATTGTAAAGTTATTGAAAGCAAATGGGTATTTAAAAGAAAACTTGATGATCAAGGTAATATTACTAGTTACAAGGCTAGGCTCGTGGCTAGGGGCTTTCAACAAACCGATTTTATTGGTGATGATTTATTTGCACCAGTAGCTAAACTTCCAACTGTCCGTACTCTTTTAGCAATAAGTAATCAGAAAGGTATGTTAGTACACCAAATGGATGTCAAAAGTGCCTTTCTTCATGGTGATATTAAAGATGAGATATATTTGTCATTACCAGAGGGATATTCTAATGGTGATATGATATGTAAACTTAAAAAATCATTGTATGGGCTAAAGAGCTCACCCAAAAACTGGAATGACAAATTTAACTCAGTCATATTATCTGAAGGTTTCAAACAATGTAAAACAGACTATGGTCTATATGTAAAACAATATAATGGAAATATGGTTTATTTATTACTATATGTCGATGATTTATTGCTTGCAGGGACGGATACTGAATGTGTGAATAATACTAAAAATTTGTTAAAGAAACATTTTCGTATGAAAGACTTGGGTTTGGCAAATTATTTTTTAGGTCTTTCTATCAAGCAGGATGTAATTAATGGTGTGTTAAAAATTAATCAGGAAGCATTCCTAAAACAGATTTTACTAAGAAATAATATGTCAGATTGTAAAAGTATTGCTACACCCATGGATTCAAAATTTAAAACTGATAGTCTTTTAAGAGATAACTCGGAAACTCAAGAATTAGAGACAAGATGCAGACAATTAATTGGTTGTTTGTTATATGCAGTATTAGGTAGTAGACCTGATTTATGTGCAAGTGTTTCAATATTAAGTCGTTTTCAAAAATGTGCTAGTGAAGAGTTGTGGCATATGTTAAAGAGGATTCTTAGGTATGTTAAGGGTACATTAGATTTAAGTTTGGTCTTTGAAAGAGATAATACTAATGATGCTATTGTTGTTGGCTACGTAGATTCTGACTGGGGAGGTGATTTAGTTGACAGACGGTCAACAGCTGGATTCGTTTTTAAAGTGTTTGGTTGTCCTATTTCATGGTGTACAAGAAAGCAGCCATCTGTGGCCCTGTCTTCAACTGAGGCAGAGTACATGGCACTCAGCATAGCTGCTGCAGAAGCTTGTTGGCTCAAACAACTTTTAAGTGATTTTTCAATTGATATTGATAATGTGTTGATGTTTGAGGACAACCAAAGTTCCATTAAAGTAGCTAAAAATCCGGTTTTGCATAAAATAATGAAACACATTGACATCAAACACCATTTTATTCGTGAGAAAATTGTAGATGGGATAATACGGTTAAATTATATAGAAACATCAGAACAAATAGCTGATTTGCTCACCAAACCCTTGTCAGGTCCTACATTTATTAAATTAAGAAGATACTTAAAATTAATTTAACTAGATAAGTTTAACTTTTTAAATAAAAGCATATCTTTGTTTTAACTCTCAAATTTAGATTGTTAGTTAGTTCAAGTTAAATAGATGAAAGTGTGCACAGTACATAGGTATAAAGCAAAACAATTGTTACTATCCTGTAAAAATTAAGATATAAAACTGTAAGACATAAATTCATAACTTTCTGGTAGATGTAAAAGTCACATAATTTAAAATTTTGATATTTTTTGTATGTACAGGCATAATGCAACTGTGCAGCAGTGAAAGTCTTGTTTTTGAATAATCCGAAGTTTTTTTTTTTCTGGCTTTCTTGTGTTGAGGGACGGTGTTGATTACAACACAAGAAAATTTTATTATTGCCTATGGTCGTTTTGACATTTAAAAAAAAAAGTTTTTCTTGTCTGTGCACTCTCTGCTTTTTACACTAAGATGGTTCTGTTATTTGTTGCTTTATAAAATTCTAAAATAAGTAATATTGTTATTCTGCATACTTGTTGATCGAAATAAAACATTCAGCAACTATATCTCACGGTCTTTCTATATATTTTTAAGAGTAGATCACGTGTCATAATAGCTAGGTAGTAGGTAGGTATATATACATATACCGACTAGAATAATTTTGAATGGATGAAAATTCAGTTGTAGTACAACAAGAATCTAGTTTTGGATTTTATAGGGTAAGGTTCACTAATCCAAATCTAGATTCTAGTTGTACTACAACTGAATTTTCATCCATTCTACATTATTCTAGTCGGTAATGCAAATTCATTATGACACAAACTAGTTGATTCGAAGATAATAAAACAAATACCAATTTAGGATGTTCATATTTATTAATTAAAATCAAAATGCACGTAAAAGCGTCTCAAGTAAAACCAACAGTTCAAAAATACAGCATTACACAAACTATGAAAACTAAACATTAACTTCAGTGCCAGTCTGCCTTAGTCGTTTCCGACCTCTATTTGTTTTATAGTGCTCATGGGCTTTTGTTTTTAATTGGTCGTCCTTATCATAATGCAAAGCCTTGCCAGTGAGGAGGTGGCTGACTTCTTTGCACCAAATATAAATGAAAAATTGGATGCTTTTATTTATCAAATAATCAGATAAAATATTTTTATGTGTCTCGCACGTTATAAAATTAACATCTATATTTACTACTACCACCAATTTGATGTATGCAGCTATATTTTTTTTTAATGGTGATGATTTTAAAATAGTGAAAGTTATGTTTTCTACTTGTGCAAAGAAGTCAAATAAACACCTCGTAGGATAGCACAGCCATCTTTTGCTATCGTATTCTTTTATTTTTATAAATCCATGGAAATCTTCATTAAAATCAGTTTCCATGGATTTGAGGCATGTTTGTCATTTTTTAAGCAGCCTGCTTTTGGCTTGGCGTGCTAACCACCCACTGCAATATCCTATTGCTGCGCATTTTTCGATATTATTTTTATCTTTTTATTTATCATTGACGTCGTGTCTATGAGCTCTATGTACATATGCTCATATTCCACGATATTGATGCCTTCGTTGCTAATTTGCTCGTCCTCTTCACATAAAAAATATTTAAGTGAATCTAAACAAAAGTCATTGTCAGCCTCGCAATTCGCACCTACAGAGTGTTTAGATGTTAAATTATTTAACAATAATGTTTTATACGAGGCTTCAAAGGACGAGCAATTTGGCATGATATTCGCATATCCATATGGGCTCTTATGGCTCCAAAGAAATTTTCGAGGGCATCTTGATTTAATCTGCGCAACAATATGGCTTTCATACCTTTTTCATGAAGGAATTTGACCAATTTTTGAATATTTTCAATGGTTTTTACCCAGCCCATCAATGATGGCACATTTCTTGGAGTGTCGAATTTCATTGATTTCAAGACAGGCAAACTAGCACTCCAGAGTTCATGATGAGCCGAGTTAGTTTTGACAGCGCTTTTTAGTGGTTTTCCTGGCACAACTTCATAACTCCCACAATTCACACTATCAAATAATTTGTCGAAGTATATTGCAAGATCTGCGGTATGAGTGCACTCTTCTGGCATTGCGCCCATCTCTGAAAATTAAGAAACAATTCCATTTATAGTCATTATCATTACTAAGGATAAAATGCATTGATGCTTTTTGAATATTGAACAGGGTATAGATCATTTAGGGAACATTCTTGAAATTGGTTGTTCACAATAGTTAGTTATTAGATCACATCAAAAATTACAAAGAAAGTGGATGGGCGTCCATTTTTAGGGTTCCGTACCCAAAGGGTAAAAACGGGACCCTATTACTGAGACTCCGCGGTCCGTCTGTCTGTCTGTCTGTCTGTCACCAGGCTGTATCTCATGAACCGTGATAGCTAGACAGTTGAAATTTTCACAGGTGATGTATATCTGTTGCCGCTACAACAACAAATACTAAAAACAAAATAAAATTATAGCCTATGTTACTCGGGAATAATGTAGCTCTCTAGCTATAGATGAAAGAATTTTTGAAATCGGTCCAGTAGTTTCAGAGCCTATTCGGCACAAACAAAAAAATCTTTCTTCTTTATAATATTGGTATAGACGATCTCATGAGAAATTTTATACTAGACTACCTCATGAGAAATTTACAAAGTTTACTTTCAAAATCATGGTAAGGATATTGATACATACCTGTCATAAATCCTAACGCTGCCCCAACAGAATGACTGAACACTTGTGCACAGTGCTCAACCTTCATTTTCGGTATATGATTCGGTATAACATGCTGAGATGTTAAATTAGGCAGTATTTTAGAGCCTTTATAGTTAGGCGGCCTCCCAAATAAATTCCTGATATGGCTCCATTTTGCTGTTTGAGCTTTGCCATCCATAACATAATTCAGATTTTTATAAATCAAATTATTCCTAATGCACTTTAACAGATGTAGAGGATCATGCAAGTAATAAATTTTTTCTTCATTTACTTCGAAGAATCCTCCTCTATAATCAGAACCTCTTCTCAAATATGTGGATTTGGTGTCTGTAACTAGACTGTTAATCCCAGCAACGTTTGTTGTACCTTGGTCACAAATAGTGGCTACAACTTTAAGACCAGCTTCTTGTAGTTTTGTGATAACATGTATAATTTGTTTTTTTAAAGCTAATGTTTTAGTTGTACCGGCTGAATAGCTGTAATAAACAGGTTTCTTGTATGCCGTGACAATACCTCTTATCATGAACATCAAAACATGGTCACAAAACTTATCTTCTTTTTGTTCACCGTCATCCACAAAGCCTTCAATAGAGTCTCTCGTTATGTTATAAGAACATGATGGGGCAATGGCCATTTCATCAAACATCAATGAACAGTATCTTTGTTTCTGTGGCATTTTTTCGACAATCTCCTTTAAATGTTTAAAAATCCTTTCATTGTACCCAGGACCCAGTTTGACTTTGTACAAAATATTCTGCAAAGTTCTTCTGCTGGGTAAAATGCAAAACTTACTCGAAATCCTATAGGCTTTAGGTGAAGGCTTATATAGAGATAAAGACAAAATTTTCTCAATGGTAAATCTTCTACCCCTTATGTGTCGTTTCCCAGCTTGCTTAACTTGCATAAGAAAAAATGTTTTTGAGTTCACATATTTCAAGTTTCTAGCAACAATCTGGAAAGCTTTTGTTTTTGAAATTCTTTTTGGGGTCATCCTTGTCATGTTGCATGTCTGAATTTGTTCTGTATTTTTGCTTTGGTGCTTCTCGCGTTGTGAAGTTCTAGACTGTCTCACTCTGGTTAACTCTGAAATTATTATAAAAAACTATTTAATTTATGTACTTATAAAATAAACTAAACTAACTGCTACACAAAATATAAGGGCATTATACATAGTGACCTGATTAATCACAATTAGTCCTTAGATATAACTATTTTAGGAAATTGTAGAACTAATGTTGTTTGTGCATGTTGTAGCGTGATCGCTTCAAGACGCTTTGCTTTAGCCTACTTTTAATTTGTCAAAGCAGGCTGGTTACATTTATTAAAATTTTCATATTTCGTTTGTCAAGAAAACAAAAGACAATTTTTCTGGGACTGACAGATTGGATTTTATAAAAAATTTTTGGCTCTGAAATTATCTACTAAATTAATAATACGGTAGAGATACGAAACTGTCGTTTCGCTACCAAGGCATGCCTCATAGTTGCCGTACGACAGACTGGAGGACTGGGCGGTCCTGCCAAGACTGGAGACAAGCTTATCTTAAAAAACCTTGTCGCTGCGAAGAGTTTCTGCGTCATGTATCAAAACTGGTACGTAATGACTATTCTTCCTAATTGTTTTTTAGAATGTCGATTTTGATTTCGACCCATTGGTTCCATAATTTTGATGGTCCGTTTTCTTGTCTGTAGATATCAGTTGAACCGACTTCGGTTTCTACCCCGTTTTTTAGTTTTAGAGCAGTGGTGAAGAAATAATTTACACAAAGTAAAGCGCCTGCCTAGGCTCGAACCCACGACCTGCAACTTGTAAGTCGCGGCCGATACCACTGGGCCACCACTACTCTCATTCTATTCTATACCATATAAGTATTATTAATGCAGTTTCTTACCAGTGCTACTTTGATGTAAGTGAGTTCTGGTTACTGGGACTGGATCAACGTTTTTAGGATTGGATTGAAGAGATGTTGAAGGATGATTCTCAGGTGATACAGAATATGTTGATGGAAGGTTTCCAAGTGCTCTTTCTTGTTCTTGAGCTGAAAGTAATGATAAATAGCAATCAGAATAATTATAATATCTGTTATAATACAATACTAGCGGACGCCACGCGGTTTCACCCGCGTAGTTACCGTTCCCGTGTGAATAAAGGAATAAAAAGTAGCCTATGTCGCCCGGGGATAGTGTAGCTTCCCAACGGTGTAAGAATTATTGAAATTGGTCCAGTAGTTTTATAAGTTTAATTCAACAAACACACAATTCAACACTAAAATATTAAATGATTAACTTCTTGAAAATATCTACCTAAAGAAAAACCAGACATGTCAAGTCTATTGGTTAAACTTCAATGTCTATGACTGACAAGAATGACAATTCTTTTTCATTGGAAGTATTGGGACAGTGCAGTTGATAAAACTTTCATCCCAATAAGAGCTCACAAAAGTGAATAGAATGACACGTAGGCGGCAGGGAACAAGCCCCAAATATAAATATATAATGTGTCAGCATTCGCTGTAAGTATAATGTTGAATTTAACTAAATTTCCATACTTGTGAAAACATGTGCGTGTGTGATGCTCATTATGCATTTCTTCTCCTTGGCAGGGCACTCTAGGATTAATTTGATTACTACATAAATAAAAAAAAAATGGTCAACTATAACTATATATAATTACATCTACACATATGACTACAACTCCTGAAGGAAACAGCAGCTGAGCTCCAGCATTTGGTTCTGAATACAAATGGCATTTTAGCTTGCACGAGGCTTGATTATAGCTTCCCAGGCGAATGATACTGCTTGAGATATCATACCTCCGGTATTGGAAATAATGGGTAAATTGTATCCCATATAAAAGTAAGTTTCATTGTACTTGTTTAACCTCAAGAAATTGTGATGACGGATTGTATGTTCAAGAATTAAATTAGTTGACCAAACTGTGTGACTTTTACTTCAGTCAACTTCATGCGAAACCATACCAATTGTGATGACGGATTGTATGTTCAAGAATTAAATTAGTTGACCAAACTGTGTGACTTTTACTTCAGTCAACTTCATGCGAAACCATACCCTACATAGTCTCATGCTGATCACCTACCCTTGAGCTAGTTGGTGAGTAAGGCAAGTAAAATACTTTCTTACACCAACATGTGAAAAAAAAAAGAGAGATGAACTTAACATTCGCTTCAAGCAACTACTTTGGCTTTTGGGTCGTAACAGCAAATTGTCGATGGATAACAATCTACTCATCTATAAAGTAATCCTGAAACCGGTATGGATGTACGGCGTCCAACTCTGGGGTAGCGCCAGCAATTCAACCGTCTCATGCTTACAGCAAATATACTGCGAACAATTAGCAACGTACCATGGTACATCACAAACCAGGAAATTCATGAACATCTGAATATGCCCACAATAAAGGACGAAATCCAAAACGTCACCTTAAAATACCCGGAGAAGCTAATGAAACACCCCAATGCATTGGCAACACAGCTTACGATACGTAGCTACATAAAGCGCCTTAAGCGGAAGAACATCATATAGACAAAATAGTCTAAGGATAGACGATGAGGAGACGCCCTCACTGGAGGACGCACTCTAACCGACATAACGCGCTCACCAAATTTGCTAATAGTGTTAGGCACTGATCGCAGATATTTGAATTAAAATAAAAAAAATAACAGAATTAAAACCCAACTAATTGATAAAAAATATTTTGATAAAAACTTTCGGTTTGGAAAGCATTTCTATTTTGCAGAGTGCTGATGTTGCAAACACTAATAATATATATTATAATAATATCTATATATATATATTGTTGGCGAAGATTGACCTTCGTCACTGACTGACCTCGTTATTCTGACAGCAAAACAAGGCTCCAAATGTATCACTGTTAAAACTCGGCAGGGGAAATAGGGGGTAGGCGATAGGGGAAAACTATTCAATTTTGCATGCCTAAACTGGTACAACACAGTGAACTGCGCATTCACCTAACATCTGGAAATGTAAAATTATATACTGTGTTGTAAAGTTGTCTGTGTATAAAGATTTGAATTTGAATTTTAATGCCATAAGTTTCAATGCTAATCCTCAAATTGCGTTACTCGCCTATGTGCTCCCTGGATGTTATACCACGCCTGCTATTTTTAAGCAGGGCAAAAAAAAGCTTATAATAAACTTACGTGAGTAAACTTACTGAGTCAACGAACACATAGACAAGCGAAATAGATAAATCAAGTGAAACCATTAGTCTCTCATCAGACGGGCCCTTTTCAAGTTGTAGAAGTAGTTTGAATTCATTCAACATGGCTTCATCACCTGACTGGAACATTTCGAAGAACTATCTTCTTGTCAGCAAAAAGAACATTTCTGTCATTGAGGAAGATGCTTCAGACTTTCTTACAGATGTTAGCATCAGACAGATAGCTTTGGATGCTATCGAAGTTAAAGTTACTGAGGATAGCATTAAATCCTTATCGGCTTTTGGGAAAGCAGTTGCATACGACGGATTTAATCCTCAGACTATTATCATTGAGTTTGCTACCAAAGCAGCAGGAGATAAGAGAACTGATGAAGGCACGTTTGAGTTCTCAGAAGATGGATTGACTTACAGTATCTCGAAGAATGTCCAATTGCTAGCAACACTCTTTCAAGTTAGGGATAATAATCTGTTCAAAATCCTTAAATAGTCTTCCTAAAATCAAAAATAAACATAAATAGTACTAAATCCTTAAATTAACTAATTACAATTAAAAACGGACGTAAACACGTTCAAAATCTTACGATACCAGCACTTAGCACAAATTTACACAACTTCAAGCAAATCACAAGCCAGAAAAAAAAACGGCACAAGATAATCTCAACAATAAACAGGAGCAAAGCAGGCCACCGCCAACTGGAGCGCGCGCGCGGAGGGATGTGAAGTAGTCCATATATTGTGAATGTGTGAGTGCCCTGTCTGTCAAACTCTCAGTATTAAACTTACCATGATTTGTGACACCCGTGTTCTTATTTCCACAAACGAAAATAAAAATGGCGCAGTCGTTTTTAGGAAGTCTGACTACGTTTGATTATAAATCATGCGAGTGGTTAATTTATAAAGGTCGGTTTTTAAAGTCAACGATGTGAAGGAGGAATATAAATGTGCAATTTTAATAACTCATCTATCTGATGATTCATATCGGTTGGTGCGTAATCTAGCATACCCAGTGGATTTGGTGGCGCTAGATTATAAGAAGCTGGTGTAATTGCTTGATACTCATTTCAAACAGAAGCAATGTTCATTTTCGGACAAGGCCAAAGTCCTATGGCAAAGCTGGCAAACCTCGTCAAATGGGACGAGCTCGCAGCCCGCCTCAACAGCGAGGGGCTCAGCTGCTCCAGAACAGGGAAGGGAGCAGCTGAAGGAGTGGCTAAAAGTAAGTGTAATTATAACATGAAAATAAGTTTTAATGTTTGCGAGTTTGCAAGTTGTGAAGTGACGACGACATGTCAAGTTAAACCTAAATTTCCCTTAAAATCAGCCCGTCATATCACTGTTATAATTTAAAGCTCATCCAAAGAAGTGCGCATTTAAACCTTAGTGGTGGGAGGTCACTGGTGGCATACCTACTAACACCAAAAACCATACTTATACTATTAATCCATACTAACATTATATATACAAAAGTATCTGTTTGTCTGTCTGTTTTCTTTTGACGCTTAAACCATTGAACCGATTTTGATGAAATTTATCATGGAGATTTATGTAGTTTGAAACCCTGGGAAGGACATAGGATAGTTTTAATCCTGAAAATCATCTGGAAACCAATAATTTCTCTAGCAAGGTGGCCTTTTAATATCAGTGCCAAATTTGTAATGAAGAAACCTGAGAAAAATAGGCTATTTGCTATACTAATGTAAAACATAGACAAAGTCCGGGGCAAAACGGCACTATAAATTAAGTCAAAATCCAATGATTTGTTTATCTTATTGTTAAATCAATTCCAATTAATTCTTCAAAAAATTTTGGGTTTATAAATATCCTTAATACTAACCACATAAATAAAACAGATGAATGAGGCGCGCTGCAGCAGAGGAGAGAGCAAGACCCAGTCCCATGCTAGGAGCTAACCTGTGTTAAATCATTATAGGTGACTTATTTAATTAAATAATGCTTGTCATTTCTTAAATATAGTAATTAACTTTAATAGTACTGGAATGGGGCAAATTGAAAAGCCCACGCTAAGGCAGCAGTGCGCCGCCAAGAGGGGTGTGCCACAGGCGGCGGAAGCATGCCCAAGAAATTGATAAGCCTAACCGATAGGGGGGAGCGGATACTGGCACTGTTGGGGCCCGTGGCTGTGCATGGCAACATGAACTATTTAATGTTTTATACTATTGTGTTGTGTTTATGTACTATTTAATTTAAAATCATGTTTAATGATTAATAATGACTTGGTAAAATAAGTATTAGTGATAGTAGTAGAATAAGCATAGCAGAGTACATATTATGTATTATCTGCCTGCCTACATAGGCACTAACATAATATGTAATTTAATAATATGTGCTACTGACTGACTATTCTCATATATGTATGATAGTAGTCAGAAGAATATATTATTAAATTTTATTGTTTTTTTATTTGATTTGTCAGTAGAATGTTAGACTTTAATTTAAAATAATGTTTAGTGATTAATAATTACTCATTAAAGTAAGTATTAGTAGATAGTAGTAGAAGAAGAAGCAGCAGCATAGCAGCAGAATAGTTAGTAAAAAAGATGATAAATTAGATTTTAATGTAACAGGGTGATAATGCGGCTCCTTGGCCTCCACACTCCACGGCGGCGGCGGAGGCGGTCGAGAAGGCGGTGGAGGTGGAGGTGCCGGCATAACAAGGGGCTTGGTCTCTTGTTGACTAGCCGGTTTTTTTCGCACCGTCACCGCTACAATCACCGCAACCGTTGCTGCAACCGTCACCGACCTACACGCAGGCATCCAGTTTCCGCCTATAGCCGCCGCTACGAGTGCACACCCCAACACCACCACCAGTATCTCCACCACCACCATCCCCGCCACAAATTGTGTTGCCCGGGCCCCTCCGTTTCCATCTGATGCGACACAACCTCGCGCAAGAGATACAAACATTTTATTTGTTTCTTGTATTAGAAAGCAAAATAATTTGACTTTAATTTTTCTTATTGGTGGAATAAAAATTGTTATTATTTAATTTTTTACCAGTCTTACCAAGAGGTATCATGCCATCCAGTTACTGGGTTGTGGAGATCAGACAGGCAGTCGCTCCATGTAAAACACTGGTACTCAGCTGAATCCGGCCCCAACAATAATTGGGAAAAAGGCTAGGCAGATGATGATTATTTTTTTTTTTATAGAACTCGTGGTGCCCGTGCGTCCGTGCTGAGGGCGTGGGGAGGACATGTATGTATTACCTATTTGTTTTGTTAAGCTTTCTTTAGAATCCTTTATTACATATTACGTTTTGTATTTCAACATGTCTAGGAATCAAAATTAAATTATGTTTTCAGACAATCGGATGGTCCCGTCTGTACCCCAGTGGGTCACTGAACTGGAGGAAAGGTGCATCCGGAACGAGCAGAGGACTGCAGAAGCCAACCAGGGCCTTGCCAGGAATATGCAGGGCCTTGACAGGAATATACAGGGCCTTGACAGGAATATGCAGGACCTTGACAGGAAAATGCAGCGCATAGCTGACTCCTTACATATTCTTGTGCATGCAGTACTAAGAATGGAAAAGAAGTGAGTTTTTCATGTGGGAATCGATGGCCAAATCCGAAACTACGTCAAATATCGAAAAACACTGGGCCAGGGGCTGTCGCTGCCGTTTTTCGCTATTCCTCATAATTTTTACTACTTTATATATTTTCTTTACTTTTACATAATGTTTAATACTTTAACATGGGATAGTAGTACGTTAAATTAGCTCCTAGTATAGGTGATATTGTTTTGTCTTTGATAGATAATTATAACAAGTATGGCATGTGACTATTTAAATAAATACTGTATTTTCGTTTTATTTGATAATAGGCAACTATTTATAAATGTCAAGACATCTCTTACTATGGCGTTTTCAATGTGCCGATAAATTTTAACTGAAGAATAAATATCAGCGGTATGACATTTTCAATGCAAGAGCTGCTGTCAAATTGACATTTTAATTCCTCAGATAGAATATAACTGACGATTGAAAAATCTGCTCTCAATCTATTGTCCTTGTTATTTTCCTACGTTGTCACTTACTTCTTAGGTTAATTATTTCGTATTTCAGATTTTTTTTTTTCACGCACGCTGCACTTGTTGGTATTGGAAGTACGTGTGACGTCATTAAATCATGAATTTCCACTTTATAAGTACAATGGTTTGCTACAAAATACAAACTGTCATATTTATTAAGCATCAACAGACAAATGTCGAAGTACCTACCTAAATTATTATTGTGTTGTCAAATAACTACAATTGTTAGAGTACCCACCTGAGTAAATATTGTTGTGTGTACAGGAAATAACTGTAAACTTACATATAAGCCAAAGTGATGATATTCCTATAAAATATTACGTAATTTGTAATGATCATTGTGATGGATCCTGGATTTTATATTACCATTTTAGTATTATAAGTCCTTTGAGACAATTAGTAAAATACTGTCAGTTAGTATCAATATTCTTTCGAATATTGATTAAGAATAACTAAATAGGCGATATTCAATTCCTTAATTGTGTTGATACGTTTTAAAAAGGTTTCATTACTCGAGAATTGATTATATACCTAATTGTGAGATTATTCATAGAAATGTAGAAAATGGTGGTGACGTTTGACGGGTCGGCTCGTTGCTATAAATAGTGGGTAATTCGTAAGTTGACACACTTTGTTGTGAACTACGAGCCAGTACAGACCAGTTGTTATGTTGTGATAGTGATATTGATATTGTTTTCCTGAATTGTTATATTTTGTGAAAGATGGACTACACAAGCTTCACGTAAGTTATTTTATATTATAACTTGGTTATTGCTAATGGTTGTGTAGAAAGTCTATTTAATATTGTGGCCTTTATTCATAACTAGCTGTTGCCCGCGACTTCGTCTGCGAAGCATTAGTAATTCGAATAGCTTATTTTTTATATCGCAGCATAATATTGTGGGTTTTCCATACAAACTTCTACCTCTCTTTCCACCCCCTTAGGTAAGATTTCCGGGATAAAAACTATGCTATGTCCTGCCCAGCGTCTCAAAATATTTACGAACCAAATTGCATCTAAATCGGTTCAACGGTTTAAGCGTGAAAAGGTGGAAAGAGAAACAGACAGAGTCACTTTCACATTTATAATATTAACTCCGCCCGCGACTTCGTTCGTGTGATGGCAACCAAAAATAAGCTGCTATTAAACCTGAGACAAACGGTCCAGTTCGGTAGTTCCAAATCGATGTAGAGGTCAACATCCTAGTGCCATTTGATTCTTCAAAGAAACTTTGACACCCCTAAATCGTCTTCTGGGGGTAAATCCGAAAAACTAATGATGCCATCCTTTATTATTTTGCCAAAGGAATAAGATTTTTATTCAAATAAATGTATCCCTTTTAACCCTTTAAAAAGATGAATTTCCAAAAACCCCTCCTAAGTGCTCCCCAACGTCATAAAAAGAAGCTATGTGCAGTAAAAGTAATCAAAAATCTTTACCACCCCGAAGTCGTATTTTAAGGGTAGTTTCGAAAAACTAATTATTGAAAACCTTTATTGTTTATTTAGGTTGGTATTTATGTCAAGTTTCATGTTTATTGACCCAAGAAATCAGATTCTTCAAAAAAATTAACATCCCCTAAATCGTCTTTTGGGGGTAGTTTCAAAAAATAATAAGAGCAACCTTTATTATTCATTTAGGTTAGTATATTAGTGGCAAGTTAATTGACCCAAGATTTTTTTTTTTTTAACAGTACTAATACCAGGAGGTATTACAGTGTTTTTTGGGGGTAGATGCAAAAAACTAATAATGACAACCTTTATTGTTTATTTAGGATGGTATTTATGTCAAGTTTCATGTTTATTCACCCAAGAAATCACATTCTTCAAAAAAAAAATACATCCCCTAAATCGTCTTTTGGGGGTAGTTGCAAAAAACTAATAATCACAAACTTTATTGTTTATTTAAGCTGGTATTTATGTCAAGTTTCATATTTATTCACCAAAGAAATCAGATTCTTCAAAAAAAATAACATCCCCTAAATCATCTTTTGGGGGTAGTTTTGAAAAACTAACAATGAGAGTCTTTTTTGTTTATTTAGATTAGTATTTATGTCTACTTTCAAGTATATTAACTGTAGTAATAAGATTCTTCAAAAAAACTTTAACACCCCTAAAACGACTTTTAGGGGTAGTTTCAAAAAATAATAATAGCAACCTTTATTATTCTTTTAGGTTAGTATTTGTGCCAAGTTTCAAGTTTATTGACCCAAGAAATCAGATTTTCCATACAAATTTCAACAACCCCTAAATCATTATTTGGGGGTAGTTTCGAAAAACTAATAATGTCAATCTTTATTATTTGCTAAGTTTCAAGAATTTTGGTCAAAGGAATTAGATTTTTCATACAAACTTTCAACCCCCTTTTTACCCCCTTAGGGGTGAAATGTTCAAAAATCCTTTCTTAGTGCACACTTACGTCACTTGAAGAACCTTTCTGCCAAATTTCATGCTTCTAGGCTTAGCAGTTTTGGCTGTGCGTTGATTGATCAGTCAGTCAGTCAGTCACCTTTCGCTTTTATAGATATAGATAGATGTTAAATTGATTTAAGGGCTAGTCATGTTCCTTGCCTTATCCTTGTTGTTTTGATTATATAACATTGTGAAATGTTACAAGATTCATTATAATAATAATAATAATAATAATAGGAGGTCAGGTCATATCTCACCTCCTTTACATGGATGATCTGAAGCTCTTTGCCTCCAACAACTTGCAACTGATGAAGCTACTGAAGGTTACAGAAACCTTTAGTGACGCCATCAGGATGGAATTTGGTGTGGACAAATGTGCAGTCATGCATGTAAAGCGAGGGGAGATTATGGAATCCGTGGGAATACAACTCTCGGATTCCATACACCTTCGATCCCTTTCCTCAACCGAAACTTACAAGTATTTGGGTATGTCGGAAGCACTAGGCATCAACGCTACTGACGTGAAACAGTCGTTGAAGGAACGCTTCTTTGGCCGCCTGAAAAAAGTACTAAATAGTCTTTTATCAGGCGGAAACAAGGTGCCTTTAACGGCTGGGTCATGCCGGTCTTGATGTATTCTTTCGGCATACTCAAATGGACTCAGACAGAACTTGACGCCCTGGATAGGAGAGTCCGCACATTGCTTACCGCAAATCGTATGCATCACCCACGATCATCGGTTATGAGACTGTATATCCCGCGGAAGTGCGGTGGTCGTGGCTTTTTAAATGCTAAGACCCTGCACAACCGCGAGGTATGCAGTCTTAGGGAATACTTCCAGGCCGTCGACGTGGGTATGCATCGAGATGTGGTAGCGGTGGACAAGGGCCTTACCCCGCTCTCCTTGGCTAACGAGAACTGGCGCAAACCTATAGTACTAGATACTAATGACCGCAGGGAGGTATGGCAGAGCAAGGAGCTTCACGGACGCTTCTACTGGGCCCTACATGGGTCCGATGTTGATCTTTTAGCGTCCGTGGCCTGGCTGCGATTTGGTGACCTTTTCGGGGAAACCGAAGGTTTTGTCTTTGCGATTATGGACGAAGTTATGATGACGAACAACTACCGGGAATACATTGTGAAGGACGGCACAGTTGACATCTGTCGGGCATGTCACCGGCCGGGAGAATCTATCCGTCACATTATCTCCGGTTGTTCTAGTCTGGCTAACGGAGACTACTTGCATAGACACAACCTTGTAGCCAGGATTATCCATCAGCAACTTGCTCTTAAATACAATCTTGTGGAATCGGAAGTGCCTTACTATAAGTATGTGCCCGACCCAGTTCTCGAAAATGGCAATGTCACATTGTATTGGGATCGGTCTATCATCACTGACAGGACTATTGTTGCCAATAAGCCTGACATAGTGGTGATAGACCGACTAGAGCGTCGCGCAATGATTGTTGATATAGCGGTCCCCCATGACGAGAACCTCGTGAAGGCTGAGAGAGATAAGAAAAGCAAGTATCTTGATCTGGCTCGCGAGGTTGTCGACATGTGGGATGTGAATACAGCAGTCATTGTGCCGATAGTCTTGACGGCCAATGGCATAATAGCCAAGAGCCTCGACGAACATCTGAGGAGGCTCTCGTTGGGCAGCTGGATCGGCTTGATCCAGAAAGCGGTACTCCTGGACACGGCGCGTATCGTCAGGAGATTCCTCTCTCAGGAGCCCTGACCACCGGTAGCTTGGACCCTGTTCCCGATACCGGTGGGCTACTATTTTTGTATTTTTTAATGTTTTTTTATTTTATTTTTATAGAATAATATTTAAAAATGTAAAGATATGTATATATAAAATGAATAAATGGAATAATAATATAATAATAATATCGTTCGTTCGTTATTATTGTGATTAGATATACTTTTACAAGCATTGTTGCTTCCGTGGAGTTTCTTGCCCTTCTTCTCCACGAGAATAGGTCTAGCGAACGGGCGGTAAGCTCTCTGAGCCTCAATATGAATTAATTGACAAGCCTAATTGAAATAAATACATAGTCTTGTCTTTTTGTGCTTTTCTTCATAAAACCTTTCCCTTATCCACAAAATACATAGGAACTCTGATACACAGTAAATAACCATCTTGACATATATCGATACTTTTGTATGGAGTTCCTCCATGATTCTAACACACTCGTAAACAAATTATTATTTTGATTATTCTGTTCGGCCCACTTAATTGTGCAATTATGAGTGGCGCTGTTCGTATAGGACGAACCGCGCCACTCATCAAAAATAATCAAAACCGATCTTATTCAAAATATAAGTGCCAAAACTCTGCCGGGACGGCCAATTTAAGGAGGATATCCCTATTTAGAATGTTCTGTCGCGGTTTTGCATCACGGAGAGAGTGTGTCGTATGACCATTATAAACTTAAGATACATCGGCACAAAAAAGGAAATTGATAACTCTATTACTGGTGCGTAGGGCTTAAAGTCGATAAGCGGTACGTGAACATTTAAGTTTTAACTGTGCGTGTACCTTGCCTTTAATTTTTTTTAGCAAACTATGCAAACTTATTTCGGTCATAAGACCATGGTTTTTAGGATCAGGATAGAAAAGAAGCAAAAATATATTTGCGACTTACAAAATTAAACAAATATTAGTTTGCTTCCCTTAATTCATTACTTGAACCTTGACCTACGTTCGAGGATCGTTTGTTTTCGTTAATTCAAATTGCATCGAAAAGAAAAGAGATTTGAAGTAGTTGTGTACAATTAGTGACTGCTTAGTTTAAATGTACGTAAGTAAGTAAGACATTCAGTGTAAATAAATTTAAGTAGTTTTTGTACTGTACAGTTAGTGACTGTTTCATTTATTTTAAGTGTAAATAATTTTGTACAGTCAGTTGTTTTATAAACAAAAAAATGTTATTGGGTTCACGAAAACGAAGTGCAGTGTGGAATCATTTTGAGGAAGTAGAACCAAAAAAGCAAAATGCCTTTATTGTGCGAACATTCTTATTGTACCCCCACTGGAAATTGTGGTAACTTGGGTAGACATTTAAAAAGTAAGTAAACACCCTACAGTACCCCTCATGCTGAAAGGCAGCCAAGGCAGTAGGCATATTTTCAAGAAACTCAGGAGACATTTTCGCCAATATCAACTACGACAGAACCTGCTATTTCCAATGCCCCTGCCCCTGACCCTTTCACCGCTGGGTTACCTCCTCATCAGCCATCCATCAAGGAATATGCGCTCATGACAAAATCCGTGCCACCTTGGCGTGCGGAACTTCTTGATGAGAAGCTTGTACGTATGATTGCAAATGGCTATTATCCATTCAATATGGTGGAGGACGAAGAATTTAAAAAAACTCTACATTTGCTGTGCCCAGGGTACAAGCTGCCAACAAGGAAAACACAGTCAGCGTCGTTAATTCCCAAAATGTGCAAAAAACAGGAAGAGAAAGTGAGGCACAAGATGGAATCAACGATTTGACGCATTTAAGTGAAAAATAAAGAAACACGATTCATCGCAATTACATCTACAAAATGTAATGAGTTTGTCTGTGTTGGGCACCGTCAACATTCGTCATCAATTAGATTGTGTGTACAGGTCCATTATAAAAAAGTTTAACGAACAAGTTGATAAAAATCGGTATATATTATCACGCCTTATCGACTGTGTCAAGTTTTGTGGTGCATTTGAGTTAGCTTTGCGAGGTCACGATGAAACAAGCGAGTCTACTAATGCTGGTGTGTTCCGCGGGCTAATAGATTTTGTGTCTGAATTGGATATAGTGATGACAGAGCATCTCTCATCGTCTACTGTCTTCAAAGGTACGTCAAAAACGATACAAAATTATATTTTGGACTAAATTTTATTTGTGTACCACTAAGAATTGTCGGATATTATAAAAAAAAATAATTACGTAGCAGTTCAAGCTGACGAAACTACCGATGTGTCCACAATTATGCAAATGGTAATGATTTTAAGATACGAAGAGTGCGGACAAGTTTATGAACGGTTCTGTAAATGCTGAGGGACTTAGGTCTGCTATACTGACAGAATTACAGGCACTTCAGATATAACTCCGCAACAACTAATAGAACAATGTTACGATGACGCCTCTGTAATGAGCGGACGTGTTGGTGGGGTACAGGCTAAAATAAAAACTGTCTATCCAAATGCTCAATTTGTTCATTGTTACGCTCACCAACTAAATTTAATAAAAGAAAAAGTGTGAGCCAAAACAAAACCGTACAGAAATTTTTTGCTAACCTTCAAGCGTTTCCAAAGTTTTTTACGATCTCCTAAGCGTACAGAGATTTTGAAAACTATTGTATCAAAGAAGATTCCAGCTGCTCCACAAACTAGATGGAACTTTAATTCGCGTACAGTCAACTCAGTACATTGCAACAAAGAGGCCTTAAAAGAATGCATCACTACCATTATAGAAACTCAAAATTATACCAATTCTATAAATCAGGCTGATATGCTTATAAGATATTTAAACGACAGTACTTTTTTATACTGGCTTGATTTTTTTCAATCTATTCTGCCACACTGTGAAATTTTATTCAAACAATTGCAAAAAAGAGACATTGATTTAGTTTACATAGTCTCAACGATTTTGAAATCAGAATACAGAATGCACGAGACTCCATTGACCAACATGAAGAATCGCCTCTAAAAAGGAAGAGATGTTCTAGCTCCGCCATAGCAAAAGAAGTGTGCGATATTATTATTACTCAAGCTAAAGACAGATTAAATTTTTGTAATCATTTAATAGCTGCAAAATTATTTTACTGCGAGAACTTTACCTCTTTCCGTTCAACATTTCCTGATCAAGATTTCAAGGCCACAATTTCTACTTTCACTGATTTGTATCAATACAAATTGAAAAACGAACTCTCTGCAATATACAATCGCGACGATTTCTGCAACGCAAATAGTGCAATTACTATTTTACAATTATTTTACAATAATGATCTCACTGAATCCTTTTCCGAATCTGTGAAACTACTTCAAATTCTTTGCACTATACCAATGACTTCGGTCGAAAGCGAGCGATGTTTTTCTACACTAAAGAGAATTAAAACTATTCTCAGAAATACCATGTCCCAGGACAGGTTAAATGCACTTTCTGTGCTCACTATTGAAAAAAAATTATTCAATCAATACCAAACTTTAATCAAAAGGTGATCGAACATTTCGCTGCGGAAAAAAATCGGCGTATCGTTTTAATTTATAAAAATAAAAATACCTATAGACAAAATGTTGTTTTATTGCAATTTTGAATTCGAATACTTAGTGATCTGATATAGTGATGATCCACCAGCCGCTACTGCATATGGCCCCAGTATGATTAAGTAAAGTGAAAAGCGTCGTCGAGTTTTTCACGCGAATCATAAATTGGTCACAATGCAGAAACCACAAAGTCTTCCAACCCCTAAACTGAATTAAGATGTCCCCACCAGGTGAAAGTATCTACGATATGCTGCATCGCTTTAGCTCGGCGAAAGATGCTATTATAGCCCTCATCAGACTTTACCTTCCACTGAGTAATAACGACTGGGTGGTATTTCAATCGGTTCTGCCTGTATAAACAAAAACAGAAATAACAGTCGAAGTGAGCGGCGAAAAAAATGTGTCATTAGCTAAGGTCATTCCATTGTGTAGAATTATTCTGGGTCATATTAGGAGGATCAGGCTGGAAGTGCAAAACTCGGATGCTAATATACCAGAAAAATGAAATCTCATCGAGCATTTGCACAAGGAGCTGAATCAGAGAATCGGTCACATCGAATCAAATATATTAAGCGCAGCATCTTCAATTATGGATCCACGTTTTAAAAATAAGGGATTCCATGCGCGGAATCTACAATTCTGGAGCCACGTTTTGAAAATAAGGGATTCCAGGACTTGAGATTGCACGATAGGGCTCTGAAAGACTTAAAACTTAAAATTGGACGTAGTTCCTCAAGGACAACAACAACGCCAGCGGTAGAGGGCGTAGAGGCAGTGCAACCAGAACCTGGTCCTCCTAGTCACTCGATTTGTTTGAGTTTGACCAAGAAGTTGTTAGGCAAATACCAATCAACCCAACGGCGGTAAGAATCGTAGAACTCGATAAATACCTACAAGAGCCGCTTTTAAAGCGTACAGAAGACCCCTTAAAATGGTGGCACACCCGGAAGAATATATATCCTCTGTTATTTAATTACTTACTTACTTACTAAGCGACTTATCCTGCATACTGCCGTCAGATGGTTAAGAAGCAAATGAAAAAAGCTAGAACGGAAATGAAAATTTTGAAACGTAAAACGGAATGTCAAAGAATTTTTAAGTTTTTGTAGATACTAATGAAATAAATTCTTCCATCCATATTTTTTTTAGTCTACCGCTGTACGTATCGCAACATGATTGTGTCGCGCACTCACGCACCGCGAGTTACAGCACGAGTCACATGCGTTTATGGATGAAGATTATTATAGTAACACATCGTACACGGACAACAATGATACACTGGATCGAGAGGTACAGTCTCTGGGCTCAAGTACATCGATGACTTCACTACCGCGACTTGGATTGCTTGACGGTACATTTTTTTAATATATACCAGAGGAATGAACAGCGCATAAAATCACTGCTCTGTGTACTAAATGCTTGCCTAGTACTACTAAAGTCAGGGGATTTGATAATTGTACATCTAATTTTCTGAGTCACCTCAAACGGAAACATGGACAAAATTGCGTAAATGAATATAAAGCATATATAAAAAGGAACAAAGAAGTTAAAAGGAATACCTGGTTCCTGGAGAAAAATCGAAGAAAGGTGAAGACATCAAGTTATATACTCAATAGGACTTTGTATAAAATATTATTGAGTACTTTATTCACTCCACTGAGATCTGTAGAAAACCCATACTTTTCGGAAATATTCACCAATTTGCAGATATCTGATAAGGGTTTAAAACTTAAGTCGTCGAAGTTTGAGTCGCCGCATAAATATTTATTATGAAAAACAAATGTCTGCTATTAAAACGGAATTAATGGATGTTGAATTCGTGAGCACAACAACAGATATCTGGCATGGAGAGAAGAGAACCTTTTTAGGTATGACAGCACTGGTGTTCAGGATAAGGTTGATATTTGCTTAGCAGGAATTTGGTTAGTTAAAATGCGTGTTTACTACAAGACTGTTTATTTGCGACTAAATGGTGGTGGGGATCATGTCCCCACCACCATTTCCACCACCACCTCCACATACAGACGTTAACAGATGCATAGCAATAGCATAATATAGATATAACATGCCGCCCACCAAAAGGACGTAGTTCTTTTATTTATAAATCTAACCTTAACATTATACTCTTTTCACCCGACTATTATAATGATAATGATGATGACCACGCAGTAATCAGGACAGTAATAGATAAATATCTTATTTATATCTTATCTTTAGCATTTTACTCAGTAGCAATGGGTAAGGGGCAAAACTTCTAACATCTCTTCACGACGCTGTTGCCACTTTTTATGCTGTAGACTCTGGTTATGCCGTCTTCTCCAGGATGTTTGTCTACCACACGACCCAGAGAAAATTTGCCAGGCGGTAATCCATCGGTTTTTATTAAAACAACATCACCAATCTTGAATTCCTCTGCTTTCTTTAACCAAATGGGACTTTGTTGCAATCGTGTAAGGTACTCTAGTTGCCAACGTCACCAGAAATCGCCAAGCAATTTTTGAGTGTATTGCCATCGAGACAATGAATTAACAGTTGTATCTTTGAAATCAGGCGATGGCACAACGTTACGTAACAAAATTACGGCCCTGGTCACTCCATATATCGCTACATTCAATGTAATAACTGCCTTATTTTGATACACCGCCTAACGGTGTTATTATCTGTGGTTATAGGGATATACGATGTAATCTGTGGTGCGCACTCTCCCAACTTGAACCGTTGGTATGTAACGACTGTGTGATCGTGCTAAGTGGTGATAATAAAAAACCTAAGAAGACCTAGACTTTTACTACCAAAATAACCATTTTCATCAGGTTATGGGCCCAGTCCATATACCAATAAAAGTCTAGTTGAAAATACCGGAGAAAGAAAAATTGCAACACGTGAATTGTGTGGGTTGCAGTTGAAAGTCAAGTTGCCGGGAAGGAAAAACTACTTGCTAGAATTGAGCTGCAAGGAAGGATTATTAGCAAGAATTAAGACACGATGGACGGAAATAGTACAGTTATTAAACTGGAAGGAATCAAGAATTGGAACGTTTGGAAATTCCAAACAATGGTTTTACTGCGAGGTCAAAGTCTAATTGACATTGTTGAAGGTAGACTTAAAAAAGGAGAAAATTTGGAGGAAAGAAGGAAATGGGAGACAAATGATGCTAAGGCGCAAACTATGTTGGTGACCAGGATGACCGAAGAAGTGATGCTACACATAATATCCTGCACTACTTCTTCTCAGATGTGGCGAAAGTAAGCAAGTATTTTTGAACAAAAAAGCGAAACAAGTATTCACATAATCCAGCAAAGATTCTTTCAATATAAATATGAAGAAGAAGGATGAAATCATGTGCGTTTATTGCAAAGAAAAATGCTGCAAATAAAAGAAATATCAAGTGTTATAAGTGTAACAAGATGGGTCATTATCAAGCTGAATGTACGAAAAATGAGAATAGTGAGAAAAAGTGTTATTATTGTAACAAGAATGGGCACAACAAAAGTGAGTGTTGGTTTAAAAAAGGGAAAGATAAAAATGCGTTCGTAGTGCAACAAAACCCTACAGAACCGTATCAACAGTCAAAGTGGTTGGTGGACACAGTTGCCAGTGAACATATGTGCCAAGATAAAAACCTTTTTTCAACATTCTCGCCGTTATCAACACAAAAATCCGTTATAATTGGTGATGGTACTCAGATTAGTGTCATTGGTTGCGGACAGGTGGCGCTAGAAGTACATAATGGACACAAGTGGATTGAGTCGACCATAGACAATGTACTTTGTGTGCCCGACTTAAAAATAAATTTATTCTCGGTAAATTGCGCGGCAGATAGAGGGTATATCATCATGACAGATCAAAAAGTTTGCAAGTTTTACAAGAAAAACGAAGTTAGTGTTAGTGGTTGCAAATCGCGTCGGAAATATGTACATCATGGACGTACGTTATAAGTACGGATTTGCAAACACAACAGAAGTAAAATCGAGTTTAAGCGAGTGGCATGAGAAACTAGTACATTAAAACATACAACACGTAAAAATGTGTTAGCGAAAAATAACCTTAAAGTGTTTGACGAGCCTCTTATGAAGTGCCAAGGCTGTCTAAGTGGTAAAGCACACCGTTTGCCATATCATAACAGCGAAACAAAAGCGATGAAAACATGTGAGCTGATACATGCCGACCTCTGTGGACCGATGAAGGAGATATCTGTTGGAGGATCAAGGTACTTTTTAATATTAAAAGACGATTACTCTTGCTATAGAACTTTATACTTCATTAAAAGGAAGGATGAAGTGATAAATTGCATCAAAGACTTCATAAACAAAGCAGAAAATGTCACGGGTAACAATATAATTACCTTTAGAAGTGACAATGGCCTAGAATTTATTAATGGGGCTGTTTCAAATTTGTTCTCAAGGCGAGGTATAGTACATCAAACCTCTGTACCGTACACACCGCAGCAGAATGGCAAGGCGGAAAGGGAGATAAGAACCCTGACCGAAGCGGCAACATCAATGCTTTATGCTAAAAATCTTCCGAAGAAATTGTGGGCTGAGGCAGTGAACACCGCAGCATATGTACTAAACAGAACAAGTAGAAGTCATGACCCAGGTAAAACACCCTATGAAATATGGACAAATAAACAGTTTGACCTCAGTAACTTACATATCTTTGGTACACCTATATCTGTCCATATTCCAAAAGAAAAAATAAGAAAATGGGATTCTAAAGGGGAGACCGGTATTATGGTGGGTTATGGAGAAAATGTTAAAGGTTATAGGATTTTTTATCCGAAAACAAAACAAGTTCAAGTGAAAAGGGACGTCATATTCTTGGAACCAATAATTGTAAAACAAGAAAGAGTAAACACAGACTCTGTAACAGAATCAGTAAATAATGAGACATCAGTATCTGAACAAAACTCTGAAGAAGAGGTTATGATGGATTCAACCCTAACAAATGAGACGGCAGATGAAGACCAGCAGAGTTTATATGAACCTGAAGAAACAAGCGATGAGTATAGTGAATGTGAGAGTGATAACGCGTCGCAGCTAACTCCATCTCGTCGCATCACACGCATCAGAAAACCAACACAATTCTATACGTGTCAAAACGTCTATACTGCAGAAACAGAACCAGGAACTTATAAAGAAGCTATGCATAGAAGTGATGCCTTTCAGTGGAAGGAAGCTATCAACCAAGAACTTGAGACTTTAAAAGCAAATAATACGTGGACAGTCTGTTCGGTACCTGGGAATCAAAAGGTCATAAGCAGTAAGTGGGTATTCAAAATTAAAAAACTTGATAATATTGTGCAATATAAAGCTAGATTGGTTGCCAGAGGTTTCGAACAGAATGATTCATTAGATTTGTATGATATTCCCCTGTTGCCAAATTGTCAACATTTTTTTTTTTTTATAACGTTGCCCCACACTAGGAATTTCTTCCTGTATCGTGGGTGCGTTTACAAACATATAAACTCACATACACAACACCCAGAGCCGGAACAACTATCTGTAGGTCATACAAATATTTGTTCCGTGCGGGCATCGAACCCGCGACACGCAGCGCAGCAGTCAATCGCTCAACAACTGCGCCAACCATGCGCCCAAAATTTAGATTGTTTATTTCAGTTGCTACTAAATTAAACTTAGCAATACACCAGATGGATGTCACTGGGGCCTTTTTATATGGGGATATTAAAGAAAATGTATTTATTAAATTACCAGAAGGGGCATATAATGGGTGTGAGAGAATATTGTAAAACTAAATAAATCTTTGTACGGATTAAAAAAATCCCCCAAATATTGGAATGAAAAATTTAACAGTGTAATAAGTAAGGCAGGTTATGTAAAGTCAAAGAATGATCCATGTTTGTTTACTAAATGTAGCCAAGAAAACCAAACCTATGTGTTATTGTATGTCGATGACATTTTAATGTTTAGCAGTAATGAGGAACAGATAAGTGATCTTAAATCACACTCACAAAAAGTATTTAAAATGAAAGATTTGGGACTAATTTCAAATTTCCTTGGCATAAATGTTGTCAGAAATCCTATTTAGAAAATATATTGAAAAGATTTAATATGGAAAATTTTAAACCTATATCTACTCCTATTGACGAAATGTAATTCGAAATGTAATTTGTAAGGTTGCGGGGATCCGCTGGTTGCGAGACGCACGGGACCAATGTGACGACGCTTGGGGGGGGGGCGATGTCCAGCAGTGGACGTCTTTCGGCTGAAATATATGACCAAGTACCAGACCTGACATATATTACAGTGTGAATTATTTAAGTCGTTTTCAAAATTGTTGTAATAAGACACATTTTATATATGCTTTGAGAGTCCTGAAATATTTATATTGGACAAAAAATCTTAAATTGAAATATTTTAAGAATAATAATGCTGATATTATTGATTGTTTTGTTGATGCCGATTGGGCTGGTGATGTAACCGATAGAAAGCCTACTACAGGATTTATAATAAGAATGTTTGGAAATGTAATTAGTTGGCAGTCTAAAAAACAAAGTAGTGTAACAAAATCTTCTACGTTTGCTGAATACATTGATAAATGATAAATGATTTTATTTCAGTAAGTTGGTTTGTACAAACGCTTTTACATGTCTAACATATTTTTTTTTAAAACTAGATGAGGTCGGCGTTTCCTATCTTACTACTCTGAGAAGAAAGGCCGAAACAAACTCAGAGGTCACAGTCTCTTTTAAAGTCCTGACAAAATCTTGGTTCTGTTATATCTATCCAATGTACCCTAATATGCTTACCCAGCACCTAACCAGCACAGTCAGCTCCTCATCATCAATTCCTCATGCTTCCCGTGTCCAGACCTCAGTCCCTTAGCCAGTCGTCATCCATCCGTCAGACCATGCACACGTATCTGTGCCGCGCATCCTCGATTAGTGTATATTACTATATTAAATAAATCCCTTAATTCCAGCAGTAATAATTTCCTTTTTTTAAAAGTGGTTTTAAATCCCCATTCTAACATTGGTGGCAGCGGTGGGATAGTAAATATCCGGGAAAACGTCTCGCGAAATACTAAACCAAGAGGATTGCAGTGTTGTGCAGTGCGTAATAACCTTGAGTGACACTCATCATCATAACTATCCGGGCCAAAAGTAGCCCAAAAATCCAGAAAACCGTCTCATCACCAGTCCACTGTGTAGTGGTACAGGCAGCAGCACTATCCGTGCAGCCTACGGGTCTGCCTACACCCAGCACCGACGAAGATCCAGGCGAGTTCCAGTGTTCCAGGTTTCCAGTACTCCAGTGTTCCAGTTTCCAGAAATGCAGTGTTTTTGGACCCTGTGAGTGATACATAAAGTGTAATTCATCTAACCGTATTCCAATCAGTCTGCAACAAAATAACGGTCTCCAGACGACGCGACGACTCCAGCCTAAACATCCGCTGTAATTATATACTGATAAACCGTTGCAGACTGGTTAACAAACTAATTCATTC
Source organism: Orthosia gothica (assembly GCA_949775005.1). Lineage (NCBI taxonomy): Eukaryota > Metazoa > Arthropoda > Insecta > Lepidoptera > Noctuidae > Orthosia > Orthosia gothica. Next base: position 8,242,410 of record OX459040.1, on the reverse strand, counting down.
GGGTTTGCTTGTTTATTTTTAATTTTAATTTATCCTTTTAAGTGACCTATTTTTAACAAGTAAAATGTCGAAACCCGATTCAAAGAAGGACCTTATAGAAGTTAAAGACGACGAAATTCCTCTTAATGTAATTCTAAAATTTATTAAACCTTTTACCGGTAGCAGAGATAAATTAAATGCTTTCATACAAAATTGCGATAATGCAATCTCTCTAGCGTCCTCTTCACAAGAGCACATAGTCTTCAAATTTATAATTAGTCAACTCGAAGACAAAGCTCAGAGTGCGTGCTCGATAAAAGAGTTCGACACCTGGTGCTCACTTAAGGAATTCCTGAAAGCACAATTCGGTGAACGTAAACATTACGCTCACCTGTTAACCGAACTCCAAGAAAGTAGGCAAAATAGCCAAGAGACTAAGTCAATTCCACCTGCGGATTGATGTTTGTCTCAACTTTTAACCGAAATAACAATATCTAATTCCAAAAAGAGCAAACTTTCCGGTAGGGTGGCTGCAATGGTAGACCTTGCGTTACATACTTTCAACATAGGTTTACAACCTCGCTTAGCAAACATCGTTAGGTGTAGAGACCCTAAGAATCTAAACGAAGCCGTAAACTATGCTATTTCCGAAGAGAAAATCCAACAGTTTACCTATAAACAAAACGCACTTAATAAATTCAATCCAAATAGTGACCGCCGTAATAGTTCGAACATTTCCAACAATAAAATCCAAAAGCCTCAATTCCCTTCGTCCTCATCCGTTTGCCGGTATTGCAAAAAACCAGGGCACAACCTAGAAAATTGCAAACTTAGGGAATACAACAACAATAAAAACAAATACTTCAACCAAAACGCCCAAACTAACTCAAAACATAATTTTAAACCCAGAACAGAATTTAAATCCCAAATTAATTTTGTAGATGAGGAAGAAGGCTATGATACAGTGGATAACACTGATTTAAACTAGAAAATGTCCCGCATAGGTGTCGCACGGGACAGCCTCACCTAATAAAAGACGACACTAATACTCCTTTAAAGACCCATGGACACGGTAACCAGCCCGAAACTCGTGGTCTATCTCCTAATCCTATGACCCATGGACACGGTAACCAGCCCGAAACTCGTGGTCTATCTCCTAATCCTATGACCCATGGACACGGTAACCAGCCCGAAACTCGAGGTCATCCAATAACTCCTTTGAAGACCCATGGACGCGGTAATCAGCCCGAAACTCGCGGTCTTCCGATGAAAGTCAAGCAACAGGGTAACCAGCCTCAAATCGTAGACTCTTCATTATCTAATATCCAAAAGACCCATGGACACGGTAATCAGCCCGAAACTCGTGGTCTTCCGATGAAAGTCAAGCAACAGGGTAACCAGCCCCAAACCGTAGACTCTTCATTATCTAATATCCAAAAACCTGAAGAGAAAAAAATAATTAACCATAAAATATACGAATTTACATCCAATACAAAAAGTAGATACTTACCTTATGTAAAAGTAAAATCTCCTATTTCAACCAGTCATCTATCTCTCCTTATTGACACTGGTGCATCTATAAGTCTGATAAAAAAATCAGTAATTGATGATATGACACAAATCGACGAATCAATCAAATATAAAATAAAAGGCATTGATTCTATTGACAACAACACTTTATTTTAGGACAAATCCCTGTATCCATTACGACATATGATGATAATAATATTTGCAAACACTCAACCCACACATTCAACGTAATAGACAAAATCAGTCTTCCTTACGATAGTGTTATCGGTAACGATATATCCAATGATTGCTCATGTCAAATCGATTATGTAAAAAGTACACTTAACCTAAAAAGCCTAAAACTTAAGATGTACTTTAATGAACCAGTCTACACTATTACACCACGTAGTGAGACAGTAATAGAATGTACAGTTGCGAATCCAGAAATTAAAGAAGGTTTAATTTTAAACCAACACTTATCCGAAAACCTATTAGTAGCTAATTGCATTGTCCAAGTAAAACATAATAATCGTGTAAACATATCTGTTGTCAATACTTCCAATGATCAAATAACGATTGATTCTGACCTTCAATTAAACCTAGATCCCTTCGAAACAAACTCATCAACTCTAGTAGCTACAATGTCTGAATTCCATACTCTTGAACGCACAGAGAAAGTCCTAGAGCTACTTCGTGTATCCCATCTTAACTCAGAAGAGACTGAAGCATTATACTCAGTCTGTTCTCAATTCTCCGACGTATTCCATTTACCTGATGATCACCTAACTTCTACTGATGCTATACAACATAAAATCAAAACCACTTCCGATAATCCTATACATGTCAAGACATACAGATTTCCTGAATGTCATAAGACGGAAGTTGAATCCCAAGTTAACAAAATGTTACAACAAAGCATCATTAAACCTTCCATGTCCTCATGGTCATCACCAATTTGGTTCCCAAGAAGCTTGACGCTTCTGGCCAAAGAAAATGGCTGGTAATCGACTATCGAAAGCTCAATGACATAACCATTGGTGATTCCTATCCTATTCCTAATATATCCGAAATCCTAGACCAATTAGGCAAGTGCAAGTACTTCAGTACCCTAGATTTAGCTTCCGGTTTTCACCAAATTAATATGGATCCTAATGATTCCGCTAAAACAGCCTTTTCCGTACCCACAGGACATTACGAATTTACGCGTATGCTCTTTGGACTTAAAAACGCCCCATCTACTTTTCAGAGACTTATGAATACAGCATTATCCGGCCTACAAGGTATCCAATGCTTCGTATATTTAGATGACATTGTAATATATTCTTATGATATCCCGACTCACATTAATAACCTATCTAATGTATTCTATAGACTCCGTCAATTCCAGTTAAAATTACAACCAGATAAATGCGAGTTCTTAAGAAAAGAAGTCTCGTATCTGGGTCATGTTATTACAGATAAAGGCGTAAAACCAAATCCTGATAAACTAAAAGCAGTTCATGAATTCCCTATACCTACATCTCCTAAAGACATAAAATCATTTCTTGGTTTTGTTTCTTATTATCGCAGGTTTATCCCCGACTTTTCAAATATTGCTAAACCCTTAACAAACTTATTAAAAAAGAACGTTGAATTCTTATGGTCAAATGAACACCAATTAGCTTTCGAAACCTTAAAAAATAAATTAACTTCAGCCCCATTATTAATATATCCAGACTTTTCAAAACCATTTATCCTAACTTGCGACGCATCCAATTACGCGATTAGCGCTATCCTGTCTCAAGGTGATATAGGCAAAGATAAGCCTATCGCTTATGCTTCCCGTACTCTAAATAAGAGCGAGTGTAATTATAGCACAACGGAGAAAGAATTGCTTGCAATACTCTTCGGCTGTAAAACATTCCGACCATATTTATATGGCAGAAAATTCCAGATCATTACTGATCACCGTCCTTTACGTTGGCTTTTCAACCATTCTGATCCTAGCAGTAAACTCCAAAGATGGAGACTTAAATTAGAAGAATACGAGTATGAGATAATCTATCGCAAGGGAAAATAAATAACGCTGCAGATGCATTATCTCGCTATCCTCCTACTAAACTCGTAAATCCTATAAATCCTATACCTGAACCCTCTAATCAGGATATGAACCTACCTGATCCCAATGAGTTGTCCAACCCAAATAACTCTCCAATGCTCCCTTCTGATGATCTTGTCCAACTTGAAGATCTAATAGATCCCCTCGTTCAACCTGAACGTTTACCAGAATTAGGTAATCTAGATGACCTAGAAGTAACAAACCGAAATAATAACTTACCTTTATCTTCCGCTGATACTTCAGACCTTCCAACACCCCCAGATGTCCTAAGTCCCAGTAGCTTCGGTACCTTAGATGGTAATTACTCAGATTTCCTTAAAATCGCTTCTAAAGATTTTAACCCAAATGTAACTATCATAGAACACAACCAAAGCTTATCTAAAACTGATAAGAAAATAATCATTATTCCTACATCCATAGACATGGACGAATCTGTCCCCTACATACAAGAAGTAACATGTAATTTTCCTAACCAAGACGAATTTGCATTATTAGAAAGATCACTACATTCCTTCTTGAAATATGATTTTGATAATAAAACATATTATTTCCTTTTTACTAAAGTTAATCACTTTGATACCTGTACTTATGAAGACATCTATAAAAGTCTTAAGGCCATTAGAAATGAATTAATAATTACACTATTAGGCCAAGAAAATGCCGAAATAGCTATATCTGATTTTAATAACCCCTTTGATAACCATCAGTACCTCAAATTATATAATATGCTCCTATATCTATTTCACAATTCAGAAATAACAATACATATTTATAAAAATACCATTATATATCCATCATTAAGCGAAATACCTAAAATTATGAAAGAAAACCACGATTTACCTATAGCCGGTCATTTAAGCCTTTCTAGAATGTTAAAACGCATACAAGAAAAATATTATTGGAAAAATATGCGAATAGATATTGGAAATTATGTTAAAAAGTGTTCACAATGCCAAACAAATAAAGCACTTAGAAAAGTAAATCGTGCTCCAATGCAGATAACTTCCCTCTTAACACATGCCTTTGAGCGTGTAGCCTTCGATATTGTAGGACCATTACCCGAAGCTGGTAATGACAAATATAAATATATCCTTACACTTCAAGATGACCTTACTAAGTTTTCAGCTGCTTATCCAATTACCAACACTACGGCAGAAGATACCTGTGAATGTTTAGTTCATTTTATCACATTGTTTGGTATACCCAAAACTATACTCACCGACCAAGGTACCAACTTCACAGCTGAACTGTTTAAACAAACCTGTAATCTCCTGAAGATAAAACAACTCTGGTCCACCCCTTATCATCCTCAAACTCAGGGTGCTCTAGAAAGAAGCCACTCCACACTAAAAGAATACTTGAAATCTTATATAAATAATGAACAAAACAACTGGCCTCGTTTCGTTTACACTATGTTCGCCTATAACACGGCAGTCCATTCTACTACTCATTATTCCCCCTATGAACTCCTATTCGGTAATAAGCCCCGGCGTCATGTCAAACACCACTTTGACGAAATGAAACCAGCACCTTAATAACAAATAGTTAATCTACATTAATTCTTATTCCAGAATCGTTTACATTTATCCCATCTTGGCGTCAACTGATCAAGAATATATACAACCAGCATCAAACGACGCAGGTATATATTTCGACCCAATTGGCTCCTTAAAAATAACTGACGACACTTTAGACATTATCATACCGATAGATATTTCTTTCATTCAGCCACACCTTGAAAATATTAAAGACATATATAATGGACGAAGAACGAATGAATATAAATATGGACGAAGATGATGCTATTAAATACAGCAATGCTATTCAAGCTGTAGAAAATGATCTAACCAAACTGGCATCTCTAATGAAAGAAAATATAATGATTACAACATCAACACTGTCTTCACTTAAAGAAATTATTGATAAAATTGATGCAAATGAAGCAAACTTAAGTTATGCTATTGAAGCATTAAATCAAGATGTTAAAAACTTAACATTAGTTTCTGATAAGTTATTATTAAATGATAAATGATAAATGATTTTATTTCTGTAAGTTGGTTTGTACAAACGCTTTTACATGTCTAACATATTTTTTTTTAAAAACTAGATGAGGTCGGCGTTTCATATCTGACTACTCTGAGAAGAAAGGCCGAAACAAACTCAGAGGTCACAGTCTCTTTTAAAGTCCTGACAAAAATCTTGGTTCGATCATGTGAAGACCATGTAGACTGATGTCTGAAATGGTCTTTTGAGGAAAGAACCAGCCAGATTGAGTGGACCTGTCCAGTCAGTGCACGCATTTGTCAATAACCGAGCAGCTCAACTCAGAATTTAAGGAGCTCAACGATTCGACGAACAATACCAAAGAAAGGACATTCGGGTAGGCCGCATAAACTACTCAAACTGCCAGACCATGATTAAAAACTAAGATAAATTAAAAAACAAAATAATGATCCACATAGTCTTCACATTCACAATAATTAAAATAAAATAATATAATACTTTAAAAAGTAAATATTCTTGTCATTGCAAGAAAACAAATAAAAAAAAAATTAAAAATTTAAAAAATAACAAAATTCATGGTGCAAAATATTTAAACAAAAAAAAAAAACTAAATTAATTTAATTTAATTGGAGCAGGTCACTCCCAAGCCGTTTTATCCTCAACGTAATCTTTAATGCTATAAAACGCTTTTTGGCACAACTTACGTTTAATGAATGATTTAAATTTATTAAGACTTAGATTTTGTACGTGGCTTGGAAGCATATTATAAAAGCGCACACATTGACATCTAAACGAGCCACCTATTTTCTTGAGCCTTGTTGTAGGTATTACAAATTTGTGTTTGTTCCTAGTATTTATATTATGGATATCACTGTATTTTTTAAACAATTTTATATTTTTATGGGCATATAAAAGATTTTCATAAATATACTGAGAAGGCACAGTCATTACATTAATCTCCTTAAATTTCTCTCTGAGAGAGTGTCTCGGACTTAATTTATAAATTGATCGAACAGCTCTTTTCTGCAAAACAAAGATAGTCTGGATGTCGGCGGCATTTCCCCACAACAGAATACCGTACGACATTACACTATGAAAATAGCTAAAGTATACTAAACGGGCTGTCTCTATGTCCGTTAAATTACGAATTTTTCTAACAGCATATGCTGCGGAGCTTAGCTTCTTTGACAATTTATCTATATGTGGGCCCCACTGAAGCTTAGCATCCAAAGTTAAACCTAAGAACACTGTGCTATTTTCAGGATTCAATTCTTCGCCCTTTATCAGCACGTCAGTTTTCACATGCCTAACGTGAGGTAGGGTTAACTTAATGCATTTCGTTTTTTTTTCATTAAGAAGTAAATTGTTAACATTGAACCAGTGAACTACATTTGAGATCGCGCTATTTACATCGTCAGTAACCAGCTGCTGACGTTTAAGTTTAAACAAAAGTGAAGTATCATCCGCAAACAACACTATATTATGGTTATCCTTTATGAGGTAAGGCAAATCATTAATATAAATAAGAAACAAGAAAGGACCAAGAATCGAGCCCTGCGGGAGTCCCATAGCTACTATAGATCCAGGAGATCTTTTTCCATTAACGTCAACGCTCTGAATCCTATTACTCAAGTATGAAGTAAGAAGATCCAGAGCGCTGTTCCGGATCCCGTAGTGGCGGAGTTTCCTGATTAGGGTTTCATGAAGAACACAATCAAATGCCTTGGACAAATCACAAAAGATGCCCAAGGCATCGCACTTATCCTCCCATGCATTATAAATATGTCCCAAAAGCTCAACACCGGCATCAGTAGTTGAACGACCCCTTGTAAAACCGAACTGTTTGCTATGTAATAATTTATGTTTATTAAAAAATCTTTGCAATTGCTCTAAAATTAATTTCTCAAATATTTTACTAAAAGTAGGTAGTACTGAAATAGGTCTATAATTTGTAGGGTCTGATGTACTACCTGATTTAAACAAAGGTATTATTTTACTATTTTTCATTAGGTCAGGAAACTCCCCACAGTCGATTCAATTATTAAAGATAATAGCTAAACTAGGTGCGACAATATCAATAATAGACTTGGCGACTTCAACAGAATGACCCCACAGATCAGCAGTCTTTTTAACATTTAATGTGTGAAAGGTTTTAATTATGTCTCTACAAGTAATATGTTCAAAAATAAATTCCGAATCGCAAACATTAACATTTTCTTTTAGCAAAGACTCAGCAACAGAAGGTGATGAGTTTAAGGATTTAGTAGTAGAAACGGGAATATCCGAAAAGAAATTTTCAAAGGCCTGTGCGACTTGTGAGTCTGATTGTATGATGTTGTCATTAATAGACAGGCTGTAGTCAATATTTCGGTTACCAGATCCTCCCGTTTCACTATTAATAATATTCCAAGTCGTTTTAATAACATTACTACTGTTTTTAATCTTCGAACTCAAATAACGCGACTTGGCCAAAAAACAAACTTTTTTAAATAATTTTGAATAATTTCTAACATATAAATTAAATTCAGCAGTGTTTACATAAGTCCTTTCATCGTACAGCTCATAAAGCCGTGTTCTACTTTTATGAATACCAATGGTAGCCCAATCACTGAATGATGCATTACCATTAACGGAGATTGTCTTGGGAATAAAGGTGGAATTAAATTGTTTACAGTATATACTAAAAAAAACATCATATTGATGATTAGGTTCAGCATGAATTGGCAAAATTGGTAATTTATCAATGAGTTTAACTTTAAAAGCTTTCAAGCGACTTGCAGTTTTGGGGTTAACAGTGATATCCTTTTTAGCCACTTTGTTGTTTTGGATTGGTATAGTAATCCTCTGCCCGCAATGATCAGAATCTAGTAAATTTATAATTTCTTTGTGGACTGGTACAACATTAGTATAAATATTATCTAAGCATGTGGCACTAGTAGGGGTTATTCTTGTGGGCTCCAAAAATAAGTTTACAAGATTGTAGGACTGAAACAGACTTATTATTTTACTACAAGAACCTGAGTTTTCCAACAAATTAACATTAAAATCACCACAAGTTATAATGGATTTATTAGTGTTACAAATCTTGTGTAACACTTCATCCATTACCTTTTCAAAGCAGTCATACAATCCTGAAGGGGGTCTGTATACACTTAATACAATAAACTGCTCCAATTCTATACAAGCTATTTCAACTGTCCGCTCAACAGATAGGCTCACAATATCCTTACGGTCTTTAAATTTAAGCTGGTTACTTACTAAAATCAAGGAGCCACCATGTATAGCATTAACTCTGCTGAATGAACTACCAACCTGGTGATTATTAAAATTGAACAATAACTGGTGGCTTTTAAGCCAATGTTCTGTTATACAAAGAATATCAATACTGTTAAAATTCATAAACAATTCTACTTCTAAATCTTTGTTCATAAAGCCTTGAATATTTTGATGCACCAGGTTAATACTATTTACTGAATTAAAACTTTTATTTGATTTTATTTTGCAATTTTCATTTTGTAAAATTTTGCAAGAGGTTGACTCTATTGTCCTAATTTGTAATTTAAATTAATATCAATTACTGATACCAAATTATTGTCTGAATTACATAACATTTCTTGGCATTGTTCAATAGAAACAAGTTGTTTAGCCAAATTCTTGGCTGTAATAGAAAAATAATATGATAGCGACACAGCTATCTGTCTTTTATAATACTTTGAAAGAAAGTACCTATCCGTAAAAAAAATATCTTTTGTCAAATAAAAGTGATTACCAACATAATTGTTAGTGTCAATTAAATGGAATAAGTTACTACTATAAGTTAAATTATGTAATGTCCTATTCAATTCAAATCTAAGATTGTTTTCTTCCTGTGGCAAACTTTGGCTGTATGGGAAAGTGAACATCACAATTTGTTTTAAACTAAGGTCGCACAAAGATCTATAATGTTGGAGTAATTCTCCTTTGTTCACATTACCCCTATTACCAATAAATATTAATAATGTAGTATCCTGGTTAAAATTACATTTAGTAACTTTTTTCATTATGTCAAATAAGGAACAACCAGGCATACAGTAGTTCATAATTGAGTGTCCTGGATATTTATTTGTCAACAAATGGCCTAGATCCTTTCCAATTTCATCACAAAATAATACTATTTCTGTATTTACATTATTTTTAGGCAAACAGTTAGTAATTTCTAATGGCAAACTGGCACTAGACTGCGGTATGGTGGCATCACATATTGTCAATGAATGGTCCGGCGTGGGTTCAACAGATGGTGGTTGACACTGATCACATTTGTTGGTTTGTGAGCTCACCAGCTCATTCATTGCCAATACATATTCCCTCATTTGGTTTTCAGAGGCTGTATACTTGATGGTCATAGAACTAAGTTTCTCCTGTAGTAGGTCAAGTTCATACTGCAAGTCTTCTGTGTCAGTTTGGTGTTTCCTAGTACTTTTTTCTAAGTTATATGAATACATATCTAACTGTTTAAGTAGATGAAATCTTTCTCTATTAAGTTTTACATTTTTGATGAAGAACCTTTGTTTTTTGACCATTTTCTTGGTTTTAACTATGTATTTGTTAATTTTAATGTACTTTTTTATTTTATTTTTACTAGTAACTACCCTCAATGATTTAATTGATTTTGAATCATCATGACCTGTTAAATCTATTGTGTAAGAGGGGTTTATTGCAGTAACCATTGATGGGGCAACAGGCACCAATTCATTGAATAGACTTTGATTCAACGAGGCAGTGATGTTTAAATTTGTAGTTTCAAGTTGTTCAATCTGACTTTGAGCCTCATGTAGCTGCTGTTGTAATAAAAAATTGTGACTAAGAGCTTGTTCATACTCATTGCTACACTGGCTGAACCCGTCCACAACAACTTGGAGCCTGTCCCGGGCTGCTACGGCATCAGTGTGTTGAATATATAACTGAGCCATTTCTGTTTTCAGTTTGCTATTCCTGTCAAGGACACTAAGGAATTCTATTTCGTTTTCATCCTTTTCCCTAATCAGTTGGTCACAGAGCTCCTGAGACGCCTTTAATTCGCTCAAAGCCTGACTGAGTTTGGTCTCTTCTATGCGAGCCCGCGCGCTGCGAGTCATGATCATGATTAAAGAGAAGAAAGAAGAGGTTGGAAAAGAGTAGTGGAATAAGTAACAGATGATTAGTTGAACGGAAAATGAAATTTAGATCGTTAAGAAAGAAGCTCTGTTACCAAACTAATTAAGGTTATGTTTACGTTTTACAGGTCATTGGCATCAACTTGTAATCGTAATAAAAGTGATCCAATTAATTGTAGGCAAATATTAAAACGCAAACAATCCTATATCAAGTAAAAATATACAGTATTGCACCAGGTACCGAGATGAAAAACAACATTCACTTGAGCCGGTAACTGTCAACGAAACACAATGAAATTTTTACACTTATTTTGCACTTAGTGCCTCAATTCAACACCAAACACTTAATTACACTTTAAAACTAGTTAATAAATTGGAAATAGGCCTTATTATTAATGAAATCTAATATTTAAAATTAAAATTATTAGGACAAATTCAAATCAGCTGTTAGCTGTAGTGTTGCCACAGGAGAAAAAAAAAAAAAAAAGAAGAATTAAGATCTAGAATATCTGAATTATTAAATATCTTAGAAAGTAGTTTGTTAACATTATCATTTAAGTTAGAAGATATTATTAGTGCTATAATGTTTAGTAAGTCTAATATTTTATACCCATATATTATTACTCCTGAACAATTGTTTTCTGACCTTGTAAACAACTATAGATTCCTTCCCAGCTCTAAACAATTACCAACCCCTTTAATTTTAGAAAATATCCACATTTTAGAAAACATATCCAATGTATTCAGTTATTATGCAAATAATAAAATTATTTTTGTATTACAAATACCGTTAGTAAATACTGAAGAATTTAACTTGTATCATAATATACCTTATCCTGTTGCTCTTAAACCTGTTAACAATACATTATATACCACTATTGTTCCATCTACCCAATATCTTGGAATAACTAGAGATAAGTCAACCTATTGTAAAACAAACAGTCTTAGCCACTGCAAGGTCATTAATACACAGTACTATGTATGTGAAATTCCCAATGTATATTCCACATCAGCCGCACCTATATGTGAAACTGAAGTTATTTCTAAAGCATTAAGTTCTGTCCCACATCTATGTAATACTAAATTTGTAAATGGTAACTTTGAAGCTTTCCACAAATTACATAATAACCAATGGACTTACCTAATAAGCCGAAATTCTAAACTTACCATAGAATGTCTTAAACAAGATCTATTTGAAACTTCTATTTTCGGAACTGGTATACTAACCTTACCAGACAGTTGTGTTGCTTATTGTAAAAATAATAAATTAATACCCAAACATAGCATCGAGATTAAAATAAAACCAATAGTATTGCATTTTGAACTTATTAACGACACTTGCTGTAATTCTGATACATACTTAAAAGATACTTATAAAACTCCCATTGTAGAACTAAAAAACATAGATAATTTGGAGACACTCTTATCTGATTATAATAAAGTAACAGATCAGATTAAAACAGACCTTAATGATATTATGACGAAACCTCACATAGTACTTTATGGCGATTATTATTCTAACGCCACTATTTTAATAATTTTAATCATCTTATTATTAGTTATGTATAAGATATATAAACATTGTAAATTAGTTAAGGCATCTAAAAATGTTCCCAATCCTGAAGTATCCATAGAAATGATATCTCCAGATCCTGACTCTGACGAAATCCCTGCTCCTAGACTCCGCATGACCTTAACCAGAAAACTCAACCTTTCCGTCAACTTACCCCAACCCGTAAGTTTCCTCCTAATCGGGGGGCTGTTATATCTATCCAATGTACCCTAATATGCTTACCCAGCACCTAACCAGCACAGTCAGCTCCTCATCATCATTTCCTCATGCTTCCCGTGTCCAGACCTCAGTCCCTTAGCCAGTCGTCATCCATCCGTCAGACCATGCACACGTATCTGTGCCGCGCATCCTCGATTATTGTATATTACTATATTAAATAAATCCCTTAATTCCAGGAGTAATAATAATAATTAATATTAATAATAATAACCAATAGTAATAATTTCCTTTTTTTAAAAGTCGTTTTAAATCCCCATTCTAACAGTTCGATCATGTGAAGACCATATAGACTGATGTCTGAAATGGTATTTTGAGGAAAGAAATAGCCAGATTGAGTGGACCTGTCCAGTCAGTGCACGCATTTGTCAATAACCGAGCAGCTCAACTCAGAATTTAAGGAGCTCAACGATTCGACGAACAATACCAAAGAAAGGACATTCGGGTAGGCCACATAAACTACTCAAACTGCCAGACCATGATTAAAAACTAAGATAATTAAAAACAAAACAATGATCCACATAATCTTCACATTCACAATAATTAAAATAAAATAATAAAATACTTTAAAAAGTAAATATTCTTGTCATTGCATGAATACACCTTACCTTACACCAAAAATATTTTTTATAAAAAATAACAAAATTCATGGAGCAAAATATAAAAAAAAAACTAAATTAATTGGAGCAGCTCACTCCCAGTCCCAAGCCGTTTTATACTCAACGTGATGTTTAATGCTATAAAACGCTTTTTGGCACAACTTACGTTTAATAAATGATTTAAATTTATTAAGACTTAGATTTTGTAAGTGGCTTGGAAGCATATTATAAAAGCGTACACATTGACATCTAAACGAGCCATCTATTTTCTTGAGCCTTGTTGTAGGTACTACAAATTTGTGTTTGTTCCTAGTATTTATATTATGGATATCACAGTATTTTTTAAACAATTTTATATTTTTATGGGCATATAAAAGATTTTCATAAATATACTGAGAAGGCACAGTCATTACATTAATCTCCTTAAATTTCTCTCTGAGGGAGTGTCTCGGGCTTAATTTATAAATTGATCGAACAGCTCTTTTCTGCAAAACAAAGATAGTCTGGATGTCGGCGGCACCTCCCCACAACAGAATACCAAACGACATTACACTATGAAAATAGCTAAAGTATACTAAACGGGCTGTCTCTATGTCCGTTAAATTACGAATTTTTCTAACAGCATATGCTGCGGAGCTTAGCTTCTTTGACAATTTATCTATATGTGGGCCCCACTGAAGCTTAGCATCCAAAGTTAAACCTAAGAATACTGTGCTATTTTCAGGATTCAATTCTTCGCCCTTTATCAGCACATCAGTTTTCACCTGCCTAACGTGAGGTAGGGTAAACTTAATGCATTTACATCGTCAGTAACCAGCTGCTGACGTTTAAGTTTAAACAAAAGTGAAGTATCATCCGCAAACAACACTATATTATGGTTATAAATAAGAAACAAGAAAGGAGCGAGAATCGAGCCCTGCGGGACTCCCATTGTTACTATAGATCCGGGAGATCTTTTTCCATTAACGTCAACGCTCTGAATCCTATTACTCAAGTATGAAGTAAGAAGATCCAGAGCGCTGTTCCGGATCCCGTAGTGGCGGAGTTTCCTGATTGGGGTTTCATGAAGAACACAATCAAATGCCTTGGACAAATCGCAAAAGATGCCCAAGGCATCGCACTTATCCTCCCATGCATTATAAATATGTCCCAAAAGCTCAACACCGGCATCAGTAGTTGAACGACCCCTTGTAAAACCGAACTGTTTGCTATGTAATAATTTATGTTTATTAAAAAATCTTTGCAATTGCTCTAAAATTAATTTCTCAAATATTTTACTAAAAGTAGGTAGTACAGAAATAGGTCTATAATTTGTAGGGTTTGATGTACTACCTGATTTAAACAAATGTATTATTTTACTATTTTTCATTAGGTCAGGAAACTCCACAGTCGATACAATTATTAAAGATAATAGCTAAACTAGGTGCGACAATATCAATAATAGACTTGGCAACTTCAACAGAATGACCCCACAGATCAGCAGTATTTTTAACATTTAAAGTGTGAAAGGTTTTAATTATGTCTCTACAAGTAATATGTTCAAAAATAAATTCCGAATCGCAAATGTAGTGTATTTAGATGTAATTGAAATAAGTATGGCAACACAAATTCTCTATTCTCTTATCTATGGAAATATCCGGAGAAAAGCAACGCTAGCTACATATCGAGAATCTGTGAAAAACAACCATCTTGGAAGCCACCATATATTTTAATTAAAGTATTTTAAATTACTATGGAAGCATTTTCATTTTATTAAACAAAACATTCAAAAGTGTAAGGACACTTCAAAATGGCGACGAGAACGTCGAACTTCGTGATAAAACCTTTTGAAGAAGGTGACGATATAACCTGTTTCCTGGAACGCCTGAATCAATATTTTATTGCAGCTGAAATCGAAAAGGAGCGAATGGCTTCAACATTAATTGTATCACTGCATGAAACCACTTATAAAATTTAAAAAAGCGTTTTGCATCCGGCACTTCCCTCCACCAAGTCATTTGATGAATTACGAGCCGCTCTGAAGCTTAGATTTAAACCCAGAGTCTCATATTTCAGAAAACGAATCGAATTTGATAGACTCAGGCAAAATGAGGGTGAAAAAATCGCACAATATTATGCAAGAGTAAGAGAAATGGCATCGGAGTGTAATTTCGAAGACCACATGGAGGAAATTATTAAAACTAAATTCGTCACGGGACTATTATCAGGCCCAATACAGGAGCGACTGTGTGAGGAGAGTATCACCAAAACCACAGAGGAACTGCTAGAAACAGCTTTGAACAAGGAATCGGCTATAAAAGATAGAAACAGCAGTGGAACGGTTAATAAAGTGGTCAAGGTAAAGACGTTTCAAAAGACACAGAAAACTTCAAGTTCCAGTACAAAACTAACATGTGTACATTGTGGCAAGCCAGACCACAGTTTTTCAAAATGCAAATATAGAACGTATAAGTGTAAAATCTGTAATAAAACAGACACTTAGCAGAAATCTGCAAAAACAAGAAGAATACAAATAGTGTGGAAGTTAATGAAGATAATGTTGACATCTTTTCAGTACACAACAGCGGTGTTAGCTATGTTTCTCCATTTTTTCTGAACTGTACAGGAAATGGTAAACAATTTCAGATGGAATTGGACACTGGAGCAGCAGTTTCTTGCGTTCCATTATCTACGTACAAGAGTTTGTTTTCAGATGTAAAACTACAGCCAGCTGATGTGGAACTTAAAACCTATAGTGGTGAGGTTATGAAACCAAAAGGTAAAATTAAAATCTTATTAAAATTAAAACTAAGGAATTAAAATGTGTATTGTTAGTTGTAGAAAATGGACGAAAAAGTTTATTAGGGCGAGATTTAATTAAAAAATTTAATATTCAACATTTATTGTCATTAAACTCAGTAGAAAATCTGTCATTACAAAATGTATTAGAAGAGTATTCAGAAGTGTTTAAGCCAGAATTGGGAGTAATTAAAGGGGAGGAAGTAGGATTAGAGGTTGATAATAATATAAAACCCATATTTTTGAAACCCCACCCCATTCCGCATTCTTTTAAAGATAAAGTTGACCAAGAGTTACAAAAATTAGAATAGGAAGGTGTCATTGTTAAAACAGAGAACTCCAAGTGGGGGGACTCCATTAGTTCCAGTAATTAAAGAGAATGGAAAGCTTAGGTTATGTGCTAATTATAAAATAACTGTGAACAAACATTTAAAAGATGTAAACCATCCCTTGCCCAGAATTGAGGATATTTTTACAGCTTTACAGGGGGGCGAGAAGTTTACAAAACTTGACTTGAGAAATGCCTTCAATCAAATATTGCTAGATAATGAAACAGGACAATTACTCGCGTGGTCAACTCCTAAAGGTATTTACAGATTAACTAGGTTACCTTACGGTACCAAGCCTGCTTCGGCAATATTTCAGGCAAAGATGGAAAAAGTTTTACAGGGGACCACCACTACTCCCTGTAGTTAATTTTATTGATGATGTTTTGGTAACGGGTGCCAATGACAAAGAACATTTAGAAAATTTTGAAAGAAGTTTTAAAAAGATTTGTTAACGTTGGAATTAGATTAAACAAATATAAGTGTTTATTTTTTCAGTCCGAGGTTAAATATTTAGGACACATTATTTCAAAAGAAGGTTTAAAGAAGGATCTTTTAAAATTGGAAGCCATTACCAAAGCACCCGCACCCAAAAATGTAACTGAGGTAAGATCATGGATTGTAATGGTTAATTATTATTCTAAATTTATCCCCAATGTTTCTATAAAACTCAAACCAATGTATGATTTATTAAAAAAGGATAATAAATTTAATTGGACATCGGATTGTCAACAGAGTTTTGATAATATTAAGAAAGATATAATTTCTGACAATGTGTTAGTACATTTTGACCGATCTAAACCTTTAAGGTTAACTTGTGATGCATCCCAAAATGGAATTGGTGCAGTATTGAGTCATGTTATGCCCGATAGTACGGACAGGCCAATTAGTTTTGTTTCTAGAGTGTTTAACAAAGCAGAAAAAGGTTGCTCAATGATAAACAAAGAAACATTAGCTATTTATTGGGCGGTACAGAAATTTTACCAATATTTGGTTGGAACAAAATTTGAATTGTTATCAGATCACAAACCCTTACAAGCTTTGTTTGGTGAGCATAAAAGACTACCACAAATGGCAGCTGGTAGATTACAGAGATGGTCTTTGTATTTAGCAGGATTTGACTATACTTTTAAGCACATAAAAGGTTGTAACAATAATCAAGCTGATTGTATGTCAAGAATTCCATTAGTGTATGAACAATCTGTATTAGCTAATTATTCTGAATGTGATTACATTAACTTTGTTGCGGAACAAAATATTATAGATTTAAATGTTGTAAGGTCTGAGACTAGAAAGGATCCACTTTTAAGTTCTGTTTTTAATATGATAATATATGGATTTCCTAAAAATGTTAAAGATGAAATTTTGAAACCATTTGCACAAAAAAGGGACCAATTATATTTTGATCAAGGTGTTGTCATGTGGGGGTATAGAGTTGTTATTCCTTGTAAGTTACAGCAAAATTTATTGAAAGAGTTGCATACAACACATGAAGGAATTGTTAAAATGAAGACCAATGCTAGATCATATTTTGGTGGCCTAATTTAGATCAATCTATTGAAAACTTTGTTAAAAATTGCAACATTTGTATGGCAGCTAGGCCAGAACCTAAAAAGGCAAACATTATTTCATGGCCAAAGACTAACTCAGCATATGAAAGGGTTCATGCTGATTTTCTGGGACCATTTGATGGCAAAATGATTTTAATTATCATTGATTCCTATTCTAAATGGCCAGAGGCGTTTATGAAAAATACAAATGCCTATAACACTGTGGAAAAGTTTAGGGAATGTTTCAGTCGGTTTGGATTACCTAAAGTAGTTGTAACAGATAATGCAGCAGTATTTTGCTCCAAGGAATTTTCAGATTTTTTATCAAAAAATGGAATAAGACATGAAACATCACCTCCTTTTCACCCGGCGACTAATGGGTTCGCAGAAAATGCTGTGAAAAACTTTAAATTGAATATTAAATAAGAATAATAATATGAGAGAAGAAACATTTACAGAGGGAGAATATGTGTATTGTAGAGATTATAGAAATCCAAATAAGAAAGTTTTTGTTAAAGCTATTATAGATGAGGTCTTAGGCAAAAGAACCTATTTGTGTAAAATTTTAAATGAAGATATGATTTGGAAAAGACTCCTCAATCAGATAATACGTTCATTGCCTTGTGAAAACCCTGTTATCTCTAAGGAAATTCATATTCCTATTAAAATAAATAACAATAACGCTTTTATGAAACCGAATAACTTTGAAGAACATGTGGCTAAAGATTTCAGAGATTTCAATAAGGAAATGATTGAAAGTAATGATAGTTATAAATGTGAGGATTTTAAAGATATAATTCCTGAAGTTATAAATAGCTCTAATGATGCTAGTAATTGTAGTTATAAGGATGATGGTAATAAGAGTGTAAATCAGGAGGCTCAACCAGTACCTCAATCATCCTTGAGGAGATCTTCA
The DNA here is from genome assembly GCA_949775005.1 of Orthosia gothica. Classification (NCBI taxonomy): domain Eukaryota; kingdom Metazoa; phylum Arthropoda; class Insecta; order Lepidoptera; family Noctuidae; genus Orthosia; species Orthosia gothica. Next base: position 8,223,730 of record OX459040.1, on the reverse strand, counting down.
AGGACAGTTAAGGCTCCTGAAAGATTGAATTTATAAGGGACTAAGAGGGGGGTATTGTAGTGTATTTAGATGTAATTGAAATAAGTATGGCAACACAAATTCTCTATTCTCTTATCTATGGAAATATCCGGAGAAAAGCAACGCTAGCTACTGTGGTATTTATTCAAGATCTACTTACGTTTCATAACACTCCACAATCCATCTTCACATCTTTTGATATCGCATCAATTTGTGTAACTCATTTTTATATATATTCTTTGTATTATTACATCTGGAAAGCATATTTAGTTATTTCTGATTGTTTCTTTATTTCTTTAACTTAATTTGTATTGCTTATTTGCAAAATTATGGAATTTTTTATACTCTGACATTTTCATCTGACATGACATGTCTGTCTTTTTTATTTTCTTAAAGCCATAGACATACCATGGACTATAATACCTAGACCTTTCCTTAAGCTAGTTGTACATTATTGTAAGGTCAGAGCAGACTGACCCGCCTTTGTAAAGCCGTTTTTATTCGCTTTGGTCTTACTGAGATTTGAATTTGAAATTTAGAAAGGATTGCAAATCGAATGAAAAACGGGTTTCAGTTTTTTTAGTCGAGAATCTGGTCTGAACGCTGACAGTGGGTGATACTGAGTACTATATTACGAAGTGTATTTTCTATTCTTAAAACTCTTTAAAAGCCTTAAACCTGTGAAACTTTTATGTAAATTTACTATTTTTTGAAGTGCTCTAAAATATATACTGTGAGTGTTATATCGTGTATGATTTACCCACGTATCTGGCTACTAGCCGTTTCACTGCTGACCTGCCTGCCTTTCCTGACCGTATGCCTGTTACTCCATCGTGATGCCTGCTCACGTGTCTCTCTCGAGCATACCACGACGGTTTGAAGAGTTCCAGTCCGTCCAGCTGTCTGCCTTACCTACCCGATTGCCTGCTTGTCTGTCGAGGTGTCTGCTCACCTAAGTACCTCGGACATTCTACGACTTCCTGCCCGAGCTGCTGCCTGGATAGCTGCCCACGTCGTGCGAAGCTGACCATAGTTCTGCTCTCTATATCCTTTTATTTTCATAATTTAATTTAATTTTAACCTTTTATCTTAATTTTAATAACGTGGCTTACGTATAGCTCCACTGAGCTATACGTAACGCTACAGTTTGGCGCCCAACTTTTAATTAATTAGGCGCAACGTTGTTTGTATGCCCAATTTTATGAACTCACCCCATCACCCACACTCTACTTATTTCTACACTATGTATTTTTTAACGTGGGCTCGACTTTTCATCATTTTCTCAAAATTCTAAAACATACTTGCACAAGTACATAAGCTTACTTTTGGTTTCTCATACAGGCCCTCATATCATCATCATCTTTCACTTTTGCTAGAACTTTTATTCTTTCACATTGTACTAAACCTATTAGGCAACTTCTTTTTCCCTCCTTATGTTTTCTCTTTGTTTTATTTTTAGAGCGGTATTCCTCTAGAGCGGTCTGCACAACTCAGAAAGCCTTATGTGCAAAGAGCGGTCCCGTAACTCTTTAAAAATAAGCCAAATGCGTGGAGTCTTCTTAAACTTCTTAATTCCCTTGAATCTTATTCTTAAAGAATGAGGTGTTATTTTAGAGCGGTTTGCATAACTCGGAAAGCCTTATATGCAAAGAGCGGTCCCGTAACTCTTTAAAAATAAGCCAAATGCGTGGAGTCTTCTTTAATATATTGTTAGCTGCGTCTCCAACCTACATCCCGCCAGAAAGCCCGGAGCATGTCATCGAGCCTATATAAGCCAACGCGCACCGTGGCCAAGGGCTCATTCCCGCATCCGGCGGCGCGCACTTATCTAACTGTTCCCTTTGATTCTGTTCTCTTGATTTTGTAACCTTAATACTAGATTCGTTTGTTAAATTTGTGTTTGTGTTTCTGTTTTATTAATTTGATTAGATTACTTTTGTCAACTTCGTATCGTTATTTCATTCCAATTCCTAAAATCAGAAGCGGGACGTCTCTTGTTTGCCCACTTAACTAAATTAAAATTTGAAAAAAATGTCGAATAATACTGGCCCCAGAAAAAGACGTAAACGTGAGTGCACGCCACCGCTGCCCGACCTAAGTCATCTTAGTATCACCTTAGACGCAATACTCAATAGGGTCTCAGCCTTGGAGCGAAGTTCAATTGCAGCACCACGATCGAGTGTGGAGCAGCAGCCGCGCCCTACCATCACCGGCATGGCCAGCCCGCCTGCTATCACGCGAACTGTCCCGACGCCACTGGCACCGGCGCTGTCGCTGTCGCCCTCGCCTTCAACGTCGGCTACTGGGGACGTCGCAGAGCGTCCCATCGATGTGCTAAGGAGCTTAAACCCGGTGAGATCAAACCATTATTACGTCTCTGACTTCGACCCTAATGTTCATGACGTCATAGCATGGTGTGAGGAAGTTGACCGTGCTAAGACACAAAATAGATGGGACGACAAAGAATGTCTGGCCCGTATCGGTTTGTGTCTGAAGGGTGCATCTCACCCTTGGTTACGCGATTGGACCGAAACGGATCGTACTTGGTCTACATTTAAATTACAATTAAAATCGCTTTGTCCACGACGTGTCGATGTCGCTAATATCCTGTATGACGTCATGTGCACTGAATCAGATAAATATTCCACATACGCGGAATACGCGCGCAAATCCTTGTTGCGTTTGCGTATTGTTAAAGGACTTAGTAATGACCTTTTGTGTGCAATTATTGTGCGCGGTATTCAGAATCCCCAGATTCGTGCTACAGCTATAACAATCAAAATGCAAAATTAACTATTAAAACCATTGTGGAATTTTTATCAATTTATGTCATGCCAAGTAAAACCACTGCATATATGAACAAAAACAATGTTGATGCCCATTCTGATTCTAATCGAAATCCTAGCTGTCGCGATAACGGTTACCGTAGCAGCCGTAGTGCTAGTGTCTGTTAAAAAAAAACTGTGAAGTGTTTTTCATGCGACGCTCACGGCCATACATTAAGAGTAACACTTGTCTCAAATCTAAAAATAGATCTAAAAATAGTAATACCAGTTCAAATTTCAAAACCAGAATTAATAGTCAGAACACTGATTTCAATTCAAATTCTCCGAACATGAAAAACTTTAAGTGTAACATAAGTAAAAAAAAAAAAATGGTGCATACGGAAGAAAATGTTTTGCAAAACAGCGATCGGAGTCGCGCAATAAATCCAATGTAAATTTTTGTCCTGAAATTAAGGGTGAAACGGCAAACCGTGACGACTCGCAAGGCTGTGTGGTGTACCTTAGTAGAACCATAAGCAATGGTCAGGTTAGGCCGAGCAATCATAAAATAGAAGCCTTATCTAAATCGCCGACGCCGAAAACAATTAAAAAAATGCGTCAATTACTCAGCCTTGTCGGGTATTTTAGACGGTACATCCCGCAGTATGCCACACTGACAACAACTTTCGCTGCCCTAACACGTAAAGGCGTTAAGTTGGTTTGGAGTATCGAACAGGAAAAAGCTAGACAGTAGTATGCGGGAACCGAATCGTATCACTAAAGTCCTACCAAATGGTCGGTGGGAGCTCCAGTAACTGCATTCTTCGAATGTTAGTTTTAGTGTTCTAAATGTGTTGTGTGTTTATTGTGTTGATAATTTCATCCACTTTTGTCGTAGGTACGTTAAGCCTCTTTGTTGACATACATTTAAGTTGACATAAATATTCACTGATTGAAGTGTTATGTGAGTGACGCAGCTTAAAGCGCAATACGACGACGCACAGCACTTATCGCTATGTGGCTAAGTGTCACAGTGAACTTGAGTCTAAAGTATGCTGTTCATAAATTCAGAATTAATTAACTAAACAAACCTCTCAAGTGTTAAACTTTTGATAAGCTTATGAACCGAGCTATGGTTATTGATCTAAGATTACGTTTCAAGAACTTTGCTTGTGTAAGATCTTTGTTTTTTGTTTCTGAGACGTGAACCACTTAAATAGCGGGTTCTCATGTTAGCTGCACTTTAACCTACGCCTTTAGCTTTGCTCCTACCAAATGGTATCAGTCGTGACCCAGAAAGTACCCGTGTCCATCTCTGACATTCGGGGCGTGACTGGCAAAGTACTGTGTAAATCCTGAGGACAAGCTTAGCTCCTACCAGTTGGTAACAGTCGTGACCCAGAAAGTACCCGTGTCCATCTCTGACATTCGGGGCGTGACTGGCAAAGTACTGTGTAAAGCCCGAGGACAAGATTTGCCATTTATACCATGTAAGCCTGGTGCAGCTGCATAAGGTTTTGGTTGGTATTATGGCAAGTGAGCTCATTGATGGCCTTTATGAGGTTTTGAGTTCGTAAGGCTATGTGTTTCGTGCAGCTGCTGAGTACTCGTTATCAGGGTGGATTTTAGTATTAAGAAGTAATTCACGCCTCATTAGCATTTGATCAAATAATCTCTTTCATCCAAGAAATAGAAAACAAAAAAAGATGTCTGCTGTCACATGTAACATTTAGATGCTCACTCTTGGTTTATGATGTTCAGGTTCAGATGATGAGGAGAATGAAGTGGACGAACAGCCGAGCACCTCGTCGGCGACACCACGTAATGCCGAGTCGGAGGTTGCTCCCGCTGAAGACGCTCCGGTGGTTGCTGAGGCCTGCGAGGACGCCGGCACGTCAGGAGAGGCCGTGTTAGCTGCGTCTCCAACCTACATCCCGCCAGAAAGCCCGGAGCATGTCATCGAGCCTATATAAGCCAACGCGCACCGTGGCCAAGGGCTCATTCCCGCATCCGGCGGCGCGCACTTATCTAACTGTTCCCTTTGATTCTGTTCTCTTGATTTTGTAACCTTAATACTAGATTCGTTTGTTAAATTTGTGTTTGTGTTTCTGTTTTATTAATTTGATTAGATTACTTTTGTCAACTTCGTATCGTTATTTCATTCCAATTCCTAAAAATATTTTTTCTCCCTCTTGTATCCTTCCCTCTTGTATCCTTCCCTCTCAAACCTAGTTTCCTCTCAACTTAGTTCCCTCTTATAGACTTGAGAGTTCCCTCTTATAGACTTGCGAGTTCCCTCTTATAGACTTGAGACTTCCCTCTTATAGACTTGAGTCCTCCTCCTCTTTGAGTTCCTCTTGTCTAATTAAATAGTTTCTTAAAGGGTTTTCAAACAGGTGCGGGTTACGACACCTATTAAAAATAAATAAGCCTTCGTTATATCTTAATAAATATTTCCTTGTGGAGTATACGTCATTGAATGTGAACTATATCCCCTAACGTGTGATTGAATGAGTGTTTGACGAAAGTATGAAAGATGTTGTGTGATAGAGCAAGGATTATATTTAAACCTCAAAATTTTCTTCTAGTTGAAAATTTTGCTGGGGTCATCGGGGAAATGTGGTATTTATTCAAGATCTACTTACGTTTCATAACACTCCACAATCCATCTTCACATCTTTTGATATCGCATCAATTTGTGTAACTCATTTTTATATATATTCTTTGTATTATTACATCTGGAAAGCATATTTAGTTATTTCTGATTGTTTCTTTATTTCTTTAACTTAATTTGTATTGCTTATTTGCAAAATTATGGAATTTTTTATACTCTGACATTTTCATCTGACATGACATGTCTGTCTTTTTTATTTTCTTAAAGCCATAGACATACCATGGACTATAATACCTAGACCTTTCCTTAAGCTAGTTGTACATTATTGTAAGGTCAGAGCAGACTGACCCGCCTTTGTAAAGCCGTTTTTATTCGCTTTGGTCTTACTGAGATTTGAATTTGAAATTTAGAAAGGATTGCAAATCGAATGAAAAACGGGTTTCAGTTTTTTTAGTCGAGAATCTGGTCTGAACGCTGACAGTGGGTGATACTGAGTACTATATTACGAAGTGTATTTTCTATTCTTAAAACTCTTTAAAAGCCTTAAACCTGTGAAACTTTTATGTAAATTTACTATTTTTTGAAGTGCTCTAAAATATATACTGTGAGTGTTATATCGTGTATGATTTACCCACGTATCTGGCTACTAGCCGTTTCACTGCTGACCTGCCTGCCTTTCCTGACCGTATGCCTGTTACTCCATCGTGATGCCTGCTCACGTGTCTCTCTCGAGCATACCACGACGGTTTGAAGAGTTCCAGTCCGTCCAGCTGTCTGCCTTACCTACCCGATTGCCTGCTTGTCTGTCGAGGTGTCTGCTCACCTAAGTACCTCGGACATTCTACGACTTCCTGCCCGACCTACTGCCTGGATACCTGCCCACGTCGCGCGAAGCCGGCCCTTTAGTTTTATACTTCTTTATCCTTTATTTTTATAGCTTTAATTTAATTTTTATCTTGATTTTAATAACGTGGCTTACGTATAGCTCTCCGGAGCTATACGTAACGCTACACTACATATCGAGAATCTGTGAAAAACAACCATCTTGGAAGCCACCATATATTTTAATTGAAGTATTTTAAATTGCTATGGAAGCATTTTCATTTTATTAAACAAAACATTCAAAAGTGTAAGGACACTTCAGCAAACATTAACATTTTCTTTTAGCAAAGACTCAGCAACAGAAGGTGATGAGTTTAAGGATTTAGTAGTATAAACGGGAATATCTGAAAAGTAATTTTCAAAGGCCAGGCCATTGCATTGTCAGATGCTGTAACAGAAACTATATTTTTAATTAACTTGATGCATGATGTCTTTACTAAAATTGATAAACCAGTAAAAAATTATGAAGATAATTCAGGAGCAATAGCAATAGCTAAATACGGAAATTTCACAAAGAATTCTAAACATATAGAAGTACATTATCACTTTGGTGTACATTCGCCAAAAAGAAGGTGACCCGTCTACACTGATCTCACGAGAGGAAGACTTTACCAAGCTAAAATCACAATGACTAATGTTTTCGTTATATACTTTGAGCGCTTTTTTTCGACTACCTGAATATTGTTTTAAATCTTGCGGCAAAGCCGGTTTTTATAAATATTTTTTTGTTAGACAACAGTGCATGGAAGTGTTTTCTATTTCTCTGTATAGAACTTGCTGTCTTATAGCATTGAATTTGCAACAATTTTACACACCAATACTTTTAAAACATATTTATTCACCTACCTAAATTTCATCGTTATTTATTATAATATATGTTGACTATCCTAAATTAATAGACAAAATATATATCTACACAATTTATTCATACAATATCTTATACACACTCATAAAATACAAATATTCACCTATCTACATTTCTATACTATTAACTATACAATACACTTCTAAAATATACAATAAAACAAATATCTACACAATAAATATATATAATATATTGTTCACATTTGTAAAATACACTTTTACTTTACGGCAACCCAATATCTATGATACCAACCACATTTTCATTATATCTAGTAAAAGTAAAAGACGTTTTGATTTCAATTTAAGTTTAAAATGTGGTTACATATACATTTGTGTCATTCTTCTAAAATATATGCATACAACTGTCTACACTTTCATCTTAAAAACACACTTCAGTCTACGACTATATTTGCAAAGCTACACAATGAACAAAAACACTAACACAATATACACTACAGCATATACCAATATTATCTTATACAATGTACAATATATTTATAATATAACAAATCTGACAATTCATAGTTACATGAAATACATTAGTACTAAACAAAAACTTATAATATTCCTATATCTACTAAAAACTATATATCTACGCTACTTATTTTTTTCCCATCACGAGCAATGGAGTGTTTTGGTGGCTTACGATCTCTTTCTTACAGTACACTCTTAACAAATATGGCTCCCATCTTACTTACAAATTAAAACAAAAAATATTATTTGTACTTTCTTTTCACCAGTAATAATTATACGCATCATTCAATACCACAAATGATTTAATACAAAACATTGACCAGTTTAATATTTCTGTCCCTATTTCTTGTGAACCGGAGGAGTGCATTTCATATCTTCAACATCCTATGCGATATCTAAATATTCTACAGCAGAATATCCGTAGTCTAAACTGTAACTTCCAAGAGTTACACGCTCTCCTGAAACGATTAAAGTTGTCTTGTGACATTATAGTGTTGTCAGAGTGTTGGCTATCCCATGTCGTGAACTTGCCATTGCTTGAAGGGTATAACTCGTTCAAAACAAATGATAACTACAACCAAAACGATGGCCTTGTAGTCTATACAAACAGTAACCTGGAATGTATTGTTGAGGAACCCTCCATATCTGAAGCCAATTGCCTAACGATTAAAATACAAAATGATACAATATTAATTGCGATTTATAGGCCACCAAGTTTCAGAACACCCGATACTTTTGTTGATTCCTTACATACACTACTAGAAGGTCTTTCGTCCTTCAAAAATATTATAATAGTTGGTGATATAAATATTGATATTCTTAAAACGAGCCCTATTAACACAGCGTATATGGACATGTCGCCGCGTAGGCGTGAATTTGCTAATTTATTATCCTAATTAATAGTAATTAGTAATTTTAAGTGTCAATGTCTATTTAAGTTGGGTTTTGAGTTCAGTGCCATCTATTGGCTCACTGTGGAATCAGTATTGATTCATAATTCGTATGCTGATTTCAATGTTTAATTAATACGAGATGTTTAAATAAAAGAGGAACACTTATTGTAGGACTTTTGGATTTGTTCTCATTTTAACTATTGCACATTTGACTAAGTAAATGTGTTTGATTATGTTATTCAGATTAAGTTGTCAAACAATGGCGGATGTTATAATTTCTATGACCAATAACCAGATTTAATAATTTAATACGAGAACTAAACAAATTTGAGTAAATGATTAAATACTAAGAAGTCATAAGACCATTTTACACAGCTATGTAATAATGAGAAACTTTCTAATTAGTAAGATTGTTAGATCACCGGAAACTTGAATAGTTTTGTTATTAGATGACTATTTCAATAATAAACTACAAACCACTTTGTATTTGTGAGTATTGAGGTTGTTTAATGTTAAAATAATTAACTGATCAGTATTTTAGTATTGTTTGCTAACTTTACTCAACTATCCAAATAATTAGTGTCTAAACAAAAACAATATGGATGGAGGTCCCGCCCACTTAGAACGCGCTTGGCGCGTACGGTGCACGGTGTGTGTAAAAATAATAACTGTAAAACTGTTTAATAAATCTGCTGACTGATTAGATTTTTGAAAACCTAATAAACATGTAACGCTAATTGTCATAAAGTGATTGTGTAAAGATTTAAAAGAGCATCCTGGAGTTTCTTGCTTGATCTCCGAGGCTTTGTAATCTAGCGAGCCACAAGATGTGGTTTTAGCTTCAAGTTCATTTGAAAACTCTAAAGTGTCTGTAACTAAGTCAAATAAATGCTCTTGAGTTTCAATCCAGTGTTGTGTGTAATTGAAGTTCACCTGTTCCTATCAAGAATAAAGGAATTGCCTCTAGGCAATGGGAGTAATGATGGCGGTCCTATGATACATAAGTACTTCGACGTGACATCAGAATTGGGCTCAGCTCCCACTATCGCCTTCTGCCCATGCTATGAAAGCCATCCGAAGAATTTTGTACAACATCGCCAGCGCCGAGGGTATGGCAAAAGATTTTCCTATGATAATTTCCAAGAGTAAGCGATGCCCAGACATAGGCGAAAATAACTGGAATATTTTTACGTGAACGATCTGAACTCTATTGAAACGACAGAAGAAGCTACTGACTAGTGGCATGGATGCTGTCCTACACCATTGTGGCCAAAACTTTATACAGCACAGAATGACCGAAGCAGCTAAGCGAACAACTTGATCTGTCCATTGATAGATTCCATCATGGTTGAGGGGAGTATTCTGTTTTTTTATTTATGTAACTTAACATTCTTAATTATTTTCATCATACAAGGCAAGGTCAGTGACCTTTTGTGTGACAATTTTAATCAATCTGCCTAGTCTTTTCCCAACCAAGTCCGGGACAGCTTCCATTCTAACTGGATTCAGCTGAGTACCAGTGCTTTACATGGAGCAACCAAAACCCAGTAACTGGGTAACACAATACCCCTTACTGACTGAGTGGTCCCTGCTGTTGTTTGTGTGGCAATTTGTGGAATTAAAATGAATGAAACGGCTTAAATTACTCCATAAAATAAGACAGTTGACTAGGAACTCAATGTTATTGTTTAAATATGGTTCTTTTGTCTTAAGAATTGCAATGGCTCAGTTATTTGAGAAATTTTATTTTATTGGAGGAGTATGTAAGGATCGTAGCAAGTGGCAATCTGTGGTTGCTGCCTATCCCCATGGGGACAAGGTGTGAGTGTATGAATGTTAAACAATTCAAAGTACCTACGTTGAGTTTTGTACTGGACTAAAAGTAACAACTTATTTTTATAGCATTCATTACATTTAGGTAGCTAAAACAAAAGTTTAGTAGGTAAATAAGTTAAGTAAGTTACAGAATGTATGTGCAACAGAAGTAGTAAACATTTGGCAGAAAGTGCCATGACATATTCATGTTGACGCACTAATTGGCATTTTTGCAATTTATTGTTTTTACCCGACTACCAAACGGGGTTTATTATTGAATAATGTGGAACCCGTTGCATGTCATACTTTTTTAAAGTAAAGTAAGATAAGAAAATGTATTAACACATTCCTTAAACATGAAAAGCACAACAAATAAAAATAAAATTATAGTGTGCTCAAGAAAATACTTACAACGATTTGCATTTAAGTAGCTGGGGTGAGAATAATTGTTTGGTTACAAGACTAAACAATATTTAAAATATTATCTAGAGGTTTTTGTAGAGTGAGTATGCATCTAATATAAATGTATTTGTATGAATGGGTGAAAGGGTTGTGATAGGTACACCTGGGTGAGTCATTACAAACTTTATAATCAGGGTAAGTATCAGCAGAGCTTCAGTTCATGCATAATCATAATATAATAATAAATAGTCATAAGCTGATAGCCACCTGGTAACTTTTAATTTACAAGTAGGTACGCTTAGTATGTGTGAGTAACCTATTATGTATGGACCTTGTGATTTTTGGTAAATTAATGGTCCTGTGTATGTAAGACATATTTGAGTGAATCTAATGTGATTACTGTGTTCCATCTTATCTGTCTACATGATCTGGTAGATTTGTTTTGGCTATGGGGTTCTTGACAGTGATAGCGCCATAAGTTAAATCTAATTAAAAAATTGTCTGACCCTACATTCTTGGTTCAGACTGTCAGTTGGATACTGATGGGGCCTTTTATAAGCTCTAAGATTTATGCTTGTTCAAGTTAAGTTTGTTATAATAAAGTTTATTTAATCATTCAATATTTGAGAACCTTCCTAATGAATTAAATCTCACAATGGGTTTAGTTGAATTTTACTTGTTATGGTACATGGGTGTAAATAGATTAGTAATTTCTGACAGATTTCAAAGCTTGTTATTGGATGCACTTGCACAGAATAAAAACAATCAAAAGACAGGTTTGTTTTTTGATAATTTGTCAAATTTAGCATTCAATAACTTTCTTTTCTTTTTGCAACTTTTTACCTAGCTTGTATTCAAACTTGTTCACACATAAATGTTTTGTAATGAAATAGGTTTGTAATAGGTGTGTAAATAGGTTGTTGCGTGTGTGGTATGCAAACATGCATCATTAAAAGTAGTTTTCAACATGTTTTAACATTAATCTTTAGCTAGTGCAAACACCGTCATAAGTAATGCAGCAATCTTCATAGTTATTCATTTCAGTGTCATCAGATTCTAGTTAACTTTGAATTACTCACTTACTATTTCAAAACAATAACATAATTTAATTGTTATCAGTACTAACTCCTACTTATTTAAATATTAATAGGATCATCTTTTCTTTTATTATTATTTATCTGTATACCTTCTCACATTCCAGATTCCTGTGTCATATCAAAAATCAAAATGGTTACCTACATAGTCAAGTATTATCAAGGATGTGGAAACAAAACTAAAAATACCTGGTTTGCAAGTGACCGTGTCGCCGGGTCAGGACCTTAGAAGCTACCAACATACATACAAGCCACCAAATAGAGGTCAGCTGAAAAATGACTTCCAGCCCAACATAACTAAAGTAAAAGGTGAGAAGTTTTCAAACTATCTTCTACTCACCTCGCTAACTGATACGGTGTTGTTGTATCAGAAGGCTCAACACAATAGCCATGTCGAATAACTACATGACGCTTGTGCATGATACTACCATGCAACAAAGTACTTTTAAATTATTATTCCTGGGTTCAATTCCTAGGTTGGGCAAAATTTGTTTATGGGGTTTTTCCAATAGGGATTCCTCTGTAGCAGCCCAGAGTTTTGAAATTGGTGAACCCCCATGCTTCAAAAAGCATGTTGAGCCATTGGCCTTGTGCACCATAGTACCTCCTTATGCAGATGGCTCAACAGTCAGGAGGACTACTGTTATTATTATGTTTTTGTAACTCGTTTCAGTTTATGCTATTCTATTGTCATATTTAGTCAATTATAAAAATGAATAATAAAACAAGCTCTAATTATTGAGATGTCCAATAACCTATAGCTCTGGAGGCACTTAATAAAATAATAGGTTATATCAACACCAAACTATCAGCATCCATGGAGATGGATTTGAGGTAATAATGAGAACACAATAAACTATCTTATTATGCTGTGGAAGCAACTAAGATTGATAACACAACAAACTATCCTATTGGTATGCTGTGGAATCAAGTAATAATGATAACACAACTATCTTGTTGGTATGCTGTGGAAGCAACTAATAATGATAACACAATAAACTATACTGTTGGTATGCTGTGGAAGCAACTAATAATGATAACACAATAAGCTGTCTGTTAGTAATCCGTGGAGGAAACTAATAGTGATAATACAACACACAATCTATTGGTTTGCTGTGGAAGCAACTAATAAAGATTTAATATCCATTGGTTAGGCGTGGAGGCCGCTAATGAACAATCTCTCATGTTATCCTGCTGGGTCCACGGTGTACAAGACCACCCAGAGCCTGGTTCCTTATATCCTGTCAAATCAAAGACTTCGTGCCTGTCACGGAGCAATGATCCTAAACTCCTTAACCTTTAATCCTGTCAAATCAAAGACTTTGTGTCTATCACAGAGCGGTGTTCCTGATCCTATCCTTAAATCCTGTCAAATCAAAGACTTTGTGTCTATCACAGAGCATTACCGTCCCGTGAGAATGAAACTAAACAAAAAACAGCTGATCACAATACTCCTACACTACCTACACTATACTTACCAAATACAAGGCTGCTATGAAAGCCTTCTTATAAGTAGGTATGTGCTCATTAATGCATCAAATATTTTAATTTGAGATAAACTTAATAGTTACCTAATTTCATAAGTATTCAGTGATAAATTGATAACTTAAACTGACTATTACCTATTACAAATCAATGAATATTGTAAGATAATACAAACAATAACATTCTGCAAACAAGATTCAAATTGGACTAGTAAGCTAGCAACTGATTATTCAATGTCAAAAATCTGAAATAGAAATTGTATGCCTTCATTGACATGACATGTAGCAGTTAGTTGTTTCCTAACAACATTGGTCTTTACCATATAGCAAGTTGAATACCTAAAGCATATAGCTGTGGGTGTAAAAATACATTCAATATTTCAAAAATAAGGCAAACTTAGCTTAGATTTATTACAAGCTGTCAATGAAAAATAAAACCAGTTGTTATCAGATCCTAAACTTAATTAATACTGTAGGATGAAAAACAACAATAATCTGCCGACAAATATTTCTCCGCTACTACAGATAACAACCAAGAAACAGAGACTGAGGACACGAGACTGAGGACACGAGACTGAGGACACAAGACTGAGGACACCTCTAGCTGCAGAGCCCGCAGCTAGGTCCAGTATGGCCGTGTCGCCGCGTAGGCGTGAATTTGCTAATTTATTATCCTAATTAATAGTAATTAGTAATTTTAAGTGTCAATGTCTATTTAAGTTGGGTTTTGAGTTCAGTGCCATCTATTGGCTCACTGTGGAATCAGTATTGATTCATAATTCGTATGCTGATTTCAATGTTTAATTAATACGAGATGTTTAAATAAAAGAGGAACACTTATTGTAGGACTTTTGGATTTGTTCTCATTTTAACTATTGCACATTTGACTAAGTAAATGTGTTTGATTATGTTATTCAGATTAAGTTGTCAAACAATGGCGGATGTTATAATTTCTATGACCAATAACCAGATTTAATAATTTAATACGAGAACTAAACAAATTTGAGTAAATGATTAAATACTAAGAAGTCATAAGACCATTTTACACAGCTATGTAATAATGAGAAACTTTCTAATTAGTAAGATTGTTAGATCACCGGAAACTTGAATAGTTTTGTTATTAGATGACTATTTCAATAATAAACTACAAACCACTTTGTATTTGTGAGTATTGAGGTTGTTTAATGTTAAAATAATTAACTGATCAGTATTTTAGTATTGTTTGCTAACTTTACTCAACTATCCAAATAATTAGTGTCTAAACAAAAACAATATGGATGGAGGTCCCGCCCACTTAGAACGCGCTTGGCGCGTACGGTGCACGGTGTGTGTAAAAATAATAACTGTAAAACTGTTTAATAAATCTGCTGACTGATTAGATTTTTGAAAACCTAATAAACATGTAACGCTAATTGTCATAAAGTGATTGTGTAAAGATTTAAAAGAGCATCCTGGAGTTTCTTGCTTGATCTCCGAGGCTTTGTAATCTAGCGAGCCACAAGATGTGGTTTTAGCTTCAAGTTAATTTGAAAACTCTAAAGTGTCTGTAACTAAGTCAAATAAATGCTCTTGAGTTTCAATCCAGTGTTGTGTGTAATTGAAGTTCACCTGTTCCTATCAAGAATAAAGGAATTGCCTCTAGGCAATGGGAGTAATGATGGCGGTCCTATGATACATAAGTACTTCGACGTGACAGACACCTTCCATGGACTGCTTCCTGCCATCAATACTGCAACTAGGGGAAAATCGTGCTTGGATCATGTATTACTAAAAACGAAATTAAGTGCGTTTACATTTTCTCTAGGAACTAGTATCACAGATCATGAATCAGTCTTGTTCAGCCTAAAAACTGACACGTCTATAAATAAATCAACTAAACTAAAACTTATTTGTAAAATTGACAAAGAAAAACTAAAATCCGACTGTGACAATTATGATTTTGTGGAAGTTTATCAGGAAGTTAATTTAAATGTTGCAATGAGCAAGTTTATTAATATAATGCAGCAATTAATTGCAAATAACTCGATAAGACGATTAACTCCTAGAAATAAATTTATAATAAAACCTGGATAACTAACCTAAATGGATAACTGTTGGCATGTTACGCTGCATACGCACTAGGGATAGGATGCACAAAAAGTTAAAATCAAATACAGCTAATGAAGTATTAAAAATATCGTACTTTAGATATAGAAATTATTGCAACAATTTATTAAAGAAACTTCAAAAACAGTATGAGAGAGATCAGTTAATACAGAATAAAAATAATTCAAAAAAGCTTTGGACCGCTATTAAAACAATTTTTTATTTATTTATTTATTTCAACAAATTTACATGACTGGGTATTATACAAATCTTCTGCCAAACTGCAGGACAGTTTGTCGGCAGTGTTCTCGTGAATACAGCTCTTAATTTAAACAAAATAATTACATTTAACATATAGTTAAATTTAAGGGTAAAGGGTAAATAGTAACACAGTTTTATTATGATAAGGTTACCTATATCCAAGGGTAAGTACATCGTCGTGTATTTTTAGTGCACCGTATGCTCACACAGAAGGACGCATGCCAAGCCCAAATGCACAAATACTCGAGTTGCCCAGTTTGTATTTAATAAGAATTACCTAATTATAATGAATAACCTAATACATAATTATACTGATCTACAGCTCGAGCATTCGTACATGTATACAGTGGCGTCTATAGATTGGCTCATATCAACTTGCCCGCCATGCTAGCACGCGCGGCGAACGCACATGCCCCTACCGTCCCGACCACCGCCGCCACACCCCCCGATGGAAGACGAGCAACCGAGCAATCAAGCGCGAGTGAGACACAACGGACGGCGGCCGCTCGGCCGCCGTCCGTTGAATCCAATGAATAACAACAATAACAAAAATCAACAACCACTAGAACTTTTAAAAATTGCTAATAATCCCAAAGAGGCAATCAACAAAACGAATGAATATTTCTCTAATATAGGTAAACGACTATCTGATATGATTATGCCGTGCTCGTAGTCGCAGCGGCAAAATGTCGTATTTCTTAATTTCAGTTTAGCAGATAATTAGTGTATGACGTCGTGTAATTGTGTATGGTAAGTACAAATTTGTGTATCCAATCATTGGCGTGCTATTCAATAAAAACTGTTTCCGCTGGAACTACGTCATCCCAGCGGAACTTTTTTTTTTCCTATGGACGTATAAGAAAAAAAATGAAATCAATAATTAGTGTATAACGAGAGGAAAATGTGTATGTTTAAATGAAATTTGTGTGACATAAAACTGCGGAAATAATCAAGTTTCCGCTGCGCTGACGTTTGGCTATTTGATGAAAATCATATAAAACGGTTAAGTGCAGAGTTGTAATTTTTTACGCACGTTGCTTTTAATTTGTGTGTAATGTTTGTAAAAACAGAATAAAAAAAAACAAACCGTTCAGAAGATATACACGTAAAAGTAAAATAAGGTTATTAGGTCCAATTTCTTCAAATAGGAACTCTAGAGCCTAACTTATTACGTTTATTTGTATCTTGTAGGGGTCTACAATGCCTTGCCAAGTTTCATTCAAGTGGTCTTAGTAATTAATGAGCAATGACATAATTTACTACGACTGGACCACTATATCTATGACATCCGATTGTAGGACTTTTTTATGGAAAAGCTAAATAAAACATATTCTGGTAATAAGTGTATTAATGCAACTATTCACATGTAACATTTCAGCTAATTACACTAAATAATTAAAGAGATATAATAAAAATACCAGAACAACCGCAATTCATGGATAAACCGACCAAGTTTGAATGGCTACAAAAAAGCGGCCGTGCAGTATAAAGAGCTAACGTTCTAAAATTTCCAGTGTTGTACCATTTTTGGATTGGTACAGGTGGGCACACAATTCTTGAACAAGTAACTAATATTTATACTATTTTTTTATGTATTACTATTACCTTCTAATAAGAGTTTATATTTTAATTGTTATTTAGTCGATACTCTTGACTATTACTTCTTAATGATGATTAATTGTGTTTTTATGTGTATCTTTGGACCTCCAATCCTAATCAAATAAATAAATAAACTAATAATTTTCTTGATATATATTGTAGGTCACATTTTTTTTAACCGACTGTCCAAAAAGGAGGAGGTTCTATATTTGGCAGTATGTAGGTATATACCGATTTCTCAGTCAATTGTGGACCGATATTGAAAATTATTTATTGTTTGAAAGAGTATGTGCCCGGATTGGTCACATTTAAATTTGGTGAACATCTGATAAAGAACTTCGTAGATATATAAAAGGACTCTTCAATAAAGAACGGCAAATCTCTCGAGATTGCTGCAATTGCATGTCTGTTTATTTTTTACGACATTTTATAACATATCATCACGCCAGTACGCTCTAGCTGTACGCATATGTGAATGTGATGTACAGTTCACTCTCACATTCTCTCATTTTACCGATTACGTTCAAGTCTTATGTTTTGTATGTTTATTCAGGTAATTTATTCTGGCATAACTTTGGGCATTGGGGGTACCATATTATAGAAATTGCTCATTAAGTACCAAAAAAAGTGAAAAATAAAAACTGTTATTCCAAAAAAATACACCTGACTTCCAAATTAAACACGACAAAATGAAAAATAACTTCAATTTTGGAAGTCGGTGTTTTGTTTCTTCGTTTTTTGAAATTATTACAATAATAATTGCATCTGTATTAACAAATGCATGTATGTCAGTATATTACAAAAAAATAATACTGTAGGTAATTATTATGTCCTTAATATTCTGCTGCTTCCATCGCCAGCGTACAAATATTTTGATGTTACACGGTTCAATTTGATGAAATAGAAATACTTATAGTAATTAGAAAAAAACTAACACCAGTAGTCATTTCAAATGTCGAATTTAAAAACTTAACGGTATAATAGGGAATAACTTAAAGAAGGTAGGTGTTTTCTGAGCGCGCGCTTCCTTTTCTATTTATTACTCACAATCAACTCCCGAAAATTTATTTGCTTGTAAAACCTAAGATTTACTTATACCTATATGGGGTTCAGTAGGCAATATATTTTTTACCTACCAGCATCATCCAGTACTCCAGTAAGATTATACTTCCTTCCACCGAGTACGTTTGCTCTTGCGAATTTCCACTCAAGCCAATTAAGGCAAGCGAGAGGTGGGAGCTCTGTTCCCGGCAGTTTTCACTCCGACGGGCCAATAAAGGCAAGCTGGAGATGAGGGACAAGACTTCTCCCAGGAGATTAGGTCTGTGCCCATCAGCTCGGCACAAAACTGGCCTGCGGATTGTATCTCTGTTAATATTACTTAATATATTATTATTAATAATATTATTTTTTGTCATTTAAATTAGTCACTAGCTGTTCCCCGCGGCTTCGCTCCCGAGGGCCACTCCACAGGAGCCGTTTTCTGGATTAAAAAATAGCCTATGTCACTCAGGAATAATGTAGCTTTCTATTGGTGAAAGAATTTTTTAAATCGGTCCAGTAGTTTTTGAGACTATTCGGTACAAACAAACAAACAAAAAAATCTTTCCTCTTTATAATATTGGTATAGATTAACTAATAAATACTTTTAAGAATACAAAGTTAATGCAGTTGTTTTATTATCTGCTAAACTATTGTGTACGTACCTGTACGAAACTATTAAACACAATAACGATGTTATACTGGAAATTTTAGAACGTTAGCTCTTTATACTGCACGGCCGCTTTTTTGTAGCCATTCAAACTTGGTCGGTTTATCCATGAATTGCGGTTGTTTTGGTATTTTTATTAGATCTCTTTAATTATTTAGTGTAATTAGCTGAAATTTTACATGTGAATAGTTGCATTAATACACTTATTACCAGAATATGTTTTATTTAGCTTTTCCATAAAAAAGTCCTACAATCGGATGTCATAGATATAGTGGTTCAGTCGTAGTAAATTATGTCATTGCTCATTAATTACTAAGACCACTTGAATGAAACTTGGCAAGGCATTGTAGACCCCTACAAGATACAAATAAACGTGATAAGTTAGGCTCTAGAGTTCCTATTTGAAGAAATTGGACCTAATAACCTTATTTTACTTTTACTTGTATATCTTCTGAACGGTTTGTTTTTTTTTTATTCTGTTTTTACAAACATTACACACAAATTAAAAGCAACGTGCGTAAAAAATTACAACTCTGCACTTAACCGTTTTATATGATTTTCATCAAATAGCCAAACGTCAGCGCAGCGGAAACTTGATTATTTCCGCAGTTTTATGTCACACAAATTTCATTTAAACATACACATTTACCTCTCGTTATACACTAATTATTGATTGCATTTTTTTTCTTATACGTCCATAGGAAAAAAAAAGTTCCGCTGGGATGACGTAGTTCCAGCGGAAACAGTTTTTATTGAATAGCTCGCCAATGATTGGATACACAAATTTGTACTTACCATACACAATTACACGACGTCATACACTAATTATCTGCTAAACTGAAATTAAGAAATACGACATTTTTCCGCTGCGACTACGAACACGATTATGCCCACTCGCTTTCCAAACTTCCAGAAAGTTATTGAGCCTCCCGTGAAATCTTTTGTCCTCCTACCAACCGACAAAGAAGAAGTTGAGAGAACAATACGGTTTCTAAAAAGTGACTGCGCTCCAGGTTGGGATCAGATTGGTGCCGAGATTCTTAAGATTGCATCTAAGTCAGTAACACCCGTACTTACTGATTTGATAAATCGCTGTTTTGAGGCTGGGGTTTTTCCGGATTCATTAAAAAGAGCTGTAGTACACCCGATATACAAGGCGGGGGATAGGGGCAGTGTCAGTAACTACAGACCGATTGCAATTTTAACTTCACTGTCTAAACTATTTGAGCGTATAATTAACACCAGACTTACTAAATACCTAGAAGACGGTAATCTACTTTCAAACTCGCAATATGGTTTTAGATCTGGCCGCTCAACTAGTAATGCTGTGCTTGACCTTGTTAACTTTCTCGTTAATAAATTGGATAATAAAAAGAAATGCTTAACTATATTCTTGGACCTTGCTAAGGCTTTTGACAATGTTTCTGTCCCCTGCCTTGTAGAGACACTGGAAGACCTTGGTATAAGAGGCATCCCACTGGCATTGTTATCAGATTATCTGCACAATAGATCACAATGTGTTAAAGTCGGTGACAACATCAGTGATGAGTTGCCAATTACATTCGGGGTGCCACAAGGCAGTATACTCGGCCCAACACTCTTTCTCTGCTACATAAATGAGCTCTGTACTCTTAGTAATAAGAACTGCCGCATCTCAGCTTATGCAGATGATACAGCTTTAACCTTTTATGCTGATTCATTGAACTTTTTAATATTGCGCAGGAGGGATTTAACAAAATCTGTCATTGGCTAACATCACACTCTCTCACTTTAAACGACGGCAAGACCAAATTCATTGTGTTCTCCATCCAAAATCGAACAGAGATAGATAACCTTACAAATAACATATATGCGCATAAGTGTAATTTCCCTCCTACTCCAAACTGCACATGTCCCAAAATTAACCCCACTAAATGTATTAAATATCTTGGAATCGAAATTGACGCCAATCTAAATTTTGAAAATCATATACAAACTATATCCAATAGAATTCGAAAATTAACATACATTTTTAAAACAATACGTGATGTAGCAGACAAACCGACTGTAAGGTTAGTTTATGAGGCCCTGGCGCAATCAATTATATCCTATTGCATCACTACCTGGGGAGGAGCTTGTAAAACAAAAATGCTAACCCTTGAAAGAGCTCAAAGAATGATACTAAAAGTAAGCCTATCAAAACCTCGACTATTTCCTACTTCTAAACTTTATGAAGAAGCGCAAGTCCTCACTGTGCGCCAGCTTTATATAATGCTATCCATACTTCATAAGATGAGTAACGTAACAGAGGACAGAAGAAAGCGTATAGCTCAGACTAGAAGGAAGTACGCGGTATGTGAGTCAACTGCCGTAAACACCTCTTTTGCACGAAGATTTTTTCCATACCGAGGAAGTATGCTGCTCAACAAAGTTAACAAAATAGTTCCCTTCACAGACCATTGTAAAAAAGAATGCAAAAATATAATTTATAAATGGTTACAAACACTTAATTACTCTGAAACTGAAAAAATCCTAGATGTAACAATATAAATATTGTTGTGCACTCTATATATACATTTATCTACAATATTTCATTTTATTTAGCACATTAGGCAAAATACGAGTACTATATATCACATTTAATCACAATTATTATGTTATACTTTATGTTATATTATAAATGTATGTATGGATAAATTTATGTACTAGCACTACGAAAACTATCCTTAAGCTAAATAACTTACACCCGCTTACTCCCCCATAAAAAGCACCATTTTATTGTGAAATCCTAAAACAATGTATAAAACTGATCAATTCCGCTTATTCAAACGCACTGTGCCATAGGCCTTAACAAACAAGTCACTAACTAACTATACCAGGCCCCTCAGAAAGTATTGCGAAAAAAAGTTTTTATATATGGGAGACTGGCCAGTTATAATGTTTTTCGAAAATATGATTATTTATAAGTAAAAATAAGTAAGTTCCAATTTCAAAATTTCCCTCCACATTTTTTGCGAGTTAATTCAAAGTATTGTGTCTCACTGAAATATGGATCTGCGCCGGGAACATTTTAGAGCTATGATTTTATACGATTTCAAGTGTCGCCTGAAACCGGATGAATCGTACGATAGACTTCAAATGGCATTCATGGATGAAGGCCCTTCCAAGGCAACCGTGTATCGTTGGTATAACGAATTCAAACGCGGTCGACCAACTTTGGGGGATGACGAAAGAAGCGGTCGCCCTTTGACGGCTGTTACCGAAGAAAACGTGCTAGCAGTGAAAAATGTAATCCAAGACAATAGGCGAATTACATATCAGGAGATTCAACACATATTGAAGATTGGATCGGGAAGCGTTCACGAGATTCTACACAGCCATCTTCGCGTGAGGAGGATAGTATCACGCTGGGTGCCGCACAACCTCACCGATGCTCAGAAGCAGGCCCGGGTGGAATGGTGCCGTGATATGCTTAACAAATTTGAAGCAGGCTCGTCTCGGCGTGTTTACGACATCGTTACAGGTGATGAGTCCTGGATTTATCAATACGACCCAGAAACCAAGCGCCAGTCGACTGTTTGGGTGTTTCAAAATGAGCCAACGCCTACCAAAGTGAAGCGATCTAGAAGCGGGGGTAAGATTTTGATCGCTAGCTTTTTTAATTTGACTGGCCACTTGGTATCAATTCCCTTACGGGATCAAAGAAGCATTAATGCCGAATGGTATACTACCAAATGTTTGCCAGAAGTTTTCTCTGTTATAAGCAACAAGCGACCAAACACAGGGCTCCGCGGGCTACTGCTCCACCACGACAATGCACCTGCGCACACCGCACTCTAAACGAGGGACTTCCTGGACAGCACGCCAGTCAAACTCCTGGGTCACCCTCCTTACAGCCCTGATCTAGCACCGTGTGACTTCTTTTTATTCCCAAAAATAAAAAATCAGCTCAAAGGGATACAATTTTCGTCGCCGGAAGATGCGCTGGCTGCGTTCGAGCAGGCTGTAAACGAGGTGTCTGCGGCGGACTGGAAAAAGTGTTTTGAAAACTGGTTTAGGCGCATGAATCTTTGTATAGAGGCTGGTGGAAAGTACTTTGAAAAGATTTAATAAAAATATATGTACGTATAGAACAATTTTTTTTAGTTTCGCAAAACTTTCTGAGTGTCCCACGTACACAATCTCCACCAACATTCTTAACATCTACCCTACTAAAAACGCTAATCGGTTATTTTGTTTACTTATTGTTGTGTTTTCTCTATAAGTGATTGATATAATCTTTTTAGAAAAATAAATGTCTTAAACCGTATATATATTTATCTAAATATTACCCGAAATACTCAGGAACCCTATATATATTAATAAATATGCTAATACATGCAAAATTGTTATTTAACAGAATATATATATCCCTAAACTACACACACACACGCACGCACACACACACATACACACACACACGCACACGCACACACACACACACACTACTCATTCAGTACACTCACGTTCGCATCTCACATGTTGACAATCTATACAATGTTATGAAATGGGGGGCCTGGAGATCTATAGTACAGGCCTCGGCTTAGTATAGACTCCAGATCTCCCACAAATTGCAAACTTGTAAAAAATATAATGACAGCTGTATATTGTATGTACTTGATGTAATTTGTGGAGATAAAATAAACATTTTTATTATTATTATTCCATTTATTCATTTTATATATACATATCTTTACATTTTTAAATATTAAAATAAAATAAATAAATAAAAATAGCCTTTAATCTCTGATTTTGTTTTTACATTTCTTACTAACTAGCCGTATTACTAATTTTCCTATTGCTAATACTTAATTCTATTTTACACAATATGTTCTTAAAAAAATTGGTAACACCAGCATTAATTCATCAATTCAATCCATCAGGTTGTCCTCTCTGGACATAGGCCTCCTCTAGAATTCGCCATTTATGTCTGTCCATTGCTGATCTGCGCCATCCTTGTGGTAGGTCATCTTCCCATCTTCTTTGTGGCCTTCCTCTTGTTCTCTTTACATCTCTGGGGTACCAGGATATGACCTCCTTGGTCCATTTTTCTTTGGCAGATCTAATCACATGACCAATCCAACGCCATTTAAGTCTCTTGATTTTCTTTGAGACATCTGTCACACCTGTGGTCTTTCTGATTTTGGTTAGTCTCCACTTGTCTTTCAGCTTGATGTGTAGCATGCTTCTCTCTATCCCCTGTTGGCATACCTTTAATTTTTGGCTGTGAGCCTTTGTCAGGCCCCAGGTTTGGCACCCGTAAGTAAGTATTGGTAGGATGCACATGTTGAATACTTTACGCTTGATTGGCATTGGAGTGTTTTTGTTCTTCAATATTTCTTTCAGCGACCAGTAGCGAGCCCAGGTGTTATTTACCCGTATTTGCAATTCTTTGTCCATCTGCAAGTTTGGTGCAATTATTTGACCCAAATAGGTGTAGTCATTCACATACTCAATGTCATGGTCATTTACACAGATTCTTTGGTGATGACTATTGGTCATAACCTTTGTTTTGGTTGTGTTCATGGTCAGACCTGCTTTTTGACTCTCTGTTGTCAGTTGTAAGAGCATTTCCTGTAGAGTGACTGGGTCCTCGGCGAACAGTACCAAGTCGTCTGCAAATCGCAGGTGTGACAGCCTACATCTATTAATATTTATGCCACACCTTTCCCAATCTAGCTTTCTGAAAATTTCCTCTAATACAGCCAAAAAAAGTTTGGGAGACAGAGGATCCCCTTGTCTGACTCCTTTTTGGATTTTAAATTCTTCCCCAATTTTTTCTAATTGTACTTTTGCCGTGCTGTTGCTGTATATATTCCTTATAAGTCTAATGTACTTGTTTTCTATTCCTTGATTTTCCAAAGCTTTATATATGTAGTTGTGAGATAGGGAGTCAAATGCCTTGTTATAGTCTACAAAAGAAATATAATATGGTTTTCTGTATTCCTTGTATTTTTCAGTTACCTGTTTCACTACATGTATGTGGTCAACTGTTGAAAAATCAGCTCTGAAGCCTGCCTGTTCTCTTGGTTGTTCTGCGTCTAGTCGTTTAGTGAGCCTGCCTAAGATTATTTTTGAAAAAACTTTGTATATATTTGTCATGAGGCTGATAGGTCTGTAGTTGTCTATTTTGTCTTTATCGCCCTTTTTGTGGATCAGTACTATGGTTGACTTCGTCCATTGTTCCGGAATAAATTCACTATCTATGATTTTGTTAAATAGACTAGTGAGTGGTTTTAGTATTGCACCCAGTGACCCTTTTAGCATTTCATTTAAATATTATTCTATAAAAAATAAAATAAAAAAACATTTAAAAATACAAAAATAGTAGCCCACCGGTATCGGGAACAGGGTCCAAGCTACCGGTGGTCAGGGCTCCTGAGAGAGGAACCTCCTAACGATACGCGCCGTGTCCAGGAGTACCGCTTTCTGGATCAAGCCCTTGATCCAGCTGCCCAACGAGAGCCTCCTCAGATGTTCGTCGAGGCTCTTGGCTATTATGCCTGGAAGTATTCCCTAAGACTGCATACCTCGCGGTTGTGCAGGGTCTTAGCATTTAAAAAGCCACGACCACCGCACTTCCGCGGGATATACAGTCTCATAACCGATGATCGTGGGTGATGCATACGATTTGCGGTAAGCAATGTGCGGACTCTCCTATCCAGGGCGTCAAGTTCTGTCTGAGTCCATTTGAGTATGCCGAAAGAATACATCAAGACCGGCATGACCCAGCCGTTGAAGGCGCGCACCTTGTTTCCGCCTGATAAAAGACTATTTAGTACTTTTTTCAGGCGGCCAAAGAAGCGTTCCTTCAACGACTGTTTCACGTCAGTAGCGTTGATGCCTAGTGCTTCCGACATACCCAAATACTTGTAAGTTTCGGTTGAGGAAAGGGATCGAAGGTGTATGGAATCCGAGAGTTGTATTCCCACGGATTCCATAATCTCCCCTCGCTTTACATGCATGACTGCACATTTGTCCACACCAAATTCCATCCTGATGGCGTCACTAAAGGTTTCTGTAACCTTCAGTAGCTTCATCAGTTGCAAGTTGTTGGAGGCAAAGAGCTTCAGATCATCCATGTAAAGGAGGTGAGATATGACCTGACCTCCTCTTCTCAACCGATAGCCCAGGCCTGAACCCTCCAGCAATGTACTAAGAGGGTTCAGGGCTAAACAAAACCACAGTGGACTCAGACTATCGCCCTGAAATATTCCACGCTCGATCCTTATAGGTTCGCTGTCCTCTTGAATCTGTTGACATCATTATTATTATTATTATTATTAAAATTGAATTTGAAAATAATTTGGCAGACATATTTACTAAAGCTTTGGGAAATGTAAAGTTCACTAAATTTAGAGATATGTTAAATTTAAAATAAGATGTTAAATTGATTGTTAAGATAAGTTGAAATTGATATGTATTGTGTTGCAATATAAATGTAAGGAGGCGTGTTGAGTTATGGTACATTTATATTGGCAACACCAAGTTACGTGTGTCTGTGGAATGTAGCTGGAAAATGTGTAACTGTATGAATGTGCTTGCATTAAAATTAAGAAATAAAACTATTAAGAAGACAGTGATAATGTGCAGTTTCATTATGTATATTAACAAAGATTATTTGTATTTGACTCATGCCAATGTCTAAAGTTGTCTGAATTTCGCGGTGTGTCACATGTCGATGTTCCTCAATCAGCTTACGCACAGCATCAACGTTTTCTTGGGTGACTGCAGTTTTTGGACGACCTTGGCGGGGATCATCACTGAGCTTGACACGTCCACGTTGAAATTCAGCAAACCAGCGATAAATTGTGGTTTTGGATGGGGCTTCATCACCAAATGCAGAAATCATCCGGTTAACACACTGTTTTTGTGTTAAACCACTTTGAAAGTCATAATAAATCATCGCTCTTGAATTTTCTCGAGTCAATTCCATTTTCTCAACGCCTAAACAAGTTTGACAAAACTTTGTGACAAGACCGAGAATCTTTTTTTAAATAAATAAATGGTATTCGATTTTTAAAACCAAGGAGTTTTCAATTAAAAAGATTTTAATATGACAGAAACAGTGGAAATATTTCATTCCCGATACTTTTAGTGCAGCCTATGTACAATGCTCGTGCCAGATTTATCCACAAATCTTTTGTCTGTCAGTAAACTTATAAATGATGGTTTCACTGTGGTGTTCGACAAGCGGGGTTGTCACTTTTATAATAATTGCCAGATTATAGGGGATGCCAGTACTTTCAACGGTATTTATAAATAAGATAATGTGAAGTATCATAAGGTTTCGCAAGCGGTGCACTCTTCAGCCACCCTAACGGATGTGCAGGGGGATCAGAGTGCGATGGTTGCAGTGGTGCCAGCGTCTGTTTGGCACCGGAGACTTGGGCATTTAAGTTATAGTGGTATGTGTGCTCTGCGGAAGCTTAATAGTATAGCGTAATGTTTCAGGTCAATAATGACAGTGAACACCGACTTAGTGAGTGTGTTGCATGTCTCGAGGGAAAGCAGGTGGCGAACCATTTCCTGTTCTGGAGGCGAAGCGCGCTACTCGTCCGCTGGAGCTCGTACACACGGATGTTTGTGGGCCTATGTCTGTCTGCAGTTGGGGCAGTGCGAGATACCTTTTGACATTCACAAATGACACAGAGAGAGTTGGGGTTACCTTTTAAGGAATAAATCTAGAGTTAATGTCTGTTTTTATTAATTTCACAGCTCTTGTTGAGAAACAGTATGGCTACCCTATAAAGTGTCTCAGGTCTGATGGAGGGGGTGAGTATTGTAATAATAGGTTTGCGACATACTTGAAAATTGAGGCGAGGTAGTGGTCAAACGCGAGCCTATCGATAATAAAAAAATAAATAAAAAAAGTGAGGGAATTGTTCATCAAAGAACTGTACCCTACTGCCCTCAATAGAATGGTGTTTCAGAGCGCCTTAATAGGACTCTGATGGAGAAGGCACGATGCATGCTGCAGGAGTCTGGTCTCTGCCGGCGCTATTGGGGAGAGGCGGTTATGACCGCATTATATTTAAAAAATAGATGCCCCTCTGCTGCCATGGCAGGATCTATGCCTGAAGAGGTGTGGACAGGTTCAAAAATTTGACTTAGTCACCTGCGCGTGTTTGGTTGTGTTGCCTATGCTCTTATACCTGAACAGAAGCGAAAGAAGCTGGATGCAAAGTCTAAAAAATGCATCTTTGTAGGCTATAGTGACACTACTAAAGGATATAGGCTTGTTGACCCTTTGATTCCCCATAAGATATTTTTTGGAAGGAATGTAGCTTTTTTGGAGAATGAGTTTTTACAGAATGATGAATATAAATCTAATAACTATAATTTTTATGAATATGACTGTAGGTCTATTATGAATGATCAGTGTGATAATAATATAATGAATAATATTCAGAATTTTAATGAAAATTAAACCACTAATATTTCTCATGATGATAATTTTGATAATGATAGTTGTTCAATGTTAACCTTTGAACATCGAATCAGCACTTGGCCCGGCGACGACTACACGAGCGGCCTAGTTAAAATAATGACTGAGTTGCATCTTACACGCATGAAACACATACAACTTTGTATAATAGTGTGTATTAAGTTAAATTAGTATATAAGCTGTACATCTTGTAAAATAAACCAGATTTGAATTTTATATTCTTGTCTCATTACCCCTCACTGTGGCCAAGACACCTTTAGCCTTCTCAGTCTCGTGAGTCTGCGAGCTGGCAGTGAGTTTATCCTTCCCGAACCTGGACATCCTGTCTACTATCCGTCTGTAACCTTAGGTCGCATGGTGCAGACATCCTGAACTTATTTATATATCACTACTAGGTATATGGTAGGTTAGGGCTGTAGGGCTTATAGGGATTATAGTCGTAGGGACTGTTAGGCTTATAGGTTCAGTAGGCGCGTGACGTATCATATCCCTACATGTACTAACGCACCCTCAACAGTATTGCGACCTCACGTGACATCTGTTTGGAGTGGTTAGACATTTTGGTCCTTCGAGCATTTGAAATTTCTTTCAATCACGCGGTCCCCTTATTACTGTAGGAATTGACTTTGACAGACTTGACTATTGAGTTAGGTAAATAGGGCCGTTAGAGAAGTGGGAAAGAAGAGCACTATGGAGATACAGGAAGTTAACGAACTAATCAGGAGCCAGGAAGCGGATTACAGTGAGATCAAAAGGATAGTCTCAAACCTGAAAAAGGACTCGCCCACAAGGAAAACGGAAAAAATACCTCAACGAACGGGAGAAAATATTAGACCAGGTTTTCCAGCGAGTTCAAGAAAACCACTTGAAACTACAAGATCAAGAGATCTTGTCAACTCATAAGTACATTACTACAAACTACTAAAAAAAGTTCTAATAAAAATGTTACTGTGGTTTCAGCTCCTGAGTCGGAGTATACTACTTGTGATGAAGCCATGAGCTTAGATAGTCCAGTTCCTAGGGCTGGTGGCAGTGATGCATCGCTGCAATCTGAGGGACAGTCTCCTCGAGGGGAAGAAGCCGTGACTTAGTCATGAGGAGTCAGTGACTGTCACTGGGCGACCCGTACGTAGCACCCGTGGTAGGCAACCGGTAAGATTAGATTATTATGATTTGTCTTTGTTCGTACAAGGCGATTCTACGCCTTTGACTCATGAAGATGCTGTTTCTGCATCTAGTAAGGTGGAATGGCAAGCTGCCATGCAAAACGAGTATGATGCTCTTATCAAAAATGGTGTATTTAAGCTTGTGGATTGACCTAAGAATCATAATGTTGTTAAATGTAAATGGGTCAGAAAAGGTATCAGGTTTTATGTTCCGGATTTTTTTAAATTAACTATTTAATTTATCATTCCATGCACCTATAACCGATTCATGCAAGAAATGTGACAATCTGAAGATAAAGATAGATGCAGCTCATTCACAAAAAGAAAAGGATCAGCTTGGGTTACAAAAAAAGATACACCTCTCAAAAGCTGACTTTGCTAAAGATAATTACAAGAAAGATAAAAACCTTGCTAAAGAAGACTCGGATGTCACTATCATTGTATTCGACCTAATGAAAACATTGCCTACTCCAGTAGTGTCAACAGGAGTGTGTTATTTTAAAAGGCAGCTGTGGACGTCTGTACTAGGCATACATGATGCTGCAAATGACAACGCAACTATGTGTGTATGGCACGAAACAGTAGCCTCGAGAGGACCACAAGAAATAGGATCTTGTTTATTGCGATACATTAAACAACATGTCAAGACCAAGAGGTTAATTTTATATTCTGACCAATGTGGTGACCAGAACCGAAACATAAAAATGGCCACTCTTTTTGTCAATATTTCACTAGTCATCCAGACTATGTTGTGGAAAATATAGACTATAATTTTTTTGTCAGTGGTCATTCTTATTTGGCGTGTGATCAGGACTTCGGATTGATAGAAAAAAGAAAAATATTTTAAGAATATTTTCATACCTGATGATTGGATTGAAGTTATAAAGGCTGCAAGAAAGAAAAATCCCTTTAAAATTATAAAAATGACCAAAGAAGATTTTTATTCAACTAAAAAACTTGAAAATAATATTACCAATCGAAAAGTTACTGCAGAAAAATCAAAAGTAAAGTGGCTAAGTATTCAGTGGCTCCTTTATCTCAAGAACCACCCATTCATGATATTTTTAAATATTCAAATAACGCAGAGGTTCTGTTTGAAAATGTGGACTTGAAGAAAAGAAATTCTATTGCTTTAGCTAATTTACAGCTTGATCTTTTGTATCCAGTGGGAAAACAAATTAGTGTGGAGAAAAAAAAGGATTTGGTGGAACTTCTCCAATACATTCCCCCGGTACTTCATGACTTTTATACTAATATTAAGGACAATGCTTCAGTAAGGAATGATTTGCATGTGGAAGATGAAGAAATAGATAGCGATTGATGCATATAAGGAAGGTTTATTAATGTAAGGATACTTTTATTATAATAAATACTTTGAAATAACTGTTTTTTTTTTTCAATACATCTTAAAACTCAAATGACAAAACGGCCTATCTAAAAAAAAAAAATATAGTGGTGCCTAGGGTTCACACGATTCCTAAAATATAAAGAATATTACATATTAAGAGAATTGAGCACCAAAGAATAATAAAATATATTAAGTTTCTAAAGTTTTAATTTTTTTTAAATCTAGGCTTGTGTTTTTCCTTACTACTGAAAACTATTGTTTAAGTAATTAGGCCACTGTGGCTCTCATGGCCTCATATAATTTAATATCTATGGTACTAGTCCATGAACTGCATGTCTACTTTATCTATGCTCTCTTCCTTTCCAATGTCTTGTGTCAACCGGGTGTTTGATTCTGTGAGTCTTTATAAACTTGTATTCATCGTGTTGGATATTAATGGAAACGCTGATTGTAATCATGAGATTATAAGAAAGGATTCACCGCACACTCCTGTTGTTTTTGTTGTTTTGCCGTCTTGTTGCTTGTCCTACCACTGCCGTTAGAACTCATATGCTAAAAGATCCTAAATAAATATGTACTCCTGTGAGGGCAAAATTTCCACAAGACTTCGTGCGCGAGTCCGACTCGCACTTGGCCGGTTTTTTAAGCATGTAATTGTTGGCTTTTTATATAAAGTAATAATGTAAAGCGTAAGGGGAAGTGCTGAAACATGTGTACTACGCTTTACTTTAATTACATATTGGTACAGACTATAGAGCATAGCTCTTCCTATATATCAAAGACAATTTTTTCAACTTCATCCCTTCGTCAAAAAGTCATCCTGGTGAGAACACACGTTCTATGTCTTTTCTACCTAATTTTATATTTAATGTGTGCCTGATGTTTAATAATAAGTTTGCTACCGAATATGTATGTATACTCGCTATTCCTGGACTGCTTGATGATCAAGAAATACAAGAATAGTTACCATAACATTTTGTGTTTTAATCTCACCTCATGCCACCTATACCGGCCTGTAGCATTTTGCACGACCACGCCTTGTAATAGCTTCGCTTCGCAGACAACTACTCTGTTCAGATATTTCGTAATAACACAATAAAGATGACGACTAAAACTTCCAAAAGAAAGACAATAAAGCAAATTACCTTAATGTGCAGTGCCTGAGTGACAAATATTTGGAAATAATAAAAAACAGTGATACAGCATTAGGAACGATTGATCCAATAGAACAACTCTTTAGAAGGAAAAGTGTGTTCAATAAACTACATCTTGAAGGAAATTTATAACCTTAAAGTGTACGTATGGTACTAATTTGCAAAATTTCTTTACGTTATTCGACGGTTTGGTCAGAGAATTTTTCAAAATCAAAATCATTTTTTTTATTTCATATAGGCCTACATGGGCACTTATAAAACGTCGACAAAAGGTGCACGGTTCGGGTTGGTCGTTTCCTATGGAGAAGAACCGGCAAGAAACTCCACGGTTACTCTTTTAAAAAAAATGGTTTGGTTTTACAATATTTCCTTGTTACAGCATTAGTACTTAGATATGTGGGAACAACGTAGGCCCGACAATAAGTCGTAAGAAAACAAAAAAAAAAAGATTACATATTATTTAAACAAAAGAAAATAAAACGAGTTAAAAAGTTAACAAATGTTAACAAGCATCTAGAAGGCCTACAATGTTCACACATTTACAAAACAATCGGTAAAGGAATCTATACACAAGTAAAATAAAAAAAAGACTAAATCTAACATGTGGCACAAATATTGTTATCAGTGCTGTAACTATTCTTAGCAAAGGGCTATGAAGATGATTGAAAACCATTGTAAAAAGAATAATCAAAAGAAGGAAAAAAAACAAAGAATTAATGAGATTGAGAATAGTTAGAGACAACCACCTATTTGTGCCGTTTATGAGTTACCAGGGAAGCCGCATGCGCACAAGGAGCTAAAGCCAAAATTTTTATCTTCAACGTAGTCCTTGATTTTATAATATGCTTTTTTAACAAGGACACGTTTAATGTAGTTTTTGAACTTTCCATCGGTCAGTTCTATAACTGACTTTGGCAACTTGTTATAAAAGCGTATACTGTTTATATAAAAAGACTTGCTAGTTTTTGTTAATCTGAATTTGGTTATTACAATTTCGTGCTTACTGCGTGTATGTAAATTATGTAAGTCGCTTCTAGTTTTGAAAAGCCCTCGATTTTTGCGGACATACAAAATACATTCCAAAATATAGTGAAGGTAGAGTCAGTATATCGATTTCTTTAAATTTTTCTCTAAGGGACTCGCGAGGACCCATTTTATAGAGATTTAGGATTAAAGAATTTAAGTTTGCTTTTTAATTAAGATTTGGTATATGGATTAAGTGAGAAACTGGTGTCAATATATAAGAATTCGCTGTGTGAACCATGTGTATTAGGTAAAATGACAAAACAACCATTTAATCGGTTAGGATATAGAGCTACCATCTGTGTGTACCAATTCCAACGGTGCTATACCGTTGGAATTGGTACACACAGATGTGTGTGGACCAATATCTCCTGTATAAGAGCCTCCTCCGGAAGGCTTTAGATATTTCTTAACATTTATTGACGACTATACACATTTTACTATGAGATATCTCTTAACAGAAGTATTCGTATGTGATAAATTTAAAAGTTATTATTATTAAATAATATGTTACAAATTATTTCAATACTAACTTACTTAAACTAAGATCAGATAATGGTGGTGACTATACTTCAAACGAATTACAATTTTGTGATGAGAATGATATAATGATTAAATACACAGTTGCTTACAACCCTGAGATGAATGGTGTAGCAGAAATAATGATTAGGACTATAATGGATAAGGCTAGGACAATTTTATTAGATTCAGAATTGGACAAGGAGTTCTGGGCTGTGTTTTATTCAACATATGTAACAAATAGAAGCCCAACAGTGGGAGGAGATAAGACACCCAGTGAATTGTGGACAGGAAAAGGACCGGACGTTGGATCAATGCGTACACATTTGGTGTTGGTATTTAACTGAATATTATTATTACGCGACCAATAATCAGTACCAAGGGGATCTTACGAAGAAAATGTCACCACTTCCGAAGGGGTTGATAATTCAGCTATAAGCTGGAATGACAATAAACAGGTCTTACTGTTGTCTACATATGTTGGTGCGGAACCTTTGGACACTATAACCCGTTATGACAAGAGGCAGAAAACCAGCGTAACCATATATTTTCCTAAAGCCATACGTGAGTATATAGTGGCATGGGTGGTGTTGATACTATGGATAGTTACTTAGGTAGATATAGAAAACGAATGAAATACAAAAATTGGACTAATAGACTGTTCCATCACATGCTGGATATGGCTATCATAAACAATTGGGTTATGCACAAAAAAGTTATGACGAAGAAAGGCACCAATCCAAAAATACTATGAAGTTAGTCCATTTTAGAACCGAATTGGCAGACACAATGTGCCGGACGGTATGGTGCTGTGTCTGAATATAAAAGAGGGCGGCCCAAGTCTCAATCAACAAAAAATCTGCTTCTTCTGGATAGCACGGTGCCCAAATATTACCACATCAGGATCTACGCAAGGATGATTGGTCATGAAAAAACGTACCACGTAAAAAGGAATCAATGCAAATACTCGACAAGTAAAAAACTCACTTTAGTCATTTGTTCAAAATGCGGTGTTTCTCTTTGCGACAACAGTATGAATAACTCTAATGATCTCTCTAAATAATCTGGTTTGACTGGTAGAGAATGTCCTTTGTACCTTTGTGCATGAAGCCTAAATAAATAAATATATAACTGCTTCCAACTTCTTCACATTTAAACCGTTTCTGTTATTTTATTATATACTTGCTGATCCAGAAAACTTTGTTTTGCCATAAAAACACCAAACATTTATCTACCCTACCTTCCCTACCCTACGCTACACTACCCTACCCTTAGTTTTTTTTTTTTTTTTTTTCTCTTTAACCATCTACTAAATAGTCCGAACAAAGCTTAAACATTTGGTTTGGATAGGTGTGCCCGTTCTTGAGTTATAAAATAACAACGAAAAGTGGCATTGATTTTTACATATATAGATTTACATAATAAATTGATATTTCACTAGAAAACTCGTGAATCTTATCTTATTACATACAAAAACGCAGCGCTTAAATAATAATAGTAATACGAAGAGTACTTGCATAGGCACAACCTTGTAGCCAGGATTATCCATCAGCAACTTGCTCTGAAATACACTCTTGTGGCATCGGAGGTGCTGTACTACAGGTATGTTGCCGACCCAGTTCTCGAGAATGGTAATATCACATTGTACTGGGATCGTTATCGCTAATAAGCCTGATATATTGCTGGTGGACCGAATCGAGAGGCATGCAATGATTGTTGACATTACCGTCCCGCATGACGGGCACCTCGTGAAAGCCG
The DNA here is from genome assembly GCA_949775005.1 of Orthosia gothica. Taxonomy (NCBI): domain Eukaryota; kingdom Metazoa; phylum Arthropoda; class Insecta; order Lepidoptera; family Noctuidae; genus Orthosia; species Orthosia gothica. The sequence continues at coordinate 8,188,335 of OX459040.1, read as the reverse complement.
AGAAAGATAAGCAAATCAAGTATCTTGACTTGGCTCGCGAGGTTGTCGACATGTGGGATGTAGACACAGCGATCATTGTACCGATAGTCGTGTCAGCCAATAGCCTAATAGCCACGAGCCTCGACCAACACCTTAGGAGGCTCTCGTTAGGCGGCTGGATCAAGGGCCTGATCCAGAAAGCAGTATTGCTGGACACGGCTCGTATTTTTAGGAGGTTCCTCTCTCTGGTGCCCTGACCGCCGGTAGCTTGGACCCTGTTCCCGATACCGATGGGCCTCTATCTATACCAATATTATAAAGAAGAAATATTTTTTTGTTGGTTTGTTTGTACCGAATAGGCTCCGAAACTACTGGAGCGATTTTAAATATTCTTTCACCTATGGCAAGCTACATTATTCCCGAGTAAAATAGGCTATAATTTTGACGGGAACGAAGCCGCGGGGGCAGCTAGTTTTTTATATTTTTAAAATGTTTTTGTTTTTTTAATTTATATTTTAAAAATATTAAAAAATTTACAAAATAAGAACAAAGATAAATAAACGAAATAGTAATAAAATCAATAGGTTTTTTTTTTCATTTTCCATGATAATTTAGCTTGTTTTTTATCCCATATTAAAATCTTGCACCTAAGAGTTAAACGATATTAAGTACAAGGAAGGGACGCCTATGGCGCAACATTTTCAGCTCTGGGATGCCGGGAGCGCATTGACTGAGGAGAAGGTGAATATGCTACTATGTCTACGCCAGAGTCCTATGAAATAATTGTATCTGCAATAGAAAGCTTAGTTAAAGTTAGATTACTTGGAGAAGAAGAGAAATGAATCAAACATTTAGGACACTCATCGGAGCATCATAGAAATAGTGTTCTATGTTATTCATGCGGTAAGGAAGAATAACATAGAAGAAGGACACAAAAAGTTCCAATACCGAGCAAGATACACAGAAAGTGCAGGTATAGGACAAGCTTATCAGGGACGAGACCAAGGACGAGGTCGAGGACGAGGCCGGGGACAAGACCGAGGACAAGGTCGAGGACGAGGCCAAGGACGAGGCCGGGAACAAGGACGAGGCGCGCTCAAGCTCCACAGAGAGCAGGATTTGGTAATAGAGGATTTTCCCCAAGACCGGGTCGTGGATTCCCAAGTAGACAAGGATTTCGAGGTAATATGGACATAGCGATCATTGTACCGATAGTCGTATCAGCCAATGGGTTAACAGCCACGAGCCTCGACCAACACCTTAGGAGGCTCTCGTTAGGCGGCTGGGTCAAGCGCCTGATCCAGAAAGCAGTATTGCTGGAGACGGCTCGTATTATCAGGAGGTTTCTCTCTCTGAAGCCCTGACCGCCGGTAGCTTGGACCCTGTTCCCGATACCGGTGGGCTTCTATTTTTCATATTTTTAAAATGTTTTTGTTTATTTAATTTATTTTATAAAAATATTTAAAATTGTACAAAACTAGCTGTTGCCCGCGGCTTCGCTCCCGTGGACCACCCCACAGGAACCGTTTTTGGGATTAAAAAATTAGCCTTTGTCACTCAGGAATAATGTAGCTATCTAATGGTGAAAGAATTTTTCAAATCGGTCCAGTAGTTTCGGAGCCTATTTGGTACAAACAAACAAACAAACAAAAAAATCTTTCCTCTTTATAATATAGGTATATGGTATATAGATTAGAACAAAGATAAATAAACGAAATAGATATAAAAGAAATAGGTGCTTTTTACATTTTTCTCTGATAACTTAGCACCTAAGAGTTAAACGATATTAAGTACAAGGAAGGGACGCCTATGGTGCAATATTTTTCAACGGTTTCGAGAATCTTCGGACATCTCTGGGATGCCGGGAGCGCATTGACTGAGGAGAAGGTGAATGTGCTACAACGTCTATGCCAGAGTTCTATGAAATAATTGTATCTGCAATAGAAAGCTTAGTTAAAGACAGATTACTTGGAGATGAAGAGAAATGAATCAAAAATTTAGGACACTCAACGGAGCATCATAGAAATAGTTTTCTATGTTATTCAGGCTGTAAGGAAGAATAACATACAAGAAGGACACAAAAAGTTCCAATACCGAGCAAGATACGAGAATGCAGGTATAGGACGAGCTTATCAGGGACTAGTTCGAGAGCGAGGCCAAGGGCGAGGTCAAGGACGAGGCGCTCAAGCTCCACAGAGGGCAGGATTTGGTAATAGAGGATTTGCCCCAAGACCGGGTCATGGATTCCGTAGTAGACAAGGATTTCGAGGACACTACGGACAAGGACAGAACAACTATTCAGGGAGAGATCATTGTTGGGAATTCTACCCAACACTTCGGGCGGCCGGAGCGCGCCGTCTACGCTGCACACACATCTGCGTGACACACGGCATCGGTGTGTGAGTGCGCGGCGGCGGCGGCGACGCGGCGCTGCTCGGCGAGACACTCGTTACCACGGACTCCACCGCGACAGTCGACACCTCTTCCTAACTTTAATTGTTTTGTCCGCGACATTTTTATTAATTGCCTCAGCAGCAAAACCGACTTACTAGGATCTTAAAAGAACATAATACATAATAATAAACAAAAACCAGACTGATTTTATTATTAAAAATTTCTAACATTGACGATACCAAATAAAATATAATTTTGTAATTTATGACAATAATGAAACTAATTTTCAATCAACAACCATAAAAAAACACACTTCCTTCAGTTTGTAATTTTTTTTGAATAAAGGTAAATACCAATCCACTCTTAAGGACTTGTTTCCCGGTTTCAGATACCGTCGCAGGTCGCAGCCAAGCGCTCTCTGTCTCTTGAGAAGCAGATATTTAGGAGAAGCTGCATTCAGGACGACTGACACCTGTGGTTACCATGCCGCTGAAGGAACGCCAAAGTTACCTTCAGTGACAGGCGGTACACTCAATGCAAGTTGTCAGTACATGTCTTGTGAGCGTTGTCCTAAAGCTTCTGTCTTCAAAGACAGGGAGTCTTCACCAGTCTTCATTAAAATTCATTTTTTTTAGGGTTCCGTACCCGAAGGGTCCAAACGGTGCCTTATCCTATTGCTGTTTTACAAAACACACTACTATATTTTCCGAGTGTGTACCCTCCTTTACAACACATATTCTACATCAACATATTTACCCAACTTAAGGAAAAGGGTTATTTTTATCATTTATTTATAACTTTTTTTTTGGAATTCATCGGTAACAAATACCATCGCAGGTCGCAGCCAAGCGCTCTCTGTCTCTCGAGAAGCTGAGTTTTGGGAGACGCTGCATTCAGGACGACTGACACTTGTGGTTACTATGCCGCTGAAGGAACGCCAAAGTTACCTTCAGTCACAGGCGGTACACTCAATGCAAGTTGTCAGTTCAAGTCTTGTGAGCGTGGTCCTAAAGCTTCTGTCTTCAAAGACAGGGAGCCTTCGATTGGCTGTCTTCATTGATTTACCTTTTATTTATTTTTGACACACAAATGTATTGTTGACATACCCTCATTCACAGTACATATTCAAATTTTGATTTATACTTTCATGCTTATGTTACCTATAACTGTCGACAGACAATACGGCGGATCTTATTTCCCGCGGCCTGAAGGCTGATTCCATCAGTCTTTCTTCCTAGTGGGGGCCTGTAACTGCAATCAAAAAACTGTTCATTATGAGAAATGGCTAGCTGCCTCACTTTAGCCTCATACGCGGCATCTACAGAAAGTGACCATGCGTTTTTAACTGGAAGTGAGTTAGTGCAAGATATGATAGTGAAAAGTGTAATAATATTGTGTGGTGCAAGGACTCAGGATCATCGGACCATCTTATAAATAATAATAAAAGTGTGTTTACAGACTATATTGAATTAATGAAACCTAAGGTGATTTCAGCGGCCAAAAATGGGGTTGGTTTGATGGCAATTGGTTTGGGTAAAATAAGGGCGATATGTTTTATTGGTAAGATATACATTGATGCCGCGTTTTTGGGTCAAATACCGATAAGTGTATTAAAAAAAACGTACGGAAATTTAACACCAAAACGCGGCTAAAAATTAATGTATAAAAAGTAAACAATTCCCGGAAACGGTTCATACATATTACTCCCTGAGGTGACAAAATTTTCGAGCTCGCTTCGCTTGCTCTAATGTTTTTTCTTTCCATTTTTTTTTTTATGAACTCGAGTGCAGTGAATAGAAAGAGTGTAGAAATTCTGCCTATATTCCTCACACTTTTTCTTTCTCCCTAGCTTGCTTAGTAAGTCAAGTCCTTCATTCAAAAAAATGCCTTCATTTAAAAAAAATTCTATTAGAAGAACAGAAGGTTGGGCAAAGTATATTTTATAAGTAATGTTTTTTAACCTTTACAGTTACTCACTTGAGGTTCGTGATCCATGGGCATCATATCCAAGTGGTTCGAGGCGGCGGCATCGCATCCCTTTCACAGGCAGCGATGTGCGCCACTCTTCGCTGGGCACTGCACTCTCTCTTCTTCCTTGGTTGTTGTCAAGCATCGTCACATTGTCATCACAATCGCGTATCTCACAAGCTAACCACAAGGCATGCGACCGTACAGGAATTGTTCACCGCCTGACGTCATACGACACGAACCGCGGTCGGTGTAGTAGGAGTATATTTATCTATGGGCCGGTGCGCGTCTGGGTGGCGCGCGCTGTCTCACGCACGACAAGCAGCGCGCGCGCTTGTGTACGACGTCACGTAGGCTCTCATTAAGGCTTTTTAAGAACGCCACGCCAGTGTGTGCGCGATGAGGGCGGGACAGAGCAATGGTACCCGCACTTTGTGTTTCGTTGATTTTGTCTAGATACCTACTTTAATTTTAGTCGCAACATATTTACGTAGTGGTTTATATTATCTCTCTATACTTATTTGTTATATATTTTAGTATTATATTGGACGCAACAAGCTTTGGTTTCCGTACGTCACGTCCTAGGCGACCACTGAAAATCAGCGCTGTGCTGTGGGTCTCCCACTGCACAGCATTATGCTGAGTGGAAGCCTTCTTGTCACAGTCACGACATGCATCTGCTTGTACTTACCTACTCATCATCCTTGTACTGTACTCAAAACTGGTATTTTATTTTAACTTCCTTTACTAACATAATTTAAGTACTTACTAATACTACCGATGGTTTTAATTTAAGGAAAAATCAAAAATTGTATGTCGTTTTTGTGGCGAATAAACACTTTTTCTTTCTTCTTTTTTTCTTTCTTTTTATGATTAAAGTAGCTTTGCACCTTTAAAATATTTATATTTTGACTTGATCAAACCTAACAGTTAAGTTAGGACCTTAGTTTTTTTTGCACCATGGCCTTTGGCTACCTAGCTAACGCCTCTGTATGGTATAAGAGACGTTGCTTATAAGTTGGTTCGAAAACTACCTTAAAAGGCCGACAACAATTATGTGTTTCGAAATTAACATCCTGAAAACCTTTAGGTCCCCGTACTTAGCACACTACTGTGATGTACATCATATATCCAAGATTATTAAGAAGTCTGTTGAAGAAGTAGCTGCAATCTTGGAGATGCTCAAAGAAAAATATGATATGAATGATGAAACAAGAAAGTCAGGAACTGCACTAGGGTCAAAAGACATTACTCTCCCTAGAGTTGCTGGGGTAACTCCGGCAACGGCTGTCAAAATGGATCATGATAGGATGGTGAAGGAAATAGTACCATTTGCAACAATTCCTGGAGTGTCAACTGTGTCAGTGGAATCAGCTGTAGGGACTTCACAGTTAGAGTCTGTGACAACAGTTGTGGAAATCACACATGCAATTTGTTGCCCATTTTTGCCTTCTTTACATCCTAGAAAGTCAGCTCTAAAATCAAACATACATGCCTTAATGCTTTATGTGGCGGTAAAGCTAGATGACATTATTCATAAGAAGGAAAAAGATTTCACAAACTTACATGATCTTATGACTTATTACAGAGCTGGATATGAGTCTCCTGTTGCCCCAGAAACATCAAGAGTGGAAGTATGTAGGAAAGTTGGGCTAATGGCAATAAATTCCAACAATTTCACTCCAGAGGCCTAAGGACCCGCAAATTCGTCTGCGTAGCATTAGTAATTCGAATAGCTTATTTTTTATATCGCGGAATAATATTGTAGGTTTTCCATACAAACTTATACCCCCCTTTCCACCCCCTTAAATATGATTTCCAGGATAAAAACTAACCATTGTCCTGCCCAGGGTCTCAAAAAATATCTCTGAACCAAATCGCATCTAAATCGGCTCAGTGGTTAAGCGTGAAAAGGTAGACAGAGACAGACTGACAAATATTAACTCCGCCCGCGATTACGTTCGTGATTTCGTATATTATACCTCCACACAGATGACTTTCTTATGTGCAGTTAGTGAAGTCAACCAAAAATAAGCTGTTATTGAACCAAATAAAAATGGGATTTCGTAGAGTTCTACGGTTTATATGTTTGGGACGATTCGTTATTTGACTTAAGGAAAAATAAATTTTAGGATACCAGCACAAAGTAAAATCCTCCCCCAGGGCCTCTGCACTTAGAATCTTTTTTTCTATAGAAACTAGGACCGTATATTTATTTCGACAACTTCCCAAGAGATGGCGCTGAAGTAGGTTTTTGTTCAGAAGTGCACGATTTTGATTTAAATATTGGTTTATATTAATGAATGAACGGATAATAATCTGTGTTTCAATATTTTTACCGTAAAATGATTTATTATAAGATTAATCTGTTGTAAGTCTAGTCTTATCGAGGTTTTATCCGTTTAAATAGGAAGCTGGATGGCAATTGGTGATTTTTTATTTCTAAGCGAAACCATCCGCCATGTTATCTGTTTTTGAATTTGACACTGACGTTTTGCGGGCGCACCGGTTGGTGTTTGAATTGTTTTGGTTTTTCGAAAAAAAAACCCTATTTAAGGTAGCCTTTCGAACTGAGCGTCTATGGCGTCATTGGCGCTGCGGCTGTGACGCCGCGACAGTGCGACAGATAGATGTTCTATGCAAATGTATGAAATTCTAGGGAACGTCATTCGAGCGCAGCGTCACTGTCGCGGCGTCAGTGACGTCACAGTGCCGCTGTGACCGCGTTGACAGATGCCCGCGTCTGTCACTCGGCCGCGCTTGCAGTGTCGCTGTATTTTGAGGTTACTTTTTACTTGTTCTTACAAAAATGGCATCTGTTGAGAATTTTAACGCAGAAGAAGATGAAATATTAATTACATTGGTGTCTCAGCACCCATTGCTTTATGATTTAAGTGTGGAAGATTATAGGAATACTTGAAAGAAAGACAAAACGTGGTCTGAAATTGGGGTAAAATTAAATAAAAGTGGTAAGTTCTTTTATTAATCAGTTTCATTATATTTTTATTTAACAATAGTTGTTTCTCCAGTATACTTGACCGATTTGGGAGTTAAAGAATAGTTTTAATTCATTTCTGACGTTAATACCATCGTGTACGGTACTTGTGGTAGGTGCCAAATCAATCATGTTTTCGCTGGGATTTTGGTTTTCATCGCGTACGGCCTGTTATTAATTTCCAATTAACCATCGCGTAACAAATTGTGGAAACAACACGCCACTAATATCAAGTCTGTGCAAGTATCCGGTGCAATCGTGCGGTGCAGTTTTCACAAGCAGGTTCTGAGTTTGCATTATGTCTTCTGTAGTTAAGTGCGACCTACGGTTGGCTCTTGTTGCGTCACGCGAGTTATTTATAAATCGTATGAGCCAGCTGATGACTCGGGTTGAATAAGTCATTGAGCTGTATTTTTGCAGTAGTTGCTCGATGAGTGGCGCGTGTTTTGTTTGTATTGCGCAAGTTTGACCTCGTTTCCTTTTCTCTTCGTTCGTTGTAAAAATACCTTGTAGGGGTATGTTGTTGTTTTGAAGCCAAGAAGGGCCTTTCCACCAGAGTTCGTGACCTATTAAGTCTGATGGTGAGATTCCTCTGCTTGCGCAGCCCGCAGGGTTATCTTCGGACTTGACATGTTTCCAGGAGTTGGATGGAGTTATTTTCGTTATCTGTGTGACTCTGTTGGCTACGAAACTCTTCCAGCGACCCACGTCACCATTTAGCCAGCCAAGTACCACCATGGAGTCTGTCCAGCAATGTATGGTGACTGTCTGTGAGTTCATCGAGGTTTCCACTTTTTCGATCAGTCGTGCTAGCAGTACTGCACCACATAACTCCAGTCGTGGCAAGGAAATTGGGTTTTTCTGTGGGGCTAATTTTGTTTTAGCTGCTACTAGCCTGATCACCTGTTGACCTTCTTTGTCCGTGGACTTGCAATATATGACGCATCCGTAGGCTCTTTCAGATGCATCACAGAAGCCATGTAGTTCGAAGGGTTGTTGAGTGTAGCCGACCCAGCGTGGTATGGATATGTCGTGAATGTGCGCGAGCTGATTGCGGAATTGCTCCCATTCTTGCTGTATATTTGTTGGGAGTTGATCATCCCAGCTCGTTGTTGTCGACCATGCATGTTGAAAGATTAGCTTGGCTTTCACTGTAACTGGTGATACCCAGCCAAGTGGATCATACAGTTTTGATATATCCGACAGTAGTGTGCGTTTTGTGTTGACATCACGTTTGTTGCAGAGTGCTATTTGTTTGTATGTAAATTGATCCGTGCGCGTGTATAAAATACTCTGAACACTTGGCTCAGGAGCCCGAATGCGTTTTCCGCCACGCGACGAGCGCGACACAATCTATAGTTAAAAACCTCCTTTTGGCGATCAAGTCTGGATTTTCAGGAATAAGGTTTCATCATGTTCTTGTCTAAAGGAAATGCCTCATCTCCTATCAAAAAATGAGGCAAATTGATGTGCGTTCCCGGCAAAACCTTAGATTCCGGAATATTGAAATCGTTTCTTGCAATCTTTTTTCCAATTATCGACTTCAGTTAATTATTTTAACATTAAACAACTCCAATACTCACAAATACAAAGTTGTTTGTAGTTTATTATTGAAATAGTCATCTAATAACAAAACTATTCAAGTTTCCGGTGATCTGACAATCTTACTAATTAGAAAGTTTCTCATTATTACATAGCAGTGTAAAATAGTCTTATGACTTTTTAGTATTTAATCATTTACTCAAATTTGTTTAGTTCTCGTATTAAATTATTAAATCTGGTTATTGGTCATAGAAATTATAACATCCGCCATTGTTTGACAACTTAATAAGAATAACATAATCAAACACATTTACTTCGTCAAATGTGCAATAGTTAAAATGAGAACAAATCTAAAAATCCTACAATAAGTGTTCCTGTTTTATTTAAACATCTCGTATTAATTAAACATTGAAATAAGCATAACAAATGATCTTCATTCGAACAGATTAAGAAAAGGGGGGTGACCACAAGCTCTTAGAGTAAGGTTATTTTGAGATCGAGTAAGGGACAGATGTATCTGACTTGTATACATCTGTCACTTACTCGATCTCAAAATAACCTTACTCTAAGAGCTTGTGGTTACCCCCCTGATTCCACAGTGAGTCAATAGATGGCGCTGAACTCAAAACCCAACTTAAATAGACATTGACACTTAAAATGATTAATTAGGATAACAAATTAGCAAATTCACGCCTACGCGGCGACATATACATTCTGAGCTGGCAGTACAAAAAAGCTGAATTACCCGCAATGATTAAGATAAATTTAAACCTTCAACTGTCCATTTCCAGACACAATAGAAATTACCATTGTTCTAATCCGATTCGGTCTGGTGGACAGATGACCGGATAAGAAAGTTGAAGGAAGCTGGCTTTAAGTCCTTGCTACTATTTGTGACCAGGGGACATCAAATGTTAGTGCCATAAACTGTTGAATTGATGAAACCAGGCTCAATCACGCAAGAGAAGGTAAATAAGCAAGGGTTGGAGTATTCAAAGTAGACAGTGAAGAAGTGGTCCCATTGTTTGACGTGCCCCACTTGTTAAAAGGTATAAAGCCGGGTATCCACTTAGGTTCGCCGTGGTTTGCGAACGCGCCCGCTTCGCAAACCAAACATAATGGATACGTCGTGATCGCGGAGCGCGACTGGAGCACGATCGGAGCACGGCGGAGCGCTCGGGAAGCGGTTTTTTGCGCGATCTCAAAGGGGAGCGCAGTTTGTTCGTGGACGCGAGCGTGACACGACGTGTTTGTTAAGTTCGCGAACATGGAGTGGTCCGATGAAAAATGTCTACAGCTCATAGAAGAATACCGTAAACATAATGTTTTATGGGACCCACGAGATGAAAACTACAAGAAAAATAATTTAAAAGGAGACGCCTGGAAGATAATTGGCGAAGCATTAAACACTGAACCCGACTTATGTAAAAGTAAAATATCTATACTGTTAGGCCTCTTTTCCATTACACGGTTTCTCGCCGTGAAAATCTACGGTTAATTCGCCGCGTGTAGGCACGGTCGTCAGTGTGGTATGGATCACTATATGAGCTTGTCGACATGCACGGTGGCGCCAAGGCACGGCGCCGCGGCCGCGTGCGCCGTGACTGCCCCTCGGCGCGCCGCGTCTACGCACAGCGTGATTTTCACCAGTGTTGTATGGCAGTCTATCGGGGTGTGTCGACGGTGCCGGACGTACGCACGGATTCGTGACCGCTTATATACGCTGTTTCGCGATTTTATTATAAAATGAACATAAATCAAGAATTATTAATTACGTTGATTCAAGAAAGGCCTGTAATATGGGATAAGACCATCGACGATTATAAAAATAAGCGGCTTAAATATGATTCCTGGAAAGAAATATTTATTCATTTCCAGCCCACATTTGAAGATTTAAGCGGTGATGAGAAAAACAAGTTTGGTAAGTTACAGATATTTAATTATTAACTTTTTACTTATGCATAGTTGTTTTGATAGGAGAGGCGACCTTCGTTAGATACAAAATATTGTGCTAATCTGTTGCGAACTTCATTAGCCGCCAAACTTCCGCGAACTGCATTCGTGATAGGTAACTGGATTAGTTCCGATTCTGAATCAAGGGTGGACTCATTTTCACTCGCATTGTGAAACTGAAAGTTTTCCTGCTTATGTATAAAATTTTGCAAAACACAACATGTTTTCACAATATCAACTGCCAAATCGATGGACACATTCATTGGCCGGTGAAAAATTCGCCATTTATTGGATAAAATGCCAAACGCACATTCAACAAATCTTCGCGCTCTGGTGAGTCTGTAGTTAAATGTACGTTTTAATTGATCAAGCTGATGACCACCAAATGGACGAAGCAAGTGATAATGCAAAGCAAAGGCTTCGTCCGCAACGAACACATATGGCAAATCGTAGTCAATTCCAGGCAAACGTGTTGCATCGGGTAGATTTAATCCGTTGTTTGTTAAATTTTTCCAAAATGGGGTCTCTTTAAACACACTGGAATCACACTCCTTTCCGTAGGCGCCAACGTCAACAAATATAAAGTTGTAATCGCTATCTACTACTGCCATCAAAACTATAGAAAAAAAATGTTTGTAATTTAAAAACATCGAGCCACTATCAATTGGCTTAATAAGTCTGATGTGTTTTCCATCGACCGCTCCTAAGCACAGCGGGAAGTTGGAAGATTCTTGAAATTTGCTTGCAATGTGTAGCCAGTCTTCTTTAGATGGCATTTTCATATATTCTTTATACAGTTCTAACCAAATGTAGTGGCATACTTCACGTACGATGCAACTTATGGTTTTTATTCCAATTCTATAGCTGTAGTATAGGTCAGTAAAGGTATCTCCTGTTGCTAGATACCTGAAATATAAAACAAAACGGTTCAGGTTCAAATACTAAAACCCCATTTTAGGTCGGGATCGATTCAGTTTAGGTCGGGGGTTTTTATAAATTTTGAATTTAATAATTATTGTTCGATACTCATCGAACACATCATCATCAGCAGTTTTGACTCAAGTAGGTCGCGCGGCCGCACCAGCGGAAAGCGTGAGCTACGCGAGCCAGTGCGCGATCGACCGGCATACTTGTAGCACTCATTACCATCATTAGCATTGATTAGCGTGAAGTTTCGGAATAAACGTACTCTGAATCTTAGCTCAGACTTATCATTTAGCACCCGAAATAGCTAGCAGCACGAACCTTACCGTTCATATTGGTCCTTCGAAACCGTCAAGGACTCCGCGACCGCGACAAGTCGTAACGCGAAGTGCTTGTACCGTACCAGCAACCTGTGGGTTGCCGCGAACTAGATTAGGCGCGAGTTCATAGGGATTCACAACCACCGTGGGAGCTACCCGCGCAGCGACAACAGCGAGCCAGCAGCATAGCAGCAATAGCCGTAGGACAAGGCGGCTTTCAAGTAAGAGCGTTCCGTATATTCTGTCTCGCTTAAGTCTAACAGCAGCACAATGGAGACTTTATACTTCCAACAAACTGAATTAGCAGAGAGCATTGCCAAGGTCCTTATTAATTTCAATAAGGATAGCAAACAGCGTAAGACCATCGACTACTGTAAAAAGAGACTAGATCTTTTAGAGTCGTATTGGAGAGAGTATCAGCTAAACAACGAAAAACTTGTGCCGCTTGAAAAGAGAGATCATAAGTACTTCGTAAATTCGGAGTTCGAGCGGACAATGGAGTCTTATAAAGCAGCAAAAGACGCCATATCCGAATATTATGACGCGTTATGTCACCAAGCAAAGCCGCCAGGATTCTCTGATCTAGAAGACAACCCTTCTAATCAGCAAGTAGCAGCAACAGCAGGTCCTGCCGGGGGCAAACACTTACAGCACCAAGACCACGAGCCATCCTCAGCATCCGCCAGCCCGGCGCGCGCTCGTGCCGAGGTGTCTAAAGGTATTTATAGCAAACTAGATGATATGATGCGCAAGCAACATATCAATTTCAAAGCATTCGCAAGAACCGTAGAAAGCATAGATGTCGAATCCATGTCCGATAAATGGGAGTTTGAAGACGCCTTGCGATTGATTATTACAAACTCGATGGACAGCCGTGGACAACAGCCATTGGGAACTAATGATGGAGTTAGAAGACGACGAGGCGTACGAATTAAGCTACATTAAACATGAACGTACGTATAACGGCTTGAGAAAGGCTATCAGCTCTAAGATGTGGGCAACATCGTACCGTGACAAGTCCACACCGAAGATGGAAATTCCTGTGTTCTCAGGTAACTATCAGCAGTGGGTATCCTTCAAAGATCTTTTCGATGAAGCAATCCACAACAATCCTTCTCTATCAAAGGCACAAAAGATGCAATTCCTGAAGAGCAAGGTAAAAGGAGAAGCGGAGCGCTTGATCCAGCATCTCCCGATTAGCGCGGACAACTATAACACCTGTTGGGAAATTTTAACTCACAGGTTTAACAACAAAAAGCAGATATTTATGTCCCACGTAAATTCCTTTTACAATCTTGCCAATATACCGCAGCAGTCGTACACAGCCATCAAACGACTTCATGATGTCACCTTAGAGAGCCTCCACGCCATAAAAAATCTAGGCGTAGATATTACGACATTGGATCCTCTTCTTGTATATATACTAGCACAAAAATTGGATAGTGAGTCTTATTCCGAGTATATAGAGTCGTTGAAGAATTCGCGAGAGCTTCCGGTACTTCGGGACTTTTTGGACTACTTAGAGAACAAGTTCACTGCCCTAGAGTCATCTCGGCGACGTCAAGATGGGACAACTAAGGCAGTTTCATCTCAATCATCCAATGGTTCATCCAATTTTAATCGCAAAAATAATTTTAAATTGGGCAATGAATCTAAAAATAGCAAGAAAATGGAAATGGCGAAATCAATGCATGTGTCTGAGTCAGTAAATAAATGCCCTCATTGTTCGGCAAAACATAATTTAATAAGCTGCAAAAAATTTACAGAATTACCAAATGAGCAGAAAATAAAAATAATTAGCCAATTAAATTATTGCGTAAATTGTGTTTACGATCATAATGGCGCAAAATGCTACTCGACAAAAAGATGTCATAAGTGCAATGACGAACATCATACGACTTTGCATGACTATTTCGCAACACAATCAAAGTCTAACAACTTGACCGAGATTGCGAAACAAAAATGCGAAAACAACAAAAGCATCTACGCTTCTCAGCAAGTAACATCGGAGATTTTGCTAGCCACAGCGCTGGTGAAAGTCACAGCAGCCGACAGGACCCAGCACGTCATGCGAGCACTGATCGATCAGGGCTCACAAATTTCCGTGATCAGCGAGAAAGCAGCACAGCAGCTAGGATTAAAGCGAAAATCTTGTAAAGGGGTTATTTTCGGAGTAGGTGAACGTGAAAACAACTGCAAAGGAAAACTAACGATCGCTTGTCAATCGACTTACACCGATTTTAAGTTTTCTACTGATGTTGTCATAGTGAACAACTTAATAAAAAATCTGCCAAACGAAACGTTCGCTAAGCCATATTGGCAACATACAGCACATCTTTGTTTAGCAGATCCAGATTATAACATCAGTCGTCCGGTGGATCTTCTCCTAGGAGCAGAAATCTACGCCAACATCCTTTAAGAAGGATTAATTCGCGGACAAACGTCCTCGGAACCGCTAGCACAGCAAACTCATTTAGGATGGTTGCTGTGCGGTGGCAATACAAGTGTAGTGTGCAGCTCGCCCAACCTTATATTTGTAACTGCACACACCTTTTATGGGCATTATTACACGAATCGTTGAATCGAACACTTCTCTTTTATTTCGATTACATCACTCCAATACATGGCGACCCTTAGCCAGCAATTAAAATTTTGCAACTTACGTAAAATGCGAGGACGACAATAGTTGAAGAAATCCTGAAAAATATACTGATATAAGTTTATGAAGACGGAAAATTTAGAAGGAAGAAACAAAAGAAGAAAAAAAAAAAGAAAAAAAAAAAACAGAATCCAAGAATAAGTGTGAAGCGGTGAAAATATTAAATAAGAAGACAGAAAAGGAACGTTGCTGCCGGGTGCCGGGAGAATGCTCAAGCCTTATGATGAGAGGATATGCAGGGCGCCGGGAGATAAATCGTTCGGGTCCGATGTGGAGCAGCTGGGAGTCAGTTCGAGTCCAGTGCTGAGGAAACCGTTCATCCACGCCACGTGACACGTCGTGACCTACTTATACGTTGTCAGTACAATACGTACCTACTGCAATGTAAGTTTTGCACTGAAATTTTTTTTTTAATATTCTACAATATTCCATAATATTGAAATTAGATCATGTTGTATTATTTTATATTTCGATTTGGGGAATAGGAATGTCCCAACAATTGCAAGATTTGCACGCTAAATTAAAATATTTAAGGGAATATTTAGTGAAACTAGGTCCAGATAGGCGTAGACAAGATTTAGCTTATAAGAAACTAGTAGAAGCAGAAAAGGAATACAGTAGACTGGATTGTATTTTGACTCAGTTGAACCAAGAAATTAAAGAACGCAAGCTAGACAAGGAAACTTGTGAGGTTTTCCAAACATTAATCCATGAGATTCAATCAAATTATCAGAAAATAAAGGGTTTACTGACTTTAGTAGATAGTAGTAGTCAAACTAGTTCTAAGGATTTTATAGAACATTCAAATAGTGTTACAAAAATGGCTGAAACGTTCGATATTAAAACTGCAATTTCCCTGTTGCCGATGATGAATGGCCAGGAGCAGGTGACAAATCAGCTTATTGATGGTATCTTACTTTATAGCTCGCTTATCAATGATGCCAGTAAAAGTCAATTGATACAGTTTGTATTAAAACACGTCTCTCGCCTAGTGCAAAATTGCGTCTAAAAACCACTTACGCAGATATTGAAAGTTTGATAGAAGATATTCGCATTTATTTGTTACCTAAAAAATCATTTGTAGCATTACAAACACAATTGCTTAAGGCGACTCAAGGCCGTAGGAGCATAGAAAAATTCGGTACAGAGATTGAGGAATTGTTTGTGAATCTTACGATTGCTCAGGCTAACGATAAGCGAGATGCCTATGAGGTTTTGCGTCCGCTCAATGAGAAGACTGCAATCAAACGGTTTAGCGACGGTTTGGCCGATAAGCGGCTCAGCACCATCATTGCCTCACGACAGTTTGCGTCATTGTCTGAAGCTATTACGGCTGCGGTAGATGAGCAATCCATGTCTGTCCAGCCACAAGACCAGGTTATGCAATTTAGGGCTAACCAAAACTATAAACGTGGAAGCTTTAGAGGTTCTCGAGGCCGAGGAAATAGACAGTTTTATAACAACAATAAAACTTATCATCATAATTATAATAAAAATTATGAAAATAGCACAGGTATAAGAACTTCATACAGTGTAAATCGAGGTAAACACACAGGTGGTCAGCGTCAGCATTTACGCGGACGTCCGGTGCGTTGTCAGCATGTTCAGCATAACGCGCAACAGTCCAATGTCCAAGACAACTTGCGCAATGATCAGGCAAATAGTCATGAAAACTTAGAATTTTTTCGTACCTAAACCGTACACTCATTCAATTCTTAGTTATAGTAATTTTTGTATTATTAATTGTCAACTACAAAATAGTAATGTTGATCTTAATTTACTGATTGATAGTGGAGCAAGCTTATGTGTGCTTAAGTATGAATGGTTGTCGCGACATAGGAATTTATTGAATTTAGTAAAACAGGATAAGATAGTTATTAAAGGAATTAGTGGTAATTTAGAATCTATGGGATACATTTATTTAGATATTTTAATTAATAATGTGACTTTTCAACAAAAGTTTCATATTTTTGAACACTTATCTTGCGCCGCAGAAGGTATACTCGGGCAGGATTTTTTTGAGCGCTATAATGCGGTATTAAATTATAAAAATGGTACTCTGAGTTTAGAAACCCGAGACCAGTCTGTCAGTGTTCATGTAAATAGGAATTTGTTTACAATTCCACCTCGTTGCGAAGTAATTAAACACATCCCGACGTCACACAATAGTGATTGCGTCATTTTATCAAAGGAAATTTATAATGGTGTGTTCACAGCGGGTGTAGTATCGAAGCCACATAATGGACTTATTCCTGTTAGGATTTTAAATACAACTGATAGTTCGGTTAAGATAAATATTTCAGATCTAATTATTAGCTGCCTAGATAATTTTTATGTTTGCAAGTTTGACGACGATAGTATATCTGTGGATAGAGTTCGAACTTTGCTAACTACGTTACAACTACATACTTATTTAAATAAAGAGGAACAAAGAGGCATTGAAAACGTATGTGCCAAATATGCCGATGTTTTCCATTTGCCAGGAGATACGCTCACTACTACAAATTTAATAGAACATTCAATTAAACTAAAGGAAAATGCGTCTCCAGCGTACGTGAAGCCCTATCGATTGCCTAAAGCATTGAAAGGCGAGGTACAAAGACAAATAGATGAAATGGTTAAAAACGATATCATTGGAGAGACTATTTCAGAATGGTCAAGCCCAGTTCTATTAGTACCTAAAAAGACAGATAGGTCAGGAGAAAGGAAATGGAGACTTGTAGTGGACTATCGCCAACTCAATAATAGGATACAGGATGATAAATTTCCCCTACCTAACATCACTGAGATACTAGATTCGTTATCTAACAACATCTATTTTTCAAAATTAGATCTCAGTCAAGGTTACTATCAGCTGTCTTTAGAAGAAAAGTCTAGGAAGTTTACTGCATTTACAACAGACAAGCAGTATCAAATGAAACGATGTCCAATGGGACTTAAGACATCGCCTAGTGCTTTTGCTCGTCTCATGACAATAGCAATGTCAGGGTTCTTATATCAAGTTCTTATATCAAATCATGCTTCTTATATCAAGATGATTGTATTGTCGTAGGAAATTGTCTTGAAACGCACAACAAGAATCTTATAAAAATTTTTGAATGCCTGAGAAGAGTGAATTTGAAACTAAATCCGATGAAGTGTGAATTTTTATGTAAAGAAATCGTTTATTTAGGGCATAAGATCACTTCAGAAGGTATATTTCCCGATCCATCAAAGGTAGAATGCCTGCAAAAGTACCCTGTCCCGCAGAATGTAGACGAAGTCAAGAGATTTGTTGCATTTGCTAACTATTATAGGCGTTTTATTCCAAAGTTTGCCGACATAGCCTATCCATTGAATGCGTTATGTAAGAAAGATGTAGCGTTCGTATGGAGTGATGAATGCGAGCGAGCATTTTACAAGCTAAAACAGATCCTTGTTAGTCCAACTATACTTGACTATCCAGACTTCAGCGATAATAATACTTTTACGTTACAAACTGACGCATCAAAACTAGGTTTAGGCGCCGTGCTGTCTAATAGTAATAGCAAGGTAGTCGCGTACGCCAGCCGTAACTTGAAACCAGCTGAGACACGATACCCTGTGATTGAGTTAGAATTACTTGCTATTGTTTGGGCGGTTCGACATTTTAGACCTTATTTATATGGGAAAAAGTTTTACATAAAAACAGACCATAAGCCATTGATTTATTTATTTAATATGACCGATCCTTCAAGCCGGTTGACAAAGTTTAGATTATATCTCGAGGAATATGATTTTGAAATCAGCTATGTCCCAGGACGGCAAAACGCAGCTGCAGATGCATTGAGCCGGATACCTATTACATCCAACAGCTTAAAGGATATGAACAAGCATGTAGTATCGGTCATGACAAGGGCACAGACTCGAAGGTTACGTACTGACTGTGACAACAACGACATGACTACTGAGGTATCCTCTACTCCAAGGCCTGATCAACCTAAGGTAGTGGAAATTCTCAAAAGACCAATTGACAGCGTTGAATTGATTTTACTTAGCAATAAAAATACATTAAATCAGATAGAAAAATCAAAACATTACACTAGTGACAATGGTAACTGCAAATTCGTGCCTGAAAAGTCAGCAATTTTTGTAATTTCTCGATCGTTATCGACCGTAAGTGTGTTAGCGAGAGAATTACAACGTTTTTGCAAGCAAATCAAATTAAACGAGCTCATAATAATTAAGAACAAGCGCAACGAAAGTTTTGTAAACAATTTTATAAAGGAAATGAGTCATTTAAAAGATACTCCTAAGTTACTTGTTATTAAAGATGTGACTAGAGTTACTGACAAAGACACGAAAATTGTGATCTTGAATGACTTCCACCTGTTACCCACGAGTGGCCACGCGGGGGTAAACAGAATGTTAAATAATATTAGGAAGTACTATTATTGGCCAGGAATAAGCAATGACGTATCAGAATTCGTAAAGAAGTGTAGAAGTTGTCAGATTCAAAAGCATACCAATAGGCATACGAAGGAACCGATGGTTATCACATCCACGGCATCCACTGCTTTTGAAAGAGTTAGTTTAGATTTAATAGGTCCTTTAGATGTAGATAATTTAAACTATAAGTATATTTTGACATTACAGTGTGATTTAACAAAATACGTCGAAGCTTATCCTTTAGAAAAGAAAGATACTATTTCAGTAGCTAAGTTATTTGTAAACAATTTTATTCTGAGGTATGGTATCCCTAGAGAGATAATAACAGACCAGGGAACAGAGTTTATGTCATCAGTTTTCACTGAGATTTGCAATTTGTTGCATATTAATAAACTGCATTCAACAGCTTATCATCATGAAACTCTGGGAGGTTTGGAAAATACTCATAAAGTTCTAGGAGCTTATCTTAGAATTCAGTGTGACAATAACAAAACAGATTGGAGCAGTTGGCTTCCATTCTGGTGCTTTTCTTTTAATACTACAATGCACTCTGAGACAAAATACACTCCATTTGAGCTAGTATTTGGCAAAAATTGTAATTTACCATCTAATATAGCACAAAATGTATATGTTGATCCGTTATATAATCCAGATTCTTACCCTTTGGAGCTAAAATACAGACTACAAAGAGCACAAGCAGAAGCTAGAAAAAACTTATTATTCAGTAAGGAATTAAGAAAAAATCATTTTGATAAAAATGTAAATCGGTTAATATATAAGAGTGGAGATTTAGTTTTAATCAAAAATCAAGTAGGAAATAAGTTAGATAAAATTTACTTAGGACCATACAGAGTCATTGAAGATGTATCACCAAATGTGAAAATTATAAAAGATGATAAGGAATATGTAATTCATAAAAATAATACAAAACTGTTTGTAACTTAAAATACTTTGGTTAATTAAGATAAGATGTTTTTTTTTATTTTGTATAATGTTATGTTAAAAAGTAAACAAAAAGTAGTGATATAAGCATAGTTTAAAAAAAAAAAAAAAAAAAAAAAAAGCATTATGTACTTAGTAATAACAACATTTTTTTTTAAAAAAAAAAAGGGGAGGTGTAGTGTGCAGCTCGCCCAACCTTATATTTGTAACTGCACACACCTTTTATGGGCATTATTACACGAATCGTTGAATCGAACACTTCTCTTTTATTTCGATTACATCACTCCAATACACAAGCACCTCATTCCAATGCAACGTGATCTTGCATAACGTTGAAGACATTCAACAATTCTGGACAATTGAAGACATTCAAGAACAGAATTCTATGTCCGTAGAAGATCAGGAATGCCTAGAATTTTATGAAACTACGACGAAACGTCTAGAAAACGGTCGTTATGTAGTTAGGTTGCCCATGAAACCAGAATTAGAAGAGAAGCTAGGATCTTCGAAAGAGATAGCGATAGCACAATTTAAAAATGTAGAACGTAAGTTTAGCAAGAATGAAGACCTAGCGAAGCAATACAAGCAATTTATCCGCGAATATGAGCAGCTGCAACACATGAAGTTAGCGACTTCTAACAGCAAACAGAAGACGGAAATAGAATGTTTCCTTCCTCATCATGCGGTACTGAGAGCAGAATCTAGCACAACAAAGTTGCGCGTAGTATTCAACGCGTCGTCTAAAACTACTTTAGGCCACAGCCTAAACGATCTAATGTACAGGGGTCCAAACCTCCAGTTAGACCTGTTAGAGCTTATCCTGAAGTGGAGGCAATATCGTTTCGCATTCACAGCTGATATTGAGAAATGCTTCCGTATGATTTTAGTCGATGAGCAGGACCAAAGCCTACAACAAATCGTATGGCGACAAAGTCCGGATCAGCCTATAAGAAATTATAAATTAACAACCATAACGTATGGAACTAAAGCAGCGCCATTCCTGACAATGATGACTCTGCGAAAATTAGCGTCAGATGAGCAGCAAAAATATCCCAGAGCAGCTAAATGCATCCAGGAAGAGCTCTATATGGATGATTGGGTATCGGGAGCGCATAGCATCAAAGAAGGAAAGCGGAGGATTACGGAAGTAAACGCATGCCTAAAAAGCGGCGGATTTTCACTAAGAAAGTGGTCCTCAAACGATAAAAGATTGCTTGAAACAGTTGAGCAAACTGCCGACAAACAGCCAGCAGTCTTTACATTTAAAACTGAAAGCTCAGCAAAAACTTTGGGGCTACAATGGAACTCAACCGAGGACGAATTCATCTTCAAATATGATTCAAACAGCACACAAACAGCAAAACTGACCAAAAGAATGCTTCTATCCGAAATCTCTAAGATTTTCGACCCTTTGGGATGGTTAGCGCCCCTAACCACAAAGATGAAAATTTTATTCCAGCAAGTATGGCAAGATTCTGAGGTCCAGTGGAGCGACGAAGTTTCTATTAAAACCAAAGAAGAATGGATCAAATTGAAGGGAGATTTAAATCTATTAAATCAGTTCCACATTCCTCGGTGGTTACAAAGCAAAGAGCATGACGTCATAGAATTACATGGGTTTTGTGACGCATCAATTCAAGCCTTCGCCTGTGTAGTATACGCACGAATCGTATCCAATAACTCTACATCAGTAGTGCTAGTAGCAGCAAAAACGCGGTTAGTGCCCTCTAGCAAGGCTGTATCGCTACCTAGGTTAGAATTATGTGCGGCCGAACTACTTACGAAACTCATGTCAAAAATCGTCAAAAGCATCAACAGCTTGGCCGTGAAGATATACGGCTGGAGCGATTCTAAGGTTTCCCTTAGCTGGATTCAAGGATCCCCGGAGCGCTGGAAGCCTTTCGTAGCGAACAGGGTGAAGAAAATTGCTAGCATTATGCCACCAAACACTTGGCATTATGTAAACACCAAAGAAAACCCAGCGGATGCAGCTAGTAGAGGCCTGACGACCTCACAATTGCTAGAACACGAATTGTGGTGGCAAGGACCGACCTTCTTATCTTCATCGCACTTCAAACCTACGGGTCAAACGAAGTATACTACTAACGAAGAGATAAAAAGGCAGGTAAACATTGTTCAAAATCCTATCATGGATAGCAGCATAGTCGACGATCTATTACATCGCTACAGCTCGTTTACAAAAACAACACGCATCTTAGCCTGGGTACGGCGGGCATTGACACCTGTCGTTAGTAAACAGAAAACAAAGCATCTCACTTTACACGAGCTTAGATCAGCAAAACTTATAATAATAAAAAACGTACAGCGCGCTGAATTTAAAACAGACATTGAACGCTTATTGCAAAACCAGGAAGTAAAATCTGATAGCAAGCTACTCAACCTTAATCCATACTTAGATCAGGACGGGATCCTTAGAGCAAAGGGAAGACTCAGGCAGGCCAACATAAGCATAGAAATGAAGCATCCAATCATCATTCCATACAACAGTCGACTGACTGAGCTTCTCATCGCGCAAGCCCATGAGCTCACATTTCACGGAGGAGCTCGACTTACTATGTCCTTTCTTAGACAAAAGTATTGGATAATTAAAGGAAATCGAGCCATCAAAACGCAACTTCATAGATGTGTTACTTGTAGGAAACAGGCACCCAGGAAGCTACAGCAGATTATGGGAGATCTACCTGATTTCCGCACCAACCCAGCTCCAGCGTTTTATCACACAGGTGTAGACTACACGGGCTTCATATCTGTGAAGGCAAATAAAGGGCGTGGAATAAAAACAACGAAAGGATACGTGGCTTTGTTCGTCTGCATGGTTACGAAAGCCGTGCACATAGAATTGGTGTCGGACTTGACCAGCACTTCCTTTATCGCAGCATTGAGGAGAATGTCAGCGCGACGAGGAGCCCCGAAACATGTGTACTCGGACAACGGCACTAACTTTGTGGGAACTAACAAAGTAATGCAGGAGGAGTACGAGCAGCTAAAACAAGTTTTCGGTGACTCATTTTATAGTGAGATAACGGAAATGGATATAGAATGGCACTGGAATTGCCCTTCCTGGCCTAGTGCGGGAGGATTATGGGAACGATCAATACGAAGTCTAAAGCAACACCTCAAACGAGTTGTAGCGGACCAAGCATTGACGTATGAAGAATATAGCACCATTTTAGCGCAAATAGAAGCGGGTCTCAACTCTAGACCACTATGTCCGATATCTGAAGACATAGACGATTTAGATTTCTTAACACCCGCGCACTTCCTAACCGGTAGAGCAGGTCTAACCGTTATTGAAACAGCCAGTGACGCTAGGACTAGATGGCACTTAATAAACAAGATTTTCCAAGACCTTTGGAGGAGGTGGAAAACTGAATATCTTAGCCAATTATCTGTTCGTAGCAAGTGGCTAAAGCCAAAAAGCAACATTAAGATCGGAAATATGGTGACCATCCACGATGATAATTTTCCTTCTGGAAAATGGCCAGTGGGGAGAGTTGTCGAGGTACACCAAGGGAAGGACGGGTTTGTAAGGGTTGTGACATTAAAGACGAAGAACGGTTTAATAAAGCGACCTATTATCAAATTGTCCGTCTTACCAATCGAGCAAGAGGACGCAGAAAAGGAAGCTGAAGAGCAGAGTAAAAAAGCCAAACCCAAGATCACAAAGGATGAAACAAAAGCAAGTACGAGAAAGCATCGTAATTTCGTCAACATCGTTTTATCACTATTATTTTTTATCAGCATTTGGAGCAGCAGCGAAGCATCGAACCACATTACCCAATTTAGCGGTAATCAATCCTTATACTACGACCCAATAGGTAAATTAAATCTAATACGGGATCAATGGAAAATTGTGTCCTACTACAACATGCAACCTTATTGGCAAGGTGATAAAGCCGGGGACACCTTCATTAAATATCTAGAGCAGACATGTGAACAAATCAAGGAGCCTAGCCATTGTAACATGATTTTATTACAAGTGCAGCACGATTACAACGAGCTCCAATATCACAATCAGCTGCTGCTAAATCAGCATTTCGGCACTCGGTCAAGAACCCGACGCGGCCTTGTCAACGCGGTCGGCTCCATAGCCAATACATTATTTGGAGTACTCGACCAAAGTTTCGCTGATAAATACCAACGTGATATTGAAATTATAAATAGCAACGAAAAGCACCTATTACAGCTTTGGAAAAACCAAACATCAGTGGTAGAAGCTGAGTATAATATTCTGAAACGAACTGAGAAGACTATTGATACTCAGTATAAGCTCATAAATAGACATCTAAACCTCTTAGATCAAGCGACTAAGCAGATACAATTGCAAGGTAAAAGTACATCAATGTTACAAGAATTCACTCTCGCAGCCATGGCTACGACAAACATGATACACAACTTAAAGCGTGTCCAAGATACATTAATCGACACCTTAGCGGATATTTATCATAGTAAAATTAACATGCATCTACTTACTCCAGAGCAGCTCAGCAACGAACTTCAAATCATTTCCGGTCAAATATCAAAAGAACTTACTTTGCCTATCAACAACATCCAGGCCGATTTATATGAAATCTACAAACACCTAAAGATCAAGGCGAGAATGAGTAAAGAGTACTTCATGTTTGAGATCTCCGTGCCACTCATTAGCAGAGACAGTTTCCAACTGTACCGCTTAATACCTGTTCCTCTCCAGGTGGGAAAGGACATGATCAGCATTATTCCCCTCACAGATTACATAGCAACTAATCTGATGAGGGACTCCTATATCGAAGTCAAGAACGACGATCTTCAAACCTGCACCTATCTTGATTTAATTCGATTTCGATGCCATCGTTTGACTCGACGAATACAGACGTGCTCAGTAAAGCAACTTAACAATTGCATAAATTAACAGTTTTAATTGTGACCTAGTTTTAGATACATAGACGTTTTTGTTGTGTTATACAGTTTTTATTGCGAATATGGTCAAAAGTAAGTGATTATTTACAAATATGGATAGCAGCCCCCTCAATCGTGGCGGCCAGCCGCGTCGCTCTCCACCACCAGCAACAACACCTAGAAGTCAAGCACAGGATGAAACGGTTGAGGTTTTATTCTACTCCTGAAATTCAATCGTGGATGTCCAGCATTGAGCAGTGCCTAAGTGAGGTGTCGACCATAGCTTCGGAAGGAAAAATGAATTCCGAACAAAAGCTTAGAATTAGTAGCCTATGTCGTAAAGTCGGACACGGAGTCTCCCAAATGGCAGTGCAATATCAGTCACTGAAACATAAAGCCCTCCAAAACTACGCCACCCTGCAAAGTTTAAAGGAAAATGAAGACCTCGCCATTAGTTTGACTGATATCAAGCATAAATTAGAAGAAACTCTGACTAAGCAAAAACAGGAAAGCACTTCTTTTGCAGACATGGTGAAGGGGACAAAAAGCCTTATTCGGCCTCAAGCAACTAGCTCAGTCGCTATTTATCCTAGCGACAATACCAAGACCAGTGAAGAGACCAAAAATCTTATACAAAAAATTGTATGCCCTGAAGAAATGAAGCTGAAGGTTCGAGGTCTTCGGAAAATAAGAAACGGAGGTGTAATCATTAGCACGGAGACCAAGGACGACATCCAAAAGTTGAAGTAGACTGTCGAGCGTTCCACATCAGGACTTACTGTAGATGAGCCTCAAAAGCGGAAGCCCCGTATTGTAATAATTGGGGTCCCCACTGATATGGCAGAGAAAGAGGTATTTAAATGTATTTATGAGCAAAATATCGTCGATAAACTACCAACACTAACCAAAGATACATTTTTGACCTCAATCAAATTAAGCCATAAGTCAGGAAAACGAGATGCCGACAGCTGCAACTACATTGTTGAAGTGCCAGCCAGCGTCCGGAAAGCCCTAGTGAACCAGAACAGGCTTTATATAAACTGGACGTCGTGCCCGGTACGAGATTTCACCCTGGTGACTCGGTGCTTCAAGTGTCAGCAATACGGTCATGCATCCAAGACTTGCAAATCCGCCATCTCAACTTGCGGCCACTGCGGGGTGGAAGGCCACGCGACTCAAGAGTGTTCTTCGAAGGATGAACTACCGAAATGTGCAACCTGCAAGCGCTACAAAAAACCCCACAACCACAAGACAGGAGATACTGATTGCCCAGCTAGAAAAGCCGCTGAATACAGGTATATCAACTCTGTAGATTATGAAGGCGCCTAAGAGCGCCAAACTCTAGATTATATTTAGATCTAACGTATTTTTACAGAGTACATACTTTTACATTTTTTACTTATGGATAGTTTGATTACTGATATAGATAACGCTTTTTTGTCAGAATCAAAAACTTGTGAGGTGGAAGACTGCAAACAATATCTTTCCGAATACCAAAATCCTTTTACAGTACTAACACAAAATATTCGTAGCATCTGCAGGAACTTTGACAGTTTTAACATTTTTCTTCATAGACTAAACATAGCTTGCGATATCATAATACTAACCGAATGCTGGTTATCAAAACGCCAAGAAAACATCCCTACTATGACGGGATACAACATGTTCCATAGCACTACTAACCAGAATCAAAATGATGGTGTCGTGATTTACGCTAAACAATCGCTTATAGCCACAGTTGAAGAACAGAATCAACAAGACTGTAACTGCCTTATAATTAAAATAGGTACAACTATAGCAATACTAGCTATCTACAGATCCCCATCGTTTAGAAATCTGGACTCATTTCAATATTTCTTAAACCAGGCCTGTCGTAATCTTTCCGCTTTTAAGCACATCATACTAACAGGTGACATTAACATAAACATCACTGCTGAAAACTGCGATGCTGGAATTCAAAATTACCTCAATTTATGTTCATACCATGGGCTTCTCATCGGTCATACGCTACCAACACATCAGAGTGGCTCGTGTCTCGATCACATGATGATAAAAACCAGCCTACCATATATTACCCTAGTTACTAATTCAACAATTACTGATCATAATGCTGTCCTACTAACAATGAACTTAACGCTACCTAAGCAAAATCGTCCACTGACAAAGTCCAAACTAAACATGCACAAACTAGAACATGACCTGCATAACATTGATTTTAGCCCTGTTTACGATTCTCCTGACGCTAATTTGTCTTTGTCGTATTTAATTAAAAACGTCCAGCAAGCAATATTACATAATACGACCGTAATAACATTAAATCGGAAGCATTATAATATTAAACCGTGGATTACTCCGGGCCTTGTTCGATGTATAAGGCACAGAGACAAATTACATCAGAAAACCAAACGGTACCCTGATAATATAATGCTTCTTGTAATATACAAGAGGTACAGGAACTTTTGTAATAATCTCTTGAAAAAACTTAAGATTGAATACGATAAGAACGAATTGCAGAAAGCAGGCAAAAATAGTAAACAGATATGGAAACATATTAAAAACTTGACTTACAGATCTAAACAACGGGAACCCGTTTCAAGTTTACTGCTCACTAACTCTTCACCCCTATCATCAGCTAATAATGTAAATAACTATTTCGTGAATGTAGGGAAATCCCTCGCGGAGCCACTCCTGAAGCAATCGTCTTATCGGTCTGCCGCGCACTTTCAGACTTCTCTCAAGAGCTGTGCTAAATCTTTTGCACTTTTGGATACGGACGAAAGTGAATTAGAACTAATCATCTCAGCTCTGAAAGATGACTGTGCAGTCGGCTGGGATAATAAATAAAAAAATAAAAAAATAAAAAAAAAATAAAAAAAAAAAAAATAAAAAAAAAATAAAAAAAAAAAAGCCTCTTTATTCCTTATTAATTAAAATAACAATTGTTTTTCTTAATATTAACATGCATAATAATTATTTACGATTAACATGCATCATCACTTTATAATAGTTTATTAGTGTTAGCCAATAAGGACCTCTCAACGAGTAAAGGCCTCCTCCATTTCTCTCCACACGGTTCTGTCCTTCGCTATTTCCATCCAGTCTAGTCCTGCAGTCTTCTGTATCTCATCGAGCCATCTATCTGCTGGTCTACCTCTTGACCTCTTGCCTGTTGGGCCATTCCATGTTGTTATCCGTTTTGTCCATTTATCATCACACATGCGTGCAATATGGCCTGCCCATTTCCATTTGAGTTTTTTGCAGTGTTCTAGAGCGTCAATTGCTTTGGTTGTTTCCCTTATGTCTTTATTTCTTTTTCGGTCTTTTAATTTCAGGTTCAGTATGCTGCGCTCCATGGATCTTTGAGTTGTTAGTATCTTATTCTTAGTGTGTTTGTTATAAATCCAGGTTTGTGATGCATATGAGAGACATGGTAAGATACATGAATCTAAAACTTTTTTCTTCATGCTGACAGGGAGATTTGATTTTAGAACTTCCTTGTAACTCCAGAACTTGTTCCAGGTTAGGTTCACACGTCTAGTTACTTCGTCTCGTTGTCTGGATTTTTTGAATGAAATTTGTTTGCCCAGATAAGTGTACTCCTGAACATATTCCAACCGAGCATTTTTGATGCATATGGGGATGTTTATGCTGTTTGTCATAACTTTGGTTTTTGTTATGTTTAATTGCAAACCGATATCATAGCTGACTGCGCTTAACTCATTTACCATGGATTCTAATTGTGATGCACTTTCTGAAAAGAGCACTATGTCGTCAGCAAATCTGAGATTACTTAGATATTTACCTTGAATCTTTATACCTTTGGTTTCCCATTTTAGAGTTTTCATCATTCGGCTGGGATAATATTGATAATAAAATACTTAAGCGTTTTAAACACATTTTACTCCGACCGTTAACATGTATATTTCAGGCGTGCCTCCGAGAAGGAATTTTCCCTAAAAGTCTAAAAAAAGCGGTGGTCATCCCTATCTTTAAATCTGGATAGAGATGTTGTGAATAATTATAGACCAATATCTATACTGCCTTCTTTATCCAAAATATTAGAAAAAATCATTAACAAAAGACTCGTCAATTACTTGGAAACGAACAACTTATTATCTTCTTCACAATTCGGGTTTAGAAGCAGATTGTCCACAGCAGATGCGGTTCAAAAGCTGACAGACCTCGTTGCACAAGAACTCGGCGATGGAAACCAGGTCCTGACTATCTTCCTAGACTTAGCAAAAGCTTTTGACACCGTATCAGTTCCTTTGCTTTTAAATAAACTGGAAACGTTAGGTATAAGAGGTACACAGCTGAAACTATTCGAAGATTATTTAAACGATAGATCGCAATGTGTTCGAATAGGAAATATAACTAGTAACGATGAAAAATCACTAGGATTTGGAGTTCCACAAGGCAGTATCCTTGGTCCATCATTGTTCCTCATTTACATTAATGATCTTTGTAATTTAAATGTAGGAAATTGCAAAATAATATCGTACGCTGATGACACTGCGCTTATTTTCACCGCAAAAACTAACTCCGAGCTGTATAATGTTGCACAGGCAGGTTTTAACATCGTTCTAAACTGGCTTCGTTGTAATTTACTAACACTAAATGCAGATAAAACAAAATATATTCAGTTCAACATGCGCAATCTTAATAACAAAACTAATCCCCATTTATATGCACACCAATGTAACAATCAGTCAGCCACTTCTTGTACCTGCCCTATGATCCTGGAAACAAAGTGCCTCAAGTATCTTGGAGTTTTTGTTGATAACACGCTCTCGTTTAGGCAACATATTGACAGTTTGGTTACTAGAGTAAGTAAACTGATGTTTGCTTTCAAACAACTGCGCTCCATTGCCGACACTAACTTAGTCAAACAAGTTTATTTTGCTCTATGTCAATCAATACTTCAATATTGTATAACCTCATGGGGCGGAGCATCAAAAACTATCATTCTCTCTCTTGAAAGAGCACAAAGAGCTGTTCTAAAAGTAGCAAATTCTCTACCTTTCCTTTTCCCTACCCACCAGTTATTTAAATCCTGCAAAGTCTTGACTGTTCGGCAAATTTATTTACTGCACATAACACTAAAACAGCATGCAATGCTTAAATATAACCTAGATATAACTAACAAAAGGCGAAACGATATAGTATGCAGTTCAACCTCTACCTCTAAATTTGCATTTACATATAGATTCTTTACATTTTTAGGGCCCTTTTTATATAATAGATTAAATGGAATACTAAGTATATATAATTTAAATTATTTTAACTGTAAAAGCATTGTTTTAAACTATTTGCAAGGTTTGTCATATGACCAGACTGAAGACCTGCTTCTAGTATTAAAATAAAATTAGATTAAAACTACGTAAGCATGATTAAAAATAACACTACTATGTATATTTCCGCAGTGTCCTAGTTTTACTTAAAATTGTTAATTTATTGCAATACCTACATTATTAAATATAAATAAGCACTTTTACGCCTGAAGCACAGGTTCTACCTAGTTCAGGCAAATTATACATCAGCACTTTTTAGAACATAAGCAAATTATTGTAAATTTTGTACTTTAAGAAATAAATAAACGATTTTATGTTTTATTATTATTATCAGGAGGAAAGTTATATCTGTCAGCTACGAGGTCCAGTCAAGCGACTGGGTCTAGAAGAAAAGTTCTGTCAAACCGAACAAATAGGTATCTGCCAGTCTAAGAAAGAAACCTGCAAGAATATGTGGTTACAATTACACGACCTATCGTCTTATTTGTATTTCGCATGCGATACCTATTCATTTACAATCATATGTGACAATGAAACCCGAAGGCGCCGTGTCAGCAAGGCCGGGCTCATTCAACTCGATAAAGAATGCATAGCTAAGGGCCGTGACATAACACTTTATTCATATCAGCAGGAAAACAAGCTGACTTTGAAACCTGACCTATTATTAGCGAACATAGCTCCAATACAGCACTATCATTTGGTCAATATTACGCTACCGCTTCTCGAAACAACAACAGAAGATGCACAGATCAACAACACACTAACAAGTCTCGGCAATCAGATAGCCGCTATGAAGAAAGCAGCTTTAGAAGAAGGAACATTAACTACGCATGACATACATCACTATGCCATATCATACGTATTGCTAGCAGCAGTCGTCGCCGTCGTAGCGTTCCTGGTGTTCCTGTGGTGGCGAGGCAAGCAAGCCTCACCCGCGCCCGCGCGTGACCCGCAGGCTCCAAGCGAACCTGCCGCGCCGCGGGCGGCGCCTACCAGCAGTGTGAGTGTTAGTGCTAGTGCGCGTAAATCACCCGTGCCCGAGCAAGGGCCCAGTGTTTGTGGGAACAAACGGTGGTCCAGTTTACGGTACAAAAGAGACAAATCAACGTCACCTATCAGTAAAAGACAATCGGTCTTTACGGTAGATCTAGATAGAGATTAGCTATCACTTAGGATAAGAACATTCAGCATTGTATTAACCTTCATTTAGCATAAACAAATACTGGTTCACCTATGTGTTACTAACCCTCTTAATTGTGTAATCATCTCATCTCATCTTTCCCATTTCCTCCACTCGGGAGCATGTTCGATACTCATCGAACACATCATCATCAGCAGTTTTGACTCAAGTAGGTCGCGCGGCCGCACCAGCGGAAAGCGTGAGCTACGCGAGCCAGTGCGCGATCGACCGGCATACTTGTAGCACTCATTACCATCATTAGCATTGATTAGCGTGAAGTTTCGGAATAAACGTACTCTGAATCTTAGCTCAGACTTATCATTTAGCACCCGAAATAGCTAGCAGCACGAACCTTACCGTTCAATTATTATTTATTTATTTTCAGGGCAAATGGTGATGAAGAAGTGGACCAATATGAAAGATAGCTGGATAAAATATGACAAAAAAATTAATGAATGTAAGTCTGGTTCTTCAGCAAAAAAAATAAGAAAATATATGTTCTATGATGAAATGATGTTCCTAAAAAAAAATGTTGAGCATCGCAAGACCGATTCTAACATGACTGAACATGTTCATGATTCTAG
Organism: Orthosia gothica; assembly: GCA_949775005.1. NCBI lineage: Eukaryota > Metazoa > Arthropoda > Insecta > Lepidoptera > Noctuidae > Orthosia > Orthosia gothica. The sequence goes on along the minus strand of OX459040.1, from coordinate 8,156,298 downwards.
CCTCAGTAATGAAAATGTTGATAGTGCAGTCCCGAATCAATCAAGCTCGGGATACACTGAACGGAGTGAGACGCAAAGGGCTAAAAAAAAAAGAAAAAATGAACTAAGTGAAGTTGACATTAGGTTTATGAAGTTTATGGATTCAGCAGAACGAGATGAGAAAAAGAAAAGCCGTAGTATGAACTTTTTTATGGGAATCGCTGATACAGTTGACAAGTTCAGTGATGAAAATATGATAGACTTTCAGTTTCAAGTAATTTCAATAATTAAAAATATTCAACAAAGACAGTGTACTCAGTATATACCTACATCAAGAAACCAATGGGATCAAGGCCATCAAGGATATTTAAGTGGTACAGCATCCTCAAATGCGCAATCGTCAACATATGGACATTCTACAGCTGCTAGATCGGGCTATGGAATAAGTCGTCCACAGACGTCTTCTCATGATTTTGGACACGGTTCTGGTTTAGAGCCAATCCACTACCGACCCGAATCACAATTATCTGTACATAGTGTAAATGCGGAAAGTATCTCGGCAGATTCTCAAGTTTCTATTGAAGACGAATTCGATTTTAGTACCGCACTTGAGTAGCATTTTAAGCGTAGTGTATTTTTTGATTTACTTGTTCTTAAATTAATAATTATTAAAATTCAATTACATGTAATAATTTTGTTTGTGTGCAATAAACAATTTTAAACTAAAATATGTCATTTAATTTTGTACCTACTTACCTCAGAGTTACAGCCAATCTTTCTGCGGGCGATATACTCTCTCGCATAAAAGTATCTTGATGTTTTAGTTCCTGGGATAATTTTTGGAGCAAGTTGTCGAATGTAGTTTTCTGCATTCTAAAATAATTGTAAAACTTGTCTTCATCTTCTCTCAATTGATTCTTGACAAGTGTATGAAACGCGCCATATTCCTCCCTTTTTTCTAAAATCGGATGTATCCAAAACCTTACTTCCCTTTTTTTTTCTATTTTCTTTTTCCTATATATGTAATAAGCAACTATAATCTTTTTTTTCGTAAGAAAATTCATGACGCAGCACGTCCTACACAGCCCGAGTAAAAAGCGCTACTAGCCAGTACTTACCAATGTCTCGCGCGGTGATTTTGCCGTATCATGTACAAGCTAGCACGTTTTTTCAACCGTACGGCTTACACACCGTACGTTTGAACAACCGTGTAATGGAAAAGAGGCCTTATCTGGCTTTAGACGTGAGAAAACCAAAGTTAATAAAAGCAAAGCAAAGGAAAAAGGTAAAAATTGTTGGGGTTAATAAGGTGGACACCAAAGAAAAGAACTGTTTTAGGGTTTGAATAATAACAGTTTAATTACCCTTTGTTTTATATATCGAAAGGTGTGTGTAGCACACGCGGCTCTAACCAAGGTTGACGGAATACTGTACCGTGACCAGCTAGCATTTCAGTTTCAAGTGTTGACAAGGGCTCAAATAATAAACTATATAATTAATGGTTAGAGAGAGAGAAGGCTATAGTGTTGAATAGTATTGGATTATTTTTGATAAACTCCAACAAAAATCAAGACCACTTGTTATTTTATTTATTTAAGTAGGTACTTATAACAAAATAATTTACGAATTTATATTTTCTCAGATGCAACGCAGATATATCATAGTTCGTGGTTTGCATATGAAGCATTTTCTTTTTTACTAGATCGCGACAAACCTAGGGAATCGCTTAATACTGTAAGTACAAAGTTGTAATTTCTTTAAACTTTCACGAATATTATTCATATTAATATATTATTTAACGGGTCTAAATCGTGTATATTTTTTTATTAAAAAGGTCGCATACCTTTCTTAATAAAAAATTATACACGATTTAGACCCATTAAATGATATATTATATCAGTCCGAGTGGTAGTGATTGGGATATACAAGATCTCATATAATTTTTCTGACATAATAAAACATAAGTATTAGTAATAAAGTGTGGATACTAAATAAAGAAATTGAGCTTTTTACTTACCTTAATGTTTTCCCTTAATACTTGAATTAATGCACGGCATACATCTGGAATGAATTTTCTGATTGCTTGTTTAGATATTTTAAACAAATATTGCATACTTGTAAAGCTATCGCCGGTGGCTAAAAATCTTAACGTCAGTGCTAATTTATCCTGGGATGTTAAGGCTTTTCGAAGTCTTGTATCTTTTTTTTAAATTATTGGCGACACCAAATTCAATAAATATTCGAATTCGACTGAAGACATTCGAGTAAAATTTTTATAATGGCCACTTATTTCTTGGGATTTTAATATATGCATTATTTCATTATTTTTTCTTCCCTTATATATATGCATTATTTCATTATTTTTTCTACCCTTATACATATTAGCTTGCCAAATTCGAGGAGGTCGTTTGTATTCCATCACAATATAATGTATCAAAATATAAGCTGCACTTCCTACTAATTCTGGAGGCGGCATGTTTGCACCGACCGTCTGTCGTGTGTCGACTGGAGACCGGAGCGCGGAATGTTAGTGCTCCGACAGGAGCACTGATGTTGCAGCCTAAGTGTGTACACTGTACACGTTCACGTTCGCGGAGCACACAATGTTCGCAAACCACGGCGAACCAAAGTGGATACCCGGCTTAAGAAAAAATTTACTCACAAAAAAATTAAAATACACAATGGAGGGTACTGAGAGAGTCGCAAAATGGGTCCACATAATAAAACTATTTGAAAATAACCCTGCTTATAAGGGGATAAGATTAATAATAAAATTGACTGAAAGTCATTGTGACCCAAAAAAAACCCCCAAAAATGAAGGTCAAACACGCAACTTAAATTTTTCAGTCATACTATTGCAATAAATTTAGGATTCTTAGCAGGTGAGTTCAAACAAATTTATACGTAAAGTAGTGTGTGAAGTCATAGAGTTACAGACAGTCTGCAATTAGAATGCAAGCCTGCTTCAAAATCGCAATTTCTGTGCAGTACCATAATTGCATCAAAGCTGCTGACTGTTGGCAATCCGCGCGCAGTTGTTTTGTCGTTTTGTTCTGGCGGCTGCAACAAAACAGTATCTAAACTGCAATTTTACAGCTGGTTCGTAGTCTAAATGCGGTTTGCATTAAGACTGCATTGAATGGCCCTTAAACTTGTTTCTGAATGTCATAGACTTTCTTATAATTATAGAGAACATTCACTGTGCTGTATAATAGTCATTACAGAAGCAGAAGAATAAAATTTTAAATTCACTCATGTCTCTATTCTTAATTTCAGATCAAGGATTACTGCCAAGCTAATGTAAAGAAACAGCTGATATCCTATTATTTTTTGATAATGTATTCAACTCCTTGAATGGCAGCTACACTTCCGCCAAGAGAAGCGGCAAACCTTCTAGCACTAACGCCGAAATCGGAACACCAAGAAGTTTGAACAAAATCAAAGCTTATTCTTAAATCAATTAAATTATATAAGAAAAATGGTAATTGTGCACGACGCACTGTAATATAGATTAAATTTAATACTGAATTGTTTCGTACGTGTAATTTTATTACTGTTTAACTTTAGTTTTTAGCTTTAGGGTATCTTTGTTGCTTTTTTATAGTTGTAAGTTTTTTTATACTAAGACGCTCGCATGTGCAAGCTCTTCAATAACGACGCAAAAGGGCTGAGCCAATAGTGAGCCTGGACGCGAGTTTGCCGGTCCTCTGACAAGCTAGGCGTGCACTTATGCATCGTTGTTGCGTCCTCTTTTTTGTGTATTTTTGTGATCGTTATAAATGTGCGTCGTAGGCACAGATGTCAGACCCCTGTTCTCTTTGTGCATTGCCTGAGGCAAGTTTACTCATTTACTGTATAATTGTGAATTCCGTGTGATTGATTATAAGCCATACTTAAATCTATTAAGAGTTTTTACTACATCTCGAATCCTTACGCACCTGTGAACGTCTCGCACTACAGCGAAACCAGCTCCCTATAAATGAGCTCTCTGACTGTCAAGAAAACTGGTCCTTCGTAGCCAAATAAAGGTGCTTAGCAGCGAGAACCGTCAAAATGGTAATAACACGTAGCCATAGCGGAGATTCGAGACAAGAACAGACTCCACAGGATCCTTCGATGGCCGCGGGACCGAGGACCAGCGAACCTGCCCCGGTACCCAGCATGAGTCAGGCCACGGAGACGGCAGAAGGCAGTGGCTTATCAGGAACGACAGTCACTGGCACCGGCACCGGCAAATCACACAGCACCAAGGCCGACCAGGCTGAGGCCATCAGCTCATACAAAACGCTGGGACCCGGCGACACCCGGTCACGCCGCTCCACAGCCTCACGGAAGAAACAACTACTCGCGGAGCTCGAGGCTAAAGAGCGGCTGGCAGAGATGAAGATAAAACAAGCACAGGCTGAACAGGAGCTGCAAGAGCTTCGCTTGCAACGACTCAAAGCGGAAGCAGACTCGAGTGATGGAGATGACGACCAGGAAGACCTCGCCTCCGTGAGAATAGGGACGTGGCTGGCGCGCCCAGCGCCGCCACCGGAGAGCGAAGCCCGACCGCCGCCCCACGTTTGCGGCGGGAGGCACACAGTCGACGCGACGAAGAGCAACGACGCCGAAGCAAGCGTACACCCGGTAAACATAGTGAACGCAGTGAATACGGTAAATACATTGAACACAGTGAATAAGACATTAGTTAGTGACAAAATGATTGAAGTGGAGACGCTCGCCGCGGCGCTAGCGCAGGCCACGCGCAGCACGCGCGAGCCGCCAAAGTACATACAGCAGCTGCCATACTTCGACGGAAAGCCCGGTGAGTGGATATCTTATAAAGCCGCGTATTGTGACTCACACATATATTTTTCTAAGGTAGAAAATGTGGCTAGGATTAGGATGAGCATAAGAGGTGCCGCCAAAGAGGCTGTTGGCTGTTTGCTTTTCAGCCAACCCGAGCCAGAAGTAGTGATAGACGCCTTAGAAAGACGCTTTGGCAGGCCTGAGGCATTAATACTAGCTGAATTAGATAAAATTAAATTATTGCCTAAACTAAATGATAATCCTAGGGATGTATGTATGTTTTGGGAGGTTCCTGTTCAGGATTAGGCGGGAGGAAACGCCCGGGTGTCACCATTGTGTGGACCACCCAGAGGACACGGTGGAGCATACGGTGGAGATCTGCCCCGCTTGGGCGGAGCACCGCCGTGTCCTCGTGGAGGCGATTGGCGGTGGCGACCTCTCGCGTCCGGCCCTGGTCCAGGCCATGGTACGGAGCGAGAGGGTATGGGAAGCTGTCTCCTCCTTCTGCGAAGCAGTAATGCTCGCAAAGGAGGAGGCGGAACGCGTGAGGGAGACGCAAATGAGACGCCCTCACGCCCCTAGCCACCGCAGGAGACGCCCCGGGCGTAGGGAGTCGCAAGCCGATTCCCGGCCACCGTAGGCACGGGCTTGCGGACGGCAAGTTATGGGTAGCTTACCGTCCGATAAGGACCAAGCCCGAGTTTACGGCGCGTAGTGTTCCACGCGCGCCTCAAAGAGATGTCAGCAAAAGTGACGGGGCCTGATAGGACCGATGCCTGTCTGGGTCGCGGATAAATTTGAAATAGAGTTACCGCGGCCCTGGCGCAAGCAACTGAAGGAACACGGGTGGGTTTTAGTCAGTAAAAGTCTGACACGCCCTCCCGCTTCACCCAGGGCGGGAGAAGTCATTGGATGATTTCCCACCCAAAAAAAAAAAAAAAAAAAAAAGGGATGTATGTATATTCGCGAGTCGTATAGCTAATATGGTGGGTACGGTAGAGGCGTTAAAACGCGTACATTATTTACATAGCCCAGAGATGTCAAGAGCTATAGTAGAAAAGTTAACGCCTATACTTAAAAATAAATGGTATGATTACGCCGCTAACAGAAAAGGCGAAGACATACCAGAGTTGAAACGGTTGTGTACTTCTTTAAACGAGGAAGCAGATAAGTGTGGCGCTTACGCACAACCGGAGTGCGTGAATGACGACGCTAACGGAGGTCGGCAGCGACGTCGCACTGAGCGCTCGTATAACATTAAAAAAGAGACGTCGACACAAAGCGAGTGCTGCCCGGCATGTAAACAATACGGGCATAAGCTACCTGACTGTGCAAAATATAGGCAAATAGATGTAGACTCTCGGTGGGAAATAGCAAAAAATAGTAGTGTGTGCTTTAGATGTTTACGTAGCAAACATAGGCGATATATGTGCAAGGCGCCTACATGCGATGTTAAGGATTGCAACATGAAGCATCACAAGCTACTGCATCAAGAGCGTGAACGTAAAATAGCAGAACCGCAAAGCGTCGCGACGTCTATAGCAACGCACGAGTCCGTAACGTCAGCGCGAGAGATTGTAACGGCGACCGCGCCACTCGAACGTCGCGCGTATTTGAAAATAGTACCCGTAACCCTTAGCGGACCACATGCGAAAATAGACACATACGCCTTACTAGACGACGGTAGTACGGTCACACTTTTGGAATCGTCGATAGCCGACGTCCTAGGAGCAGACGGCCCGACTAAGGCTATGTGGATACAGGGCATCGGCGCAGAGGTCAAACATGAGCACAGTCGAATGGTTAACCTACACATACGAGGCAAGCATCAATGTGAGAACCACACAATAGAAGCAGCGCGCACAGTCGATAGGTTGGAAATTACGACGCAATCTATAACGACTCAGGACTTAGAACGCTGCGAACATCTAAACGACATTCAAGACACATTGATATACGAACATGCACGGCCTATGATATTAATTGGGCAGGATAACTGGCATTTATTAGTAGCTCAAGACACTCGCGTCGGTCAACGTGATCAACCTGTCGCATCGTATACAAAGTTAGGATGGGTATTACATGGCTGCCAATACTCGATAAATAAGATCACAGAAGTATTTTGTGGACATGTACAGAAGACAGAACTTGACGATACAATTGAATCAGAAATGAAGAATTTTTTCAAGCTGGAATCCCTAGGTGTCGAACCTAGGATACCTAAGGACGACCCACAACAAAGGGCGCTTCATATATTAGAGCAAAAAAGTCGCAGGTTACCCGATGGGAGCTTCGAAACGGGACTACTGTGGAAGCAGGATGAAGTTAGGATACCTAACAATTACCTAGGTGCCCAAAAACGCCTAGAGAACCTAGAGAGACGCCTAGATCGAGATCCTAGCCTGAAAACTAAATATGTAGAACGCCTAGACAACCTGTTCACCTCAGGATACGCAGAAAAGGCAGACAGTGCGCCCACTCCAGACAAGACGTGGTACCTGCCTCACTTCCCAGTAGTCAACCCAGCTAAGCCGCACAAACCACCGCGACTAGTGCATGACGCAGCGGCAATAACTGCGGGTCTGTGCCTGAATGACTTACTTCTATCGGGACCTGACCTATTACAGTCGCTACCCGGAATATTAATGCGCTTCAGGCAACATAGAATAGCCGTGTCAGCAGACATAAAAGAAATGTTTATGCAAATAAAAATAAGAGAAGAAGATCGCGACGCGCTTAGGTTTTTATGGCGAGGTGACCGGCGGGAGGGTTCGCCAGAGGAATATCGCATGACCTCAGTTATCTTCGGTGCGACGTCGTCCCCGTGTACAGCGTTGTACGTGAAAGACCGCAACGCTAGCGATTACGCCGATAGGTACCCAGCAGCAGTGTTAGCGATAAAACGCAATCACTATATGGATGATTATCTACAAAGCTTTTCCAGCGAAACAGAAGCCAAGGAAATAATCTAACAAGTTGATTACATACACAGGAAAGCGAACTTTCACTTGTGTGGATGGGTATCGAACAATACGAACATAGTGAATAGCGACACCGCGCCTACACACACTACAAAAAGATTAGGCGGCGATGACGATGAAAAGGCATTAGGGCTGCGATGGAATACAAAAGAAGACTGCTTTGTATTTAAAATAAATAAAAACAAGACGCCCGATGAATTGCTGAAAAATACGCGCCCACCTACTAAACGTGAGGCGCTAAGTATGATCATGAGTATCTTTGACCCGTTAGGTTTAATATCACCTGTTACCATCCCGGCTAAAAGAATATTACAAAACACCTGGCGATATAAAACCGATTGGGACAAGCCCCTACCAGATGAACTACAACCACAATGGAAGCAATGGATGGAGTCGCTTCGCGACATTGAAAGCCTACGAATACCACGCTGCTACGACTATGGTGAAGTCACCGCCCGCGAACTACATGCGTTCGTAGATGCGAGCGAGGAGGCCTACGCAGCGGCGGTATATTGGCGAACGGAACGACCTAACGGCACTATCCATGTGGCACTAGCGGCGGCCAAGAGTAGGGTGGCGCCATTAAAACCTATTTCGGTACCCAGACTGGAGCTGCAGGCAGCCTTGCTAGGAGCGCGACTAGCCCAAACAGTCGCATTGGAACACGACTACGTGATTAATAATAAAACATATTGGAGCGACTCAACCATGCTATGGTAACTTAGAACAAAATTTCAATTCCGTTTTTTGATTTAAAACAGCACCATCTATGAACCGGTACCGGAACCAAAATTGCGGTGTTGCCATAGTTAAATATATTACGCCGATGCTGGGAGTTTTGTCAGATATAAAAAAAACCTAAATCAAAAAATAAAATTATAATCACATGTTATTCTTGAAGTAAATATAGAAAATAACAGAAAAAAATTATTACAATATAATGAGGTTTTTATTATCAGCACAATAATGCAGAAGATATATTTTGGTTAAAATAAAATGCAAACCTTTTGTTTATATGGGCACACCTAAATTACAAATGGCCGCTGCACGAGAGTATAACTAACCGCGCGTATTTTTTTTCTTTTTGCAATAAAGTTCTCATTATTTCGCAAGTGCCATTTATATAAATAATATAAATATTTTATCATAATCCACACTATGCCACAAAATTCTTGCTGTGTACCTGGATGTACTGTGATTGGTAAAGACGGTAAGTTAATTTTGTTTGTCTTTCTGCATTGCAGAAAAATATCTGCATTGAGACTGTTCTTGATCATTTTCTATCATTTATTTATATTTTCCTGCCCTTTATGTTACTTGTGGTCTGCGCTACAAGTTTTCTTCTTCCATACCGACCTGTCCCCCGTCACGCTATCACGGACTCCCTTTTCTTTCATATCACTCCTCACACAGTCTATCCCTCTTTTCTTTGGCTGACCCCTTTTAGTAACATGCGTTTCATCCCTCCTCATCACACGACGTACGAACATTACCAGGTCAGACGGTTTCCTTTAAGATTTTCTATCACTGGTGCAATTTGTGCAAAAACTTATTTCTCACTTTATCCATTTTTATATTAAATATAAATTGTCTGCTGTCGCAGTCTCCCAAATAGATTGAATTGTAACAAGTTAAACCACAGCACTTCCAGGTGTGTATCTGGGTGTGCTGTAGTTTAACTTGGCATAATTATTGTAGGTAGGTTGACATAATTGTAGGTAATAGGTAGGTACTGTAGGTAGGGTTGACGGGAGCAAAGCCTCAGGCACAACTAGTATTATATAAATCTAACTCATTCTACTTGGCTTGGGAAAAAGTGTACCAAGTGTAGCAATCTTACTATATTTTCTTTTATACAAAACTATCTTATGAAAAAATCAAAACTTACTTCGGAAATAAGTGTTGCAATTAGATTAGCTTAACACAATTTCTTTTTGTCAGAAATTATTTTTATGAATCTTTAGAAAAGTTTTATTTATTTGGAAACTCAACAGCTTATTACTAAATTACATGAGTTATATTGTTCATTGCACTGTCAATGAACAGCCCTGTGCACTTGCGTCAAAGTTACTAGCATCTTATTGTGCGCTTACACTGCACAGTGACAGCGAGATGATGAGAATTATCTTATAAGCCAATAACAGAGTTTCACAGCATTGATAAAGCTAGGTTAGGTTAAATTAGTTAGCTACCCACAAGTGCAACTATTAGTGATCATGTGGATTGAAGACTCATTGATCACATTAAATCAGAGTTAAAAGTACCTATGTAAATATGGCTGTATTAATTAGTCAAAGGGAAAAACAAAACAAAATATTTTGAAAACTAACGTCATGAATATCATGCTTAGTCAAAATATAGTATATATAATCCTTAATCCGAAGAGATTATTATGTTCTTTGTCTCAAGCTCTTGCTGAATAAGGTATATTTCCTCGTTCCTCCAGTGACTGATTTAAGTTATACACCTAATTGTTTTATGTTTTTCAGATGTGCCGCTACACCTGTTTCTGAATCCAGAGACAAGTGAAGAGAAATTTAAAAGTTGGGGTTTTAGATATTGGTGGTGAATTAGTTTTATTGGATCATCATTGTATCTATGACAACAAACATGTCTTTCATAGACATTTTGAAGAGATTCATAAGTATCCGACTGGTGGACTGTCTAAATTGGAATTGAACACTACATATCCAAGGTAATACTAGTAATTGTTAACTTTATATATGTCAGATTCAGGTATATAGGATCTTGATTTAACCTACTTAGTGACATAGATTATAGTCGTGGGCGCAGAATTTGGGATACGGGTAAACTAGAGAAAATCTCCTGCAACTTCTACATAGTTTTAATTCGATACCGAGTAAATTACTATCACTATGGTACTAAGTACCACTCTAGACCTAAAAGGAAACACTGAGCAGTTCCCAGGCCAACACGTTGTCACGGCCATGTCCGAACGATCACTGTCGCTCTGCATGAACCATATCGACAACATACGAGACACTGGACTCCACCCAGTACCAACAGGTACTTGTGTATCATTTTAAGTAAACAAATCATGACAAGATCCGACACGGCCATCCTACGTGGCACACGTCCGCGTGTGTAAATCTGCAATACCAGATATTTAAAACACAGAATAATACCGTTCGGTCATTCTGACTTCAATTGACTAAGAGAGATCCTTAGTCTCACAGCCAACCCTGTGGCTTCGGATAGCTATCCCTGTGACCATCACAATAGTCATCCTTGTGATCTTCTCACAACTATAGTCAACCCAGTGACTAAACCTCGTACCATCCCGGTGGCTATAGCAGTCATCTCAGTGACCCAATCATAGTCAACTCAGTGACCAAGTCTCGTAACCATCCCTGTGGCTACAGCAGTCATCTCAGTGAACCAACCATAGTCAACCCAGTGACCAAGTCTCGTAACCATCCCTGTGGCTACAGCAGTCATCTCAGTGAACCAACCATAGTCAACCCAGTGACCAAGTCTCGTAACCATCCCTGTGGCTACAGCAGTCATCTCAGTGAACCAACCATAGTCAACCCAGTGACCAAGTCTCGTAACCATCCCTGTGGCTACAGCAGTCATCTCAGTGAACCAACCATAGTCAACCCAGTGACCAAGTCTCGTAACCATCCCTGTGGTTACAGCAGTCATCACAGTGACCAATCACACAACCATAGTCAACCCAGTGACCAGTAGGTCTCGTAACCATCCCAGTGGCTACAGCAGTCAACTCAGTGACCACTCACACAACCATAGTCAACCCAGTGACCTGGTCTCGTAACCGTCCCAGTGGCTACAACACACTACAATGCTCACGATAGAGCGCACTTGTAATCAGCACATCATTTTGAGTACAAAGTCTCTTAACGCATAGTTAAAATACCTCATCAAATTAAATGGCACCTTTAAACTTAACTTTGTTATTTCGTTCTTTATTCTTAATCAAAACTACAGCTCAAAAACATTTTGTCTGTCTATGCTTTATCAAACCATCTTTATCTTACTCAACAGTTTGCCTTCCGCACTTCTAAATAAGAACTACCATTTCTACATACTTGTCATAAAGAACAAGAGTCTCGCTTCTTGTCTATCGTCAGTTAAAGTGGTGTACTAATTTACACACACAAACACAGTTGACACAAATATTTTTTCATAATAGACCTTAAGGCAAAGTCGTATCTTTATAGGCTTTAGTATGCTCAATACACTACATCCCAGTTGCACGTATAAGACGCGATGAGTTAAAGGTTAACGTTTGTTTATCACTCTTAAAATTTCTCCGATAAAACTCTGCCTTAATCAACCACAATAATGGAAGAGACTCTAATAGTGTTAACACTATTATTCATTACCTATGACCTACTTTTATGTCCATAAAATCGGTAGCACCATATCATAAGACAGTAAAATCATGTCGTTATCTGTCTAAAGTTTTTTTTTAATTTTATTATTGTGGTACGGAATGAGTACGTAGAATTTGCAAATTTAGTTATTTTTAACAAAAACTAAATCCTAGTAGCCAATATTTTAATTTTAATAAATTAAGTTGCACTATTCAGGTCAAATTGTGTGTAAGTATGCCCTTGAAACTCATTTTTTTATCTTACAGTATCTTTACTTAACAGATTTCTCTGCACTATTCTTTGCAAGTAACATGCCTTCTTAAGCAAATGGTGACCGTTCACTTTTAACTGCAATAGGTATCTTCATCAAAGATAAACAAGCGATTCATCAACATTGATAATATCATCACAACATAAACTACTGTCAGAACATTTTGTTTCGCTATTTCACTCTCTTCTTCGATACAAAATGCTAAATCGAAACTCGGATGCTCTGCCGAGTTTCTTCCAACAATCTGCTTCTAATTTTGTCATAAAAAAATCATTATAATGTCGTTATCGTACACACAGTCTTTAAGCTTAAAGCCTATACCTACGTAACATTTGTTCGGCTTTCCGGCACTCTACTTCAAAATCAAAGGATGAATACCGAACCACTACCTTTGTACTCTAGAGCTAAAGTCAGCTCTAAAGTTGACTCGTTGAGTCGTTCTATACCTAATGGATAGATTTATCTGTCGTAACAAGGCATTTTCATTCATGTAAAATACTGCCTTAAAAGTTCAATAGCATTCACCACCATTAAATGCCAACTCAATAGTACCGAGACTCCGCAACATTAATTTGCTATAATAAGCAACCACAAGTAAAGTAAAAACAAGGCTGTGCTCCATATCATCACGATCAACAGCATCAAAATGAGTATCACAATAAATTACAAAACTCACTAGTTAAAATTATTTTTGGGATAGCCTTGATATTTGGTCCAAACTAAGTCTCATGTAAGAAGTTAATTTACCATCAACAGACAGCTTCTAAATCAATTTGCCAAAAGAAGCAACTAGACCTAAACTGTCTAAGCTATGTTACAGTGTCAGGTTATGGTAAGCAGCTAGTGACTATCGTTCGGCATGCGTTTTATAATTACCCGTATTCTATCTCATAGTCTTAAAACTCAATAAATACTTTCAGCAAAATAGCAATTCGTTTGGTTTACGAACCATGTAAATACTTCGGCCACATTATAGTCTTTCTAAACATTGCTCTATCGATGCCAACCCAACAGTCTTACCGCTAACGTAAACAATTACTTAGTTCAGTTTCTACGAGTCTGCAACAATAGCTCTTTGAGCTAGTCTGGTCATGTTACAAAGGCCCGAATGTGTTATTTGGCACTCATGTTGCTTATCTGGTGTTATGAAAGTTAAGAGCACAGTTTACAAAGACTTGAGCCGCCTTAATAATCAAGCTCTGTAAAACTTTGTTTAGATTAGGCATTGAGTTCTCAGTGGTCCAACATTTATAAACAAAGAACATTTGTTATTTTCATGACCAATCATAATAACATAGCTGAAATCTAATCGTTATGACTTTACATTATTCATAATCTCACAATGCAATCTATTGTGTGAACTTTATACTTTTTCCATTATTGGTTCAGTAAAGAATTTCATAATAATGCTTTCTGACTGGGCTGTCTCTGAGTAATTTCCAACGGACAAACACAATAAAATCCTGCCCGATCTTGGAATCGAACCCAGGACCCCAGGCACGCAGCAGTCGCGCTAGTTGGTACGAGGCCAAAGGGGCAATTAACAACGTAGTCGATGTAAACTAAGCAATTACACAAAACCAAACATTAACCACAAATTAAGTGGACGTACTTTTACTTCACGTAAATTTAGTTGCACGCAAAAGCTCAGCTCACCAACTTATACACCCATCCTGGATGCACGGCAAATCGCCGTATCCTACTGCTTCTTCAAACACCAAACTGCTGCTCGTTAATCTGCTAAGTGGCTTGTAAAAGCCTCCAGATCAGCGCTCACATTGATGTTATCTATTTTTTTTTCATTCGTTTCACTTCTTCTTCTTCTTTTGAAAAACGTTGCCCCACACTAGGAATTTCTTCCTGTATCGTGGGTGCGTTTACAAACATATAAACTCACATACACAACACCCAGAGCCGGAACAACTACCTGTAGGTCATACAAATATTTGTTCCGTGCGGGAATCGAACCCGCGACACGCAGCACAGCAGTCAATCGCTCAACCACTGCGCCAACCGTGCGCCCAAACCAACTTCCACATCGATGTTTGGACAACTTTAATTGCTTGGCTGACACCGACGTCGCCATTACACTCTAGGTACTCACCTTTTTGCTTTCAATACGCAAAAGCTCGTCAAGTAATAACAAAACATCACGCCCGCGTTGTCCGTAGGGGAAAGCAGAGTTACTCAAGCAAAACACAGACAGTACATAACATATCACCAACCCTTGTAAGTGGCTATTATTATAAATCGACTGATTCTTACCGTAAAGAAATTCTCAATTTCTGACCAAGCGTGATAACAACAGAGCAATACTGACTCCGGTGTTCAATATCTCTAAGATGTTTTAGCAAATTCAGATGTAATTCAATTTAATCAATCTCAATTGGAATGAAACAATTTGAATAGTGTTATCATAATTGTAAAGAAACAAATTGAATAGTGTTATCATAAAAGACAAACATTCAATGTAAATGACAAACAAATTCGATTTAACCGTGTAGGTTATATCGCAATAAAACTTCAAAATAACAAAGTCACATAGTATAGACTTCAAATGTATACGAGTAACAGCACTTCACGAAACCGAGAAATACGTTTCATCAAAGAAATATAACCAATGGTAACGACTCACCATGTCACCATTCCTCGTTCTCACCCAAACTCACTATTTCACATCTTTGTCAGTCTGACAACATAGGACAAGATAGCGGATAGATATCCCCATGTTTCACATTTAACATTGTTGTGTCCCATGGTATAATATTCTCAAAATAGGAATCGAACCCAATCAGGTTGATTGAGCCTCTATATAGCTCTGACCAAGTAATAAACACCCGAATATGTATCAACACAACAATGTAGCAGTTCGGTTATTCAACATTCCACACGAATATCAATTCACACTTTTTACACTCATCAGGAGATTTCTCAGCCCGCTCGTATCTCACTTCTGATGTCAGATTCAGGTATATAGGATCTTGATTTAACCTACTTAGTGACATAGATTATAGTCGTGGGCGCAGAATTTGGGATACGGGTAAACTAGAGAAAATCTCCTGCAACTTCTACATAGTTTTAATTCGATACCGAGTAAATTACTATCACTATGGTACTAAGTACCACTCTAGACCTAAAAGGAAACACTGAGCAGTTCCCAGGCCAACACGTTGTCACGGCCATGTCCGAACGATCACTGTCGCTCTGCATGAACCATATCGACAACATACGAGACACTGGACTCCACCCAGTACCAACAGGTACTTGTGTATCATTTTAAGTAAACAAATCATGACAAGATCCGACATATATATTCATCAATGCACTTATTAATCAACTTCAAAAAAAGGTAGGCGGTTCTCAAGTCGGAATCTTTTTTACCCGACTGCCGAAGGAGGGTAACGTGTTTATCAGTCTATGTATGTATGTTTGTTCCTATGTGGCGTTCCAGACACCAAACGCGTTGACCGATTTTGATGCTTCTTACGTCAATCAATTTGTCTTAACCTTGCGAGTGTCACTGGCTACATTTAAATTGGAAAACATCTGGTTTTGGTCAGCCAACTCGCGAATATGTATCCTCCGACTGCACAGCATTATTTTCTTCTTGTTTACGTCTTTTTAGTTCACTTTAAGCAGTTGGGTTTTTGAGTTTTTTAATTATTATTTATGTTGCCCGATTTCTCAAACGACTGGATCGATTTGGTAAACTCTTCCTTTGTTTGATACTTCCTGGTAGTTCCATGGTCATCAGATCAGGATCTGATGATGGGATCTCATGGAAATTGAGGGAACACCTCCAATATCATAGGCATACATATAGCGATTGATACATATATAGATGAAATAGATCTGAAGCCGGAAGGTAGGCACTGGAACTCCGAAATAAAAAAATGTATTCTAGTCGTGTTTGGGCTTATTGGAATCGTCATGAGATTAACTTTGCATATAAATAGTTTTTATGGTAATTTGTGGTACCAAAACCAAAAAATGAAATTTTTTAAAAGTTTTCACACCATCTTCCAAAAAAACCGTTGAAAAACGGAAAACGATATGTATCAAAAACACCGAATTTGGAAAAGAAAGTTATTTTTCGCTTTGCAGTGTTTTTTTTTGAAAGTCAGTTTATTTTTTTTTGTTAAAATGTTTTTTTTGTCGCAAATAATAAATATCGACAATATTTTAATATTATTCTTGATCTGTAAGCACAATCACTTGATCTTCAACTAAATATAGATATTTTAATTTTATTTCAGGAAAAGAACTCAACATTGAAGCTATAATAAGCAAGCCGACCCTAGCTTCCACATCAAATGATCGACTCACCTAATAAAAGGGATTACAAATAATCTGATCACTAAAGACGTTAAATTTACTATTAACGGCCAAGAATGCATTGCGAAATGGGACCACAATGTGAAGATGTACAAAAAGTGTCCAAGTTATAAAGGTTTAAGGCTAGTGGTTAAGCTAATCTCACCACGTGTTGCCGGAATTAATCCCGAAAATAAGGGTTAACATTGTAATCAAGTATTCAGTCAATTAGTTAGAGTAACCCTTGACCTTATGTCAGGTAAGCAGTTTACTATTATTCATTAATCATTGTTTGAAAGTTAGTTTATCATTTGTTATCTGTCTTTAATATCAGTTTCAATCGTGACAATATCAGTCAGGTATACTCTACACTTGGCAGGCATATTACTGATTGCAGTATATATTTTTAGCACAAACAAAGATGCTGTTGTCTATCTTCTTTTCACGATCCGTAAATGCCGAATTTCAGTTGTGTTAATATATTTTTTCTCATTTGCAGTATGTGGAGTCCTTGAAGAAGAAAGTACCGCCGCCGCAACAGATCTACTCATGTCCTTCGATGATTTATTTGACAGCATAACTGGCAGTTTCAGCGCGATAAAATTAGAAAAGAATTACAGGACTGTGTGACCCCAACCTCACTTCACCACAATTTATGGAATAGTACCATTCCCAGGTAGGCACTGGAACTCCATAGTAAAAACATGTATTCTAGTCGTGTTTGGTCTTATTGGAATCGTCATGAGATTTACTTGGCCTGTAAATATATTTTATGGTAATTTGAGGTACCAAAACCAAAAAGTGAAATATAAAAAAGATTTCAAACCGTCTTCCAAAAAAAAAACGTTGAAAAGCGAAAAACAATAGTTTCTAAAGACTAAAGAATTCGTAAAAGAAAGTAATTTTTCACTTTGTAATGATGTTTTATTTTGGAAGTCAGTTTGATTTTTTCGTTAAATTTTTTTTTTTGTCGGAACAAATAATAAATATTGACAATATTTTAATATTATTCTTGCGCTGCAAGCACAATCACTTGGTCTTCAACTAAATATAGATATTTAATTATGTTTCAGGAAAAGAACTCAACAATGAAGCTATAATAAGCTAGCCATTGTAATCAAGTAATCAGTTGGAGTAACCCTTGGACTTATGGCAGGTAAGCAGTTTACTATTATTCATTAATCATTGTTTGAAAGTTACAGTTTTTTGTTTGCTATCTGTCTTTAATATCAGTTTCAATCGTAACAATATCAGTCAGGTATACTCTACACTTGGTAGGCATATTACTGATTGCAGTATGTTCTTAGCACAAACAAAGATGCTGTTGTCTATCTACTTTACACGCACCGTAAATGCCGAATTTCAGTTGTGTTAATATATTTTTCTCATTTGCAGGATGTGGAGTCCTTGAAAAAGAAAGTAACGCCGCAGCAGATCTACTCATGTCCTTCGATGACTTATTTGACAGCATAACTGGCAGTTTCAGGGCTATAATTGGAAAAAAAATAACAGGACTGTGTGACCCCAACCTCACCTCACCAAAATTTATGGAATAGTTCCATTCCCAGGTAGGCACTGGAACTCCAAAATAAAACTATGTATTCTAGTCTTGTTTGGGCTTATTGGAATCGTCATGAGATTTACTTTGCCTCTAAATATTTTTTTATGGTAATTTGAATATTACTGATTGCAGTATGTTCTTAGCACAACCAAAGATGCTTGTCTTCTTTACACGATCCGTAAATACCGAATTTCAGTTGTGTTAATATATTTTTCTCATTTGCAGGATGTGGAGTCCTTGAAGAAGAAAGTACCGCCGCAACAGATCTACTCATGTCCTTCGATGATTTATTTGACAGGATAACTGGCAGTTTCAGTGCGATAAAAGGAGAAAAAAAATACAGGACTGTGTGACCCCAACCTCACTTTACCACAATTTATGGAATAGTACCATTCCCAGGTAGGCACTGGAACTCCATAAAACTCCATAATAAAAACATGTATTCTAGTCGTGTTTGGGCTTATTGGAATCGTCATGAGATTTACTTTGCCTGTAAATATTTTTTATGGCAATTTGAGGTACTAAAACCAAAAAGTTAAATATTAAAAAAAATTCAAACCGTCTTACAAAAAAAAAAAAACGTTGAAAAGCGAAAAACAATAGTTTCTAAAGACAAAATAATTCGGAAAAGAAAGTTATTTTTCACTTTGTAATGATGTTTTATTTTGGAAGACAGTTTGATTTTTCCGTTAAATAGTTTATTTTGGTCGGAACAAATAATAAATATTGACAATATTGTAATATTATTCTTGAGCTGCAAGCACAATCACTTGGTCTTCAACTAAATATAGATATTTAATTATGTTTCAGGAAAAGAACTCAACAAGGAAGCTATAATAAGCTAGCCATTGTAATTAAGTAATCAGTTGGAGTAACCCTTGGACTTATGGCAGGTAAGCAGTTTACTATTATTCATTAATCATTGTTTGAAAGTTACAGTTTTTCGTTTGCTATCTGTCTTTAATATCAGTTTCAATCGTGACAATATCAGTCAGTTTGTATACTCTACACTTGGTAGGCATATTACTGATTGCAGTATGTTCTTAGCACAAACAAAGATGCTGTTGTCTATCTTCTTTACACGATCTGTAAATGCCGAATTTCAGTTGTGTTAATATATTTTTTCACATTTGCAGAATGTGGAGTCCTTGAAAAAGAAAGTAACGCCGCAGCAGATCTACTCATGTCCTTCGATGATTTATTTGACAGCATGACTGACAGTTTCTGCGCGATAATAGAAGATAAAATTTACAGGACTGTGTGATCTCAACCTCACCTAACCACAATTTATGGAACTATAATCTGCCTATACTGAAAACGACGAAATTTTGTGACACCATTAACCCAGGAGTATTGCCTTCGTTGCCATTTACTTCGTTGTCTATAATATTAGTAACATTCATTTCAATAATGTTATATCAAAAACCCTGATTCCTACAGATTTTATATACAACATCCAGAACCTGTAAAGTTACTGTGAACTACGCATAGGTACTCTTTAGAGCTTGGATCTTTTTAAAATGCATCTTGATTGAAATAGCGCAGCAGTTAAGAATTAAAACATATGGTATGAGATGCGAAGGCAAAAATCTACAGGAATCAGTTTTTTTGATAAAACACTATTTAAATGCATAATTGATAAAAATGTTATACATTGCTGCCGGGTCTATTAGTAAGTCTTTGTTTAAAATACAAAAAAAAACATACAATTTAATTAAATAAAGGTACTTGCGACTAACTTTCGAAAGACATCCCGGTAGTACAGTAAAAATTATATACATTAATATATAAATTTTACCAATTATTCATTTAAATAAAGTTTTATAAAAAGCCCTGATTCCTGCAGATTTTTATTACGCCTAGAGACTGTTAAGAGTTTGGATGTTTCCACTGCATCTTGATTAAAGTTGTAAAGAGTTAATACATATGGTATGAGATCCCAAGTGAAAAATCTGCAGGAATTAGGGTTTTTGATGAAACGTTATTAAAATAAATAATAGATAAAAAAATTATACATTGCTGCTGGGTTCTATAGTAGGGTCTTTGTTTACAATACAAAAATAAATCATTACAATTTGATTAATTAAAGGTACAAGGCGACTAACTTTCGAAAGACAACCCGGCAGTACCCAATGTATTAAGTTTTTATCCATAATTCATTAAAATAATGTTCTATATCAAAAACCCTGATTCCTGTAAAAACATAATAACATCATCCAAAACTTTTACATATAGAGACTAGAGTTTAGACCTGTTTCCAATGAATCTATTGAAATTGTAAAGAATTAATACATATAGTATGAGATCCCAATGGAAAAATCTGCAGAAATCTGGGTTTTTGATAAAACGTTATTTAAATGAATAATTGATAAAAATGTGCTTCCTAAAAAAATAAACAAAAAGTTCTGCATTTTTGTAAACCAAAATTTTACTTATCTTCTTTATTGTGCTGATACTGATACTAAAAACCTCATTATGCTCGAATTCATTTATTCTGTACTTTTTTTTAAATAAATAAAAATTGTATTTGTTTTTTTATTGTTTTATTTCCAATAAAATTTACCAACCAAAACAACACATACATACACATAGACATTCGTATACACACATGCATAGACATACATATACACACGCAATACATCCATACGTACACTCACACATGCATATGTAGTCCCGGTACCGGTTCATAGATGGCGCTACACATGCGCTGCATTTGAACCCCAAAAAAAAGGCTGAGTTGCCCATCTATACCCTGTATATAATAGTAATCTTTGGACTCAACAACAGCGCTGGCGTGGATAAGGGCAGAGCCGCGTACATTTAAAACATTCGTTGCCCATCGCATAGCAGAGATCGAAGAAATCACCAAGAAAAACCAATGGAGATGGCTTCCTTCACGTCACAACGTGGCCGACGACGCCACGCGTGCCACACCCGATTCCTTCCACTCAGAACACCGGTGGTATCGCGGCCCAGAGTTTCTTTATAAAGGAATAAAGGAATGGCCGGCAGAGACGACAACAGACGCAACAAGGGACACAGGTGAAGAGCGAGTGAAATGCAACATGCACAATACAAACCCTATAAACTCAAAGGATCATTTACCTATTATAACACGTTTTTCTAAATGGACGCGAATGATAAGGGCAACAGCGCGCGTCCTTCAGTTCATTGACAAGTGCAGGCCGACGAAACAAATAGTAGAGTACAATCGTACAATAAAAAACGCAGACAAAGACTCCACGTGGGTGAAAACAAATAATAAAGGCGGAAAAAATACTAACGTAACAAAAAAACCGAGTGGCAGCCTATTGAGTAACAATAAATACATACCGCTACCGGCCGAATACTCATTGGTAGCCGAACAACTGTGGATCAAACGCACACAGTCCGACAGTTTCTCAAGAGAAATAGACGCAGTAAAATCAAACAATGCACTGCCGAGCGACAGCAAACTAGCCGCGCTGAGTATGTATATAGATAATGACGGGATATTACGTCTACGCGGTCGTGTTGCAGCCGCAATAAACATAAATGAAGAAATTAAAAATCCTTGTATATTAGACGGTGGACATAGGTACACTAAATTGTACATAGGCCATATACATGAAAGTCTGCATCACGGAGGCACAGAGATAACAGTAAACGAGCTACGACAGCACGTATGGATAATAAGACTACGTCCATCTGTTAAGAATGTTATCAAAAGTTGTTTGCCGTGTAGAATAAGGAAGGCAAAGCCAGCTAACCCCTCTACTGGTGACTTACCGTACCCCCGTTTAGCCCATCACGTACGACCTTTCACCTTTACGGGACTTGATTATTTCGGGCCCATATCAATAACCGTAGGTAGGCATAGGGAGAAAAGATATGGAGCGCTATTTACTTGTCTTACCTGTAGGGCCATACATCTAGAGGTAGCACAAACACTGAGTGCGGACTCAGCTATCGCTGTACTTAGGCGATTTATAGCTAGAAGAGGTTGTCCCAAAGAAATATGGAGTGACAACGCCACATGTTTTAAAGCGGCCGATAAAGAGTTAGGTAAAAGCGCCTTAAGTGCTTTAGAGTGTGAGTCCAATGCGCGGTCTATAAGATGGAAGTACATACCTCCTGCATCGCCGTTCATGGGCGGAGCATGGGAGAGGATGGTGAGGGCAGTGAAAGAAGCATTGAACGTCACATTGAAAGAGGTTCATCCAACAGAGGAGACACTGCATACCCTGTTGGTAGAGGTGGAAAATACTGTAAATTCTAGACCTCTGACGCACGTAAATGTTGCACCGAACGAGCCTGAGGCCCTCACGCCAAATCATATATTGATTGGCCCAAACTCTCACGTGCCCTCACCGGGCACCTTCACCGAATCAGACATCACAGCGCGCCAACAATGGCGGCGCGCCCAAGCCCTCGCCGACGTATTTTGGCGAAGGTGGGTGCGCGAATACCTGCCGCTGTTACAAAACCGGCGGGAGCCTCATGGTCGCGGCGCCCCACCCAAGGTCGGAGACATGGTAATAATCTGTGACCCTAACCTCCCGCGAAACACCTGGCCCAAGGGGCGCATAACACAGGTGCTTCCAGGCAAGGACGGTGAGGTTAGAGTAGTCGACCTGATTACTAAGGGCGGCCACGTCCTGCGGAGGCCTACTAAACGCATCGTCGTGCTCCCCATTGAGTCGCCTGACGGCGACGGCGGAAGATGTGTGCACGACGCACTGTAATATAGATTAAATTTAATACTGAATTGTTTCGTACGTGTAATTTTATTACTGTTTAACTTTAGTTTTTAGCTTTAGGGTATCTTTGTTGCTTTTTTATAGTTGTAAGTTTTTTTATACTAAGACGCTCGCATGTGCAAGCTCTTCAATAACGACGCAAAAGGGCTGAGCCAATAGTGAGCCTGGACGCGAGTTTGCCGGTCCTCTGGCAAGCTAGGCGTGCACTTATGCATCGTTGTTGCGTCCTCATTTTTGTGATCGTTATAAATACTATGACGCACAGATGTCAGACCCCTGTTCTCTTTGTGCATTGCCTGAGGCAAGTTTACTCATTTACTGTATAATTGTGAATTCCGTGTGATTGATTATAAGCCATACTTAAATCTATTAAGAGTTTTTACTACATCTCGAATCCTTACGCACCTGTGAACGTCTCGCACTACAGCGAAACCAGCTCCCTATAAATGAGCTCTCTGACTGTCAAGAGCAGTAATGTTGGTGTAGTTCCAACTATATGTAACTGATACGTACAATTTAAAATATGGAAAGGCTTAAAAAACACTTTACTCAATGTTTATAATATAAAATCAATTTGGTGCCGCCATTTTAACTAGGACCCGTTGGAATTTTTTTTCGGTGGTCATGGTTACCGAAATAATTCTCCAACATGTGCTGGCTTTGAGTCCGCCTTCGTGTCACTGGTGGTAAATAATTTAAGCAGCACATATTAGCCGGGATCTAACTGCGAAGATGATTCAGGCTTTATATTTAAATCATTAAAGAATTTGATCTTTACAGAACTTAGTAAAAATATGATGTTCCTTCTGAAATTGTTTACGAAGATATTTACAGTGACGAAATAATTGTGGATTTATATATTAAAAAGAGAGACCCGCGAATAATGGCTGCTTTAGAGTATGTAACTGACTATTTATTACGACAGCGTCGCACTAAAGTTTTTAAAACATGAAAAACTTGTCTTACAAATTTGTATTCTCGTGAAATGAACAATTATATAAAATTAAGGGAATATAATGTCAAGAAGAACTGCCTAACATACCCTGTCGTTGATTTAGTTAATTCTGTTTCCAACATACAAGATATATTGCGTTTTAAAAAAAAACAGCAAATCGCTAATATTGCAAATAATATAAAAATAGTTTTGGAAGTCAGGCTAGATTTCAACTTTTTTTTTACACTGGCTGATATAAATACCCGCTACGAAAGAGAAGATGTAATGAAATGTTTAGTGTATATGTATGTTAAAAAAAGAAAGAGAAAGTAATCAAAATGCGTTTTATTTTCTTATTATTTGGTCACGATTATTACGATCACAATAATTCTGCAACGAGGTAAATGAAGCTGGTTGCAGAACTATTATGAGCTTGTGATAATTACGAAAAAAATATGAATAAAGTAATGTACAGAGTGGTATACATTATAGAATTTATAGGTAGATACTATAGAATAGTAGTTCGAAAACTTCCCGAGAGTTGTCGGTGCTCTAGGGAATCGAGTAGCAACTCTATACCCTATAATGTACTCTGTGTCCTCCCCTATAAACATAATAAACCCTTTTTGCCCCATTGAGGGTTGAGATTTAACAACCAAAATATGTAATTTTTCATTTATGTTAGTTAGATTGCTCAGTAAAGAAGAAAGCCGCGTACGGACAGCGCGTACATTTGTACGCGTAGTCAGTTACGGCTGGTTTTAGTCTTACACCGACGGCACGCGCACCGACAGCGCTGATGGCCGAGATATATGAACTTCTAGGAAGGTTTTTTGAATGACGCGTAGCTATCAGCACGCACGGTGGTCAGCGCTGATAGCTACGAGGCCGTACGCGCCGCGCGTCGGCCCCGCGTAGCTGTCGGCGCTGACGATCGCACGAGCGCCTCTGCTTTCAGTGAGCGTTCTTGTCACTTGTGTCGAGCGGCGCGGACGTCGTCAGCGCGTACAGTCATGGCGAATCGCGAAGTGGATACATGTCGAGTTATCGATGAGGTACGCCTGAGGAAGAAATTGTGGGATGCATCCGATCCACTCTACAAAAATAGAGATGCAAGAAACAAAGCCAGAAGGTTCTCCATTTGAAAAAGAATTATTAACTTTATTAAGTAACCAAACCCCAGATCTTGCTGCTGACGACCTGGCTTTTTTGGTTCTTTAGGTCCAATTTTATAAAGTTTTGATGTAGGACAAAAGCTAGAGTTTAGATCGAGAGTGCTGCGCGAAGCCACGGATATTCGAAATTGCAACATATCAAATATCTCTTACTCCAATGACGTAAGGTCTACACTCTACACGCATGCATCATCATACAATTATCAGACTCCAGCTTACCCAGGGTACTAAATCAATGATGCGAATCTAGGTTACTCTGGTGATCAAACAGCGAGACGTACTGATGAATAATTATATTATGTTCAATTACTAATAATATATATATATATTTTTTTGTCTTACCTATAATAGGAAACATTATAATAATAAATATGTTGTTTTCTTACCTATACTTTACTATGATTAAACATAATGATTAAAACGAGTAAATATGTTTTTTCTTACCTTAAAGTCACCATTAGTCGTTCAATCGGTGGTATAGGCACGATTCGTAAGCTGCAATGGATCGGTTTATTTTTGCCAGTAATTCGTCAAAAGTTCTAGTTGACATTCGAAAGTAAATAAAGAATTTACTTTCGTCAGCCCTCCAAGTGCCATATAACAAGACAAAGTCTCCTGCAACGGCTCTCTGCTCAATTAATGGATGAAGGAGTCTTCGTCGTCGCCGGTTTTTATTTTTTTAGGGTAGATAGTACAAAGCGTTGCAACGCCGCATTTTGGTCGTTGTCTGTAGTAAGGCGGTCAGTACGATACTAAAACGAGCCACGCTGAGCCTCAGCGCTGTCAAACTACGCGCGTAGCTATGAGCGCTGGTGAGCGTGAGACTAAAATCAGCCAAAACTGTGTTGTCACTTAGCCTATTGTGCCTAAGTGCAGCCATTTCTTTCTGTCGTTCGCGCGCTAGTTACCTGTTTTATAGTGCTCGCTCAGTCGGCTCTCGGTACGCACGGTCGCCACTGTCGCCAGTCGCTTGTCGTCGTTGCCTGCATGGTCGGAAGGAACGTTGCGTACTCTTTTAATGTACCTATACCTAGTTCTGTTTTTATACCTCAATTCGCAATAACGTTTACGATTGACATAAACAAGCAGGTACCTAGTTATGCAACCTGAACCGCATCGAGTAATCACTGTGAGAGCATGAAATGCACGATTGCAGTTTAGGGTGGCCCTTCCAGAAAGTTCCATACATTTCTGTTAATTTAGCACTTTAAGTAGCCGTAAGTCGAAACATGTAAGCGATAGGATTAGAACATTACATGAGAGCATCCGCTTCTGCTCACACGTATTCATATTCTTTTATTTAAACGTCATAACGCTCCCAAAAACTTGACTGGCGCAGCCGGTACGATCGCCGAATATAAGCTGCGCCGTCCTTCGCGTTTTTTCGGAATAAAACTTTTTCGTGTAACGCGTTCGGGTGGCCTTGAAGGCAGCTGTGGTGATTCTACGAACCAAACAAATTTGTCAAGGCGGAGCTGAAAATGAGAAAGGCGAGCTGGTGAGTCCAAATTTTCACCTTCCTTTCCCATTTCCTTTTTGTTATCTTGCGATTAGAATTCTCGCGTTATAACGTTATCTGGTTTTGCATAAAATCTGTAAGGCTAGTTTTTTTTAATATATAAAAGTTATTAAAGTGATATTACAATTGAAATATTTTAATGAATAACAAACATATATTATTCAGATAAATTGTTTAAAGTTCTATTTGATTTATGATTAAAATTTATACTTAAGAATTACTTTTTGTTAAGAACTTAATACTTTTGCCTTACTTTATATTATTTTTGTGTGTTAATATAATTAATAGTGTTAAAAATGGAAGATAGCGTAAAAATTATTGTGATTCCAAATGAAATGATTAAAATTATTCCGCTTTTTGACGGCGATAAGCGCCATTTAAATCTTTTTATACGCAAAAGTGAATATATTATAAATAAATACAGGGGAAGTGACGAGCAAAACTTGTATGTAATGCATGCCATAACGAGTAGATTAGCGGGGAATGCAGCCGCGCTTATCAGTGAGCGCGAGGATATTGTTACATGGGAAGAGTCTAAGGAGTTATTAATACAACATTTCGGAGACCCACGAAGTGAAGAATGTTTAGCTATTGAATTGGAAACTTTGCGTATAAGAAATGGTGAATCATTTTTGGATTTTTGCAATCGTATTCAATCAGTGCGTAGTATTTTAATATCAAAAGTTAATAGATTATCGAGTAGTTTGCGTGAAAGTAAAATAACTATTTATAATAATACGTCATTGAATGTGTTCCTTTAAAATCTACCGGGAAATATGGTGCGTATTGTGAGATTAAAAGCGCCCTCCACTTTGGAACAGGCTTTATCTTTTGTGTTAGAAGAGGTCAATTTCCATGACCAATATAATGCCCGAAATAAAACACTGCTAACGTCCTCCAGTAAACATGCTATTCCAAATAATACACAAACGTTTAAATTCGGAACAAATAATTATAATAAGCCTATTAATAATGATACACCTATTTTCACACAACCCAAATTATATTTAGGTAACTCCCAAGGTCAACAATTTCGGACGCATACTCCACAGTTTGGATTTCAAGGTCAAACATTTGGTTATCGCCCGCAACAATTTGGGATGCATCCGCAACAGTTTGAGATGCGTCCGCAACAATTTGGGATGCGTCCGCAACAATTTGGGATGCGTCCGCAACAATTTGGGATGCGCCCACAACATTTTGGGATGAACCCCCAACAATTTGGCAATCAACAACAATTAAATAATAAATCCTTACAGCCATTTGGCAACCAGAACCAATCGTTCAATAGACCTTCACAGTTGTTCGGTATTCAGCAACCTAAACTTCAATCTAGTGACGTCACAATGCGTACGGCGCCTCCGGCCCAGGTCTATATAAAGGGATATAAATTAAATGAGCTTGACCTTGATCATTACGATGATAGTCAGTTTCCCTGCGATTACCAATGTAACGATGAATATTATCACGATTATTACAATTTTTCCGATAATCAAGATGAACATTATTTGGAAGAAGTTAACAAAAAAGTTTCAACGGAAAATAATGAGGATTTTCAATCAGTAGCCTTGGAAAACATAGAGAAATGATACCATTAAATTGCGATACATGCCTTAAATTGCCATACATATATACCCGAAATAGATGCGAAATTTATGATAGATACGGGCAGTACTAAATCATTTATAAGCCCGGAAAAGGCCTATAACTATTTTTACGATTATATTTATTATGACCCATTTGAAGTTAGAAGTACTCACGGTAAAACCCAACCCGAAGAAGTACTTTCAATGCCAGCATTTCCGATTTTTAATGTTAATGAAACTCACAAATTTCATATTTATGAAGTCGACCCTACCTTCGATGGTTTACTAGGTAATGATATTTTACATAGTGTAGAGGCACTAATAGATTTGAAAAACGAGGTCTTGAAAACTAAAACCACGGTGATACCAATTATGCGCGATAAGAATAAACATATAATAGACTTGGCACCTCGATCAGAACAAAGAGTTAAAATACCTGCAAATTATCATTCTGGTAATGCTTTAGTGGATTTCAGAGAATTTGCGGAAGGGGTGCGTATGCCCAGCGCTTTAGTTAAATGCAAGGACGGTTACTTTACTACCATAATTCAGAATACCCTTGATAAACCATTTAAATTAGCCGTTACTAAACCATTCGAAGTAGAACCGTATGAAAGTAATATAAATGATTGTGATGTTAATAATTTTAACGAAATTGAAAATATTGAAATAGAAAAAATATTAACAGATAACTTACAAAAGCTTCGTCTGAATCACATGTCAGCTGAAGAAAGTAAAGCCATTAGTGCATTATGTTTAGAATATAAAGATATATTCTACTGTTTCACGAACCAAGTCAAACATTGTATTAGGACAAAAAACGAAGATCCTATTTACGACAAACCATACAGACAACCCCCTAGTCAGTCGCAAGAAATAAGAAATCAAATCGAGAAGTTACTTAAAGAAAATGTTATTCAGGAATCTCATTTACCTTGGTCAGCCCCAGTTCATTTAGTCCCAAAAAAGAAAGATGCATCAGGAGAAATAAAATATAGTATGGTAATTGACTACAGACGGTTAAATGAAATAACTGTTGACGATAGATACCCACTTCCCAATATCACTGATCTGTTTGATAAATTAGGTAAAAGCACATACTTTACGACATTAGATTTAGCTAGCGGTTACCATCAGATCGAGATTAACGAAAATGATAGAGAGAAAACAGCATTCAGCACTGAAAACGGACACTTTGAATTCTTAAGAATGCCGTTTGGTCTTAAAACCGCTCCAGCGACCTTCCAGCGAGCAATGGACAATGTTCTAAGAGGGTTGCATGGAATCCATTGCCTGGTTTATTTGGGTGACATTATAATCTTCTCAAATTCACTTGCAGAACATATCCAGAAGTTAAGGGCAGTTTTTGATCGTTTGAAGTCAAATAACCTTAAAATTCAACTTGATAAGTCCGAATTTCTCCGGAAAGAAGTCCTATACTTAGGTCATGTTATAACTGATGAGGGCCTTAAACCTAACGATGATACGATTAAAGCAGTTCTTAAATACCCACTGCCAAAAACCGTGACGGAAATTAAAAGTTTTTTGGGCTTGATAGGCTATTATAGGCGGTTTATTAAGGATTTTGCGAAAGTAACACAACCATTAACTAATTGCTTAAAGAAAAGGAATAAAATTATTATAAATCAAGCGTACATAGATTCTTTCCAAAAATGTAAAGAACTTCTTACTAAAGCACTTTTACTCCAATATCCCGATCCCGATAAGCCTTACATCCTAACTACCGACGCATCGTCAAATGCCTTAGGGGCAGTACTATCGCAAGGCGTCGTAGGGTCTGACAAACCAATAGCTTACGCCAGTAGAACCTTAAGTGATACAGAGACCAGATACAGTACTATAGAACGTGAACTTTTAGCGATCATTTGGGCCGTAAAACACTTTAGGCCCTACCTTTACGGTAATAAATTCATCATTTATACAGACCATAGGCCTTTAGCCTGGCTCTATTCCCTTAAACAGCCGAATAGCAAGCTCACTCGTTGGCGACTTCGTCTTCAAGAATATGATTTTGAAATTAAATATAAAGATGGAAAGCAGAATACAAACGCTGATGCCTTGTCTCGTATTAAATTAAATGCATTAGGTTCCGATAAGGACGGATTATCTATGAAAGTTAATGTAGATAAAAAAGAACAAACACCAAAAAAAAACCAATCTACTCGCAAAATAGAAAAAGTAATTGATTACGATAGTGATGACTCTAGAACAATTTCCATCTCGGATTTATCTGCTACTCTAACAGCCAGTTCTGAATGTGATACAAATGAACCAATTCCACTTGACCCTGTTATAGATAAAACATCTACAGTACATTCAGCTGAAGACATGGAATCAATTGGTATTCCAATATTACAAGAAGCAATAGACACTAAACCCAACCAGATACTAGTTTTTACATGGCACAAAAACGATATCCAAGTTACAGATCTTTCCCGTGAAAAACAAGAAATTCTTGAAGTATTTTTACCAATAAAGAATGAGGAATTAATTAAACAGTTTTTAAAAGAATATGTTAAATATAAAATTAAATACTTTATATATTTTGAAAGCGCAGAGCATAGGAAACAGTTTAACAAAGTTATTATACAGTTATTTAAAAGGGGAATGGTAGAATTCATGGAATGTTCAGAGCGTGTAGTTTTTGTTGAAGATGAAAACGAACAAAAAGAAATAATCTTACAACACCATGAAGGAAAAACTTGTCATAGAGGTATAAAAGAGACCATGTCCAGGATAAGACGAAATTATTTTTGGAATAACATGCAAGAGACGATATCAGCCGTAATTAATAATTGTGAAGCATGCCGTAAAACCAAGTATGACAGAAAACCCATAAAGCCTTTTCTACAATTAACACAAACACAAAATGCACCATTTCAGGAAATTTTCATAGATATTTTTGCTATAGAATCTGTATATTATCTCACATTAGTCGACGCATTCAGTAAATTGGGACAAGCAATAGAAATATCAAATCGATCTACACCCGAAGTAATACGTGCACTTATTAAATATTTTTCCATTTACGGCACCCCCAAAAAAATTTGTTGCGATCCGGGTAGTGAATTTAATAATGAATTATTGAAGGAATTAATGATAATGTACAATATACAATTACACATCAGTACACCTAATAATCCTAATTCAACAGGCATAGTAGAGCGTTTCCATTCGACTATCATAGAAATATACCGTTTAGCTAAATATGATCGAAAATGCACTGATGCAGCCTCCGTTATGACCTACTCAATAATGGCTTACAATCATACCATACATACAACGACAGGTTTGACACCATTTGAAGTTGTTTTCGGTCATACTGATTCAAATTCTATATTAAATGCAAATTTCGAGAAAAACTATACACAGCAATTATTAAAAGATCATGCCAAGCGTACTAAACGTCTCTATAGTTACATATCTGATCAGATGATAGAAACAAAGCAAAAAATTAGAAATAGCAAGGGTGGTGAGATAAGCAAAAAGTTTGAAATAGGCGACACAATTTATGCAAAAGAGGTTAATACCAGATTAAGTAAAGACAAGCCACGTTATAGGAAGGCAAATGTCAGCGGTGATGTAGAACATAATGTAATCCCTGTTACAATTGGAACTAGAAACACAAAAGTCCCAATTAAAAATGTTAAACGTCCTCCGCAGGTGGTGCCTCACGCTATTGGCAGTAGCGCAAATAACATGGGCCCTCCAACTTCAAAAGGTTGAAAAAAACCCCGGTATCCTTCCCGTGAAACAAGGGCAGGCGTTTAAGCAAGTAGATAAATGGTTAATTATAAAACTTTTAAATTTAGATAGCTTAGGTAATGATCTAGAATTAAGTTTAATTAAATACAATGAATTCAGTAAATTAGTAGATGTTAACAAACCTTACAGCCATGAGTTTTAGGTATTCGTACTCAAACGGATTATCTGAAGGATAGGACTATTGAAAAATTTCAGCAATATGTACCATCTAAAAGATTTAAACGAGGACTAATTGATCCACTTGGATCGATGATAAAAATTGTTACAGGTAATTTAGACCATAGTGACGCAATTCGATATGATTCGCTCATCTCTCAGTTAAAAAGCAATTAATTAATATTAGATAATAAAGTAACTTTCGTCTCCAAAATGTTAAATTCTTTTGTTAACAGTACAGAAATCTTACATAACAATACTTTAATTTTAGATGAACGTTTAAAAAGGATCGAGAGATTAGTTAAAAATATGATTACAAAAGAAGAAAATTCTATTTACTCTACTTACATTTTAGGAATGTTTAATATGTTCTTAACTAATTTTAGAACAATGAATATAATTTTAAGTGAGATTGAAACGGCCTAAGCCTTTAGTAAGGTGTCTGTACTGCATCGAGCAATTGTTAATTCCACTGAATTACTGCAAATGTTACAATCTATAGCCAAGACTGAAAATCTGTTATATCCTGTGAATGAAAATAATTTAGTTAAAATTGAAGATTGTTTTACTGTTAAAGCTTTTATTAAACAGAACCAGATCACGTTCATAATAGAGAGCCCACTTATTGAAAACAGTACTTATAGTTATTTTAAACTTTACTCTTTACCTATTTTTAACACAGATTTAAACGAAACTGTAATAGTAGTTCCTAAATATCCCTACCTTTTGGTGAAAATTTCAGATTTCGATAGATGACAAATTCTTATGTACCGACGATGATGTGTTGACCCATCTAGAGCCATTATGCGAAGAACAATTGATGAAGTTCCACTCTAATACGAGTGCATGCGAGCAGCATACAATCGACATTGAAGATTTGAAAGTTCAACGAATTGGCCGCGGAAGTTGGATTCTATATACAAAGAATAACATTATAGCAAGTAGAAAATGCTATGATGACACCATGAGCCACGAGTCTCTACAAGGAACATACATAGTTACCCTGGACGATGCTTGTAAGGTTAACGTTGGGCACATACATCTACAAAATTACAAATTTTCTGTTACACACCTGAATTATCCAATAACTTCAATCATTAACCTACCAGAGATGAAGCCTGAAAAACGTACTAATAGTGTCAGTGCAGTGAATATGAAAGGTATAAATCTAGATGAGCTGAAAGAATTAGTTCAAGTAGTGAAAATGAGCAAAGTGAAATACAGTGAAAATGATAGTGCGGTTGACACGAAAAATATTAGTTTAGGTACGGTAATTCTATATGTAATTCTGCCTTTAGGATTAATGATCTTTCTTGTTTTTAGATATAAAATCATATTGTTAAATTGTCTGCGAAATCATCAGAATCCTAACAACTCTGACAATTTCGTTCTTGAGGAGGGAGAGCATGAAATGCACGATTGCAGTTTAGGGTGGCCCTTCCAGAAAGTTCCATGCATTTCTGTTAATTTAGCACTTTAAGTAGCCGTAAGTCGAAACATGTAACCGATAGGATTAGAACATTACATGAGAGCATCCGCTTCTGCTCACACGTATTCATATTCTTTTATTTAAACGTCATAACGCTCCCAAAAACTTGACTACCTACAAACTGTAAAAAGTTTATGCAAACAATACTACCCAGTACCCAGTAGTGATTGTATCATTTCTTTATTAGAGAATAATGCTTTTTAAGATCGTTAGTACTTCAGAACCGGATGGTGATCGATTGAGCATTGTACTGTCTGTCACATTTGGTAGTTTAATGGAATATTAAGTTGGCCTCTAAAGAATACAAACATTTTGAAACTGATCAAAGAAGAACGTTCGAAGCCGAGTCCTGGGGGGTGACCACAAGCTCTTAGAGTAAGGTTATTTTGAGATCGAGTAAGGGACAGATGTATCTGACTTGTATACATCTGTCACTTACTCGATCTCAAAATAACCTTACTCTAAGAGCTTGTGGTTACCCCCCTGATTGAAAGAAAATGAATTGTGATCTAAAAAGGCAAAATTTGTTTTCGTACGCACAGGCAGAAATTGAATTAGAAAGTATAGAGCGATATAGCAACACCGATGTCAATGAGCCGCAGTGCCAAGAAACCGCTGATCCAACTCCACATAATATTCAAACTCGAATAGTGGATCAAATAGATACAATGGATTTCGACGCTTATGCAGATACTTTGGTAACTGACTAATTTATCTCTAACTAAATAATAATTAAAAAAGGTATTAAGGTGTCTGTGAAATTATCAATGTTCGGAAATAGGCAGATTGTTTTTTGACAAAAGACAAAAGGGAGACGCGCGGGTGAAATCAGTATTTATCCTGGCACTGGGCCCGCTCTATGCATGAGTATATTTGTTGTGTGTGTCACACGCATGTGTGTGTGTGTGTATATAGTTATACGCGTCTGGTGTGTGCACAACGATATATTTTACGTACTAGTTGACAGAATCCACATACACAGCTATGGTGTGTAAGAAATTTGTTAATAAGAATAGTACATAAAATGTGTATTATATATTTATTTTTTATTATATACACCGTGGGCTCGAGTAACCCCATCGATTTCAACCATGGGCTCAGATACATAATTGGAGCAAATAAAGTTATATGACACATGGCATCACGCATGTTTTCTAAGATTTTCAGAAATTCACGAGCTGTAAATTCGTTAGGTAAATAAATCCTAACGGCAAACTGTCATACCTCACTCGTTGTCAATTAGTATTACCGCGACTCGAATTAAGGCGTTGTTTGTACCTAATGCTATTATATGTTCCAACTGTTGATTGAAATAAAGAATTGAATTGAAATAATGAAGTACTATATGGAATTCATATAATTTCTTTGAAAAATATTACTTACAGAATTTGACCTACTAGTATTGCCATAACATTTTTTGCTCAGAATATCACCAGCAATTCATAGTTAAACCCAGAAACATAACAAATACGTCCATCAATAATACACCTAATACTGGAGAAGTAATGTGAAGACCAGAATATTAAGCTTTCGGACAAAATTGATACGATGGTTAATATGATTCATAATCTAAATAAAATTATAGAAAATATAGTGAACAAAATCTGCATAATAATAATAATCATTTTATTCTCAAGGTACACAGACTCATTAAATTAAAACATTCATACACACATAGTCACAATAAATAATCTAATACAAATTCATTAAAATATAAATAGAAATTAAGAAATAATTAAAACAACAAATTATTCATACAAGCAATCAATGGGTATCACTATTGCCTAATTACCTGCGCTCAATGTGTAACCTACAGCAGTGATTAATGTAGGCGCAATCGACCCTTTCCGCGAGCGTGCAACATGCTGTTGGAGCTCCTCCGCACTCGCCGCACCAGCGAGGTGCATCTCTTGCGCATTGTTGCATGAAAACAATCTACACGCGCCTCCGCAAACATTGTTGAGGCGCTGCAGTAACGGGGGAGACTCAACAACATCCTGAACGCATTGTTAAACTGGACTCGAAGGGCGCTGTACGACCTCTGCGTGTAGTTAGTCCATAAGCTGCATGTGTATAATGTAGTGCAGTAAGCTCTAAAGAGAGTAATTTTGACTTCGGCTGAGCATCGTGCAAACCTACGGATCACCATATTCGCTCTGACCGACAGCGCCCTTCGCTCCCGTTCAATGGCTGCATCATCTTTCAAGTCGGGAGTAACTAAGTGGCCTAAGTACTTAAAAATATCTACTCTTTCTAAGGGTGTGCCATTCAGCTTTATAGCTGGCATTTCAATAACTTTTCTCTGCCCTCCCTGAAAGACCATACACTGACTCTTTTTTACATTATACAACAGTCGGTGATCAGTTGCATAACGCTCACAGATACTAATCAGCTTTCTGAGTCCGCAGACCGAGGCACTCAGCAGCACCATATCGTCCGCGTAACTGATGTTTTTGAAACAAACGCCATCTATATGACAACCAATATCCTGCTCGCTGAGCGCCTCGATCAGCCCATTAATGTACAAATTAAAAATGGAAGGCGAGCTCAAACCCCCTTGTCTCACCCCACATTCCAACCTATACGGCTCCAACAACGTGCCCGCCCACTTGACATGGTTCACCTGGTTCCCGTACCAATACTTAAAGATGGTAATAAGTTACCATCATGGCGTTCCGGTATCAATAGTCACGGATCAGGGACCCGAATTTACTAATCAACTCTTTACCGAATTTACGCGTGTCCATAAAATGCAACATCATAAAACCTTGGCCCATACGCCCAACGATAATGGGATGGTAGAACGCTTACACTCAACTTTACTAGAACATTTGAGAATTTTAAAACTACAACACCGTAGCGAAGCGATTGTTAACCTAATGACATATGCTTTGTTAGCATACAACAGCAGTATACATAGCTTCACAAAATGCAGACCACTGGAAGTAGTTACCGGTCACACGGATCCCCGCGATCCCTTAGATATAGATCTATCTGTGCACTTGCTACAACAATACGTGCAAAAACACCGAGATAGGATGTCTAAGGTATACGAGGCTATTAATGAAACGTCCCTGCATAAACGCACAGAACTAATCGAAAATAGGAATAAAGATAGGGAGCCCGAAAAGGAATACGAGCCAGACCAACAGGTATTTGTTAAGAATCCATTAGCTAACAGACAGAAACTCGCACCCCGTTATACACACGACACAGTATTAGCTGACCTGCCCATAAATATCTACACTAAAAAGAAGCGCGGTCCAGTTGCCAAATCACGTCTTAAACGAACACCTAACACGAAACAATTGTTGTAGAATACCACTGACGATATTGCTACACCTGGTCCAAGCGGAGGACATATTACTTGAGCCGCTAGAAGACGGACCCGGATTACTCCCTTTCAAATTGGGACCTACAAAAATCGTGTCTCATTATCATGCCTTCCTCTTACACATTGATCTAGAAGATATTCAGTCGAAGGTTGATTTAGTTAAATTGCAATTAAGAGAATTTAGGCCAATTATTAACAACAAAACACTTTCACTGTTTGAACCCCATATAAGTTACCTTGGGGACAAACTTGAAAAGATATCCTTACAATTAGAAGTTTTGAACCTAGTCGTGTTAAACGAGGACTCATTGACGGATTAGGATCAGTCATAAAAAGTATTTCAGGAAACTTAGACTACACAGATGCAATCAAATATAATAACGCCATCCAAGTTTTAGAAGGTAACGGCAATAAACTGGAAACGGAACTTAACCGTCACATAAGCTTGACTAGAGATTGGATGTTAGAACACTCTAATGTATTAAAAAATATAGCAGATAACCAGAACGTTATTGCTAATAAACTTAACCAAATCATAAAACAAGACGCATCCAAACAGGCAGACCTAGTAACGTATGCCCATTTGGCACAGCATCTTCTTATACTAAACGATAATATAGAGACATTATCGGATGAGTTAAATAAAATAGAACTTATGCTACTTACGCTTTTACGCGTGCTTCCAGCACAACCCATTCCATGATTAGCTTAAGTAATCTTAGAAATATAATAAGAAAATTAGGGTTATTATACTCAAAAGACGAAATCATTGATATCGATCTTCGAGAGTACTATGATATTCTAAAAATAGGATCGTATTATAATGATAAGAAATTAGTTATAGCTATAAAGGTGCCGATTGCTTTACCAAGAACCTATAATCTATACAAGTTATCCATAATTCCTAACAGAAATAATATGGTCCTTATCCCTGCCTCACCTTTTATAGCAATTCATGGATTATATTCTATGTACATTGAGACAGAATGTCCGAAGCTTAACTCATGGTACCTCTGCGAAGAGAGGCGGTTTCAAGATTATAGACAAGCCGGACTGCGTGCAGCAGCTCATCACTCAACAGCATCTCAACTCCTGCACATTAACGCCAGTCACTCTGCACAAGCAAGCTCTGGAACAACTTGACGAAAAGCATTACACACTAAGCTTCCCGATACCTGCAAAAGTACCGATGTTATGTGGAAAGGAACAATTCAGAACACTTCAAGGAAGTTATTTAGCTACAATACCGCAAGATTGCCTGATAAGAACCACCGAATTCACTATCGCTAACATTGACAACCGAATTAAAGGACATGTACATAGAATACGAACACTATGGGACCAGAACACCACATAAAGAGCTGAAGAATCATTGGTACAGCTTAATTCAATCAACCTCGAGAACCTCCACGAAAGTTACAAGAAAGTTTCAGTACAGCCTCCAGTGAGGCTTAACAAGATATCAGATGGAAGCCTCTACCATACTACCATACCTGTATACCTACTACTACTCAGTGTAGGTGTACTTGCCGTTGCTCTGACATACCGGCATTGGATGGGAAATAAAGACAAGAAGGTCGACGTGCTAGGGCCGTTGCTTTTTTTAATATACATAAATGATCTCCCAATACTCATATCTCAAAATATGGTACTTTTTGCCGATGACAGTACAGCTGTTGTAAAGTGTACTAATCCTGTTTCTTACGAGAATGATATAAATGATTGTCTAAATAAAATAATAAACTGGCTTAATAGCAATAACCTAGTGATTAACTTAAACAAAACAAAAGTAATGCACTTTCAACAAAGGTGTGAAAAACCTCCAGTTCATGTTACCTATGACAAGTGCCAAATAGAAGATACAACCAAGGCCAAATTTTTAGGTATAATTCTTGATAGTAAACTAACATGGAAACCTCTTATGGAAGAAATTTGTCTGAAATTAAATAAATCTGCATATGCACTGTTTCAGCTGTCAAAAAAAGTTAATACACAAACACTTTTAATAGCATATCACGGATTGGTTGCATCTGTTCTGAGGTTTGGTATAATTTATTGGGGGCAATCTACTGAAAGAGAAACAGTGTTTAAAGCGCAAAAACGATGTATTCGGTCCATGTGTGGCTTAAAAACTACCGATACTTGTAAACCTCATTTTAAATCATTAAAATTACTGACTATGCCAGCTATGTACATTTACGAGACTGCTTTGTTTGTTAAAATTAATTTACACCTGTTTCAAAAACTATCCGAAATAAAAAAGACTCCAATGCGTTCTCAATATATGTACAAACTGTGCGACAGAAAATGTAGAACCGCTTTAATGAAAAAGAGTTTTTTTTGGCATGGCTCCGAATTTTTTTAATAAAATACCCGATAGCATAAAAAAATTGCCCCTATTAAAGTTTAAGAAAAGTCTCTACTCGCTATTAATTGAAAAATGCTATTATACTGTAGAAGATTTTATAAATGATAATTTTTAATATTTCGTGTGCAATAAGCATTTGCTGTGATTATTAAATATATTTAAGAAATCTGTTTCTCTGTTTTGATTAGATTTAATTGTAGATTTTATTAAGATATTTATATACATTTAAAATAGTTTTTATTTTTCTCTTTTTACTTTTCTTGTACCTACTCAAGTATTTAATTTTGTTTTATTCTGTTAGAATTTTTATTTTCCTTTATTTTTTGCTTTTATTTTCAATAATATTTGTACGCCTTCACAGCAAAACATAGCGGACATGATAATAAACCTAAGATCTTTATGTAAATACCTATGTTTCACAAATAAATATTCTGATTCTGATTCTGATTCGACACTACAGAAATAAACGCAGATCAAGACATTTATGCTGAAGCGGAACCAAGAAGGAATATTCATCCAGCTGGAATCAAGATGGACCCTAGTTATCTTTCAGCAACATTTTTAACAACAGTTAACAAATAGTTGCTGTTCTACGGGGGGAGATGTTACGCATCGGTGTAACATAAGGATCGCTGATATTACGATTCGGTATAACACATGGACTTGGACAACATGACACCAATATTGCGCATCGCAACAGCTTACACGCGCCACCGACTTACACGTGCCGCCGACGCAGCATTTCGCAATCGTGGGACCGGACATCGACAATGCCTCCACGATTCCACGTTTCATCCATTCTTGGTACATACATCGACCGATTATCACCTACCTAATTTTAGAGTTATAATATTGTAATTTCTTTTATTTCATTAAATTAGTCTAAAGTAAATTGGTTTTTTTTGCATCCTCCGGCTCCAGCAAACATATTTCGCCTGTACGGTTTTAGGGGGTAAACAGATGTTTTTAGTATATCCAATATGGGGTCCATACAAAAACAAAAAATTATAACTCTCCTGTGTCGAAAAACGAAAAACAATAGGTACCGACACAAACTTCCGAAAAGAAAATTAGTTTTCACTTTTTTGTAGTAAGTAGGTATTTAAAAAAACGCTATGTGAAATAAGTAGATACCTATAACTCAATAATTTCCGGTCCCAAGGATTAAAAAATGGCTTGAACATTTTGCGTTACATGGAAAATGTTTTATTTTTGCATTATCTAAAATTTTGGAGCATTACATAATGAGCAGCAGCTAATGACATTGCTACCCGAAAACCATGAAAATGACACCCATGATGAAAAGATGTCAAATTTTCGACGTCGCCATCTTGTATTTTGCTTTGACCCCGTATTCGATTTAAGCGACCCCAAAATCCATGAAAATTACATCCATGACGAAAAGTTGTCATTTTCTTTATCGGCGGCGTTTTGTGTTTTGGTTATGACTCCATATTCATTACTTGAACCCGAATCATGAAAATTACACCCATTACGAAAATATGTCTACGGTTTGTCGGCGCCATCTTGGTTTTTGGTTTTGGCCCCGTATTCGTCATACATACAAACCGGTTAAAATCATAAATCTCCCACCCATCCACTTCTAAAATTCACCACCGACAGCTTAACCCATCCAAATCCTAACCTCACTAAGTGCTGCTTAAACCCACCCATTCATTTCTCAACCTTGTCAACAACTGCTTAACACCAACTATATAATGCGTTTCCTATTATATAAATCACATTCTAATAATAATAGGAAACTCATACTTTTATTTCCGTCCGATTCTCCTTTCGATCACGACAAACGACGAGGACGGTACTCACACGCATGCACACAATCTTTTCTATTACTTTTATCGTATTTATTTTTTGCGAGAAAGCGATACGCCCGTCCTTCCACGAGCGATTCTGAGCGCGGAATGATGAGATGAGCCTATTGTTTATTAGTCTATGTGA
The DNA here is from genome assembly GCA_949775005.1 of Orthosia gothica. Taxonomy (NCBI): domain Eukaryota; kingdom Metazoa; phylum Arthropoda; class Insecta; order Lepidoptera; family Noctuidae; genus Orthosia; species Orthosia gothica. Next base: position 8,114,998 of record OX459040.1, on the reverse strand, counting down.
TGAGCCTCGAGTGCAAAATGTATGAAGAAGTCGGCAAGTGTTTTTATTTTAACTAATAATAAAAAAATATAATCATAATATAATATTAATAATAAGAATCTAGCAAACGACCCAAGAGCTAGATTGACCCGACACTATACCGAAGATATCCCGGACGTCAGCCTGTACGAGATTAGGATGGCTCTGAAACAGCTTAAAAACAACAAGGCGCCGGGTGATGACGGAATCACGGCTGAACTCCTGAAGGCGGGTGGAAAACCGGTCCTCAAGGCCCTTCAGAAGCTTTTTGATTCCGTCATACTCGAGGGCAAAACGCCACAGGCATGGTACAGGGGTGTGGTGGTACTCTTCTTCAAGAAGGGCGACAATGCCCGGCTGAAGAACTATAGGCCCATCTCGCTTCTTAGCCATGTTTACAAGTTGTTTTCAAGAGTCATCACGAATCGTCTCGCGCGCAGGTTTGACGATTTCCAGCCTCCCGAACAAGCCGGATTCCGAAAAGGCTTTAGCACCGTAGACCACATACATACGCTGCGGCAGGTTATACAGAAGACCGAAGAGTATAACCTGCCTCTCTGTTTAGCGTTTGTGGACTACGAGAAAGCCTTCGATTCGATCGAGACTTGGGCTGTACTGCAGTCTCTCCAACGGTGCCAGATCGACTACCGGTACATTGAGGTGTTGAAGTGTCTGTACAAAAACGCCACCATGTCAGTCCGTCTTCAGGATCAGACCTCGAAACCAATCCTTCTCCAGCGCGGCGTAAGACAGGGAGACGTCATTTCTCCGAAACTGTTCACTGCTGCGCTGGAGGACGTCTTCAAGGTTCTGGACTGGAAGGGGCTTGGCATCAACGTTAATGGCGAGTACATCACTCACCTTCGGTTTGCCGACGACATAGTGGTCATGGCTGAGACCATGGAGAGCCTCAGTAAAATGCTCGATGACCTTAGTAGAGCTGCCGAAAGAGTGGGTCTTAAAATGAACATGGACAAAACCAAGGTCATGGTGAACGCCCATGTAACACCCACTCCTATCAAGATCGGAGACTCTACACTCGAAGTTGTGGACGATTATGTTTACTTGGGACAAACGGTCCAGTTGGGTAGGTCCAACTTCGAGAAAGAGGTCAACCGTCGAATCCGACTCGGCTGGGCGGCGTTCGGGAAGTTGCGTGGTATCTTCTCGTCCAATTTACCGCAGTGTCTCAAGACAAAAGTCTATGACCAGTGTGTGTTGCCAGTGATCACCTATGGGACCGAGACGTGGTCGCTCACAATGGGCCTTATCAGAAAGCTTAAAGTCACCCAAAGGGCAATGGAGAGGGCTATGCTCGGAATTTCCTTGCGTGATCACGTCAGAAATGATGATATCCGCAGGCGAACCAAAGTTACCGACATAGCCCGAAGAATTGCCAAACTTAAGTGGCAGTGGGCAGGGCACATTGCTCGCAGAACGGATGGCCGATGGGGCCGAAAAGTTCTGGAGTGGCGACCGCGAACTGGAAGACGATACGTTGGAAGGCCTCCCACTAGGTGGACCGATGACCTGGTTAAGGTTGCGGGAAGGCACTGGATGCGAGACGCACGGGATCGGTATGTGGCGACGCCTGGGGGAGGCCTATGTCCAAGAAAATATAATGATATAATAATAATAATAATAATAATAAAGCCTTTTATTTCCCAATTAACAAAGGTTATTTACTTACATAAATTTTTTCTAAACTAACTTAATTATTTCACTTAAACTATAGGTAATGTAATGAATTATATTTACAATCTAATATTTTATTTTATTGGGGAATCCAGATTCGGACAAAGGCCTCCTCCAACTCATGCCATTCCGTTCTATCGGCAGCTAGTCTTGTCCAGGTTCCTTTTGCCACCCGTATGATGTCATCGCTCCAACGACGTCTTGGACGGCCTCGACTTCGCCTGTCTTCTCGGGGCCACCAGTGAAGCACTCGCTCACTCCAGCGACCGTCAGTAGCTCGTGCTACATGGCCCGCCCATCTCCATTTATATCGACAAGCTAATTCAGCGGCATCTTTTAACTTAGTTCTGTCTCGTATTTCTGTGTTGCGCACTCTTTGAATTAGTTTTAGTCCCAGCATGCTCCTTTCCATTTTCCTTTGAGACACTTGAAGCTTTCGTATTACTTCCTTTGTGAGCGACCAACATTGACAACCATATAATAATACAGGTAAGATTGTATTGTCAAAGGCTTTCTTTTTCAGTGTTATGGGTATTTTGGATTTAAATATGTGTTTTAGAGCCCAATATTTGCTCCAAGCCATTTTGACGCGTATAATGATATAGGTAAAAAATAATTAGCTGCACCTGTAAAAGACTATATACTGCAATTACTTATAATTTTGAAGATAAAATATGCTGTAAATTTACCTAAACTGGAACCTATTCTGACCCTACTTTTTTAATTTTTTTGCGATTATTGTGATAGGCAAAACGTATTTATGCGAAAATTTTGTATGATGTCATACAACTCTTCTGATGCCAATCTGGAGCTGAATATATTATCTTTAAATTAAGACCATGATATCTTCACATTGGTGATTGCATATACATTAAAATGGTACCTGAAAAGTACTGTTATTTGTAGAAAAATGCAATAGTGTCCTGAAATCTGACTGTTGGGTTGTGCAACGGAACCTTGCTACTAGAGCGTTAGCTTCACGTAATATTGCTGCCGAAATTAACCAGAGTTTTATGCCTCGAATTAGTCTCCAGCCATCTAACAGTCAACTGCCTTTTAAATTTAGTCGGCTTCAGTTTCCCATCCGCATAGCATTCGCTATGACAGTAAATAAAAGTCAGAAACAAGCTTTCGAAAAAATCGGTCCATTTAAAAAATCCTGTGTTCACCCATGGCCAGCTCTATGTTGCCTTCTCTCGAGTTCGAAGATTTGATGATGTAAAAATCCAAATTATCAATACCACTGAACAAAAGCCTTGTTGATGAAAGGTGATAAATATTCAATGAAAAATGTTGTTTATAGAGAAATTTTATGATAATCAACCTGTGATATATAATAGAGAATATTTATGATAATTTCTTAATAAGTGCCTTTGCCAACTTCTCAGATGAGTAAGCATAGCAAAATGCAATTGTTTTACTTGGCTTCTCAATATTATTTTTGATTTAGCCAATTTGTATAAAGAACAACATCTTCATTTATTATTTTCAAATGGAGTAAGTACAAGTCTTCTTGAAAAAGACAAGTGCTTAAAACAGAGAGGTTTCTAGATATTTGTTTTGTTAATTTATGTAAGTTTATTTTGAAAATTGATTTAAAATTAAAATTATTTATGTAAAAACTTTTGCAGTTTTAATTTACTATATTTATTAAACACAATGAACAATGCTATACTAATCTATGCCTTGCTTTGGCTTTAATGTTCGTTGAGAACTGATAACTACAGAAATATCTACCTACATTTTGTACCTACATGTGTAATATGAGTCACATTTCACCCGAGCAAAGCCGGGTTTTTCATCTAGTATTTTATATTATTGCTTGTGCCATACAGGCACAAGCAATAATAAAGCCCAACAAATATCACAACCCAAAATTATAAGAATAACAACCAAGCAATACCTTGCAATAAAGATTTCATTTAGCATATAACAGGAGCAGCAACAAAATCTTCAATTGTTGTACTTAAAAGAGTTAGGTTTGACCATTTGACCACAGACACTTGAAATAAAGACTTTTTTCTGTTGACATTTGAAACCAGACCTTTGAGGAGACAATCCAGACACAACATCTTAAAGCAAGAGTCATGTTATACTTGTTTACAGTTTACATTGTTATGTTACTACAGTTTTTGTTTTGACTTCAGCTTGAATAAAAACTTATTTTCCATTAAATCCCTTAAGCTGAACTGAACAGTGAAGGAACATGAAGTGATTAATTTTCCAGGTGTAGTTGTGACACGAAAAATAAAAATTTTAAAATTTGAAACAAACAACAAAAACAACATGCAACGAACAATCACAAGTAACGTAATGCAACAAAGTGAGAATAGCCATCGCCTAATCATTTTTCTTTTTTAATGGAATATAATAACACTGTGTGAGAATTTTTTTCGCACACAAATTTAAATGTTACAGAACATTTTATTTTTGTTTGTATTATCGAAAAGCCAAACTGGCTGACTAAAAAGTATCAAAACAACTAACTTGAAAACCTGCAAGCTGTCATGAAAGATCATGTTTAGCTTTAGCCTATGCCAACAAAAACCAACTAATCTTCGTCTCGACACTGGACCCCCAAGCTCTTGATAAATATTACGAAAATTAAGACGGCCATTTTTTTAGGAATGGGACCTGAACATAACAGGTGAAATGTGGGTGAAATAGGTATATCTCTGTCTAACCCTGGATTACAGGCGTGATGTTATGTTAGACTAGCCTCACAAACAGTCCACCATACCGACCATGATAGGTACACCAATAAACAACAATCAAAATCCAAAATGATTTAAATTTGATACCCAAAGCAACACCTTGAATTAAAAGGATATCAGGTGGGCTTGCGCAGAAATATATTTATGTATATAACAGGAGAGAAGAGAAACAGATTGCGTGGTAATCTCACAAAATAAACGTTTATAAAATACAACCAGCTTTGAAGGTTAAAACTCGAGAGTTCTCTACGAAATAAATGAAAACACGACTGACGTATCCAATGAAATCCAATCAACAATATTTGAATATAATATTCTGTGCATGACTGCATGTGCATTTAATTGTAAATTAAGAATAATTATGGAATATTCTGTTCGGCCAATAACTAAAATGAGTTTGATAAATCAAAACTCATGCCAACACCTTGCATTTTTTATGATTTCATCTGTTTCTTCTCTTCTCACAAAACACAACGACAGAACGACATGAACGACATAATAAAAAAAATACTTTGACTTTGACAGTATTGACAGACCAGTGTGGGACCACAGACTACTTAGAGATACTACGTATCACAGACTACTTAGAGATATAGGTCTACCAGAATCTCATGGCATGTTTTTTTTTTTTTTTAATTGTGGTTTTCATATGGCAATGTCAATTGTCACCTGTCAAATCTAAGTACTTGGTGTGTCAACCGCTGCTGAATTTTTTTGATATTAGAATTATCTTGAAAATTTGTTATTTTTGTGAAAATGTCGAAAAACCCACTTCGATCTCAAGCGAGACATATTGTTTTCAATGTGTATCATAAAATAAGGGAAGAAGAAGGCGTAAATCAAACTCAATCTTTGATTTTAAAGTGCATCGTAGAGTGGACCGGTAAGTTGGACTGACTTGTTTTGATACTTTTAGTTTATTTTATATTTTTCTTACTTAATTTTTATTTCTTTCCATTACTATTATATGGTTAATACACAGGGCACATCGAATGATGGCCGGAAGGAAATGGCAACAGTGATGTAACTGTTACTAATTCTGCGACAAGATATAGATTTTAACGGAGATTGAGAATCTTTGACGTAAGAAAAATATTAAGTAAAAATCTGCGCCCTGCAGGTCCCAGAAATCGAAGTCAAGCCGTAAATGGGTGATAGACCAAGTTATAACAGTTCTCAGAAAAATACGAAAAAAAATCTATCTCATGTTTTAAAAAATTTATGGTCACTTTAATAATTTACTAAAAAAATCAATCCCTGTAATGGTTCTTTAACTCCAATTGCTACAAATCCCATAATTTATCTAATTTTTTTATTATTATGTAATCTTGAAAAATGCTTGTGTAGATTTTTGCCTAAAATTCAAAGCCAACTCCTCCTACTTGGAAGAAAATTAAACTTTTTCAAAACCAAATTATTCAAATTTACTATTTCGCCCAACTTTAACTGACTGTACTGAAAAAAAAATGTACTACGCTAGTTTGGCAAGTAACATGAAAAATTGGCGCATTTAATAAGGATTCAAAAATGGTGTAACACTTGCTAGATTACGTTTTCAATAATTGGTCAAGTTTTTTTTTGTAAATAGTCTCAGTTTTTACACAAAATGTCCATACTTCCTTAAAATGACTTTAGCTTTCCTAAAGCTTAGCTAAACTCCGTTTCTAGTTCGATAGAGACGGAGAGAGTCATTTTACGAAGTGTGAGCGAGACAGAGAGTGACGCCACCTTTATCAGTGACACAACCTTTATCATGAAACGGAGATACAATTTACCGATGAGTGCGAATGAGACAGCAGTAGTTATTGTTCTGTTTTGTAAGCGCAGACGCACACACAATTACAAATCAGTACGTTACGCTGCTTTGTTTACTGCGCATCTCCGTATTCGTTCATGTTGATTCCGTACTTACCACTTTTTGCGTGTTTTCTGGACTTAATTGCTTGTGATTTGGACTGTTTAATTCCTCTTTCTGACGACCTGTGCTTTACTCTGGACTGTTGCCGATCCTGTGATTGTGTAGTACTACCATGGCTGTGTACACTGCATTGGAATATGCGAACATGCACCTCGTTTATGGGGAATGCAGATGCAATGCCAATGCAGCCGCTAGACTTTATCGTGAGAGGTACCCGAACAATCGTCACCCAGATCATCGAGTTTTTATTAATGTGCACCGTCTGCATTGGAATATGCGAACATGCACCTCGTTTATGGGGAATGCAGATGCAATGCCAATGCAGCCGCTAGACTTTATCGTGAGAGGTACCCGAACAATCGTCACCCAGATCATCGAGTTTTTATTAATGTGCACCGTTCACTATCAGAGGGACGATTCCCTAACCAAGTACATGGTGAAGGAAGACATCGTAATCCGTACGAAGAAGTCGTACTACAAGCAGTCCAAGAAGACCCAAGTGCTTCTGTACGTGGAATCGAAACAAGCACAGGTGTATCTAAGAGTACCGCCCACCGAATCTTAAAAAAGAACGAGTTCCACCCGTATCATGTACAGCGAGTACAATCATTACTGCCACGGGATTACGCTCCCAGAGTTGCGTTTTGCCAAAGGATGCTAGAAAGGCACAGAGAAGACCCTCGATTCTTAGAGAAGATTTTATGGACCGATGAGTCAACATTTAAAAAAGATGGCTACATGAATTTGCACAATTTGCACGAGTGGCATGTAGAAAATCCAAATTTGATGAGGCAAGATAAGTCACAGTATCGATTTAAAGTAAACATGTGGACCGGGATACTAAATGGCAGAATAATTGGACCTTTTGAGCTGCCAGAGATTTTGAATGGCGCAGTTTATTTGGATTTTCTTCAAACTACTTTACCAGATTTATTAGAAGACGTGCCACTGAACGTTTACAGGGAAATGTGGTTCCAGCAAGATGGCTGCCCAGCGCATTATGCCCGTTTAGTAAGAGAACATCTTGATGAAGAATACCCGCTCAGGTGGATAGGGCGCGGTGGGACAATCTTGTGGCCACCCCGTTCGCCTGATTTAAATCCCCTAGATTTTTTTTACTGGGGAGCGGTAAAAGAGAAAGTGTACCCAAAAACAATAGAGAATTTAGCCGAGCTGCGAGAAAGAATAACGGAAGCCGTTGTCTTTGTAAACAGGGGAAGATTTGCCCGGAAAATAACCAGATCGTTTTTAAGAAGATGTCGTGCCTGCATTGCCGTCGAAGGAAGGCAGTTTGAACATTTATTGTAATAAAAAAAAATTAAATCTGATAATTTGTTTTTTTTTTCTAAGATGAGAAATCTGGTCCTGACTTAAAGTAAAAAGGTTGAGTCACTATCATAACTTTGCTCTTAAATTACATAAAATTTCGATTTCTTATCTCGCTCACACTTCGTAAAATGACTCTCTCCGTCTCTATCGAACTAGAAACGGCGTTTAGCAAAGCTTTAGGTAAGCTAAAGTCATTTTAAGGAAGTATGGACATTTTGGGTAAAAACCGATACTATTTACAAAAAAAAATTTGACCAATTATTGAAAACGTAATCTAGCAAGTGTTACACCATTTTTGAATCCTTATTAAATGCGCCAATTTTTCATGTTACTTGCCAAACTAGCGTAGTACATTTTTTTTTCAGTACAGTCAGTTAAAGTTGGGCGAAACAGTAAATTTGAATAATTTGATTTTGAAAAAGTTTAATTTTCTTCTAAGTAGGAGGAGTTGGCTTTAAATTTTAGGCAAAAATCTACACAAGCATTATTCAAGATTACATAATAATAAAAAAAATTGATAAATTATGGGATTTGTAGCAATTGGAGTTAAAGAACCATTACAGGGATTGATTTTTTTAGTAAATTTTTAAAGGGTGCTAATTAAGGCAGCTTCTTTAAAATGTCATTCTCGTCTGCAAATATATTTAGTTGTCTAATTAATTAATAGGTCAGCGACAAACTTTTAGCGTCTAATAAATGGTTTATAAGCGACCATATATTGTAAAACAAGCTACTGTTAATATGACGCAACATGGTGATAATTCTTAAGCAACTAAATTTGTGATATGTCTACTCATTGCTAGCTTCTAATAAGTGTATCAACTTCATCTATAAAATAATATCAACGTACTCTAATTTCATAGAGTCACCTTTATTTTTATACTTTAGCATAAGTAATTGATGAGTGAATCTACTATATTTGAACATAAAATTTCCTTATTATTGTCATCAAATAATGGTCAATAAAAGCTATAATTTCATGTATTCGCCTATCTATTTATAATGTTACCATAAGTAATTGACTATTATACCTACCCAAATGAACATACAAAAAAAAAACTTAATTAAAAAAAACAAAAAACCCGACTGCTTCAAAAGCGAACTAAAAAGTCGTAAACAAGGAAAAAATCATGCTGTGCAGGCGGAGGATACACCAGATTTTGGTCAGCCAGCCGGCGAATATGTATCCTCCGACTGCACAGCATGATTTTTTCCTTGTTTACGACTTTTTAGTTCGCTTTTGAAGCAGTCGGGTTTTTTGATTTTTTTAATTAAGTTTTTTTATTTATAACTTTTTAGTTAGTTTTTTTCGAATAAGATACATTTAAACATATAAGTGTTATATATTTTTGAAATCACCTCTTAAAACCCTTTATTTTGATACCCCACACGATGGGACTGGAAGAAAAAAAAAAATTGGGCCCCCACAATATGGCACCCAAAATCCGCCATTTTTCTATTATCCAATTTTAATGTAGCCTATGACACTCGCAGGGTTAAGACGCATCGATTGACGTATGAATTATCAATATCGGCCAACGCGTTTGGTCTCTGGAACGCCACATAGGAACAAACATACATACATACATACATACATACATACATACATACATACATACATACATACATAGACTGATAAACACATTACCCTCCTTCGGCAGTCGGGTAAAAATAGGGTGGTATTTAATACTTTAACTGTAATTCCCCTTTTTTCAATCAAAATATTCGAAATTACTACCAAAAATACTGAATTGCACACTAAATTTGCTCATCAAATAAATGAATTATACTATACTGCTAGATCTTTAAAGCTTAACTGTTTTACTGAATAACTATCTGTTAACTAAAAGTAAATCTAATAATTCTTCGAGTGCAACAAAATATTTAAGTTTTAAGGGAGGGGGGGAAACGAAACAAAGTCGACGGAGCCCCGCTGCGCAGGGCTCCTATTTCTGTCTGCAGGGTCTAAAGTAACCTAACATGAAGGAGATGACGGGAGCTGAGTTCGCTCGCTTTGCTCGCTCACTTCAGCTCCCGTCATCTCCTTCGAACCTAACCTATCCGTGTCGGGGTGCCCTAAGCTCCCGAGCTCGCTTCGCTCGCTCTTGGACTAATTCACATTTATTTTATATTTAATTGAATAATTTGTGTGTTGCAAACTTTCACGAAAAAAGAATATGATTTATTAATTTAGTTGTTGAATGAAAAACTTTGATTGCTAATTTTGAGGCTGGAATTTGATTTTATTAGCAGACAGATGTTGAATCTCTAAAATATATAAAGTAGCTCACTTACAACATTAGTCGCTGAGTTATCAAATCAGAAGTAAATATATTTATCGGTAGCTCGGAGTCATATTAATTTACGCTCGTAAATTGACGCTGGTTTTTTGATATTCTGTTGGAGTAGTAAAGATGATGAATTAATATAATTGAAGCTGTTCTATTAACTCGTCGCCCACATATAAAAAAAGACGCTAGGTTGCAGGTGCTAAAGAAAACTTTTGTTGCCGCACATATAATTTCCCATTTTTAAAGTGAACATAATTTTTTAAAAACATGAGATAGATTTTTTTTCGTATTTTTCTGAGAACTGTTATAACTTGGTCTATCACCCATTTACGGCTTGACGTCGATTTCTGGGACACCCTGTATAGACGGGAGTTTTGGCGGGATTTTGTCGAGTGAAGTTCAGTGGTTGTTAATATTATTTACAAATTGATTCCTAGTGGATATTGTGATATATTATTGGTGTAGTTTTGTGTCTCAACTGTCTACGCAACTGGACAATTTGTAAAATCATTGAGAGAAGCGATCTCGGGATAGTGGAGCGGAGTATTTTATTGTAGTTTGACTGCCTCTGCAAAGCTTACTGGGAAGACTGACTCGATACAATTTGCTGCCAAATACTCCAAAAAACATTAGAATCTATTGCATCCGCATTCTAATGCATACTAAAGAATAAATATAAGATCCAAAACTCTTTGCAAAGACGTGGCTAAAAGTTCCTAGCAACCAGGCTATAAAACTTACATAACAAAAAGTATATATATAGACTGATGATGATGAATGACTATTAGTAACATGATACATTTTATTATTTTTACAGAATTTATACATAAAGAGATTGGTTTTGAATATGTTAAATGCCAATGAAAAAGAACCATTTTGATGGAGAGAGATGACATAAAACTACAAAGATACAAGTTTTTGAAATGCCAGTGGAGTTCATGGAATCGTATTCTAGTTTTCTAGTTCTGAATGAGGTTTTAAGTTATTAGTATGATTTAAATGATATATAATAAATTAGTACATAAATTAATATTCAATTGATTTATTTTTCATATGTTAAGAACCCGATGTAAAACAACATTATTCATACACATACCTATAATACTCACAGTGGATCTATGTATCTCTGAATTGGTTGCAAGACCCCGCGCAGTAACAATTTTTGTGTCAATGTTGAAGGTGAAGGTAGCATTGTATAACTGTCTCTTTCACTCGCTTATGTATGTCACATCGTCCTATCTCGCTTACTCTATGCAGTATACTCGATGACAAACTGTTTCTTACGCAATGGTTGGCAGGACCAAGTTCAAAGACACAAAAATCCGCTGTAACTACTATAATATAGGTACCTCATATTCATTAATACTATAGAATTAAACAGTATCAAGATCGTTTAATCCAATTTCCCCAGTATTGCACACAACAAATTTTTATTTCCACATTTCCATGAGATTCCGGTAGACCTATACTACGTATCACAGACTACTTAGAGATACTACCTAATTACCTATCTACGTATGTGTTGGACAAACAGAAAACCAGAGAGTTTGTGTAATTACAAACTCTCTGCAGAAAACAGAAGATTCATACCAGCACTGCGACAGACTGTCCACAGATGACTACCTACTAGTCAGTCACACAGACTACTTAAAGATACTACGTATGTCAGAGACATTGAGAGAGGAAATATATGGAGGCGCCGCGATGTTCTATACATATATTAGCTTATACAAATATGAGTGAAATACGATACAGAATGTGCAACATCGTTTTGTTTCATTCTTTCTAATGTAGTAAACGTATTAGATGAAAGAAATAACAATATTTCAGTTGTTGCTCATTATGGCAACATTTTGTTATGACGTAGTGACGGTTGTAGGTACGTTCCATATTCGCCATTGCATGTGACGAATTTTGTGGTTGTGTTCGTGGTAGTCCTGCTGTCAAATGGTTGTTTACATATTGTATTATTGAGATTTGTGAGTGTGTGTGTGTTGCTTGATTGACACAACCTTAGGATCGGCGGCCATTTTATGAGACATTTTGTGGTTTAGGTAGGCACGTTTTTTTCGTAGGTATTTCCAGTCCATATTATTTAGTATGTCTATGGTCAGAGATGACTGTCAAGCTGTCACCTGTGCAATCGGGAACTAGAGTGCGCGCAAGATAACTAAGGCGGAAACACATTACTGTGGCGTGGCGTGGCGTGTCGCGCCAGATGCCTATCGGTTTCATACATTTAGTATGGTTAGAGGCACATTTGAGTGTCGTGGCCCAGCGTGGCGCGACCTGGCGTGGCGCGGACTGCCCGCGACCGATTGCGCCATAGCCCCCACCACCGCTCTGGCGCGACACGACACGCCAGGCAAATGTGTTTCTACACCTACACCGCGTGGCTCGTGGCGCGCCCATAGTATCTCTAAGTAGTCTGTGGGCGCGCCATTCAATGACGTGAACTCGTAGCGGACGCTTGTATGCTGCGAGTTGAAAATGACCGACGAGCTTATTGAACTTGTACGTCAACGTACAGTTTTCTTGTTAGATACTAATTAGTGTTGTATTTGTTTTGTTTTATGTCCAACTAGCATGTACAATCATATAGAATCCTAATTTGAACATTAAAAGTTGATATATATATAGATTTTAAAGAATTGATAAGAGATATAATACATTAATAATTACGCGAGGAACTTGAAAACGTAAATTTTTGTTTGTGGAGATTTCATGATGCAGTTAGTGTCAAATGAAAGGTTTTGTTCTAAAACCGTTTTATCCGTTTGAATCATGTAAATTGGGTCACACGTTTCCGAGATAATCGCATATCATTATAATCAAAATGTAAACAAATCGATTTTTTTATGTTTTGGTTCTAAAAACTTTTAAATTTGAAATTGCCTTGCCTTCTTTTTTTAGGGTTCCGTACCCAAAGGGTAAAAACGGGACCCTATTACTAAGACTCCGCGGTGCGTCTGTCTGTCTGTCTGTCACCAGGCTGTATCTCATGAAATGAACCGTAATAGCTAGACAGTTGAAATTTTCGCAGATGATGTATTTCTGTTGCCGCTATAACAACAAATACTGAAAACAGAATAACATTAATATTTAAGAGGGGCATACAACAAACGTGATTTTTTTGCCGTTTTTTGCGATAATGGTACGGAACCCTTCGTGCGCGAGTTCGACTCGCACTAGACCGGTTTAAAAAAAAAAAAATGCTCTAAAGTAGTTTAATTGCTAGGAGAAATTTATTTATTTATTAACATTTCATGCAACTTAAAGGTACATAGGCAGACTTAAAGCTTAAGGTATTCTCTACCAGTCAACCAAGATGCTAGCAGGGTGGTGGATGTTGTTATTTGAGGTTTTAACGTTTTAGTTGGGCAGGTGTTTTTTGGGATAGTAAGCTAAGACGCCATATTCGAATGAGAATCTTTTTAATAGATCTTTTACAGAACCAGAAACAGAATTACAGTATATATATGTAGTGTTACCAACTTAAGAATTACTTATTAAAATAAAGATTTTGTTGTTACCAACGTAATTATTTCTTGACATTCCCCCGTAAAAACAAAATGTTTATTTTTCTTAACTCTAAAAAAGTTATACAAACAATATTTGACTTATACTAAGATAATTATGTTTAGGTATATAATTATGTAAAACACACTTGTAAATACATATTTCAATATTAAAATTGTTTCATTTATAAAACAGTGTTAAACTTACCTACTTATTTAAAAAAAACAATTACTTTCTTTGGACCTTAGATTAAACTTATTAATTAGATTTAACCTATTCTACTCCACTCCTTAACAAAACACCTTTGAATTTTTCAAATTTAGTAGACATTAAAGGTTTTGTGAAAATGTCAGCTACTTGGTCATGGGTAGGACAATAATGAAGAGAAAACAATTTATTTTTGTAATTCTCATGCAAATAGTGATATCTCACTTGAATATGCTTTGACTCTCCCCTCATTTGTCCTGATTTCACCAACTTTAAGGTACTTTGATTGTCTATGTTTAAAACAATGGGAACAGACTTTTCAGTTAGTTCTTGTATCAAGTATTTCAGATATTCTAACTCCTTACAGCAATCGGCTGCAGCAATGTATTCAGCTGCTGTGGACGACAGTGCCACAATTTTCTGCTTGCGTGACCGCCATGTCACTGGTCCACCTGCTAGCATTATGACAAAGCCTGTAGTGCTCTTTCTTTTCTCATGATCTCCAGCAAAATCTGAATCACTGTAAGCAATTATTTTAAGATCATCATTTATTCCTGATGAATATTTTATTCCTATCTCGGTGCTTCCTTTCAGATATCGAAGTGTTCGTTTTACATTCTGTACATCTTGATCTGTTGGTTTTTCCATGGACCTGCTTTCAAAATTCACACTGTAAGCCAGGTCTGGTCTTGTTTTACACGAGAAATATAACAAACTCCCAACAGCTTGTCTATATGGATATTCTGTCTTTACGCTGTCTTCTGTTGCACCTGTCAGTTCATTTTGATTGATTGGAGTTTTAACTTCTTTGCATTCTTGCATGTTGTAACGTTGCAGCACATTATGGGCATATTTCTCTTGAGAAATGAAGATACCATTTTCTGTTCTTTTTATATCCATCCCCAAATAAGTATTGGGTTCATGTGTTGTCTTCATTTCAAAAGTACTCTCAAGTTAAGAGAGTAGCTCTTTCATTTTCTGGATGTCTCTGCCCATCATGATGCCATCGTCCACATGTATTGCCAGAAACAGACTGTTCTCAGCATTCTTGAAAATGCAGGGATCTGACTTGGTTTGTGTCATGCCTTCTTGTTTCAGAAACTCTGTGAGAGTTTTATTCCACCTACAAGGGGCCTGCTTCAGTCCATATAGGGCTTTCAGCAGTTTGCATAATTTTCCTTCTTCCTTGTAACCTTCTGGTATTTTCATATAGATGTCTTCATCTAAGGTTCCATATAAAAAAGCAGTTTTGACATCAAATGTTTTGATGTGCAGGTTATAGTGTGCTGTGATAGCAAAAAGAACTCTTAATGAAGTTGTGTCTACAACTGGACTGAAAATTTCTTCATAATTTATGTTTCCACTCCTTTGCTCACATCCTCTTACTACTAGTCGGGCTTTAAATCTACCGTCTTCCTTAACTTTGAATACCCAGCGGCTTGACAGAATTTCTTTTCCTCTTGTTTCTTCGGGGTTTACTAATTCCCAAGTTTCATTTTTCTTCAGAGAGTCTTTTTCTTCTTTAATGGCAATCTTCCATTTTTCTCTGTCTTCATTTGTCTGTGACTCCCTGTATGTCATCATTGCTTCTCCGCTATCTAGTTGATAGTCATCATATTTTTTGGGTTTTTTTAATATTCTTCTTGGTCGTAAACCAAGTTCATGACATCTTTCTTCTCTCTGTTCTTGACCTGGATCTATAATGTCATCATCTTCTTCATCATCAGGTTCATGATCTGTTTCTTCATTTGCCTCAGGTACATTATTTTCTTCATTTCTTCTATCTTCATTTATTTCATCTTGATTTTCTTCTATTTCTTTAAGATTTGTTTGATTAATTTTTATTTTATGGATATGTTTATTTGTTATGATTGCATTTTTCTCAAACACAATGTCTCTGGAGATGAATATATTTCTGTTTTCTTCATCCCACAGGCGGTATCCATTTGGCGCATAACCTACAAAAATGCACTTCTTGCTGCGGCTATCAAGCTTTTTGAGATATCCCAAATTCTTGGCATAAGCAACACAACCAAATATTTGTAGATTACTCAGATTGGGTTTCTTGGATAACCATTTTTCAGCTGGGGTTGTGTCAACAGTACTGGTGGGGCTTCTATTTATTAGGTATGCAGCTGTTTGTGCTGCTTCTCCCCACATTTCTTTATCTAGATTAGAATCAAAAAGCATATATCTTGTTTTTTCCATAAGTGTACGGTTGAACCGTTCTGCTGTTTCATTTAATTGAGGTGTGTATGGAATTGTATAATCCAGCATAATACCCTTGTTTTTACACCAATCTTTTAGATCATGTGAGGAATACTCTCCTCCATTATCACACCTTATTTTGTGAGCGTCAGAATCGCAGGTCAACAGTCTTATTTAGCTTTCAAATTGTGCCTAAAAATTACTTACTAATTGCTTATATTTGCTTACCATAATGAGAGAATTGCTTATTTCATCTTTTAAAAGAATTAAAACATTTAAGGTTGACCAGCCATTCTGATATCAGAATGGCTGGTCAATCTCTGTAGAGTAGTAACCATGTGGAATTACTGAAATTTGAATGTGCCAAAGATTGCTTAATAATTGCTTATTTCACAATTTAGAAGCCTAGACCCAGTATATCCTGTTATTCTATCTATAAGCTAGTCAAGAATTTAAAATCCCCTGTGCCTGTTAAATTTATGAGAGCAAAGTGACGTATGTCGAAAATTGCGTTTATATATCAAAAGGTTTTATTACTCGTTTCTTTATTTTCTGAAATAACCGAATGGGGCCTAATATTATTTTTAATCATGGCTGTATTTATTAACTTTGTATATCTTGCTGACATAGAATACTTATG
Organism: Orthosia gothica; assembly: GCA_949775005.1. Taxonomy (NCBI): domain Eukaryota; kingdom Metazoa; phylum Arthropoda; class Insecta; order Lepidoptera; family Noctuidae; genus Orthosia; species Orthosia gothica. The sequence continues at coordinate 8,098,459 of OX459040.1, read as the reverse complement.
TTTTTAATAGTGGCTTAACCGACATTTTTTTTAAGTTGCCTGCCAATAAAGAGATGAAATTAATCTGCCGTACGTAGTACATATTATCTCAATGGTTGAAACTTGATTTCTGGGTGGATCAGTCATCAATACTTCTGTCCCGTCGACGACTTTTATCAATTCTTTTGCGGCGAGCAGGATTTTTAATTCAAACACCCACATAGGATAGGTGTCGACTCCCGTGAGTTTATCAACATGAGCTACGTCCTCGGGTCTTGTGGCCATTTTGTTGAAGGACTTGCTTCACTTCACTGATATTACTTTTAAATGTTTTTACTGAGGTTTTTACTATCACCTGTTTTTACTTTCACTGGTATTTTAATTTTAGAGCCATCTGGGCCCATAACCTGTTGTTATTTGAGGTTTTAACGTTTTAGTTGGGCAGGTGTTTTTTGGGATAGTAAGCTAAGACGCCATATTCGAATGAGAATCTTTTTAATAGATCTTTTACAGAACCAGAAACACAGTATATATATGTAGTGTTACCAACTTAAGAATTACTTATTAAAATAAAGATTTTGTTGTTACCAACGTAATTATTTCTTGACAGTGGAGATATAACATGGCAGGTGCATATAAATAAATTGAAGGTCTTCATCGAAATCATCATCCGAATCCGAAGTTAATATTATGTACGTCTACACGTTGCAAAGGTTCGTTGTATACTAATTCAGAAATAGCGCCAGGGCGCGCCACGACACGCCAGCTTAGTGTGCACACTCAGCGCCACGCCAGTATGCGCCACGCCACGCCACGCCACAGTAATGTGTTTCCGCCTTCAATAAGTCTGCGCGCGACGGGTGGCGTGCTTAATGTTGCCAGCTTAACTGATCTTTTTTCCTTCATTTAATCAATAGTCTTTTTTCATTACTCGATACTTAAAGTAGTTTAAGTTAAGCATAATTAATTACTAGCTTTTTCTACTTGCATGGAATATAATGAAAAAGCTTCATGTAATTCTCGATTGTAAATCTTTTATTGAATAGTTAGTAGTACCTGTCTACTGTTAAATACCTTCAATTTCAATTCTTTTTTAATTTCTTCTTCAACAATTTTTGAAGAAGCTGCTGCCACATAACCCTCTTGAGTTATTTGGGTAACTGTGCGTTCAGAAACGCCTAAAACTAAATAACAATGATGCTGTAAATTACATGATGCCGGTCCTGTCCCGCTAGTATATTTATGTACCACTCAAAAACCAAAACTGTCGGGCACCGGTAGCACGAACATTTGTAGAAATTTTAGTATAGTGGTATCCCTAAAAGTTACCTGTCAAATAAGCAACGCGGGCTCTATCTTTATAAAACGGTACCGTAGGCCCATTATTGTCTTGTTTACTTCAAGAAAACATTCCTGCCATCACTTTATATTACTTTTAGCATAATGATGGCGATTATTTACTTCGGAAATAAATAAAAACACGGAATACAACACACTCTCTTGACACCTGACATAAATGACAAACGATTAGTTCCGATTTTGGCCGCGCGCAGACTTATCTTGTGCGCAATCTATCCGCAAAGCTGAGCTCAGATGGCGCCACAGAAAACAAGATTATTAAACTGTCAAAGTCGAGAAGCAAAAATTTCGCAGTTGAAGTACAAAATATAAAACTAATCTTCTTCTTCTTAATAAAACTAATAGTGAAAGAAAAATGGAGCTAACTAAGAATGGAGGAAACCAGACCATACTGTACCTAAAAACCCGGCTTCAAGAGCGCGATGCATCAGTAAAAGGAAAAAGAAAACGGATTTAGTTGAAAGGTACGAATATGAATGCGAACATTGAAAAAAACAGTTTTGCAATCTATTCGTTTTGGTCAGATATTAAGATATTGAAGTGGACTGTATTGTTGTTCGGTTGGAGACTCGTTGAGGAAATGAAAATACTGTCGTGATTCGTATCTTCAATTTATTCCTTACTTGTTACTCCTTGTAGAGTGGAAGACCGACTGTGTCTCTGCCTACAAGCGGGCCGGCTTTTATACAAAAACCGCTCGGCGAGAACAATGGCGCCCCTACTTTTCAACTGTATTCAAGCATGGCACCACAGAAATGCCGATTTTATAAAACTTATCTTACTTAAACATACACAAGTTATACATTTCCTTAATCTACATACTTAATTCTACATAGGAAAAATATAAAAGGTGTACAAAGGTCAACACAAAAGTCTTAATCTAGATTCCTCCTTACTCCAAGTATTAAACTATGACAATATACATAATCTTATCTAATTAGCTACCTTTTCTCTAAATCTTATGTATATTTCAAGTTTTATTATACTACTACTACTACTCTAAAATTCACATGGCACATACATATGTCATTTTACACACGTGGTCAAACACGTGGACATAACGTGTTCATTTATTTTTGTAACAAAGAAGAAAACTGCGAGACAATCCTAACTAACTATCTACCTTTTCTCTAGTTCTTATACACATTAAAAGTGTAGATAGCTTTACTCACATGGCACCTACGTCAATCCTACTTTAAATACGCACGTGTTAATTTCTAAGTTACAAGAAAGCTAAGAGACAATGCTTACGGTACATTGTGTCCGGCCCAACCAGGTAGATACATTACAAGGGACGGAGTTCGTCTTATTTTCTCACGCCGCTTCGCGGCATGTGGTCCTTTCATACAAATTTTAATTACGGTCGAGCTGAGCCCGAAACATTAAGCATTGATTTTAAATTACATTTTATAACATTGAAAAAGGCCGACAGAAGGTCTATATGGCCGCCATTCATAGACCCGGTAAGAACCCAAGAAACGTGCAGTTATAAAAAAAAGCCATTAAGGAATTTAGCGTGGGAAGTGTCCATTTCTAAAATCACCACGTGAAAGCTCGCCGACGTTTACAGATATTATTGCCCCTTACTAATTGGTTGGTGATGGTGAGAGGGCAGCATAATTTAAATAGATCTTGTTGATGGTTGGATTTCATTTTTCATGGTTAATCTTCGGGGTTTTCGGGTTTGCTAAGATCGATAGTGAGCTTGAAATGAAACTTTGGAACATTTTTCGACATTAAAGAACAATGGCCAAATTTCTATAGGAGCTGGACTTGAAATTTATTTTTCATGTCCCAAAGTAAATTATAGCTAGATTCGTTTGTTTTTATGTTGTAAACATCACGCCGTTTGAAAATCATATCTAAATGGCCACGATTTTTTATAATAATGTAAACAATGTGTTTGAGGTTAGAATCAATAACTGCCTTTTACAAGACTGTGGCGTAGCCTAAAAAGGTAGTTAGCGACAACTCGACAAGCGAAGGTCAAAACAACAGAAGGAAATCCAAAATAGTACAGTACGTATCATAATTCACAACAACGAGTGAAGCTAATCGTAATATTGTCTAGTTCCGATGCGAAGCGAATGATCGCCGGGTGTCAAATTGACATTTGACATTGATTGACACTGTCAAGTGTCAATCAATGGCGCGGGTCGATGACAAATAATGTTCCGTTCTAAGCAATATAATAAAACGCATAAATACTTACTATGAGCCTATATAATTATTTTTATGACAGGAATCCAATGCATAATAAAACAGCGTAGTAGTTGATTTGATGCCTACATACTAATTAAATTGAAATACATTAACAACTATTCAGAAAAACGTTAATAATTATAGTCTTTGAATAACAGTCATTTCATACGTGAAATGAATCGTCAATAGGTGCGTTCTGAACATGGTATTCTAAATAATTGCCAAAAAATTACATAAACAAAAATAAATGGATCTTTTTTTTGTGGTTACTTAAAGAGACATTTCTTGTGTTTTTTAAAACCTTAAAAAATAAGGGTATTTTTCATATATACGGCAAATTCGGACGCCATCTTTTCATCACCTGGTACGATTTGGCCATCCTTCTTTCTGAAATCGATGCAACAATGGTTGAAAACTTCGGTCTGTCTCAGATATCATAATTATTGACAACCCATTCACCAAAATCGTACAAACACTACTCTCACTATGCTGACTAAATGTTGAAAAATCGCCACCACTTTGAATTGAAGGTTGCCCCGAAATGTCACCATGTTTTAATGTTTTGTTAACGAGTCTTTTGAGATCTCAAAAATTTGCACTTATCAGTGGTCTACCAAGCAGTTTTCATTATATCCGGTACATAGAAGAATGGAAAAGGAATAGTCTAGGAAAAAAAGACATTTGCAGCAAATAAAAATCCTATATTTCATAAAAGATAAGATATGATAGCTTGATCTCTGCGGCATATGTCAAACTGACGTTATTGTTACGATAATGTTACTGTATTGATACTGGCAGCTGTCGCAGAGATCAAGCTATCTTAATTCTTACCTTATTTTCTTTCTTATTCTTATATAAATCTTATTGTTAAATATATCTTATTCTTATATATTCTTATTTCTTCATCATCATCATTTCAGCCGAAAGACGTCCACTGCTGGGCATAGGCCTCCCCCAAGTATCGCCACACTGATCTGTCCTGTGCGTTTCGCATCCTCCGGCTCGTCGCTCCACCTAGAGGGAGGCCTTCCAACGCTGCGTCTTCCGATACGCTGACGCCACTCCAGTACTTTTTGGCCCCAACGGCCATCGAATCTAGTTTAGCAATGCTTCGGGCTATATCGGTAACCTTGGTTCTCTAGCGGAATGTCTTCATTTCTTATTCGATCACGCAAGGAAACTCCGAGCATAGCCCTCTCCATTGCCCTTTGGGTGACTTTAGGTTTTCTGATGAGGTCCATTGTGAGTCACCACGTCTCTGCCCCGTAAGTAATCACTGGCAACACACACTGGTCATAGACTTGAGACACTGTGGTAAGTTGGACGAGAAGATACCGCTCAACTTCCCGAACGCTGCCCAGCCGAGTCGGATTCGACGGTTGACCCCTTTTGTGAAGTTGGACCTACCTAACTGAACCGTGTCTCCGACTTGGATAGGAGTGGGTGCCATGTCCATTTTCATTATTAGACCCACTCTTTTGGAAGCTCTACTGAGTTCATCGAGCATTGTACTGAGGTCTGCCATGGTCTTTCTTAGCCATGACCACTATATCGTCGACAAACCGAAGGTGAGTGATGTACTCGCCATTGACGTCTGTAGGACTTACGTTGAGGATAAAACGGCTTGGGAGTGAGCTGCTCCAATTAATTTAGTTATTTTTTTAAATATTTTGCACCATGAATTTTGTTATTTTTTATAAAAAAAAATTTGTTTGTTTTCTTGCAATGACAAGAATATTTACTTTTTAAAGTATTATATTATTTTATTTTAATTATTGTGAATATGAAGACTATGTAAATCATTATTTTGTTTTTAATTTATCTTAGTTTTTAATCATGGTCTGGCAGTTTGAGTAGTTTATGCGGCCTACCCGAATGTCCTTTCTTTGTTATTGTTCGTTGAATCGTTGAGCTCCTTAAATTCTGAGTTGAGCTGCTCGGTTTTTGACAAATGCGTGCACTGACTGGACAGGTCCACTCAATCTGGCTGGTTCTTTCCTCAAAACACCATTTCAGACATCAGTCTACATGGTCTTCACATGATCGAACCAAGATTTTGTCAGGACTTTAAAAGAGACTGTGACCTCTGAGTTTGTTTCGGCCTTTCTTCTCAGAGTAGTCAGATAGGAAACGCCGACCTCAGCTTGTTTAAAAAAAATATATGTTAGACATGTAAAAGCGTTTGTAAACCAACTTACAGAAATAAAATCATTTATCATTTAACAGTATTCTACAATAATTTTGGTTTATATTGGTTTTTTATTTGGTGAATAATCAAAATCTGAATCTAAGACTTCCAAGTGCATAGATTCATTACAGTCACTGGAATCACTGTTTCGTACAATAATCATGAAACTTTATAAATTATTTTCTGTAATTCTGTTCCTTTCATTATATTTATTTTCAACATTGTAACTATGACATGATCAGTCATTTTCTTCCACTCCTCTGTCTAGCTATTTCACCCAAGTACTGGTTCAGGCATCTTATCCTATCTTTCTTCTCTAAATCCGTAAGTTTTTCAATAGTTTTCACAATCTCATTAACCCCTGCTAGTTGCTACATCCTCCAGATCTTCTGTAAAAGAAAAAATGTGTTAAAATTACAATGCAACTTTTATTAAGGTATGATAAATAGCCATAATGCATTATTATGAAGGTGTTTAACGTATTATAGAATGAATGTGAATAATAATAGAGAAATAGTTTTTGGCATCAATACTATAGGTCTACCGGAATCTCATGGCAAATGTGGAAAAAAAAAATTGTTGTGTGCAATACTGGGGAAATTGGATTAAACGATTTTGATACTGTTTAATTTTTATTTATGTCTTTAGTATTAATGAACATGAGGTACCTATATTATAGTAGTCACAGCGGATTTTTGTGTCTTTGAACTTGGTCCTGCCAACCATTGCGTAAGAAACAGTTTGTCATCGAGTATACTGCATAGAGTAAGCGAGATAGGACGATGTGACATACATAAGCGAGTGAAAGAGAGTTATACAATGCTATCTTCACCTTCAACATTGACACAAAAATAGCTACTGCGCGGGGACTTGCAACAAATTCAGAGACACAAAGATCCACTGTGAGTATTATAGGTATGTGTATGAATAATGTTGTTATACATCGGGTTCTTAACATAGGAACAATAAATCAATTGAATATTAATTTAAGTACTAATTTATTATATATCATTTAAATCATACTAATAAGTTAAAACCTCATTCAGAACTAGAAAACTAGAATACGATTCCATGAACTCCACTGGCATTTCAAAAACTTGTATCTTTGTAGTTTTATGTCATCTCTCTCCATCAAAATGGTTCTTTTTCATTGGCATTTAACATATTCAAAACCAATCTCTTTATGTATAAAGTCTGTAAACAATAATAAAATGTATCATGTTACATGTCATTCATCATCATAAGTCTATATATACTTTTTGATGTAAGTTTTATGGCCTGGTTGCTAGGACCTTTTAGCCACGTCTTTGGAAAGAGTTTTGGATCTTATATTTATTCTTTAGTATGCATTAGAATGCGGATGTAACAGATTCTAATGTTTTTTGGAGTATTTGGCAGCAAATTGTATCGAGTCAGTCTTTCCAGTAAGCTTTTCAGAGGCAGTCAATACTACAATAAAATACTCCGCTGCACTATCCCGAGATTGCTTCTGTCAATGATTTTACAAATTGTCCAGTTGCGTAGACAGTTGAGACACAAAAACTACACCAATAATATATCACAATATCCACTAGGAATCAATTTGAAAATAATATTAACAGCCACTGAACTTCACTCGACAAATCCCGCCAAAAACTCCCGTTTATAAACACGTCCCACTGCAGGGCGCAGATTATTACTTAATATTTTTCTTACGTCAAAGATTCTCAATCTCCGTTAAAATCAATATCTTGTCGAAGAATTAGTAACAGTTACATTACTGTTGTCATTTCCTTCCGGCCATCATTCGATGTGCCCTGACCTACGATTTACCATATAATAGTAATGAAAAGAAATAAAAATTAAGTAAGAAAAATATAAAATAAACTAAAAGTATCAAAACAAGTCAGTCCAACTTACCGGTCCACTCTACGACGCACTTTAAAATCAAAGATTGAGTTTGATTTAAGCCTTCATCTTCCCTTATTTTATGATACACATTGAAAACAATATGTCTCGCTTGAGATCGAAGTGGGTTTTTCGACATTTTCACAAAAATAACAAATTTTCAAGATAATATCAAAAAAATCAGCAGCGGTTGACACATCAAGTACTTTGATTTGACAGGTGACAATTGACATTGCCATATGAAAATCACAATTTAAAAAAAAAAAATGCCATAAGATTCTGGTAGACCTATAATTACGAATTAAAACAAAGTACCAAATTATTAGCGTCATACTAACTTAAGAAATCTAACAACACACGTAAATAACCTTGTTAATGTTTGAATTCGGCGTCTTTCTATTGTTGTTTTTTTTAAATTCAGACATCATGCGAAACAACATCTCCCGTAAGCCACTTTTAATTGTTTCATACATCTTTCAGGATTTTTTAAATTTCATTCCATAAAGGGGTAAAAGGGAGTGTTAAAATTTGTAAGAAAAATAAATTGTTTATCATAAAATTACTTCAAACTTGGTATTTCTGCTCTTCAATACAATTAAAGAAACACGTGTTTAAGTTTTTTTTTTTATATCTTACCTTAAAGGGGTAAAACGGGGTGTTAAAGTTTATAAGAAAAATACATTGTTTATCATCAAAATCACTTGAAACTTAGTATTCCTGTTTCAATACAATTGAAGAAACCCGTGTGTAAGGTTTTTTTTTTAATTTTGTTCGCGATGTAGCGTCACATAGCTTATATATTATCGTTATATTTGAAATATTACAGTAAGATATGTATGTAATAGCGTAGGTAAATAAAAAAAATATTTTCTTTTAGAACACCCCATCAAAGCGAGGCGCAGGTATGTGCGTTCTACTCACATACCAATCGTATTATTTAACTTACACACATTAGTTTGTTAGGAAACACAATCTAGATGTTCTAGCATATTTACCGTATGTCTATGACTGAAAAAGAAACATAATATCAGTACATAGCTAGGGATAATAGTACCTCACCCTGGAACTCAAATAAGCGATCAGAAACCTTGTTATTCTCGATTTAGTACTTCTAGGTAACCTAGACTTGTACCTAGGCCCTGTAATTAGTTAAGACTCATATAGTCTTAGTATATAAACACCACTTAGTTGAGGTAATGTGTTTGTATAAACCATTATAGAGGTTTATATGCGCCGCTTGTCAGCGGGCTCACTGCCTTCAGACAGTGCCTGAAGGGTTATTGATATGTTTTCTGAAGCAATAACTTCGGGAACCTGCAGGCAGGCGCCTGGATTCAGACATTGTATACGGCCGCTCTGTTCGTTCACTTGGTCGAACAAGATCATTAAGCGGTGGGACAGCGCAATTTCTTTCTAACTTCGGCCGCTTCCCGGCACCTAAAGTACCAGAAGGACTGGCGGTACCCCATCAGGGTACCACCATTCGATAGTGCATGTCTCTGCCTTCCCAACCACACTTCTGTAAGGAGCCTAGCTCGAGGTCCCATGGTTTTCTCGTGGCGTTGACCACTCCAGGGAGAATTCTATTTCGAGGGTTAAAGCTACGCCCACCAAAGTACTACTACAGGGTAGCCTGTCAGAATGGCTACCGGATGATGCTTAGTGGGTGGAGATCCCTCAGATAGCCTGAGTACAAACTAACTTTAAATGTTAGAAATTAGTACATTTTGTTCAGTCTGACACTTCCAGGCAGTTACGCGCCTGGAAGATATAGATGTAACTATAGAAATAGTACATTTCTTTAGCCTTATATAACGGCTTCAAGACCTGTATAGTATCCTAGGGGTAAGCTGAATAGTTTTAGGAGAAAATAGCTTCTAAGTCCAAAAATCGACTGAATTTCCCTTCATCCCTCATTCTTCCTGGAGAATCTCTTCAGGGTATAAAGTTATTAACCTGGTTGTAGGTTCATTGGATGGGCCATTTCAGGGCGCATCCAACCATATTGGTCGCTCCCTGATCCCTTCAGGGATAGGGGAGGCTCTGTTAAAAAAAAATATTTTGAGAAACACATGCGCTATTGATTCATTATGTCAAGCTATGGCTATAGCATACATCGACGGTTACCATATAAGTAGAACAATACAGGACAGCAAACATTTATTTTGTAAACTGATAAGGCTAATGACTGAGAAAGATACAGAAGAAGTATACAAAGTTAGATCAGAAATGGCTCAAGTCTATTTTATTTAATAAAGTTGAACAGGCTAATACTGTGGAGATTAGTTGCGAGTGTAATGTCAATAATGTATTTGAACGCATATTACTTGATTGCATATATAGTGCGGACGAAAGAGAACATTGCACAGAATTAGAATGCCCGATCAACAATGTTCAGCGGAAAATACCTGTTCTACACATAGACGTTAATAAAACTGTTAACGAGTTGCAAGAAGCCGCAAATACACTTATTAATGGTGAAGAAATTACACAATGCCGTCGACATAACTGTCATGGTATTAAATCATTTTCTTTAGTCTTACGAGACCTTATTGCATTTGAATTAAATTCAAATGAATTTATTTCACTAGATGATCCCCCGATCCATCTGTTAATGCATGACACATTATTTTCAATAATAGAATTTATTCCCCCATCACCTGGAATTCAAATTGGTCATTATAAAGCTCACTGCAAGCGAAATACACAGTGGTATTGTTATGACGATCAATCTACAAAGATATTAAAGAGCAAAAAGAAGGTGATCCCCCATTGTATTTTATATGCTAAAAAGTAATCTTTGATTTTATGAAAACGTAGAAATAATATTAAATAAAGATTTGACAATGTACTATCGTTTTTCTTTCATACATTTCTCGTGTTTCATATTTAAGCTTTTGTAGGAAGGTATATGCTGCTCCAACAAGGTTTATTCCCATCGGCCACCCCCAAGTTGCCACCCCGGTGGCCGATGGGAATGATTTAGTGAAATTTCCTACCTTTCTTTATTCCCATCTGCCACCGGGGTGGTGGATGGCACTAACTAGTGGCGTTTGCCGGTTTATTCCCATCTGACACCTTCATAAGTTTAGTCGGGTGGTTGATTCTCATGACCGTAAAACGGGGTGAATAGAGTATTACAAGTATTACAAGTATACAAGTATACTTACAAGTATTTGGGTATGTCGGAAGCACTAGGCATCAACGCTACTGACGTGAAACAGTCGTTGAAGGAACGCTTCTTTGGCCGCCTGAAAAAAGTACTAAATAGTCTTTTATCAAGCGGGAACAAGGTGCGCGCCTTCAACGGCTGGGTCATGCCGGTCTTGATGTATTCTTTCGGCATACTCAAATGGACTCAGACAGAACTTGACGCCCTGGATAGTAGAGTCCGCACATTGCTTACCTCAAATCCCCTCTGCAGCAGAAGGACAGATAAGCAAAATCCCGGAATAGCAAAATCCCAGATTAGCAGAAGGACAGATTTGCATAAAGGCAGAAGTACAGACCCACACAGAAAACACAAATAAAATTGAATAGTTACAATTCGTTTTTATTTTTTATTATTCTTTATAAGCTTGCGTTTGACCACTATCTCGCCTGATGTTAAGTGATGATGTGGTGGAACGTGAAGCACGCTTGTCTAGAAGTAACCTATTCAATCTTGACTTGAAGAACCCTGGGTTGTAGCTATCAGGAAACAAAGTCGCCGTGCCGGCAGGGAATTCCACTCCTTAGCTGTACGCACAATGAAAGTATTTTGAAAACGCTTTGTGCGTATAGGTGGGATATACACCATGTACCGATGGCGCATTGCCGTACGTCTTGTAGTCCGATGATGTAAATGGCTAGGCAGAATCAAATTGTGCAGTTCCATCGCACACTCCCCGAAATGTAACCAATAGAAAACCGACAGGCTGGCAACTCGTCGTTGGTGTTCAAGGCTCTGGAGCTTTGAGTCGACCAGCGCATCGTTGCCCGTCCCAGAGGTGAGAGCAGTACTCCATGCATGACCTATAAAGCAAAGAGGTCACAATTTCATAATAAGGTTACTAGGATTTGTAACTTTTTTGACGGCGACAGTACATTATCTGCCTTTATGCAAATCTGTCCTTCTGCTAATCTGGGATTTTGCTATTCCGGGATTTTGCATATCTGTTCTTCTGCTGCAGAGGGCTCAAACCCTCTGCATGCATCACCCACGATCATCGGTTATGAGACTGTATATCCCGCGGAAGTGCGGAGGTCGTGGCTTTTTAAATGCTAAGACCCTGCACAACCGCGAGGTCTTAGAGAATAGTTCCAAGCCGTCGACGTGGGTATGCATCGAGATGTGGTAGCGCTGGACAAGGGCCTTACCCTGCTCTCCTTGGCAAACGAGAACTGGCGCAAACCTATAGTATTAGATACTAATGACCGCAGGGTGGTATGGCAAAGCAAGGAGCTTCACGGACGCTTCTAGCGGGTCCTACATGGTCCCGATTTGGTGACCTTTTCGGGGAAACCGAAGGTTAATAGTGTGGTATCTTATAATAAACGACAGAGCAATACGTGCCTGCGTCTACCTACTTATTAATTATTAAGTTGTCACCCACATCGGTGACAGGACGTATCCATGTGGAGGTCTGTGCTTACTGATAATTTGAGTGTATTATTATAAACCCCAACCCCTAATTAGTGAACACCACATTGGCGACGAGTAAAAGCGCAGTGAGTAAAGTGATTATATCAAATAATGTCCCACTTACTTTATTGCATGTGTTTTGGAAAAAATAAAAGATAATGAGGGTAGTAAGTAATGGAAATGTGAAATTTAGCAGAATGTTATTTTTATAATTATTTGCCTATTCATGAGCGATCCGCATCGGCGATAAGCTGAGGGATGTGCTACATAAATCATTGAAATCATTACTTGACTTGTGTAAATAAACAAAACCGTGTACCGAAATGTGGTTATGAAATTCAAATAAAAACTACATTTCGACAGCAATAAAAAACTCAAACCCGGTTTAATCCGGTTGACCAAATCCGTTTGCTAATAAAGCGATGGAGCGTTACCAACGTACCAGGCCCCTCAGAAAGTATTGCGAAAAAAAGTTTTTATATATGGGAGACTGGCCAGTTATAATGTTTTTCGAAAATATGATTATTTATAAGTAAAAATAAGTAAGTTCCAATTTCAAAATTTCCCTCCACATTTTTTGCGAGTTAATTCAAAGTATTGTGTCTCACTGAAATATGGATCTGCGCCGGGAACATTTTAGAGCTATGATTTTATACGATTTCAAGTGTCGCCTGAAACCGGATGAATCGTACGATAGACTTCAAATGGCATTCATGGATGAAGGCCCTTCCAAGGCAACCGTGTATCGTTGGTATAACGAATTCAAGCGCGGTCGACCAACTTTGGGTGATGACGAAAGAAGCGGTCGCCCTTTGACGGCTGTTACCGAAGAAAACGTGCTAGCAGTGAAAAATTTAATCCAAGACAATAGGCGAATTACATATCAGGAGATTCAACACATATTGAAGATTGGATCGGGAAGCGTTCACGAGATTCTACACAGCCATCTTCGCGTGAGGAGGATAGTATCACGCTGGGTGCCGCACAACCTCACCGATGCTCAGAAGCAGGCCCGGGTGGAATGGTGCCGTGATATGCTTAACAAATTTGAAGCAGGCTCGTCTCGGCGTGTTTACGACATCGTTACAGGTGATGAGTCCTGGATTTATCAATACGACCCAGAAACCAAGCGCCAGTCGACTGTTTGGGTGTTTCAAAATGAGCCAACGCCTACCAAAGTGAAGCGATCTAGAAGCGGGGGTAAGATTTTGATCGCTAGCTTTTTTAATTTGACTGGCCACTTGGTATCAATTCCCTTACGGGATCAAAGAAGCATTAATGCCGAATGGTATACTACCAAATGTTTGCCAGAAGTTTTCTCTGTTATAAGCAACAAGCGACCAAACACAGGGCTCCGCGGGCTACTGCTCCACCACGACAATGCTCCTGCGCACACCGCACTCAAAACGAGGGACTTCCTGGACAGCACGCCAGTCAAACTCCTGGGTCACCCTCCTTACAGCCCTGATCTAGCACCGTGTGACTTCTTTTTATTCCCAAAAATAAAAAATCAGCTCAAAGGGATATAATTTTCGTCGCCGGAAGATGCGCTGGCTGCGTTCGAGCAGGCTGTTAACGAGGTGTCTGCGGCGGACTGGAAAAAGTGTTTTGAAAACTGGTTTAGGCGCATGAATCTTTGTATAGAGGCTGGTGGAAAGTACTTTGAAAAGATTTAATAAAAATATATGTACGTATAGAACATTTTTTTTTAGTTTCGCAAAACTTTCTGAGTGTCCCACGTATATAGTTATAAAACGATCCATCGCACAAAACAATAATCACTTATTCAAGTTCAACAGTTATTCAAGCAAAGCAAAACTATCTATTTTCTAAACTGTCTAATTTTCAAAACGATATATTTCTCAAACATCACTCGTTACTTATGAAACGAAACCAAAGCTGTGTCACAACGCTATAAATCCCCGCAAACTATAACACACCCACTTGAATTTGTCAACGTAGCTGGTTGAAGAGAATAAGCCAGATAGAGCGCTTTGATGCGTGCGAGTAAGAGAGCTATATTCTTTAGGGTGGATGATAAGCTGAATTTGACAATGCGATAATGAAGCTTATTCCTAAGTAACTTAGGACGATATTATTATTATGTAAAACTTCGTTTTGAACCTTGACTTTGTCGCATACGTTGCGATTGTAACCTGCGACACAATTGTTTCGAATTTCGATTTACTATCTCGATATGTACTAGCAATCACATAAATGCAATGTTAATAGCAGGACGTGGAATCCAGCCAGTCCTAAGCTTGGTAATGTACTGAGGGAAGTTCATCGAATACTATAAAAATCGTTTGGTAAACGTGTTTAAGTTAAACCGTAGGGTAACACATTAAACATTTAGAAATAGATAGTTGCCAAAATAGATAGTTTTGTCAAAGGTTGACCAATGATCAACGGTGTCGTTACGTTGTTTAAAAAACGATAACGACACATCACTTGCCAATCATATCGAAAGATATTATTGGACCTAAAGCGAAAAAAAAAAAAAAATGATGTCAATCATATCGAAAGATATTATTGGATCTAAAGTGAAAGGTCGAAATAAATGATGTCAATCATATCGAAAGATATTATTGGATCTAAAGTGAAAGGTCGAAATAAATGATGTCAATCATATCGAAAGATATTATTGGATCTAAAGTGAAAGGCCAAAATAAATGACGTCAATCATATCGAAAGATATTATTGAATCTAAAGTGGAAAAAAAAAAAAAATGATGTCAATCATATCGAAAGATATTATTGGATCTAAAGTGAAAGGTCGAAATAAATGATGTCAATCATATCGAAAGATATTATTGGATCTTAAGTGAAAGGTCGAAATAAATGATGTCAATCATATCGAAAGATATTATTGGATCTAAAGTGAAAGGCCAAAGTAAATGATGTCAATCATATCGAAAGATATTATTGAATCTAAAGTGAAAAAAAAAAAAAAAAAAAAAAAATGATGTCAATCATATCGAAAGATATTATTGGATCTAAAGTGAAAGGTCGAAATAAATGATGTCAATCATATCGAAAGATATTATTGGATCTAAAGTGAAAGGCCGAAATAAATGATGTCAATCATATCGAAAGATATTATTGGATCATAAATGTGGAAAAAAAAAAAGAAAATGATGTCAATCATATCGAAAGATATTATTGGATCTAAAACAAAATATTTGAACGGTGAACCGTTAATTGATGCCAATTAATCGAAACGAATTATTGGGTCAAAACAAGATGTTTCAGCGATGAATCGTAAATTCATTCATTCAGTTATTTTATTGAATGATAAAAATGAAAAAGTTCCACTTCGATAAATTCGAAGCAATGTGATGCCAAATTAGGTATAAACTTGTTGTTGACATTAAAAAAGTATCATGAAATTTGTTAAGGCTAAATAAGAATCAAATCGAATGCATTTTGTACTGACTATATATTCAAATAAGAAAAAAATAAAGAACCGTTTCCTGAGGTGATAGACTGGGACTCGAGTTAACTGGCAGTCTGGCACTTAACAGGTACTTGAGGGAATTTTGTGCGGCTTGCTAGCTAGAGTTTGTTTATTTAAACATTCCAACGTAAACAGAGCCACACTGAACTCTTGTTATGAATAGAGCTTAATCAGTTTAAATATAAACTCAAATGTTAATTTTATAATTAGCATTTTGATTATTTTAAAAATGTTATAATTATTGCAAGAAGTTAATTTGAATGCAGCTAATGCAACATGCATTGCAATTTAAATGTAAGTAGCATAAGCAAACACTAGAGTCAGCATAACGTTGTCAGAGCCAAAATGCAACAAGTACTTGCCTTATTAAAATTGATACATGAACAAGAGGTATAACCTCTTTTGTCGATATGGCAATACAATCACAAACGTGATAACTAACGGTTTCTGCCGTATTTATGCCAATGTAGAGATGAACACTTTGGCACTTAAAACGTAATGCAGTAAACTGCTCCTGAGTTACAAAGATAATGCTCAGTTACCAATTCCTAGTACAATGAATGAGAACAGAATAAAAGGAGTTTTCTAATGTTATTTCCAAAAACACTACAAAACAAAGGCCAATAAAAGAAAAAGTCCCAACTTTTGTCAAATGACAAAATACAAAATCTCAAAAAAGAAGCTAAAAAGGTCCATTTTTTTAACTCAAAATCCTGTCAAATGACAAGATAATAAAAGCTTAAATAAAAAACTAAAAATGTCCACTTTAGAGACTCAACCTCTTGTCAAATGACAAGATAATAAAAGCTTAAATGAGAAGCTTAAAAGGTCCATTTTTCTAGACTATATTTTTCAAGTCAATGACGATGCAACAATTGATTACAAATTTGCATGTGCAAAGCTTATTGGATGAACAGTTAAGACAGTAAAACTGGCTCTAAATGATTAGTGGTAAAAAATAATAATTTGGGTAAAAGCTGCCATTGACCCTAATGTACCTACTACAAAAGGTTTTGGTCTGAATTCCACTAAAAAAAATAACAAATTTCCAAATTCAAAAAGGTTTATCTAGAGATTTCTATTTTCAAAACAATTCAATCAATTTGGTCAACGAATCTTGTGGATGAAAGCTACCATTTTCGTTAATGTACTAAAACAAACACTTGGTCTGAATGCCACTGAAAATAAACAAATGTTCAATTTCGCAAAATTAAATCTAGAGATCTCTATTTTCAAAACAATTTGACAACCTCATAGTTAAGTCCCAATTCCTGGAATCAAAGGTAAAAACACAATACGAGCTAAAGACATGGAACCCGTAAGTAAAACCATAATCTAGGGTTTCCCCAAGTTTTAAAGCCTGATAATGATATTCTTATAATTTGGACATGCATATAGCCTTAGATAATATATAATACTAAGGTAGTGTTGCTAAGAAAACCACACATGATTATCACTCCTAAATTCCAGACTGCAATATTTTTCTATAAAGTAAAAATCAAAAATGCTTTTGTTCATGCATATTATATGCATATATTGCTTGGCGAAGGAGTGCTAAAACTTATAAACAACAAATGTAATAAAAACGATGAACGAAAAAAGGGAATTGTCAAACGCACGCGTCTGCTACTGCGATTGATCGAATCCAAAATTTGCATCACTTGACTGACGTTTAATTGTGATGCGTTTATAATAATTTAACCGGTTGGTGAAATCGACGGTTAAACACAAACGCTCAAGTACTTGGAAAGTATAAAAGTAATCCAGTTTTCTGGATCAATTTTGTTGGCAAGTGGATCCTTAATTTCACAACTATAAAATCGATCTATAGTTTTGAAACTAAAATATTGTGTCTCTATATTGCCTACCCTTGGCTACAATGACACAAAAGTTTGTATTGCACCCAAGTAGTCGCTGACACCAGTTCTGTTACTTTAGTGACTGTACTGGTTCAGTTCGACAAACAAAAACAATTAATATCACTCATGTGGAAACGAAAGATAGACAGTGTACTGTCAGAGAAAAAAAAATATAACGAGACGATATTAGTCTTTGTACAAAAAAGAAAAAAAAAGAGAAACGAACTCTTAAACTGTTTCTTTGGCCAAATATAATCATGAGTCCAGAGTATTTAAATATGAAATATGTTTAAATCCATTAGGACTACTAATGTAAAATCTAAATATTTTACACAAGGTCGAAATTGTGAAACTTCTAGATAAAACACAATAATAGTGTTATGAAATATATTTCAAAAGCCGTAAATCGTAAAATTATAACATCTAACAACGGCAGATAATTTATGTCATTAATTAGATATTCAAATAACATCCAACAACGGCAGATAATACTGTTAAAAAAAAAAAAAAAAAAAACCTGTAGGCCACATAGGCCGGAAGGTTATCGATCAAGAAGTGATGAGTAAGTATGGAGTTTCTTGTGCATTCTTCTCCATAACAAGCTACTTTCCGAATGCACGGTAGAATCAACTTTTATTCCATGTAAATTTAAATTGTGACATTCAAAAGTGCCGCTTGGTGGCCCAGTTGAAATAAATATCTTTTGTCTTGTCTCAATAAATATCTTTAATGTAATTACACTTGCAAAATAATTATTATTATAAAAAGGAAGAGATGTGGTATCCTATAATAAACGACAGAGCAATACGTGCCTGCGTCTACCTACTTATTAATTATTAAGTTGTCACCCACATCGGTGACAGGACGTATCCATGTGGAGCTCTGTGCTTACTGATAATTTGAGTGTATTATTATAAACCCCAACCCCTAATTAGTGAACACCACAAATAGTATTATGAATCAATAGCGCATGTGTTTCTCAAAATATTTTTTTTGTCACCCATCTGTAATCTGCTACCGTTAGACAAAAGTACGATTTTAACGTTTTTTATTCTTTTTTACCCGACTGCCGAAGGAGGACTCCTTTCCCTTTCCCCCTTTCGCGCCCTTTAAATCGATAACTTTAACCATGGATATCTCCATAACTATAGGGCTCCGAGTGGTTGGTGTGGTACTGAGGGGTAGCCAAAGCTCTACCCTATCCGCGCCAAAAATCAACGGCATATAATCGAAATTTTAACCTTACATTTATACTTTTTGTTGCTTCTTAATTCACACGCCCAATATTGTTTATCCACTGTTATTCGGTTTTTTCATATGTAAATCCATGTACGTCTAATTTTAATCCTCCGCGACTGGTTTTAAATAATTTTAAATATTTTTTCTCTATATTAATAAAGCATTAACACAAACATGCACGTAATGATAATACACCGACATGAACTTAACAATAGACACAACTCAGTACGTTATGTAAGGCATACCCCAAATAATAATCATCACTCAAATTAAAACTATAAATATCATCTTCTACCCACATATATTTTTTATTACACTTGGTAAATGTTTCTTTCTGAGTATGAGTGAAAATATTATGGTAATTATGTTTAGGGATAAAAGCGTTATGATAAAAAACAGTAGGAGTTTAAATATATTTACATTAATGATATTATTAATTACAACTTTCGGAAACACGAGTGTTATGAACATCGCCGGTAGCACTACAAATAGTATGAATGAAAACTTTAGGATGAAAATTTTTAGGAAGAGTGATCATTCGGATTACAAATCGTTAGGAAGAACAATTTCGGGTAAAGAACTTTAGGTGAGCCAATATGGACCCAAGTATGTATGTATGTATGTTTGTTCCTATATGGCGTTCCAGAGACCAAACGCGTTGGCCGATTTTGATGATTCATACGTCAATCGATTCGTCTTAACCCTTCGAGTGTCATAGGCTACATTAAAATTGGACAATAGAAAAATGGCGGATTTTGGGGGCCATATTATGGGGGCCCAAATTTTTTTTTTCTTCCAAGTCCTTCGTGTGGGGTATCAAAATAAAGGGTTTTAAGAGGTGATTTCAAAAATATATAACACTTATATGTTTAAATTATCAAATTTGAAAAAAAACGAACTAAAAAGTTATAGATAAAAAAAACTTAATTAAAAAAATCAAAAAACCCGACTGCTTCAAAAGCGAACTAAAAAGTCGTAAGCAAGGAAATAATCATGCTGTGCAGGCGGAGGATACACCAGATTTTAATCAGCCTGCCCGCGAATATGTATCCTCCGACTGCACAGCATGATTATTTCCTTGTTTACGACTTTTTAGTTCGCTTTTGAAGCAGTCGGGTTTTTTGTTTTTTTTTTAACGTCTTTTCCTTTTCCTCTCAGTTTTCGATCAAGGTAGGATTTTCAGCAAAAATCGAATCGTCAGTAAAGTCTTCCTTTGTCTGTATCTTTTTTTTCTGAACTAAAGTTTTGTAGCCCTTTTTCATTGTGTCTTTGGAAATATTAACCTCGACCTTTCCTCGGTGAGACAAATTTATTAGAGGCAACTTTTATTTCTCCTTTTAGGAATTCTAGATGTTTTGATATGAACTCGTCTGTCCGCATTCTATGAGATTTTGTGCTCATTTGTAATAAAAGCCTTTTAATGTTTTTAAAATAAGCTTCTACATTTGAGGAAGATGGTGTGGTGATGTTAGAATCATAAGTATTTTTCATTATGTTAGACCATAACGGAAACTGCGTCAGTAAACGCGATAAAGTTCCAATAATAGCTGGAAAATAGTATAGGTTCTCATGTTCTCCGATACCCTCAGTATCCAGTGTCACCAATAATTTTTCTGTGTCAATTTTGTTATTAAACCATTTATAGAAATGGCTTTCTGTAGTTTTTTTATATAGTTTGATAGGATGTTCCGATTCTAATACATCATCAAATATCGATTTTTGGTCAACTGTAGGCGTATCAAGTAATTTATCATTATCCACAATTTCTATTTCATTGTCCGAAATCTGAAATTGATCCAGTGACTTTAATCGATTTTTAGCCATAGCACATCTAGAAGGAGTGTTATTTTTATCTAATCCATCATGTTCATTTAAGCAAACTGTAATTATATCTGCCAAAATATCTTTAGCTTTTTCAAAATTTTCACATTTTTTTAACTCTAATAAACATTTAATATAAAAAAACTTT
This sequence comes from Orthosia gothica, assembly GCA_949775005.1. Lineage (NCBI taxonomy): Eukaryota > Metazoa > Arthropoda > Insecta > Lepidoptera > Noctuidae > Orthosia > Orthosia gothica. Next base: position 8,077,697 of record OX459040.1, on the reverse strand, counting down.
ACTCTGCTGTAGACATGTTTAAAACATGACTGATTAAATAATATTTTTACAAACTGACTGGTGTCTATTCTTATGTAACAATCGTCACTACTTTTTGCTTGTTCTAATTTCCTGTACGATTCATCGACATAATCTTTTGTAGATTTATATTTCGTAAATGCTTTTACGCAAGCGCCAATTAGTGCCGATGAATCGTCGACATGGACCTCATCTGGTTTTGGATTGCATTCTTGCCAAGCTTCTAACCATTTGTATTTGTATTTTCGATAGTCTTCATGGCACATACATAAATGAATATGTGTTCAGTTATTACTATTGTTACGAGCTGGGGTTCAGGGATAAATTATTTAAACAGCAGACTTCAATTAATCACTCTTTATTACGGAAACACTTCTTAGACAATTCTATCACTTCGCACTATTTTCCGCTTTGATCGCTCTGTATCGCTTCTCAATCGAAACTGACCCACGACGAACCCGACTGCTCTTTATATAGCTCGGAAGATGTTTCTAGAACGTTCCATACTGTTCTAGGTACTTCGAGAATCTTCCAGAACAATCGACTTTTGAACTCATCGTTCTCGAAGCGACTAGAAACTTCCAGAATATTCGGTTCGAACATTCTGGAAAATTCTACACGACACGAATTTTCGAGAACATTAGTTCCGCTATTCGATACTAGATGGCGCCACTAGTTACTACTTAGTTCTTCTACTCGTCACTAGATGGCGCTGCCCTATCTTGTAACATTGCCTCCTTCTTAGACATGCTCGTCCCGAGCATTGTTAGACCCATGATAACGGGCCAACCGATCCACATGAATGACCTTCGATGCACCTCGTGGTCCCTTTTGAATTCGGTAGGTGACGTCATTGATCTTGGTAACTACGCGATATGGTCCATCCCATTTGGCTTGCAATTTAGGCGATTTTCCTTTGCTGCGTACCGGGTTATGTAACCATACCAGAGATCCTTCATCGAAGCCCTTATTGTTCGCCTTCCGATCGTAGCGAGTCTTCATCCTATAAGACATCTGCTGACCTGTCTGTCTGATGCGCTCATATACATCATTCATCCTATTCCGTAGTTCATTCGCGTAATCTGTTACATTGCGTGGAGAATCAGGTGGGGTACCGGTGATAAGATCTGCAGGTAATCGTAGTTCTCTTCCGAAATTAGCAAAAGCTGGTGTTACTGCTGTACTTTCATGAACAGCACTCCGATATGCCAGGAGAAATGGTTGAATGTGTTTGTCCCAATCCTTCTGTCTGGTTTCCACAACTTTTGCCAGATACCTCTCCAGCGATTGGTTGAATCGTTCAACCATCCCGTCTGATTGCGGATGATAAGCAGTAGTTCTGGTTTTGTGAGCACCCATCACACGACACGTCTCCTTGAACACTTCTGACTCGAAGTTCCGGCCTTGATCACTGTGAATTTCCAAGGGTACCCCAAAGCGACAAAACACTTCGTGAACTAACTTATCAGCCACCGTAACCGCTTCTTGATTGGGGATTGCAAACACTTCCGGCCATTTTGTAAAGTAGTCCATGACGACCACGAAGAACTTGTTCCCGCTTTGGCTTTCCGGAAATGGCCCAGCAACATCTAATGCTATACGTTCCCATGGTGCACCAACATTGTAAACCTTTAGTGCCCCTCTGCTACGAGTTTGTGGTCCTTTCACAGCCGCACAACTTGTGCTTTTGCGGCACCATTCCTCAACGTCCTCTCGGCAATGGATCCAGTAAAATCGTTCTCGGATCTTGATTAAAGTCCTCTTAACTCCCATGTGACCCCCTGAACATCCATTGTGGTAGAGCCTACTGTGCCCAATAACTCTTGGTGATGGAACTGGTTGCTGCGACATCACTCCAGTGAGGCCTAGGAGCACCTGATTTCTTCCATTCAAGGATCGGTTTTAGGTGTCTGTCTTCTTGTTGAGCGCTCTGCAAGGTTGCCTTCCAATCTTCGCTAAGATCCGTCCTCAACATCCTCACAAATGTTACGTGCTCAGCCTCTTGCCTGCTACAGGGCTTACATTGATCGGAACACAACCTACGCGAGAGAGCATCTACATCATCGTGTGGTGTTCTGTTCCCTTCACATAATTGTGGCTCACACACAATTTGCGAGATCGAGTTCCTTGGGGCTCTTTCCTCACCGGTCACCATCCGCCAATTAGTTCTGCCATCTACTGGTTTTCCTGATGCTGGTGACTGACTTCCACAATGGCGACTACTTCGCTTTGGGCAGCTCAACCGGATGTGGCCTCTCTCTCCACAGCTATAGCACCGGGGTGAAGTCACAGCATCCCTTTTGCGGTGAGCTCGATCGTCCTGTCGTACAGCTTCCACTTCCAAAGCGTAGGCTAGGGCGTTCTTGAGGTCCATGAAATGACCTAGCCTTACGGCAGCCCTAACCTCCAGGTCGCGGATCCCATCCGTGAAGGCGTTTACGAGGTTCCCGTTGATCAGCGCAGGTGACGACTGGTAAGCCTTCCGGACCAGTTTTTCCACTTCAAGAGCCCACTGCTGAAGAGTTTCACCAACCCGTTGCGATCGGTCTTTCAGCTGGGCGCGAAACACATGTTCCAGGTGCGCGTCGCCGTATCTAGCTTCCAATGCTTCCAGAAGCTTCTCAAAAGTAAGGTCCTGTCCAAGTGCCTCTAAAACAGTCAAAGCCTGGTCGCGAAGACCCAAGGTTAGAGCAGTCAAAGCCTGTTCTTTGGTCCACCTATTTGATTTCATGACGGCCTCGAACTGTATCTTGTAGGCAGACCATGACGAAGAGCCGTCAAATGGTGGCACTTTAAAACCAACCGGTGAGGGCGCAACTATCGTAGCTGCCACTGCCCCTCCTCCAGATTTGAGCCCACGAACAATCTTTTCTAACTCGGCGATGCGGATCTCCTGCTGCTGGACCTGGTCCTTAAACTCTTTCATCTCCTTACCGATGGCTGTGCGGAGGTCCTTAATCACCAAGAGCTGCTCCTTCTGAAGGCGAGCCTGCTCTTCCTTGTCACGCTGCAGCTGCTCCTCTAAGCGGCACGCCTGCTCCTCCTGACGGCGAGCCTGCTCCACCTGACGGCGAGCCTGCTCCACCTGACGGCGAGCCTGCTCCTCCTTGTCGCGCTGCATCTGCTCCTCCATGCGGCGAGCTTGCTCCTCCTGACGGCGAGCCTGCTCCTCTTGACGGCGAGCCTGCTCCTCTTGACGGCGAGCCTGCTCCTCCTCGTCGCGCTGCATCTGCTCCTCCATGCGGCGAGCTTGCTCCTCCATGCGGCGAGCTTGCTCCTCCTGACGGCGAGCCTGCTCTTGCATGAATGCCATAAGGGCGGCTAAGTCAGGCGACGTCGACGATTGAGCTGGTTCCGCTGCAGCCGCGGAATCTCCATGTCCACCTGATGACGGTGAGGGAGCGTCTCCAATGCGCCTTTGGTCTACGTCTTGCTGGCGCTGACTCCTGGTGCGCATCCCTTCCGTTTCTTCCTTCGGTAGAACCGGCATAATTTATCCCGCACTTCTGACACCAATTTGTTACGAGCTGGGGTTCAGGGATAAATTATTTAAACAGCAGACTTCAATTAATCACTCTTTATTACGGAAACACTTCTTAGACAATTCTATCACTTCGCACTATATTCCGCTTTGATCGCTCTGTATCGCTTCTCAATCGAAACTGACCCACGACGAACCCGACCGCTCTTTATATAGCTCGGAAGATGTTTCTAGAACGTTCCATACTGTTCTAGGTACTTCGAGAATCTTCCAGAACAATCGACTTTTGAACTCATCGTTCTCGAAGCGACTAGAAACTTCCAGAATGTTCGGTTCGAACATTCTGGAAAATTCTACACGACACGAACTTTCGAGAACATTAGTTACGCTATTCGATACTAGATGGCGCCACTAGTTACTACTTAGTTCTTCTACTCGTCACTAGATGGCGCTGCTCTATCTTGTAACACTATTTTATGTGTTGGACCAAATGGTTTAAAAATACTACCGGTGGCATCCAGACTAAGAATTAACTTGCCAGTTTTCTTAAATAGTTTATAATAATTATCTTGGCAAGGATCCCAATAATACACATAAAAAGGATACACTGAAATATGCTTAATAGCTTCTTTATAAGGTGATATTAGTGTCATTAGCCATAATGAAAGAATTTGATTTTGGTCATAATATGAACTCTTGTTTTCCTCGTGTTTTATTTGACGTAGACACCCAACTGTTGGCAGATGAGTAGGCTCAGGATCACCGGAATCCATAACTTTATTAGCCAGTGAGTTGCGGTATGTAATAGCGGCGACATGTTTGAGATCATCAGATATTTCGACTCGTTTCGTAGGCGATAGTTTTATTTTTCTAGCAAAAGTATGAACAAATTTTTCATCATAATTTGCTATAATGCATTTGCATTGGGCAATTTTATCAGAAGGCCAGTTAATTATAAACTTCACTTTAGCTTTACATTGTTTGCAAAATCCAATGCACGTTATTTTATTATTCTTATCAATAGTGTACTGTTTGAATATCCAATTGTGTGCAATGGGATGAACCTCCCAAATTTTTTCACGCATTAGATGAGCCCACTGATGCTTAGGCAAAAGATTTTTCATTCTAAATACAGTCTCTGCACCCTTATTTAATTTAATGCGTTTACTTATTGGTTGCATTCGTTCCCATTGATACGAGTCAATCATAAAATCGTAACATAATGTTTTTTGATCTTTGTATTTATTTTTTAATTGATTCGATTGAATGTGTTTTGGTTCTTGGTAATGACAAACCTCAAGATCATCAGAGTTACCAAATAAATAGTCGAATTTTTTTTTCACAGAAAGGAACAATGCTTGTTTAGTAATTTTATTTGACAGGCTACTTATTTCACTGAACAATGGATCGGTAGATGATGGTAAATCGGACTTATTAGAAAAATACTTTTACATCTCTCATGTTCGGTAAGTAGGTTCTTATTACCTCCAAATGGGGCTTGTAGGTGATTAATTAGCGCTCTAGGGTAATAATGTAGCTAGAAAAACCCTAGGGCGGTAAATAATTAAAAAAAAACACTTCTTTCTTTCAAAAAGTTCGCGTACATCTAACCATCATACTGGCAATAGACATCATGCATTCAGCCCAATGACCAAAGAGGTCGCTTTGCTATTCAGCCTTGTCTTCGTGTGAGTATAATAGTCATCAAGGAGTTTTTTGCGGGATTTTTTCGAGTGAAGTTCAGTGGTCGTTAATATTATTTGCAAATTGATTCCTAGTGGATATTGTGATATAAAATTGGTGCAGTTTTGTGTCTCAACTGTCTACGCAACTGGACAATATGTGAAATCATTGACAGAAGCGATTTCAGGATAGTGGAGCGGAGAATTTTATTGTAGTATTGACTACCTCTGCAAAGCTTACTGGGAAGGCTGACTCGATAGAATTTGCTGCCAAATACTCCAAAAAGTATTAGAATCTGTTACACCCGTATTCTAATGCATACTAAAGAATGTTAAAATAGCACTGAAGATTAGGCGGTATGGTCCAAGACCTTAGCCTGCCCGAGAAGGGCGAACAAAAAAAATAGTCATCAATTTTAAATATCGAACGGTGAAGCTCAATTTCGTTCTTGAAAAATAAATATTTTTTTAAATGTTTTATTCTTGTAGTGCCGGTTTTTTAGGGTTCCGTACCCAAAGGGTAAAAACGGGACCCTATTACTAAGACTCCGCGGTCCGTCTGTCTGTCTGTCTGTCTGTCACCAGGCTGTATCTCATGAACCGTGATAGCTAGACAGTTGGAATTTTCACAGATGATGTATTTCTATTGCCGCTATAACAACAAATACTAAAAACAGAATAAAACTAATATTTAAAGGGGGCTCCCATACAACAAACGTGTTTTTTTGCCGTTTTTTGCAACAATGGTACGGAACCCTTCGTGCGCGAGTCCGACTCGCACTTGGCCGGTTTTTTCTACTTACCTCACAATCGAGATGTAAAGCAGAATAGTTAGCTCGGGTGTAATCATCAATTGCACCCTCGAACTATAGGCGCCCTCGCTGCGCTCGTGCGCCTAAATATCTCGGGCTGCAATTGATGCCTTACAGCCCTTGGCTACTAATCTACTATTTGTATTGCAGAAACGCATTTTTTTGCTCATCTAGTGGCACAGTAAACTTTCTTCCTCTTTTCATTATCACCAAACGTAAATCACAAACTACAGACCGCAGTACAAAATTTCACTAAGACAATATTTTGCTTTTGAAGTGTGGCTCACGTTAAATACTTCTTTTTATGGCTTTTATTCTTTTTGATCGAAATAATCTCTTTATAAATTAGGAGCATAGTAGCCTCATTTTACGGTACCTACGTATCAAATAAGTTAAAATAGTTTTTAGGTATTATATTCATTGAGGTAATAATGTACTACGATTATATTAGGTATTTTAGGAATATAGGTATTTTAGGTATGTTTTATAAACTACTCATAATTTAAGCAGAAAGACGTCCACTGCTGGATATAGGCCTCCCCCAAGCGTCGCCACACTGATCGGTCCTGCGCGTCTCGCAACCAGCGGATCCCCGCAACCTTCACCAGGTCATCGGTCCACCAGGTGGAAGGCCTTCCAACGCAACGTCTTCCGGTTCGTGGTCGCCACTCCAGAACCTTTCTGCCTCATCGGCCATCCGTTCTGCGAGCAATGTGACGCAAGGAAACTCCAAGCATAGCTCTCTCCATTGACCTTTGGGTGACTTTAAGCATTCTGATGAAGCCCATTGTGAGCGACCACGTTTCTGTCCCGTAAGCTATCACTGGCAACACACACTGATCATAGACTTTCGTCTTGAGACACGGTGGTAAAATGGATGAGAAGATACCGCGCAACTTCCCGAACACTGCCCAACCGAGTCGGATTCGATGGTTGACCCCTTTCTCGAACGACCTACCTAACTGTACCATTTGTCCCAGGTAGACATAATCGTCCACAACTTCGAGTCTCCGACTTTGATAGAATTGGGTGCAACATGGGCATTCAACATCACCTTGGTTTTGTCCATTTTTATTTTAAGACCCACTCTTTCGGAATCTACTGTGTTCATCGAGCATTGTGCTGAGGTCCTCCATGGTCTCAGCCATTACCACTCTATCGTCGGCAAACCGAAGGTGAGTGATGTACTCGCCATTGACGTTGATGCCCAGCTCTCTCAGGTCCAGAACCTTGAAGACATCCTCCAGTGCAGCAGAGAACAGTTTCGGAGATATGACGTCTCCCTGTCTTACACCTCGCTGCAGAAGGATAGGTTCCGAAGTCTGATCCTAAAGTCGGACTGACATAGTGGCGTTTTTGTAAAAAAAAACTTCAGCACCTCGATGTACCGGTAGTCGATATGGCACCGTTGGAGAGACTGCAGTAAAGCCCAAGTTTCGATCGAATCGAAGGCTTTCTCGTAGTCCACAAACTCTAAGCAAAGAGACAGGTTATACTCTTCGGTCTTCTGTATAACCTGCCGTAGTGTATGAATGTGGTCTACGGTGCTAAAGCCTTTTCAGAATCCTGCTTGTTCGGTAGGCTGGAAATCGTCAAACCTGCGCGCGATACGATTCGTGATGATTCTTTAAAATCAATTGTAGACATGGCTAAGAAGTGAGATGAGCCTATATTTTTTCAGCCGGGTATTGTCGCCCTACTTAAAGAAGAGTACCACCACACCCCTGCACCAAGCCTGTGGCGTTTTGCCCTCGAGTATGACGGAATCAAACAGCTTCTGAATGGCCTTAAGTACCGGTTTTCCACTTGCCTTCAGGCGTTCGACCGTAATTCCGTCATCACCAGGCGCCTTGTTGTTCTTAAGTTGTTTTAGAGCCATCCTAATCTCGTAGAGGCTGACATTTGGCAAGTCTTCGGTATAGTGTGGGGCCAATCTAGCTCTTAGGTCATTTGCTAGATTCACAACGGGTTTGCTGATTGAAGTGTACAACTGCCCATAGAACCCGTCGATTTCTCTCAGAAGCTCCGGTTTGGCGGATACGATCCTGCCGTCGTCGGTCTTCAGTATCGTACGCTGGCTCTGCTCAATAGCCAGATCTCTCTCTTGTTTAATTTCAAGGTGTTATTGTTTTTAATGCAAAAAAACTCATTTTTCTTTCTTTATTTCTCTTGAAAACACCTTGGAGCCCTTATTCCATTCAATCGCGTCTTTAATACGCTCAGTATTAAAGTGGTGGAGGGCGCTTTTCAAGGGGTTCTCTATTGTGTCACCTTAATTACATCATTTACCTTGTGATCATCGGATTACAAATTATTAGGAAGAACAATTTCGGGTAAAGAACTTTAGGTGAGCCAATATGGACCCGAACTAGAGATTATGTTAATCAAAATTGTGTGATTTTGAACATTATGGTTACTGAAGTTTATATAGCAAACGAGGATAATGATTTTTTAAGAGAAGAAAGAGAGTTCGAGATCTATCTGTTGAGCTGCCGGTAGTTCCACGTCGTCCATCGTCTGAAGACTGCAAGATCATTTCACGCCTCTCTTTCAAGAGCATGAGAGTACGATCGGATAGTTTCTTGTTCCTATTTGCACGACGGGTCTTGAAAAGTTTAGACCCGACCGTATGGACAGTTTCCAAGAACCCATTGTTGTAATCGTCCACGGAGCTACCTAGGCACTCGAAACGAACATCATCGATTCGATCAATTTAATGAACACGTAGAAATAATATTAAATAAAGATTTAACCGGTCAATATGGCGCTTGGAGGTGGCCTATGTCCAGCAGTTGACGTCTTTCGGCTGTTATGATGATAATTAAAGATTAAACGACTAAGATTTGTCGTGTTTCATATTTATGCTTTTATAGGTAGGTATATGCTGCTTGATTAATATTATGTTATATTTTTGTTTGACATTAATAATTTCAAATATCTTAGTCGATTCCGCGTCAATAGATCTAGGGTGGGTGACCCATAACAGTGAACGCCTAGACGATTTGAACAAGACGCTGTCGTGAAAAAAACTGTTACCTTTCCAAAATATTAGGCACTTCTTCTTTAAACTTTAATAAAAGTTTTATTTTTTACTCAATGTATGTACGAACCTTAAACTTAATTTCGTGAAAGTAGCAATTAATAAACAATTATTGATATAACAAACTTTTAGAATGAATTCCGCTTCAATGGGGTGGGTGTCCTATATTTAGAAACGCCTGCACGATTTGAACAAGCAAGTCGCTGTGGTATAAAAAACCGTTGCCTTTCTAAATTATAAGGCACTTCTTCGTACAAATTTTAATAAAAGCTCTATTTTTTTACCTAATGTATGTACGATGCTCAAACTTAAATTCGTGAAAGTAGCAATTAGTAAGCAATTATTGACACAACAAACTTTTAGAAATGCCGCGTCCTTCACGCTGAACACGGAGGTGACCAGCCATCCTGACGTCAGAATGGCTGGTCAAAAAAATATTCATATTTTTCTGAATCAATCATATGTAGCAATTATTGAAGAAATGTAGCAAATATAAGCAATTGTGTAGCAATTCTTGAATATACTTTCAGAGCCGCTTGTCTTAGGCAACCAGCCATTCTGACGCTAACTTCTTTTCGTGTGATGTGCATCCATGTCTAGATGCTGCAGATAGATAAAAATTGCCCTTTGTTCGCATAAGGACAGATTCTCATAAAGACAGATTAGCAGAAGGACAGATTCTCATAAGGACAGTTTCGCATAAAGACAAAGTACAGTTAAGTTGAAAATAATCTAAACTTGAGAGCAATAAAATCGCACACCTTGACTTTTTTTTGTTAAGGCAACAAATAGTAGTTTATGCAATGGTCATATAACAGGGGTTATTAAAACACGAGCGTGGGTTTAGAGTGGGATTAAGACAAATATGTGTAGTAAGTACTGTAAGGACTTACCATTTGAGAAGGCAACCTACTTGCCTATTAAAACACTGGCAATATTTATTACTTGAAAGATGTATGAATTTCGAACAGAATAGCTGTAGATGTTTTTTGTTAATTTTGAATGTGTCAGAATTGGATTGAAGCCGCCCAAAGGCAAGCATATTGTAATATTCTCGATAAATTCATGTAAAATTAAGTTATTTCCATGTTTTACTGCTGCTTACCCTAGCTACCCCTTCACATATTGGTGGAGCATGCCGGGTACGAAATCCCAAAATAAATAAAAATTATAAAAATTCGCGTGTATACGGCGTACAGTATACTTATAAGTATTTTAAAGACATTTCGCGTGTGTGTGGCGATACAGCGCACGAAGCAGTGAACGGAAATAAACAGCGAATGAAATATATGAAAAAGCTAAGTGGTTTTATTATTTAGTATAAATGAACTTATGGAGAGCATGATGGATCATTATTATTCAGTGTAGCTGACTCTGGCTTGGCCACCATCAGGGATTTTAATTTTAATAACACAAATATTTAGTCGCTAATTAGTCGAAATTAGTCGCCAAATATCAGATTTAGTCGGTCACTGGTTCAAAAGTTAGAAGGGTTGTTAGGTGGCCGATCTGGAGTCACTCCCCCCGGCTTGGCCACATTTATATCTCAAAAACTAGGGCACCTAGCGAAGATCTGTTTTCACCCAGATTCAGTCGCCAATTAGTCGAAATTAGTCGCCAAATATCAGAATTAGTCGATCACTGGTTCAAAAGTTAGAAAGGGTTATAGGTGGCCGATCTGGAGTCACTCCCCCCGGCTTGGCCACATTTATATCTCAAAAACTAGGGCACCTAGCGAAGATCTGTTTTCACCCAGATTCAGTCGCCAATTAGTCGAAATTTGCCGCCAAGTCACAGATTTAGTCGGTGTGTAAATAAAAAGATTTTAAAGTAATATTTTTTTCCATACATTGGTACAAGCAAGTACAAAATACTATAAGTAGTTTCTAAACATTACCCATGATGTCTCACGGTGGAATGTTTGTTTCGAAATATAAACCTAAATATAAAGGTATTCTATGTTATTAGATCCAAAAAAAGGAAAGCAGTATGCATTACCTAGAAACATATCTACAATAAATATAATGTCAGTCGCTGGCAGATAGATCGCTGCGCTCCGTTCCATTTATGTTATGGTAAGTAAGAAAGAGATAGATGCGCGTGTATAGATGAACTACATAGAGCGAGTTGCCCGTGACGTAAATTAACGTCAGCCAGTTTACAGTGGAACTTGTTAAGGATAGATACGAACTCGAGTAATATCGGTTTTGTAATAAATTAGTGTGCGTTTTATATATTTTATCTACTCTAATATCGTAATATTTGAATTATAAACTATAAAACGAGTTTATGTTCACATATTTTATCAACACAACACCGAAATTTAAAAATAGAATTTTATTATAACACTTCTTCTCTTAACAAAATAATGCTATAAAACATTTTTTTTAGATACAGGGCAAATCCAAGAAGTTATTATCACCAAGGAGTTTCCATCAATTTTTTTTTTGTAATGGAAAGCTTATGCGGGACGCACCTTTTTTATATTAACTTTTTATAAAGGCACTTGTTATAAAAAGTATTGAATTCCAATTTTTTGTTGTCTTTATCAAAGCCCGCTTTAGCGCATGCGCAGTTAATGCGGTGATGTGCTGGGTTTTGGCGCCATCATACGTTTTGCTGTACTGAATTTTGCTTACTCTTTTGACTTTTTCTTTTATTTAGTAGGTTCAATCCCAATGTATGAGTGTAGATAAAGCAGTGTAAGAAACTGTTAAAACAATGTAAGAAACTAATTTGCTAAAACAGTTGTATGCGACTGTACATCTTGACACCAAATAGACCAAGAGCAAGGTTTAATGTTTTCAAAGAAGATTAAGCAACTCTAACCTAGTAATATAAAACATAAAAATATATATTTAATTGAAAATTTATATCTCTCTGACATTTCTAAGGACTTTAGACCGATATAACTAGATGTATATTACACATATTAATAGAAATATTTTTTTCTAGGCTATTTTTCGTAAACTTTTCGATCTAGCTCTTGGACTATACCTTAAAAGTTGAACTCATTTTATCTTCTAAACTAAGACCCGACTAAATCTGTGACTTGGCGACTAATTTCGACTAATTGGCGACTGAATCTGGGTGAAAACAGATCTTCGCTAGGTGCCCTAGTTTTTGAGATATAAATGTGGCCAAGCCGGGGGGAGTGACTCCAGATCGGCCACTTATAAACCTTTCTAACTTTTGAACCAGTGATCGACTAATTCTGATATTTGGCGACTAATTTCGACTAATTGGCGACTGAATCTGGGTGAAAACAGATCTTCGCTAGGTGCCCTAGTTTTTGAGATATAAATGTGGCCAAGCCGGGGGGAGTGACTCCAGATCGGCCACCTAACAACCCTTCTAACTTTTGAACCAGTGACCGACTAAATCTGATATTTGGCGACTAATTTCGACTAATTAGCGACTAAATATTTGTGTTATTAAAATTAAAATCCCTGATGGTGGCCAAGCCAGAGTCAGCCACACCAGTTTTTTTCATGAATCTGAATAAAAAAATCAGTATTAAAACAAATTACAAGGGGTGTGCGATTTTATTGCTCTCAAGTATATATTTAAATTATTTTTTACGTTACAAACTAAACCAAAACAAAAGTATTTTAATGTACTCAATTCATAATTCAAAATATATGTTTCGTATTTATGAAACGTAGTCACTGTAGGTTTGGTACGGTTAACATTTTGCACGTATCAGTATTCTGAGGCGTTGTAAACACTGTGGCCGATATTTTATCGTTTGCGAACTGCATAAATAATGTTCTCAAATTGACTGTCAACCAAAATATCAGATTTCCTTCTTCGTTTTTCCTTCATAATATAGTAACCACCACGGACTATTTTTAGATCGGCCAGTTTTGCTCCCTCTTTCAAGAGCGTGATGAAATAAAATAAAGGTGGTCTCGTCGTGTCTGTCGTCTCGTCTCATAACTTTAAAAAATAGAAATGTTCCCGAGATGACTATGCCAAATCAATGACAAGTAAATTAGTTTTTATCTAATCTCAAACTAAACAAATATCATATCAAGAATGGTGCATTAAGTACTATTGAATATATTTATGTATGCCTACTACCACAAAGTAAGTACGCGGCGTGCTATTACCTAAGTCCTTTCCAAATAAAATATCTCATTCACATAAATGGGCAACTACAAACTTGTTACAACATTCACAGTAGCTACAACATTATTATTAACACTCTTACCGCCTGGCCATATGTCCTCTGCTCTGGAAAAGTGTACATACGCGTGGCGGTGAGAGTGATAGTGTGCGGAACTGTACCTTTCCTGTCTTTATGCGAAACTGTCCTAATGAGAATCTGTACTTCTGCTAATCTGTCTTTATGAGAATCTGTTCTTATGCGAACAAAGGAAAATTGCTACCTTCTCCACCGCCTCCGTATAATACACAAATGCCTGTTGCGTAGTACTTGTCGCCTTCTACCCCTGGACCATCATATTTCGCTGGTGGTTATCTGCATCAATCGTTTTTCGATTTACGGTTCGACACTCAATACGCACATCATTACTTTCAATAAGGTTTGAACATTTATTTCGCTTTGACTTTACTTGTATGCTTTGGCCGGTTTGGTCCTTAATTCTTATACACTTTGATAATTAAAATACAATATGTCAACTAAACGTTTAATAAAAATAAAAAATAAAATATGTTTCCACAGACAATTCCTTCAAATCTTCAGTTTCAGATTTTTTGTCACCAGGTTTTTTTACTGAAACAGAAAAAGCCCATTAGTTGGAGATCGATGCAGCGTCACTCGCAGGCTCCGGGCAGAGCCTGCATGGGTAACGACAAAAACAACCGGACGACACGTTGCGTTCATACTAAAGTCACTATGAAGGGCGCCTGACTGAGCAGCATACTGCATAAGTAGCTAGGCGCGGGGACAATACTATTATTTTTATAATTAGGCGAAGTAGAATGCACGTCTGCCGCACGTTTGAATTGTGCACTGAATCGCCCTGGTCGGTGGCGAATAACTGCTATAGCTTCTCGTCAATCGCTGTTGATGAAAATACCACAATCGCTATAACTAAAAATGCCTATAATATTTGAGGATGTCAGTCCTTCTCTCGAAAATGTCGTTTTCTTTGGCAGCTGTATGAGCCATGGGCATGACAGATCTTGATTTCAGAGCCCATGCCGGACGCGGACATCTCTTTATAATTTTGAACTTTGAAGCTTTACAATCTGTACGTTAATGAAGCTATTTATAAATTTCAGATTCGAGCCAATAAGGAGGTATTTTATTAAACAAATGAAAGCGTAATGTTTATGCCCTATTTCTTTGTAACCTCCACTTGTTACAGCAGTATTTTATTAGTAAACCAGCTTTTCCCCGCGGCTTCGCTCCCGTGGCTCACCACACAGGACCCGCTTTCAGGATAAAAAAAACTTTGCCTATGTCAATCAAGAATAATGTAACACTCAAGAATTTTCAAAATCAGTTCAGTAGTTTTTGAGTTTATCCAATACAAACAAACTTACAAAAAATATTTTTTCATATATATAATTGATAATATTATATTCCTCTTTATAATATTATATAGTGTAGACTACTACTACAAGTAGCCCAAAAAGTATGTGTTCACCGAAATAAATCCATTAAAATCATCAATTTCATGATATAGTAACTACCTAACAAACTTTAATGATGAATCATACAAACCGAAGCAAGTATTCGTGCGTAGGTTGCCTGGAAGAGACCGCATCATGCGATAAGGCCGCCCATTGTATTAGATTTAAGTTTCTTTTTGTTAATGTATTTTATGGTGTACAATAAAGCATATAATAAATAAATAAATACCCGTGGGTTAATGTGCTTTTATAGAGATACGCGGAACCGGGAGTATCCTTCACTAAAAAAGGAGGATTTCCGAGCAGACGGGTGTTGTGTGTGGTGGACAACTGCCAGATGGTAGTTGTCGTCGGGTGATTTTATAATTATGCACAAATTAAAGTTCAGAGTTTTAAGGTGTTTTTGTAGTTATTATGTGGCGGTATATGGCGCTACAACTTACTTCTGCATGCACGCCTCTTCCATTGCTTTAAGCTCCTCCGGCTTGTACACGCACTTGGTCCCGGGGAAGCCAAGCAGTTCCGCGAGAATGTTGATATCCTGGTACGACGGCTTGGCACGAAGCATCTGTGGGAACAAATGACAACCCTCATTTAGAAGATGCATTTAGAAATTTCTTGTGTAATATTATGCGTTTTGGTATTCGGTATCCGACCGAATGGTCCGCAATATTAGGCCGAATACCGAATAGTATTTACAATCAATGCACATTTTTGTACATAATCCTTACATAAAACTTCTGTACATGACTGTAAAATATCTGTCGTTTCAAGAATCTGCCTAAAAAAGAATCTGCCGTAACAAGAATCTTCCCAAACCAGAATCTGTCCTAAACCGGATAATCCACCGAATATTCGTGGCATCTCTAGTTTTCACTGCCCTGCCGCTACCAAACAAAGAACCTGAAACTTAACCGGCTTGATATTATGTGTATAGTGGGCGATGGGTAGGTAAGCTCACCTCAGCACAAACTTCCTTGCGGTCCTCGATGGACGGCAGGTTCCAGAACACAAAGCCGACGACGATCTCATCCCGCAGGTAGAACAGCATCCCCCGCTTGTAGCGGTTGAAGTACTCCGTACCCCCCCTGCGACACACCAAGCAAACTATTCGAACACTTGTTCCGATAACTGTGCTTGCTTAAAAAAATCACCTCACACAGGGTTCTCGTATGTTCTGACCATTATGTTCTAATTAAAACACTGAACTAAAAGTTTGTTTTGGTGTTATTCTCAAAGTAGTCGGTAATGAAACACCGGCCTCTTCTTGTTTAAATTGACAAAATAAAATGTGTAATGGTTTTTTATGCAACTAAAATCTGGCAACTAAGAGCAGTGGTTGCCCATTGGCAACGGCCGAAATGGTCGTGGGTTCGAACCCAGGCAGGCGCTTTACTTTGTGTACATTATTTCATCACTTCTGCTCTCATAATGGTGAAGGAAAACATTGTGAGGAAACCGGCATACTCCTAGAACCAAAAAATCGAAGACATGTGACATCCACCAACCCGCACCGGGCACGCGTGGTTGATTACGGCCCTTTCCCTCTCACAAAGAGGAGGCCTGAGTCCCAGTATTGGCAACATTAATACGCTTATGATGATGATGACTAAAATCTACTACCTATGCAAAGTTTTACAGGTCCATCAAGTAAACGTTTTAGCAAGCATTAAGTAACTTTTTGGAACAAACTAGCTTTTTACCGCAGAAACTTCTTGATCATTAAAGATGATGCTTTTCATCAGATCATGAATATTCGCTGACAAAAAACTACCTCGTGCTGAAATGCATAAGCAAACAGTATTTGTTTAGTTTTAGCTAAACAAAATTATGAACACCACAAATCACACTCCTATAGATTTCGAAAGTTGAACATTTTGTTTGGATGAAGGCATGGGCGCAGGGCGTGACAAGCCCATTTTGATTAACTACTTCAAGATTACGAGTCACGTATTTGTCGTAGTGATTAGGGCATGTAATTATCGGCAGTTTTTCAATTCCGATATTGATTTCCGATATTAGATCTCAATATCGCAATTCCGATATTAATATCGGAATTGGGTACTTTTGTTAAATATCGCATTTTTTTTTGTTAATTGCACATATTCGGTATAAGGTTGGATTGAGTACAATAAAAAACACATTTATGCCGCGTCATAATAGGATTTTCTATTGTGTCTCTTTAATCACCAGTGACTGGGTAATTGGTCCCATATTTACTTAAATTGCACATTTGTTCCCAAGAAAGAATATAAGTCATATCTTTCTAAAAAAGGATAATGCGAAACAATCCGGAAAATAAATGTTTATCGATCAATCTGAAAGTAGTACCGATAAGTGTAATGAGTAATAACGATTTATAAATCCAGTAAAAGTATCGGTCAATGTGGCGACGCCTCCTGGAGGGCTATGTTCAGCAGTGGAGGTATTTTAGCTGATATCATGATGATGATGAGAGTCGAGAGACAATGTAGTCAAGTAGTGGAAGTTGATTTATCCAATAGATTAGTGATCGGGTACACTAATTTGTTATATTCTATACAAACAGAGATTTAACTTGTTGTTTCCAAGTAAGTACATTATGAATTTGAAATAAAGTTTAACAAGGATAGGTACTCGTTCTGAAAGAGCCCTCTCAAAAGTATGAAAAACTATCTTAGCATTACTCTTAATCATAACAGCCGAAAGACGTCCACTGTTGAACATAAGCTCCCCAAGTTTCGTCACATTGGCCGATCCCGTGCGTCTCAAATCCGTGTTCGTAGTGGCAGCGGAAAAATGTCGTATTTCTTAATTTCAGTTTAGCAGATAATTAGTGTATGACGTCGTGTAATTGTGTATGGTAAGTACAAGTTTGTGTATCCAATCATTGGGGAGCTATTCGATAAAAATTGTTTCCGCTGGAACTACGTCATCCCAGCGGAACTTTTTTTTTCCTATGAACGTATAAGAAAAAAATGCAATCAATAATTAGTGTATAACGAGAGGTAAATGTGTATGTTTAAATGAAATTTGTGTGACATAAAACTGCGGAAATAATCAAGTTTCCGCTGCGCTGACGTTTGGCTATTTGATGAAAATCATATAAAACGGTTTAGTGCAGAGTTTTAATTTTTTACGCACGTTGCTTTTAATTTGTGTGTAATGTTTGTAAAAACAGAATTAGAAAAAAACAAACCGTTCAGAAGATATACACGTAAAAGTATAATAAGGTTAATAGGTCCAATTTCTTAAAATAGGAACTCGAGAGCCTAACTTATTACGTTTATTTGTATCTTGTACGGGTCTACAATGCCTTGCCAAGTTTCATCCAAGTGGTCTTAGTAATTAATGAGCAATGACATAATTTACTACGACTGGACCACTATATCTTTGACATCCGATTGTAGGACTTTTTTATGGCAAAGCTTAATAAAACATGTTCTGGTAATAAGTGTATTAATGCAACAATTCACATGTAAAATTTCAGCTAATTACACTAAATAATTAAAGAGATATAATAAAAATACCAGAACAACCGCAATTCATGGATAAACCGACCAAGTTTGAATGGCTACAAAAAAGCGGCCGTGCAGTATAAAGAGCTACCGTTCTAAAATTGCCAGTGTAACATCGTTATTGTGTTTAATAGTTTCGTACAGGTACGTACACAATAGTTTAGCAGTTAATAAAACAACTGCATTAACTTTGTATTCTAAAAAGTATTTATTAGTTAATGACTAATTAAAATAAAAAAAAAACAATATTATTAATAATAACATATTAAGTAATAATAACAGAGATACAATCCGCAGGCTAGTTTTGTGCCGAGCTTGTGGGCACAGACCTAATCTCCTGACAGAAGTCTTGTCCCTCATCTCCAGCTTGCCTTTATTGGCCGGTCGGAGTGAACACTGCCGGGAACAGAGCTCCCACCTCTCGCTTGCCTTAATTGGCTTGAGTGGAAATTCGCAAGAGCAAACGTACTCAGTGGAAGGAAGTATAATCTTACTGGAGTACTGGATGATGCTGGTAGGTAAAAAATATATTGCCTACTGAAGCCCATATAGGTATAAGTAAATCTTAGGTTTTACAAGTAAATCAATTTTCGGGAGTTGATTGTGAGTAATAAATAAAATAGAAATGGAAGCGCGCGCTCAGAAAACACCTACCTTCTTTAAGTTATTCGCTATTATACCGTTAAGTTTTTAAATTCGTCATTTGAAATGACTACCTTATTATATTTAGAAGCAATTGTTTCCAATGTTTAAGCGCAAGTCGTACTAACTTTGTATAATGTTTTTTTTTATATTATGTGGAAAATGTCGCTGGGTGCACATTTGTTTTTCTTCTTGCTAAACTGTATGTATTGCTTTAGTGTGTAGTCGTTTGTTTTTCCCAAATAAATAAATAAATAAATACTGGTGTTAGTTTTTTTTCTAATTACTATTATTATTTCTATTTCATCAAATTGAACCGTGTAACATCAAAATATTTGTACGCTGGCGATGGAAGCAACAGAATATTAAGGACATAATAATTACCTACAGTAATAACTTTTTGTAATATACTGACAAATAAACACAAACTAAAAGCAACGTGCGTAAAAAATTACAACTCTGCACTAAACCGTTTTATATGATTTTCGTCAAATAGCCAAACGTCAGCGCAGCGGAAACTTGATTATTTCCGCAGTTTTATGTCACACAAATTTCATTTAAACATACACATTTACCTCTCGTTATACACTAATTATTGATTGCATTTTTTTTCTTATACGTTCATAGGAAAAAAAAAGTTCCGCTGGGATGACGTAGTTCCAGCGGAAACAGTTTTTATCGAATAGCTCCCCAATGATTGGATACACAAATTTGTACTTACCATACACAATTACACGACGTCATACACTAACTATCTGCTAAACTGAAATTAAGAAATACGACATTTTTCCGCTGCGACTACGAACACCTCAAATCCATCGGATTCGTAACCTAAGCATTATTCAATGAAAATATCATTGTTATAACGGGTTCTATGAAACTGTGTATTCACTTGTAATCTTAAAGATAAAATGTTTAGCAATCTCGTGACTGTAAATCCATCCTGCATTCTTCAAGACACATATTATTTTTTCATATTATTTTTACATATTGTTTTAAGTTATTTGGAGTTAAACAAGGTTTTTTTCTGATTCCGAGATTCCGATATTAGATCACTCAGTATCGGAATTGGAATATTGGTAATTTCGTTCCGAGATTCCGATATTCATGGCGTAGTAGCGATGGAATAAGGACCTTAACTGTGAATGTGTTTTGACACACATAGTCACAGTTGTCCCAACACTTCATTATTACGTCACGGGATATTAAACTATCATATAATTAGGATCATAGATCTGGGAGCCATACTTATAGATGATAATGTAATATAGACGTATGAATCATATCGCCTTTGATAAAAGATTTTTGACATTTTGTGATAAATAGGATCATAGAAATGGAGCCAACAAATGTCAAAAATCTTTTATCAAAGACGATATAATTCATATATGTTTTTATTATTTATATATTATTTTTATATTCATTCATTTTTTTTTTTCATTAAAATGTGTAATTTTTATTTTTTTGTTATATTTTATCGTGCACCGTTTTTTAAAAATAATTTGGATTTTTTGATTTTTAAATATTGATAAAAATATCGATATTTTTAAAACTTAATTCACGCAGCTCTTACGTCTGATCGACTGTTGAGAGGAGTGCATTCCGAGTATAAAGTCACATGAGTGCAAATGCATTGGTTGTCTTCTATGCAGAATCTAAAGGAAAGTAATCTGTGGTGATCACAGTTTATAAAATTTACTTCTTTTGATAGCAAGTCTTTTTGCCCTTTTCTTTGGGGATTAATCTTTCGACGTCCTCGATCGATTCGCTATCACCACACTCCTTGAACAGGCCCACGATGGGCATGCAGGCGCCTACTTCACCGATAACCTGAGGATAGAGAGTAAAAACATAAAAAAGTAGAGTTAACTGTCGTTATTTAAAATTTAAAAGGAACCAAATTGGCACGGCAGCCGGGACTAGTACATTCATCTGAAACGACTCAGCCAGCCACAGCCAGAAGTACGATTCCATGGTGCAGGGCAAGCCAGAAGCCGGTCATGTTGGCGCCGGCGAAGAGGTGCTCCTGCAGCCTAATTGTGTAAGTAAATTCGGCAAAGGAAACATTCTGTTTCTTTCCCAAAAACGACTTTTCGTATTGCAAAAAGTCGTTTTTGGGAACTTACACAATTAGGCTGCTGTTCACGTGAGGGACACATACCTCCATCTGAAACGAATCGCCCAGCCGCAGCCAGAAGTGTGGCTCCATATTGCAGGGCAGCCAGAAGCCGGTCATGTTGGCGCCGGCGACGTATCCCTGTTCTTCGGCGTTGATGTAGTGCTCTATGCGCAGCCGCGTGTCGCGCCATTGTGAGTAGAAGCTGGCTGCGTCACCCGCCTAGCATACACAACAATAATAATAATAAATGTTTACTAAAAGAAAAACTACAGAAAATCACTTACGTATGTATCTATACTTGATATAATAAAGGACAATAAAGCGGAGGAGTTTGTTGTTTTTTTTTGTTTGTAAGCGCTAAAAAAATCTCCAGAACTACAAGTCGGGTATAAAAAAAATATGTTGTATATGTTAGCCAAATTCGTGGGGAAAGCTATAAGCTTTATAGCATTACGCTAAGGTTCTTGGTTAGCCTTAAATATTGATATTTGTAAAGTAAGTCAGATATAATCTTCCAAGTGAGAGAGAAAGACTGCTCCTCTAACTTTTACGAAATTACAGCTGGAGTGCCACAGGCGTCGGTCTGTTACCACTGTAAAAGCTTGTTCTGAGCTCCTAGACCAGTGACATTCCATCACGAAAGCGTAGCGATAGCGATAAATGTATGGGAATGTAATGTCGCGTGATCAACCCAACTCATTTTGGCATTTCGAGCATCGCTATCGTTGACATAATGGCACGTCTAGGAGCCTCAGCGAAATATTACAGCTAACCAGCTACTTTATATACCTAACGATAAATTGCCGACGTATCTCAAAAAGCTGCAATATTTAAAGGCCAAAGTTCGAATGTCGCCGAAGCTGTGGTTTCAGTCTTGCGATTTGCGGGCGTTTATCGCGAAACCGGAGCACTGACACAGTTAGAAAGGGTCGCAGCAGATTGAGAAGATGGCGGCACGCCTTGTTTGCCTTCCTCGAGGACTGGAGAGGTGAAACACCGAAAGAAATGGAAGGAATGGGGGGGCTTTGAAATTTGGAAAGTTGATTAAATTTCCATTCACATAGTACCTATGAGTCGATGGCATTTTATTTTTAACTAGTAAGTAGTTATACAAGAGGTAAAATGACGCTGATACGGGCTGTGTCGGTGTGATTCCGTAGCCGACAGGCAACGTGTCGCCGCAACGCTACTGGTTTCTGTGTATCTTTATGTAACTAGCTTTCGGTAGCTAGCGTTGCGTTGCCTGCCTAGAAATAAATAGAAACCAGTAGGATCGCAGCGTCACTGCTCGACTATCGACGGACTCAAACGCGTAAGCGATCTTGCCGCGAATTTCCAGAGTTGCAGTGTCAGGGATACGGACCCCTGTCTGGGTCGCGGACAAATTTGAAAGACAGTTACCGCGGCTCTGGCACAATCAACTTGGGACAATCCCACCGCACTATTCCCAAACCACTGCAACTCCTGAAAGCCAGTATATACAGTGGCGACCACCAGAAAAGCGCCGAGGCAATGAAGCTCGACGAAGTCCCGGAGAATCAATTTAACTGGGTGTGTTACGTCACTTAGAAAAGTGTTACATCGAAGAACACGTCCCCGTAAGTTTACTAATACGAAACACTTCACAACGAATGCACGCTACCACGAAAAACTTAACACCGTAGCCATGCGATCTCGAATAACCAAATCTCTAATTTCACCAATTCGAATCACTTAGCAACAAATGCACGCTTCTACGAAAAACTTATAGCCGAAGCCACGCGACCACGCTTAACCAAACCCCTAACGAAAATCCTAACAAAACCACTTTTTAATAAAAAAAATCTTTATTCATTTAACAATCAACAAAATCAAACATTTTGAGAAAAAAAAACAAAATCTATACTTAATATATATTGAGCTAATATATTGAGCTATTTACCGACCCGATGTTAGGCGGAAACAATGGAGGCACTTTTTACAAATTTGTCTTTAATGTTATTAGGTTTTGAGTAGTCCTCTTTTTATAATATGTGGAAAACCAATCAGTGACTTTCACTGCATCCTTGGGTAATACTTTTTCTTTTAGTATTTCAAAAGCCTCAGGTATCTCATCTTGTTTTAAAAAGGCTAATACGGCAAAAACATTGTTTGGAAAGACCAGCAGATTGTAAATGTTTACAAATACTTTGAGCCAGATGGAAGTAACAACACTTGTGCTTACTTTCAGGAAACACTTGCTTTACCACATTTTTTTTAATATCCTGTAGGCTCGCGCTTGACCACTATCTCACCTGATGCTAAGCGATGATGTGGTCGACGGTGAAACACGCTTGCCTAGAAATAACCTATTCACTCTTGACTTAAAGACCCCTAGATTGTAGTTATCGGGAAACACAGACTCCGGCAGGGAATTCCACTCCTTAGCTGTACGCATAATATAAGTGTTCCCAAAAGGTTTTGTGCGTATGGGTGGGATGTCTACCATGTATCGATGGCGCATCGCCGTACGTCTGGTAATCCGATGATGAAACGGGCTAGGTGGAATTAGATCGTGCAATTCCATCGCTCGCTCCCCGAAATGTAACCGATATAAAATCGACAGGCTGGCAACTCGGCGACGGTGTTCAAGACTCTGGAGCTTTGACTTGACCAGCGCCTCATCGCCGATGAGCCTCTTGGCCCACTTTTCGATCGACTCTAGTGCGTCTAGCTGGAATTTGGCTGATCCGTCCCAGAGATGAGAACAATACTCCATGCATTATCGAACTTGCGCATGATACAAATTGAGGAGCTGTTCCGGCGAGAAGTACCTTATCACCTTTGCAAGGATCGCCAGCTTTTTGGCAGCCAGCTGAGCCTTTGCCTCAATGTATGGGCCGAAATTGAGAGGTCAACGTTACGCCAAGAAGCTCAAGATGGTTCGTTATTGGCACGGTCACATCTCGGAAAGTTGGAGCGGATTGAAATTGGCTCTTTTTAGCGGAAAAAAAAACGACGTTATTGACGCCTTCTCGAAGTCAGTAATTACTATATTAGGTTGCAAATTGGTTCCAAATTGAGATGCTCGAACTACCCTACCTACCCTACAAACAAACAAACTCTTCAGCTTTATAATATTCAGTATAGATTTCGTTTTTTTTCTCAAATGTTTGATTTTGTTGATTGTTAAATGAATATTTTTTTAGGGTTCCGTACCCAAAGGGTAAAAACGGCACCCTATTACTGAGACTCCGCGGTCCGTCTGTCTGTCTGTCTGTCTGTCTGTCTGTCTGTCTGTCTGTCTGTCACCAGGCTGTATCTCATGAACCGTGATAGCTAGACAGTTGAAATTTTCACAGATGATGTATATCTGTTGCCGCTACAACAACAAATACTAAAAACAAAAGAAAATACATATTTAAGGGGGGCTCCCATACAACAAACGTGTTTTTTTTGCACTTTTTTACGAATATGGTACGGAACCCTTCGTGCGCGAGTCCGACTCGCACTTGTTTTGAGAATTTTTTAAATTAAAAAGTGGTTTTTATTAGGATTTCCCTAAATTAATTGGCGTCTTTCGTTAGGGGTTTGGTTAAGCGTGGTCGCGTGGCTTCGGCTATAAGTTTTTCGTAGAAGCGTGCATTTGTTGTTAAGTGATTCGAATTGGTGAAATTAGAGATTTGGTTATTCGAGATCGCATGGCTACGGTGTTAAGTTTTTCGTGGTAGCGTGCATTCGTTGTGGAGTGTTTCGTATTAGTAAACTTACGGTGACGTGTTATTCGATGTAACACTTTTCTAAGTGACGTAACACACCCAATTTAACTGTCTTGGATACCGCAACGAAATTACTCAGAAAAGAATAACAGAGGAGCGGGAAAAAAGCAACAAGCAACTGAAGGAGTGGGTTTTAGTCAGTAAAAGTCTGACACCACCTACCTCTTCATCCAGAGCGGGAGAAGTCATTGGCTTATTAACAAAACAAAAATAAGGGTTACGGAGCCGCTCTGCTCGGCATTACAGTTTTAGGCGCCTTATTGACCAGCACGGCGCGTTTTCGTTTATGTACCGGATCTGTAAACATTTTTTACCGAGAGCCACTTCTTGACTGGCTCGTTTTGAGTGTGGTATCGTTTCGTTTTGTTTGCTACGGTGTTTGCCATTGATTATCGCGACCTGCGCAGCGTGTGAGTAAACGAAGTGCTAGGGCGCGCGGAAGTCGGGCGACTGGCTCGGTACACAGACGCGTGTATGCGCTCAGTACAGAATCTGTACCGATTCGACCAAGTGAGGAAGCTCTCAATTAATAACATGCTCTCGGTAAAAAAAATGTACAGAAACGAAAACTCACCGAGCCGGCAAGAAAGGCGCCAGGATAGCGACATGCAGTACTTACAATGTAGAGGTGTGTCCTAGCTTCGAGCTCCGTATTGACGAGGTACCCACCATTGACATGGTCTCGCTCTAAAGTTGAGTCTTCAGCGATGTCAACTCGCGGTTCCGCTCCTAAAGCGAAGAACGCCTGGAATGTCCGACATAACAAGTAAATAAATACTACTACACACAAAGTATCTTACATCGGTGAAAGAAAATCGCCAGCTCTTTTCGAGCAGGTGTGGTTATTAATGCTTATTTCTTCCCTGATAAAAACAGGCCTTTGCCATGCAGAAGGACAGCAACAGGCTGGTATTATAAAAAAAAACTTTTTAAGAAATAAAATACTACCGAAAAAAAAAACTAGGAAGTGAAAAAAAAACTTTTTTTTAGAAGTCTGTGTCCATAACGAAAATCATTGGTATCTACCAAAGAGACCGACTTCCAAAAAGAAACTTATTTTTCTCCACCGACTTCCAAAAAGAAACTTATTTTTCTCTTTGTATTTTTTTATTTGGAAGTCAGTAGTATTTTTTTGTTAAGAAGTTTTTTTATTTTTCACTTTTTAGTTGTACCTAATAGGCAAGTTCTTTAGTAAGACACCTATAATGCCAGAAAAGATTACCCGAGCCCCGAATATCATGAAACTTGAACATAACCCGTGAAATGAGGGTGTACCAAGGTGAACTGTATACATCTGCATACCCCTTCAGAGCGTACTGGCGAGATGTTATGTTATGAAATGTTTTTTCCCTGAAATATATCCCAATAATAAACAGACATGCGATTGCAGCAATCCCAAGAGATTTGCCGTCATTTATTGAAGAGTTCTATTGTATATCTCCGAAGTCCTTCATCAGATCTTTACCAAATTAAAATAGGGCCAATTCCGGAACATACTCTTTCAAATAAAAAAATATTTTTTTAATTTTACTTAAAGGAAACATTCCTTTATTTTTTAAAAGGAACAAAACTGCATTTACAGATTTCTCGGCAAGCTTACCTTAACCAGCAATAGAACTAGCTAAAAATTAAAAAATAAACTCTCGAATAGTAACGAAACGATTTAATAATTATCGACGGGACCCAAATTAAATGCCAGTCAAGTAATGCGTTTGGCTGTTGAAAAGTTATTCAACCAATCACAGTAGCTAACAACGGGCGTTTTACAATTGATCACATTTATTTAGCGTTTTTTTATTTCAGGATCTAGGCCTAAACAAGTAAAATTTCAAAATTTTTGTATACTACTAAACAAGTAAAATTTTAAAAATTTTTGTATATTACTAAACAAGTAAAATTTCAAAATTTAAAAAAACCCCAACACTATGACACGATATCTTGCGAAAACACCCCGATTCAAACAGTAAAACGCCCATAACTTTGAACGGCTGAACCGATTTTATTCAAGCATAGCTAACACTCTCGACAAAATCACCATTCAAACAAAAAAACTAAATCAAAATCGGCTCATTCGTTTATTTAGTGCTATAATGCCACAGACTGACACACAGATACACAGCAACACACGTGAAACGTATAACACCCCTCTTTTTCCGGCGGGGGTTTAAAAGGATTTAAGTAATTAATTGCATGGGATGTTTAGTACGTAAACATTTTAATAAAAAGTTCCGTCAATTTACCACACGAAATACAATATATATTTTGTTTTATTTTATTTTTATGAGTTTGATAAATTAAAACGTAAACCAGCATTAAAGGTTTTAAAAAGAGTAAAAAAAAAAAAAACAATTACATAATCTGTGACCAGGGACTTTCCATTTGATAAAGTCATTTCGAGTCGTCCATCTTTTGTTTCAAACACATCGTACACTTGAGCTGAAATCAAATCAAAATAATTTATTTGCATAATAAAAGAAAAAAAAAATGCTTTTTTGGTAAACTTTTTTCAGCAGTCTCGGAAAAATATGACGGCGGGCTTATTACGTAAGGAACAGCAATAATTGTACAATTATTGCGCGATCAATTTAGTGACCTGGCTACTGAGGCCTTTAAGCCAAGTCTTTTTTTTTGACAGTTACTTTTAACAGAAGCTATTTTATCTGTCCGATGATTTATAAAATGTATCGTTTGATGAATTAACCAGCTTATGAAAGAGCAACACTTCGTGGAGGCTGTTTTTTACACTGTTTTTACAATAGTCAATTTGATTACTATTTAGCTCCAATATTCCGATAAATTAATTTTCGCAGATGTAAAGAATTTGTGTTAAGTACATATGGCAGTGAAAATTTGATATTTGCATTTTATTTATTTATTATTTATTTAACCATTTATGCACACACACATAATATACAAACAAGAAGAAGAAACAGAAAAATAGGTACATTTACATGTATGTCAATGTGTAAAATCAATTAAAATTTCTTCGAATTGTCGATTGTTTTAAAAATTGAATCGACAACGCATTAGAACATCACTTAGTAGACTACATTATCTCGTATTTGAGCTATGAAACATAAAAAAGATTTTTCAAATTTAATTTAGACATTGGCAGATTAGTCGACATCGGTGTTTGCCATATAAAAAAAATATATAATAGAAGATACTTATTGCGGACTTATCACATTCTCATGTGTTTGTAAGCATTTAGTAGTAAACATATAAGCTTCGCCGAGGTAGCCAACACAGATTTTTTTTATACTGTATATAAAAAAATCCTCCACTTTACCGTGATCACTTCTGTTTCAATGATTCAACAAATAGTCCAGTTGCGTAGACATTAGAGACTCAAAACAACACCAATTTGTCATTTACATTTACAATATTCACTAGGAATTTGTTATTTCAATATTTATTCTTATATTATTATTCTAATTTGCGGATAATTAAAGTAGCCACAAAATAACATACGAAAAAAGCCGCCAAAAACTCAAAAACTTCTGTAACTACTCAGCCATCAGCGAGCGATTAGCAATCGACCAACAACAAGGGAAAAAGTAATCGCAATTTGACAGCCACATTTGCTCGCCGATCGCTGTCGCTCTGCTGTCAAAAACCATACGTAATACGAAATTAACGCGATCACCTTGCGATAAATGCACATTTCAGTTAATAGATTTTTATTGTTAGCAGTGCTGTCGTAAAAGTATTATGGTGTGGCTATAGCTCATATATAATGCGGATTTGCGATTGAAGAGCAATTATTTCGCAAAAATATGCCTTCCAATTTTTTGACGTAAAGCGATATTCGCGCGATGATTGTACAATCTCTGCGCAAATATTGTTAATTGCTGTTTCATACGTAATAAGCCTGCGGGTCATTCGATTCGGAATAGCAGAAGATAAGATAAGATATAATATATTTATTTTGTAAAACATGAGTACAGTATAAAGGTCTTATATTAATATTATTTTATCTATATTATTATATTTATCTATATCGGAGGAAGGTAAATGATTAATAGTTGGGAACGATGAAATATCGCTTGTAAAGTTATTAATTCAGTTTTATTTAATTGGCAACATTTAGCTTCTGATTCAAATTTCAATTAGATTTTATTCGATTGGCAACACTGAGTTTTCTCCAATGTCCAATGCTAGGGAAGGATTTGAATCCTAGAGTAAGGTGACAGACAATTTGGAGGGAAGGCGCGCGGCAGCGCGGAGTTGACTTGAGTAGAGAGAACTGGAGCGGGACGTATGGCGATTACGTGTGATAAGTGGCATGATTGGTGCCGGTGGAGTTGCGTCTAAAAGTATCAGTGAATAGTAAAAGTGATTTCAAATTGGGGCGCGTCAACTTGCTTCTAGAATTGGACAATGGAATATCTCTAAAACGGCATAAGTTACCTGCCTCGTGCATGCATAACCCACGATAAGCCCACAGGACCGAGGGTATATGGAAGGAAGCCCTCGTGTTTCCGACATCAGAAGTTTGAACCAATGCACGCACAAGGCGATGATGGATCAAATGAGACGAGTAATGGCTGGCGCGCTACAAAATGGCATGGAAGTACCTACCTAATGGAGATGTTTTACAACTCGCCGGCTACTAGAGACAGGAATATCATGTTGCCCGAATTCAACCGAATAGTGTGGCCTATCCTAGAAAATATGCGAAGTCGGGTTGCAGATAATGTTAATGATGACATGGATGCCCAATCCTGACTAGATACCTACTGGGCAAACAACTGTGGTGTACAGATGTACAGGGAAGTATAAACTTGAGTATTCTGACAATAATTAGTACCTATCTAATGCCTTGTGAAGTTTAGCCACAATACCTATTGTTTTTCTTGTTATAAAGTGGCTAAAATTTAAAATAAATTTCTATTTTCGTTATGATGCTAAAAGAAACTTAGCCAGTTTCATACTGTCAGCGGAACTCGCATGAGAATAAGACGACTTGTGTAAATACAGTGCAAGAGAGTAAACATCCTTAAGCTACAACTTGATTCAACAAAACATTACGCTTGTGTGAAAACTTGCTCATAGACATGAATTTTTCAGGCATTCGTACAATATGCAACAAATAGCATGGACGTCTGAGCCCTTCAACATGGCTGCTGTGGATACCACAAGACCTGTTGTGACCAGCTGTGTGTGGTGATACAAGTGCGGAGCTCAGGTTCCATTTCAAAAGGCAACATAACCCGCAGCCTACAGCGCTATGAAAGAGGAAATCTAGTGGTGTTATACATGCCACTGCGGTGATCAATCCATTTAATATTTTCTGGTAGCATCTAGGAGTCTGGACTTGTGCATGTGAGCATGGTCGGCACTGCTGCCTGACCCATCCGGGAGTACAGGCTTAAGGTATGTTACTTTGATTGATCTGCATTCAACAATTGCTGCATCTGCATTCAGCTGTACATTTTTGTGGCAGCTGAAGTATGTATTGGGTTTGGATTTACCGAAGTTTTACAATTAATTCTTGCATTCATTGCAATCTATAACTATTGCATTATTTTGTTTCATGGAAATGTGTCATGTAAGTTACAAAAAAAAGAGTAAAAAAAAAAATATTCAAACAGCGCTATATGTGTTATGGTGTTGATACTGTATGTTTCTTTCAATAATCATCGAAAGATTCGGGACCCCATTAGCTGTAATATGCTGCTTGAAATAACTTATTGAATAGGTGCATGAATTTTTTTATGATCAATTAAAAAATGAACAAATCATTTTTACATGGACAGAATGAGAAGTCAGTCCATGTCACGCCATCTATTGATATCCTTGCTTTGTTCGAGCTTTGAAATATTTTGTTTCATCAAGTATTTAATCTTTTTTATTCACCAACAAAATAAACAACAAAACGATTTTCGCAATTTTATGTTTCTAATGTACTCGGAGCATTGGAACGTGGGGACGAAACGCAAAGAAATGAGATTGCATTACATTATTATGTTGTTAGAACAATTAACGTAGTTTTATTTTCTCTATGAGAACAATAATACACGGTTTTGTGACCACTAGAGCTGTCATAAGCATAAGATAATAAATAGGTTGTTAGTGTACTGACAATCGAGAAGTAAAGATATTAGCAATCCGTATTTTTTTTATATGTTTGAACACTAGGAATTTTAGCCATGCATTTTTCATTAATAGGTGTCACTTCAGATTATCCGTAAATATTACTATCACTGAGTTTGTTGTTGATTTGATCTCCAAGGGAATTTGTGAATATGCTATTCCTTGGAAACAACATACTTTCTAACTGTTCGCGTTGGCATTTTCAATACAAGTTTGAATCCAGTTACGGAACGCAAAAAGAAAAATCGTAATAATAGTCGATCTTTAGCATCTTTGACTGATTGGGGTTGTTTTTACAACTAAATTAAAGTATCAGGTATAAGGCAACAATATTTATTTTGTTTACGTTGAATTCACTTATGTTTGTGATATACATTCAATTATTTTTAAATGATATTTTGGTTCATGTCAAAACAGAAAAATCTTATCTCGATTTTCTAGGGTGAAATATCGATTCGCTGAATTGATTCAGTACTGGATATCGATTAAAAAAAAAAAAAAAAAAAAACCTTAAAATCGATTCGTCGATTAATCGGTAACAGAACGTCATCCCTTGCTCATCTCTATAAGACATAAAGACAGTGACAAGTTAGTGTCAACATTCGAAAAAGTTTGATGATACAAAACAAATAACTTTGATATGATTTTTAACTTAAAAGTTACTAGATAAAGACTAGATTATTAATAAATCGTTACAAAGTGTGAGTCACTGTGAGGATTAGACTTTTAACTTTCGCATTGTTGCAAAGACATGCAATAACTTTCAGTTAAGAGCTATGAAATCAAGATTATTTTCAAACCGGTGTTAAAGTTTAGTGAAATAGTTTGTTGTTCGACTCGATATGCAATCATACAACCTGCAAACATCACGAGGATTAACGTTACTATAGCCTAGACAGTTGGCGTTTAGTTTTGTTGCTACCAATGGTTGAATTCAGGTAAAGTTAATGTCTAGTTGTTATATATCGCATTGTAGAGAACTAACCAACTGATAACATCTCATTCTAATGATACCTACAAATAAAAATGATTTAAATTGACTACGGTGAATGACAAGTGCAACTAGACATTTAGATGGTGTCGAGAAGACGTGTTCAGGTATTATGAGATGCTCGAGAGCCAATAACTGTTCCAAGTCGTGGCTGAGGATGAGATAGATGTTCAATTGGCAACATTTTAATTCACATAGAACGGTTTCTCAGTTTCGTGGCTCAGAGAGATGACGGAGTCAAGAGATTATTCGGCGTTTAAGTTGTGCATTCTGTGTAGCAAATGTATTCGCTAAGTTATTGTGAATTGTAGACCACGGATGAGATCTTGGGTTCTATTTGATATACTTGGTACATGGGTTTTTGTTTTTTTGGAGGAGACTAAGAATGGTTTCCTTGTTCTGTGTTGTTCAACGATGCTTGGCCTCGGTAATCTTGAACATTGTTCAAAAATTTTAATAATTGTAACATCTCTTTAAAATAAAGGTATTTGTGAATTGTGTGGTGTCATGTAGGAAGTCTAGTACCTACCTAACTTAAATAATAAGTTTGGAATTTAAAGTATACTGTCAGTAATGGCTGTGCTAACTTGTTGAATAGTTGAATAGTCTGTGCTGGTCATTGTGAACATACCTAACGTTATTTTGTGTTATTTCATTCAAGTTGGATAAGATAATGTTAACACAGGTGTAAAGTCGGTGATGTGCGGTGCATGATTCAATTTTTAGTTTGCAAAAATTGGTAATGTTTGGTGTTTGTAGTTATTATACCTATCGTACTGAGAGTTGGGTATGAAATCATGAACATAGAATAGAGTTCTTGTGTATGCTTTTGGCTGTGTATGAAATCCTGAATGTGAAGTTGCCGTTGTATTCAGAATAAAGATTGATACTGAGAGTAAAGATTGAAATAACAAATTTCATTTTGGTTTAAAGGTGCTGTTTGGAAGTGAATTGGAATTCTGAATGGTGGCAATTATGTGTTGAATTAAAAGCTTTGTTTGGTTCATGATGAGTTAGAGAAAATCTGAAAGATCAAGTACCCATTGACGTAACTTAATTTACTATGGTGAAGACTGATTCAAATCAATCTAGCAATGGTGAGGTCGTGTGCATGGTCAAAGGACTGACTGTGCGGTGAAGAGTAGTCACTGCGGTGACTGCTGTAGCCTTTGATAGGCTGGTGAGTGGTCAGAGATGACTGCTGTAGCCTAAGATAGGCTGGTGAGTGGTCAGAGATGACTGCTGTAGCCTAAGAACGGCTGGTGAGTGGTCAGAGATGACTGCTGTAGCCTAAGATAGGCTGGTGAGTGGTCAGAGATGACTGCTGTAGCCTAAAGTGGGCTGGTGAGTGGTCAAAAGATGACTGCTGTAACCGAGATGGGTTACGAGGCCTGGTCAGGATGACTATGGTTGCAGGATGGTCACAGGGTTGACCATCAGGAGGCACAGCAATTGCTGTGGGACCAAGAAACATTGCTGGATATGTATGGGGGGGAGCCTAGTCCCTCTGGGGCTTCGGTGACCTGTTGTTTAATGTATGTAGCATGGGTATCTGGCAGTCTTGTTGCTTCGAGAGGACCGGTTGTCTGGGGGAGCCTGGTCCCTCTGGGGCTTTGGTGACCTGTTGTCTGGGGGGAGCCTAGTCTCTCTGGGGCTTTGGTGACCTGTTGTGTGTCTGGGGGAGCCTGGTCCCTCTGGGGCCTCGGTGACCCGTTGTTTGGTGTATGTGGCATGGTATGTTGTGTTGGGCGTTTGAGTGGTTTCTGGCACACTTAGTGCTTCGAGACCGACTTGACGTCTGTTGGGAACCTGGTACCTCTGGTGCTTCGGTAACCGTTTAGAATGTGTTAGTGTTAATATGGTTGTCTAAACGGTGAGGTATCTGTTTCGAGAGTACGACGATGGTTGTGTACGGTGTACGGTGTGGAGACCTAGATTTACATGGAGAAAACAAATGAACAGTGTGAAAGCTATGAGAATTATGTTTTCATGAGTAAAGAAGTACTTGATTTTTGTTGTAGGCTGGTAATATAAGGTGTTGATTGAAGGTTTCACGTGGAAGATGTCACGACCACGTAATTTTTTTTTATTTGGTCAGGAGCGGCCGAACTTAACCTATTAGGTACTTAATTTTTTTTTTGTTCTCTTGGTTTTTGTTTTTCATCACAATTGAGTAACGATGTTGTTCATCGCTCTACATCAAACGTGGGACCGTTTGAATGTCAAGATGGCCGTATCGGAGGAAGGTTAATGATTAATAGTTGGGAACGATGAAATATCGCTTGTAAAGTTATTAATTCAGTTTTATTTAATTGGCAACATTTAGCTTCTGATTCAAATTTCAATTAGATTTTATTCGATTGGCAACACTGAGTTTTCTCCAATGTCCAATGCTAGGGAAGGATTTGAATCCTAGAGTAAGGTGACAGACAATTTGGAGGGAAGGCGCGCGGCAGCGCGGAGTTGACTTGAGTAGAGAGAACTGGAGCGGGACGTATGGCGATTACGTGTGATAAGTGGCATGATTGGTGCCGGTGGAGTTGCGTCTAAAAGTATCAGTGAATAGTAAAAGTGATTTCAAATTGGGGCGCGTCAACTTGCTTCTAGAATTGGACAATGGAATATCTCTAAAACGGCATAAGTTACCTGCCTCGTGCATGCATAACCCACGATAAGCCCACAGGACCGAGGGTATATGGAAGGAAGCCCTCGTGTTTCCGACATCTATATTATCTTATATTATTTTTATTTATTTTTATTATTAATATGTTGTAGATGATTTATGAAAAAATTAAGTTCCGCTCGCAAAAATTGCAAAAGTTAGAATCAATTTACTGAATAATAAAAAACCGGCCAAGTGCGAGTCGCACTCGCGCATGAAGCGTTTCGTACCATTATCGCAAAAACGGTAAAACAATCACGTTTGCTGTATGGGAGCCCCACTTAAATATTTATTTTATTCTGTTTTTAGTATTTGTTGTTAGCGGCAACAGAAATACATCATCTGTGAAAATTTCAACTGTCTAGCTATCACGGTTCATGACATACAGCCTGGTGACAGACAGACAGAAAGACAGACAGACAGACAGGCGGACCGCAGAGTCTCAGTAATAGGGTCCCGTTTTTACCCTTTGGGTACGGAACCCTAAAAAAGGGGGTTTGGTGTTTTGCAAATATCTCAAAAACTAATTAAAATGTTTTGAAATCTGAAAATAGATAAAAAAAATAAGGAAATTTAATAAATAAAAAAATCCAACTGCTTAAGACGCGAACTTAAAAGACGAAAAACAAGAAGAAAATCTTGCTACGCAGTATGATACAAAGATTTTGGTCAGCCAGCTCACAAATACGTATCCTCCAACTGCACAGCACGATTTTATTCTTGTTTACATCTTTTTAGTTCGCTACTTAAGCATTCGGGATTTAGATTTTTTTAATTTACTTTTTTTATTTACAACTTTTTAGTTATTTTTTTTTCGAATGAATTAAAACATATAAGTAGTATATATTTTTCTAATTAACTCTATAAACCCTTCAATACACCACTCGATGGATTTGGAAGAAAAATAACTGGGACTCCCACAATATAAATCCAGCATGTATCACAACTGATTGGGGTATCCAGTTGAGATAGAATTAATAGATCCCCAGGGCCCTCTCAACTGAGGGAACCGAGTTAACGATATCTATTCACATAGCGATCGATCATCAGATATTTAAACATGCTAATTACACGAAGTAACCGCCAGATAACAAAAAAATAAAATTCGTTAACACCTGTTTACCAATGTATTCCAATATTTCTAAACGATACGAAAGAAATGCTAAGGCGCTAATGCTAAGGCTAAGGTAATGCTAATGCTAAGGTGTCGCTAACACGACCAAATCAAACGTATCGCGGTAAGGGGCGTGTGAGTGAGTTAATCTATTTAAATAAAAGAAAGTCGTGTTAGTTACACTATTTATAACTCAAGAACGGCTGAATCGATTTGGCTGAAAATTGGTGGGGAGATAGCTTAGAACCAGGAGACGGACATAGGATAGTAGGGTAGGGTCCCTTAGGTAGGGTAGTGTAGGGTAGTGTAGTGTAGGGTCGGGTAGGTTAGGGTAGGGTAGGGTAGGGTAGTGTAGGGTAGGGTAGTGTAGGGTCGGGTAGGGTAGGGTAGTGTATGGTCGGGTAGGGTAGGGTAGGATAGTGTAGGGTAGTGTAGGGTCGGGTAGGGTAGGGTAGGGTAGGGTAGATAAATGTTTGGTCTTTTTATGGCAAAACAAAGTTTGCCGGGTCAGCTAGTATCTCATAAACGCGTGGACCAAAATTATCAAAATATCACCATAAACAAAAATCATGTTTCCAAGTAAGTAAAAGTCGGATCAAGGACTTTTATATTTTTATTATCTGGCGGAGACTGTAAACAGTTCAAGGATTTTATTAATTAAGGCCCTTTTAGTTGTTTTGTTACAATATAGGTAAGATCATGCGCACAGACGCAATGCGATGCTTCACGCACTCATGCTCTAAGCTGTTATGATACGTACCCTTAGGAATCTGTGTGACTTGTGCACACTTGATCTGTTCGGCGGCCCACTCGCCGAGGTACTCTGGCAGGATCCCGGCGAGGACCCCCTTGTCTTTGTACACGTGGACTATCTCTATTGGGGGTTCCTCTTCATCCCTAGGCACAACCTTATCTGGAATAACAGGTTAGAAAATATTTACTAAATAAAACTTTCTAAAACCAAGTTTAAAAATAAATCAAGTAAAGTGCGCGCAAGATAAGTCTGCGCGCGGCCAAAATCGGAACTAATCTTTTGTCATTTATGTCAGGTGTCAAGAGAGTGTTGTTGTATTTCGTGATTTTATTCGTTTCCGAAGTAAATAATCGCCATCATGATGCTAAAAGTAATTTAAAGTTTTGGCAGGGATTTTTTCTTGAAGTGAACAAGACAATAACGGGCCTACGGTACCGTTTTACAAAGATAGAGCCCGCGTTGCTTATTTGACAGGTAACTTTTACTAAAATTTCCCTGAATTTTCGTACTACCGGTGCTCGACAGTATTGGTTTTTGGGAGGTACATAAATATACCAGCGGGATAGGACCGGCATCATGTAATATAATGCATCATTGTTATTTTTTTAGGCGTTTCTGAATGCACCATTTCCCAAATAACTCAAGAGGGTTATGTGGCAGCGGCTTCTTCAAAAATTGTTGAAGAAGAAATAATAAGAATTAAAATTGAAGGTATTAGCCACTGCCGGACCATTGTTAGACCAAATTTAACAGTAGGTACTACTAAGTATTCAATAACAGCTTTACAATAATTTCATGAAGACATTTTCATCATATTCTATACAAGTAGAAAAAGCAAGTAATTAATTATGCTTAACTTAAATTACTTTAAGTTTCGAGTAATGAAAAATGACTATTGATTAAATGAGGAAAAATATCAGTTATGCTGGCAACATTAAGCACGCTACCCGTCGCGCGCAGACTTATCGTGCGCGCACTCTAATAATAATTCATTATATATTTAATTAATTAATAATCATATACTTATTAATTTAATTACTCTCAGCAAACCCATTCATTTGATACCCATAACCCATATGGGCGGGAAGGGTGCATAATAATTATTTTTGTTGTATTGATGGTCAAGGCTGCTGATGGAGTCCGGTGGATGCGAGCCGCACAAGACCGATCAGGGTAGCGTCGCTTGGGGAAGGTCTATGTCCAGCAGTGGACGTTTTTTGGCTGAAATGATGATGATGCTGCTGACGATGATTGGATGTCACTTAGCTAACCGTCCATTGACAACCAAACCAACGTATACTTATATAAAATATCAGCTTAATCGGTTGGAGATAACTGTTTTAAAATTTCTGTTGCAAAATTTGACCCATACATACATACTTGTAAAATAAGCTCAAAGCGGCGGACTTACACACATACGCATTGACTGACACTGACTGACTAACACTAGAATGTTGCTGTGCCCGTCAGGGTCCATTATTGTTACACTGACTGACTAACACTAGAATTTTGCTGTGCCCGACAGGGTCCATAATTGTTACACTGACTGACTAACACTAGAATTTTGCTATGCCCGACAGGGTCCATAACTGTTACAATGACTGACTAACACTACAATGACTGACTAACACTACAATGTTGCTGTGCCCGACATGGTCCATAATTGTTACACTGACTGACTAACATTAGAATGTTGCTGTGCCCGACAGGGTCCATAATTGTTACACTGACTGACTAACACTAGAATGTTGCTGTGCCCGACAGGGTCCATAATTGTTACAATGACAGACTAACACTACAATGTTGCTGTGCCCGATAGGATCCATAATTGTTACAATGACTGACTAACACTACAATGTTGCTGTGCCCGACAGGGTCTATAATTGTTTCTGTAACTTAAATTTGCCTCCTGTATGTACATTAAGGATGCAATAAATTATATTTGAATTCGACTTACTCATCATGCCCAGGTGCCACGCCAGTTCGCATCCTAAGGGTCCCGCGCCGACTACTGTGACATGTTTCGCCTCTCTAACCTTTCTGCAAACAAACATATCGAAGTCAACATCAATTCTGTTTTCTTATACCTACTTCATAGCTTTTCTCCCTTTTTTCTTTGCAGGACCCGTTGTTTTTTTATATTGGATCAGTACTGCCAGTGATAACCCATACAAGCAAACATGCAAGTTTACATTTTTGTACTACTCGTAAAAATTAAGAATGATTATAATCTATTTTATTCATTTATGGTTTTTTACACATGGAACATGGTAATTACTATAACAATCACCATGGAGGTTCCCACTGAAGGGCAAAGGCCTCCCTACCTGGAGGTACTCCCTCCACTTCTCTCTAAGCTTGGGCAACCCTAGATTAGCAAAAGAAAAACAAAGTTACTGTCATACCTAAATGCAATTTCCAAGTCCCTTACTGATCGCATTGTGCAAATCTTGTCCCGTACTGCCTTTGGCGCAGCCTTGATGATATCTAGGTTCTTGGGTTTTACACCTGCAGTGAAATAAACAAAACGTAATATCGTAATATAAAGTTTGTAACGCAAAGTTTATGAACGGATGGAGGATCTTCCAGGGTTTTCCACGTACATCGAATGAACCACGAGTCAGTGATGACGAGCGGCATCTATACCGCCCCATGCAAACTACAAAGAGATTTGACCATAGAAAAGGGAGGATCCTCCGACCAGACGGGTGTTGTGTCTGGAGTAACGGGCAGTGGCGAGGTGCGAGGAGTAAACTATCTTTTCTATTCTCTAGATTATAAGATCAAATAATAAAAAAATCTAACAAATGTAGACAGGCAGCCTAATGGCGTAAGTGGATTGGGCAAGACAAACGGTTTGACCCCATGAAAGAGTATCACATGACAAAATCTCTTTAAATAATAAGGTATTGCCAAAAATATTGGACGCTTTCATTGGAAAAGATAGGTACTCTTTTTGAAAAAGAGTCCAATAATTTTTGGCAATACCCAATTATTTAAATAGTATTTGTCATACTCCTCTTTCATGGGGTTGGCAAATTACCTTGCCGAATTCTCTTAGGCAATTAGTCTACCGTGCAGCTTACCGGGTGCGAGGAGACATCGCTCGTAGTAGATGGGCCGCTCCCCCCCTAAGGTCTTCACCCAGGCCACGTGGTCGTCAGGGTCGATCCTCACGACACACCAACCACTCGCCAGGGAGACTGCCGGACCCCTCTTCTTTCGATAAAACTTTACGGGATCCATAAAGTCTTCACATTGTGCATTAAGCGCCCTGTAGTTGGAAACAAAAATAAACTAAGGTCATTAGGGTATTTTTTTTAATGTGTTTACTAGCTGCCACCCGCGACTCAACCCGCGTTGAATAAGTACTTAATTCCCCCAATATCTTAATTTCTACCCTGTGTTACTTCTGATGTATAAGGTATATTACTGTAAATTTTCATAAAACTCCGTTCAGTAGTTTTTTGATGATGATGATGAAACATATTATGGTAAAAAAGTTCTATAATTATGGCCCCTTGTGTTCTGTGGACTACTATAGTGCCCGGTACGTTGGCAAGGTTGTGACGTAGTGGGGGGGATAAGTTCGAGCATAAGCCGCGAATTGACCAACCACCATATAGAGCGAATGGAACGTTCGCGACGCGATTGGTCAGTCGATCCTTGTGTCAACTGACCAACAAATCGCACGCTGTGAACGGTCCTAAACGTTTCCCGCGCCCCGCTTCATTAACAAAGATACCTAAAAAACGACTTCTGCGCATCTAATGACTCTTGCCAACTTACGTGCCGGGGATTATACTAACGTCTTTCTAACTCCTTCTTCAATGTAATAGAGTTGATTTATGTTAGGCGGCTCTTTCATCCACCACATGAGTTTGCTTAGAGGCGGCCTTCTGTACGGAACGACGTCTTCCCTGGTGATGAAGAATACCTAAACAATGAAAAAGTCTTATATATGAGTGAAGTAGTAAGGGTAAAAGCACAGTCGGACGGAGGCCAAGCGAAGCAATGCGTCTGTCTGAAAATGTACATATCATTGTGTCGCCTATCTACACAACGTGAAGTCGAGTCGTATTCTGTACCTTAGCAAATTTGTCGTGCTGCATGATGGCCCGGTATGCGGCCCAGCCAGCCGCTCCTGTGCCGATGATAAGGTACTGAACACAATCAGGTAAATCGCCTTCGGAATACGGTCGCTTCACCTTGATTCGCGGTCTCCCTAAACAAAAAATTTAACAGTTGTTTTTTTTTATATTCCCGACGAGAAATAATAGCGTAATATACAAGTACATGTTAACAGGTTCACTGTCCACATAGCAGACACAATAGTTAGTCAATAACGACTGTGAACCGGTTAAACTAAATAAATGGCATGGAATTTTTCACTTACATATATCTTTTTCACTAGTTTTTCGCTTCACTTCTCTCCACAAATAAAGCTTATACATCTGAAAGAAAATAAAAATTAGAGATGCAACAGATAGTGATTTAGACAAATACCAGATACCCGGCCTGGGTTTGGCCGGATATTAGATATCCGGCAGCCGGATATTCGGTATACATAGAAAAAATGCTAATACAAGAGAGTTATAACTTTAATGTGAAAACTTCAATAATGGTAATGCTAAAACAGAGTGACTTATATAATACTTTTATGATTTTTGGAAATTGGCACAAAATCATAATATGAAACATTCAATCTACATAAAAAAAAAACAAATTAAATCATACAAAGTTAAAAAAAGATCCTGTCAACACGTTAAATCTTTTATTTCATCTTATCTTTATTAATTAAATATTTTTGTAGAAAGCATACGACTCTAATCATATTATTATGTTACATTGTGTAAGTTTTAATTTCTATATTTTGCCAATATCCGGCCTAGCCAAAAACCAGTCTCGTATTCAACTGTATCGATGAACCGGCCGGGTACCGAATGCCACATATTGCACGGGTATTCGTTGCATCTCTAATGAAATTAAATTGGTCCCAACTAGCAAAGAGATTAACGTGGTAAATAATTAGAGGTATTTCAAAGTTAGGTCTTATAGGTTTGTCGCTCAAACGTAAAGATATAGTTTTTAAACCAATTTTAATTTTTAAATAAATTTAAAGTGTAATAAAGTTTTATGACTTGAGTCTATTGATGTATTAAAAGGAGGAAGATATGTTACGCGCTAACATCATAATCAGTAAACCTGGGCACGGCGCACGACTACATGCAACCTCGGTCTAGTACAGTACACCGTCCTGTATTCGTCGCGTACGATACGAGTCTCGCAATGTGCGTATCGTGTCTCTCACGTATGTTTGTAATATCTATCTCGCTCTCACAAATATGGCGAAGCAAAAAGTAAATATAATTGTAATTTTCAACAAATTAACATTTTTGGCTGTACTTAGTTGTAAGTGATCCCGTGTGTTTTATTTTTCTGCCTGATATGATTTAAATACTGTTTAGCTACGCAAGAAGTCAATTTGGTGCGTATTTATTGCAAAACAACCGGCCAAGTGCGAGTCGGACTCGCGCACGAAGGGTTCCGATTTACGATTTATGATGTATTAAAAAAAACTACTTACTAGATCTCGTTCAAACCAATTTTCGGTGGAAGTTCTCGCGCAAACTATTCAGTTTAGAATTTTTTTTTATCAGAAACCTCAATATGATTTTTGAAGACCTATCTATAAATATATATAATAGTTTAGACGGACCAAGCGCTGTGACCAGTCCCGTATCTACCTTTTGATACATCAATGCTTGAGTCATAAAATTTCTGACATTATAAATAAAATAAAAAAACATAATTGTGCTTCTGTACGCTGTTGAACAGACGACTTTGTAAAAGACGAAACGATTTCTATTTTTTCAATTATTGGTTTCGTTATAGGAACCTACATATCTATTGTCAAAATGATTATGAAATCTTCCTAATTGGATAAGATTTTAACTTGATAACCTCTGCCGATTTCTGAGACAAAAGGCCCACCTGTATGGTGGGAGTGAGAAAGGGGCAGCTGATGCTACACGGCCTAAGCCGGCCCAGATTGCAAATCTGCCACTGTCTGGAACACCTTGATTCTGGAAGACCCTGGCCTGGCGGCAGATTCCTTAATATTGATCGAGAGTTATAGCTACTCACATAGGGTACATTTATGTTGAAGTGTGTGTTGCAAAAATACCACTTAGCTCACTAAAACACCACTAAGCTCACTAAAACACTCTGGTTAAGTGAAGGGATCATTGATTTAATTTAATTCGGTCCCGTCCAGTTTCGTCCATATGGTTTAGCGTCTTGGCTTTTCTATACTTTAAATGATTGTGAACATTGAAAATTCCGGTAAGATAAAGGTCTTGCAGATACGGACAGGATTTAAAAAGTCAATTACAAAATGTGTTTTTCATTGATTCATTGCTAGTTGGGCCTAGTTTCCGGTAGCTTGATACTGGTACCTCAGAGCACAGAGTCGCTGCACCGATAGCAAGTTCCATGTCATAGCCGTCGTCAATTTCCATACGTAAACGTACCACACGCGTTTGTAAAAAAAAAAAAAAAACCGTGTTAATACAGCGATCACTGAGGCGTCTAGGCGTCTCCGTGCTCTGAAGTTGGTCCAGTGTAGACGTTAGTCCCATATGCGAGCGTCTATTTCACTCAACGATGGACGTACAGTGATACAAGAATCTTTTGGCGCTAAAATGACAATGTCATGACTGCTGGTTAAAAAAATTGTCTATTAAAAAGAAAATAGCAGCCATAACTTTTAATGCGATACGTTTGACAACGCGCCAAAAAATGTTTGTACGGCTATGCACTCTGTGCGAAGTCTATCTTATACTCAAGAAGATTGGAGTACCCCTTTCAATGACCTCTTGTAGATTACGATGGCTTCCGTCGAGGTCATGGTCTCAATAAATGCAGCCATTCGTGCAGACATTCGGCTGTGGTATTGGGTGTGCTGGCAGATTTTAAACAAATATTTCTATTAAATTTATTGCTGTAGACTGACTAGTTCACTGCCATAGTTTAATTCGGAAACAATTTCGATTCGGTAGAATGCATAATTAAAACATTGATATTTTAAGAAATTATTTCCGATGTCGCCTGTGAAGCGTCACCTACCTACTCAATAGGAACTATCAGTTTTAAGTGTTCATATTTTTTAATTGTATTGAATAAGGTCGACTGCCTTGCAATGAGAACCTATTCTACCGAGGTAGGTGTTCCGAATAAGGTTATTAGGGTGTTTACGCACTGCATCCGATCTTTAACCGAAGCCGAGATCCGAGTTCCATCCGAATTGGAAATGTACTGACATCAGGCAGACGGAGTTCGGATACAGTGTGTAAACTTCCCTACAAGAAGTACCACGGCTACTACGGACCAACATTTCTCGGATTCATGTCGGATGCAGTGCGTAAGGAAGTACATCAGACCTCTATCCGTCAATTCGGATAGAATTCGGAACGCAAATCACGGATTCGGATCGGATGAAGTGCGTTAGGGATAAATTGCTTAAGAAAATTCTGAGAAAAACAAAGTTCTTTTTATGAACTTGGAAATTCGAACAGGACAGGAAACCCGACATTGATTGTCGGGTTAGCCGTGGCTCACACTACATTGTAGGTACCTACTGAACTTTTATGCAGCTGCGAACACGTCTTACACGATACCATCACACGATTTTTACAGTATCAACAGCAGGATGTTGTTATTTGATCCCAGCATCAAAAAGCAAATTAGTGAAGGAAAGCTGTATCCACGACGACAGGGGAATTACAACTCTCAGAAATTAGGAACACGACGTGAACAGGAGGTAGACTGTAGTGTGATTCAGGGCTAAATTTGTTAAAAAAATGTAGATACTGACCGAACCAAGTGCTACAAAGAAGGATAGGAAGGCCGCCACATAAATCCAGGGGAAGGGAGGCGGCGGCGGCTTCGGTGGCGGCGGTGGGTCCAATAGGGGCTTCAGAGAGCAGGGCCCTCGCTGCCTGGCGCAGTCGAGCATTGGCTGGAAGGTCCAGTCAGCATACATTATAAACAAACTATTATACTAAAAAAATTACACATACATACTACATACTTACATTTAAAATTAGTACATACATTAATATATGTGAGGACGATGCACCCAGAATAGCTCTACACACTATACTACGTACAGGTATAAAGTATTAAAAAGCATTAACAGGATAATTAATTAATTTGATAAGTAGGAACATGGTTCTCACATACTTACAAATATTACAAACATAGGTAAATACCTAATTCAACAACAACGGAA
Organism: Orthosia gothica; assembly: GCA_949775005.1. Taxonomy (NCBI): domain Eukaryota; kingdom Metazoa; phylum Arthropoda; class Insecta; order Lepidoptera; family Noctuidae; genus Orthosia; species Orthosia gothica. The sequence goes on along the minus strand of OX459040.1, from coordinate 8,033,155 downwards.
CAGTGTGTGAGTCAATTTCTAAAAAAAAAGAACAATGAATACAATAACTATGAATAGGAATAAAAATTAACAAATTTGATTTTGTCTACACCAAAGATTGCCCTATGGAGCAGGACCAGCATGTTTACAAGCATTCTTATCTTGAATATAATCATCTAATTTGTAATATGCTTGTTTACAAAGAGTGCTTTTAACTAAAGTTTTAAATTTACTTTCACTTAGTTTTAATATATCACAAGGTATTTTGTTATAGAATTTAACACAGTACCCCATGAAAGATGATTGTACTTTAGCTAGTCTGTAAGAAGGATGATCTAACTTATCTTTATTTCTGGTATTACAATTGTGTCTATCACTAACTTTACTAAAGAGATGTATATTTTTCCTTACATGCATAATAATTTCATTAATGAATTGGCAAGAAACTGTCATAATATTAATATTTTTAAACAGTTCCCTAAGAGATTCACGGTGACTTAACTTATATATGGCTCTGACAGCTCTCTTTTGCAATATAAATATGGATTCAATGTCAGCCGCTCGACCCCACAGTAAAATACCGTATGACGTTATGCTGTGAAAGTAACTAAAATAGACCAAACGCGCGGTATCTACATCCGTTAACTGTCTTATCTTTCTAACAGCATAAGCGGCTGAGCTTAGCCGACCCGCAAGAGATGTTATGTGAGGACCCCATTGCAATTTGTCGTCTAGAGTGATTCCCAGGAAAACTGTTTGATTTACAAAGTCCAGCTTTGCCATTCAATATGATATCTCACTCGGTACTTCCAACATTCGGCAATGTGAATCTAATACATTTGGTTTTTTTTTCATTTAGTACTAAATTGTTTGCCGTAAACCAATTTTGGACCTGATTAAGGGAGTTATTCACGTCATCAAGATTTCGTGACCGCCGATCTATTTTAAATATCAAAGATGTGTCATCAGCAAACAACACCATCTTCGGTTGATTTTGTAGTAATTGGGGTAAATCGTTAATATAAACTAAAAAGAGGAAAGGACCCAATATCGAGCCTTGAGGAAAACCCATTGTCATTCCAGACCCTTGTGAGTTTACGCCGTTTACCTGAACTTTTACTTGTCTGGCTTTTAAATATGATCTAAGTAACTCAAGGGCTGTATGTCTAATTCCATAGTGCTCGAGCTTCAACAATAGCGTCTCATGGTTAACGCAATCGAACGCCTTCGAGAGGTCGCAAAAGATTCCAAGGGCGTCCTGTGCTTCCTCCCAGGCCTTAAATATGTTCTTTATCAGGGTGACACCCGCGTCAGTTGTGCAACGCCCTTTGGTAAAACCGTATTGTTGATCATAAAAGATGGAATGTTTGTTAAAATGATGCAACAATTGGTTGAGCATTAACTTTTCGAAGACCTTACTGAGAACCGGCAGAATTGACACTGGCCTATAATTATTGGCTTCTTTGCTATCCCCGGATTTAAACAATGGAACTACCTTACTGTGTTTCATGAGGTCTGGCAAAACTCCTTGCTCGACACTAGTGTTAAATATAAAAGCCAAATAGGGTGCAACAGTTTCAATGATTGGTTTACACACTTTTACAGATAGTCCCCAAAGATCTTCTGTTGATTTAATTTTAAGACCTTTAAAAGCTTTTAAAATAGCCTGGGGGTTTGTATGTTGAAACTTGAACTCCGAAGAGCACGCAATTACGTTCTTTCTAAGTAAGGCAGCAGACAGTGCAGGTGAGGAGTTTATGGCTGCTGTAGTTTTAAGTGGAATATTAACAAAAAAGTTTTCAAATTCCTGAACTACCTCTATATCTGAGTGTGGGGCCATGTGCAGTCGCTAAATCAAATTCAGTATTACGCTGTTTTTCCGTACCTGTTTCATTATTTATTATTTTCCAGGTAGTTTTTATTTTATCGTCTGCTGATTTTATTTTATTGCTAATATACAGCGCTTTAGCTATTTTGCATGCAATCTTAAAGATAGAGTTCATTAAGTTTTTTCGCCCAATCGCTAAATATGAACTTGGTGTAAATACTTTTTGCTTTCAGTGGAAAAGTGTCATTGAATTGCGTGTTGAGTACTTTCAAAAACTGGGCATAGAACTCATTTGGATCATCAATATTAATAAAGTTTTGAACACAATTTACCAGTCAAGGTTTTTAATTTTTCAAAATTTTTACATGTAATTGGTCTAAATGTTATTTGCATTTTTTGCAAAGGTATCTAGGTGCTAAACGTTATTGTTTGTCCACTGTGATCAGGGGGGTGACCATAAGCTCTTAGAGTAAGGTTATTTTGAGTGTGTGTAAGGGACAGATGTATATGACTTGTATACATCTGTCACTTACGCGATCTAGTATTTAGGTAATCACAATTACAAAAAACGATATCTATGCAAGTCGCAGAAGAAGCTGTCACTCTAGTTGGATCCATAAAAACATTTGCTAGATTAAATGATTTAAAAAGACCCAATAACCTGATAGTGTTAGAGTTATTTTCTAATATGTTAATGTTAAAATCGCCGCATATGACGATTGATTTACTACTAGTACAAACTTTTTTTAACACATCTTCCATTATAGAGTCAAATACAGATAGATTCTGGTAACTTGGAGGTCTGTAGACACAAACTACAATATGCTTATCAAGCTCAACACAGGACATGAAATGGTGTGTTCAACCGACAGTCTAACAATGTCTTTTCTTTAAAATCAATTAGGTGAAAAAAATGCCCCGCATTTCGTACCATTGTAAAACTTTGATAGGTAGGTACTTCATATTTAGCAAGAAAAGTATAAAAAAAATCAAATAGATGAGAGGTAGATCGGTAGTTGAAAGAAAAGTAGATTACGCACCTCGCTTAAGTGAGTAATAAATGCACTCGTGTTTATTTAGTGCCCTCGCATGCGCTCGGGCACCAACATAACACTCATGCATTAATAACCCACTTTGCGCTCGATGCAACAATCTACTATTACAATGCATGTCCTTGAAAAGAGCGTTTTCAAGCAGCCAAACTGTGCGCAAAGTGTCACTTTTTTTCACTAGTGCTTTTTACATTTTTAGCGCCAACGTCAGCCCGACGCATAGAGTTTTTATTATTTGAGAAAAGTTTTAAAATTATGTAGTTATGTACAGATTATCATTCGTATAAAAGGTAAAATAAAACTAATACTTCATTTTAGGCGTTTTTAATTACTCTAGGTTTAGATTTTGACCAATAAATTAATTTTAAAAATTCATTAAATATGTTTGGCAGAACGTATATTTTGCTCGTGCTTTATTGCGTTAGGATGTGACAGCTATTTGCACATGCGCAGTAGATATGCCCGAGGAACTATTAGTCAATCTGTGGATATGCTGAACGCGCTTGAATAAACCCGCCATTTTATTAATTTCATTTTATTAATTTATTTATTTCCTCGCACAATGCATAGCAAAATGTTGTATGATACACGTACGTAAGATGATTTCCGACTCGTGTCGATTTATCATGTCCGTAAGGATTGAGGAGCCACTTTTTGTATCTTAATCAAATTTATTTACTTATTTAGTAGTAAGTTTAAAAATTTTGTAGGTTCAATCCTCGATTTTGTAGTATAATACTTCAAAAGTTATATGCACATAAAGGTGGCTCCTCAATCTAAATGTTTGGATTGAGGAGCCACGTCAGAACTAGGAACATCATGGATTAATATTTATCATAATTTGGTATGATTTTGTAGTATTTGAGAGTATTTAGTAGACAAAATCTGAGCCCGGTTGCATTAAAATTAAAAAAGTTATCATAGGTACATTATATGTGGCTCCTCAGACCATACATACGACTCGTCAGTTTTCAAAGAAGCAGTAGTTCAATTAATGCGCAATTTCTTCGTCGTTTAGTAGTAAGTATATAAGTTTTGTAGGACAAGAACTGACGAGTCGTATGTATGGTCTGAGGAGCCACATATAATGTATGATAACTTTTTTAATTCTAATGCAACCGAGCTCAGATTTTGTCTACTAAATACTCTCAAATACTACAAAATCATACCAAATTATGATAAATATTAATCCATGATGTTCCTAGTTCTGCCGTGGCTCCTCAAACCAAACATTTAGATTGAGGAGCCACCTTTATGTCCATATAACTTTTGAAGTATTATACTACAAAATCGAGGATTGAACCTACAAATTTTTTAAACTTACTACTAAATAAGTATTATTATTATGATTATATTGAGTTCTTTACCTTTCTTCTCTTTTAAGAGAGTATACGACCTTACACACGGGCCAGGACCAAGTGTGTGAGGGGAAAATTAAATTGAAAAGGTGGATGATAATGTAGAGGAAGTCAGGAACTTCCGGGTTATGCGACAAGTATTGAGGATGGTGGCTTTTTGGAGCATGTATAGTGTGTGAGAAGGCATGTGTAGAGTGTCAAGACTTTGCGTGAGAGCTTTTGGTACTACACCGGTAGATGAAAGTACTATAGGGACTATGTGGACAGTTTGTACTTTCCACTGGGTTTTAATTTCAATGGCGAGTTCTTGGTACTTACTGAGTTTTTCGGATATTGTTGATTGGATGTTGTGTGAATTAGGTATAGCTATGTCGATTAGGTACACTGTTTTATCTACTTTGTCGTGTACAGTGATGTCAGGTCTATTATAATGTATAGTTTTGTCTGTAATTATTGTTCTGTCCCAATAAATTTTCTGATGTCTGTTCTCTAAAATTATTTCAGGTTTATATTTATAATATGGAATCATCTCGTCTATGAGATTATATTTGTGTGCTAGGTGTTGGTGTATAATGGCGGCAACTTGGTCATGTCGGTGTTTATAATCTGTCTGTGCGAGAGATTTACAGGCCCCTGTTATGTGCTGTATGGTCTCAGAGGCACTGTTGCAATGTCTGCATGTGTCAGTCGGTTGATTAGAGTCTTTAATTATGTACTTTCTGTAATTACGTGTTGCAATTATTTGATCCTGGATCGCAAGCATGAAACCTTCAGTTTCGGGAAACAATTCACCTCGTTTGAGCCATTCGTTCGACTTTAATTTATCGACGTGTTGCTGGCTCAGGGTAGATCGGTGTCTTCCGTGTAAAGCTTTTCCAGCCCATGCTGCAATTTTTTGCTGTGTGCTTATAATATTTTCATTGATTTGACTGTTTTTATTTTGCAAGTTGAGTGGTGTAAGTTTTTTATCTGCTTCTGTTACATTTTTATGTAGTGGTGAATATTCCGATTTGTTATGGAAGTAAGATCTGAGTGAAAGTATCTGTTTGTTGTGTAAATTGTGAATGTCAATCAATCCTCTTCCTCCTTCTTGGCGTGGTAGAGTAAGTCGCTGTATGCATGATTTCGGGTGGTGTTTTCTGTGTTTGGTAAGGAGAGTATTGATAGTTCGTTGTAGTTTTTTTATATCGGTCTTTGACCATCGTATAATTCCGAAAGAGTATGTAAGGATGGGTATTGCAAATGTGTTGATAGCTTTAATTGTGTTTTTGGAGTTAAGATTACTTTTTAAGATTAGGTTAAGACGATGTGTAAACTTTTTCTGCAGTTCTTGTTTTGTTATCTTTTGTTCTATCTGTCTCGATTGTTTGAAACCTAGATATTTGTATGTAGTTTGTTCATCCATAGGCTCAATAATTTTACCTGACTCGAGTGTGTAGCTGTTATTTTGAATTTTTCCTTCAACTATTGACAAAATTTTGCATTTATCTACCCCGAATTGCATACTAATATCATTTGAAAATTCTTGTGTTGTATCTGCTAAATGAAAAAGGGCGTTTTTATCTGCTGCGTACAATTTTATGTCATCCATATACATAAGGTGTGTTAAGGTGGATTGGGTGATACCGCTTTTCAAGGTAAATCCTGTGTTAGCTTTATCTAAGAGGTGTGAAAGAGGATTGAGAGCCATGCAAAACCATAAAGGACTTAGGGCATCGCCTTGAAAGATTCCACGTTTTATTTGAATAGGTTCAGTTGCTAAAGCCACGGAGGCTTGATTTATTTTGAGTACAGTTTGCCAATTTTGCATGGTAGATTCTAAGAACGATCTGAGTGTGGGGTGTATTTTATAGATATATAGGACATGCAACAACCAGCTATGCGGGACTGAATCAAATGCCTTTTGGTAATCGATGAACATTGTATGAATATCTTGTTTGTTTTTAACTGCGCTATTCATAGTAATCGCATCAATAGTGAGCTGTTCCTTACATCCTTGGCTGTTTTTACGACATCCCTTTTGTTGCTCTGCAAGAATATCATTTTTATTAAGGTGTTCGTAAATTACTTCACTTACACAGGCTGTAAGGATTTTATAGAGCGTTTGCAAGCAAGTGATTGGTCGGTATTTGGCTGGGTTTGTGGTATCATTCATGTCCTTAGGTAGCATGTATGTGACTCCCTGTGTTATGTATGTTGGAAGCAAATGTGGTGATTTAATGAAGGTGTTTAGGTGATTAAATATGAATGGATGTATGCTAGTGAATTTCTTATACCAGAAGTTGTGAATGTTGTCTGTGCCTGGCGATTTCCAGTTGTGAGAGCGTAAGTCTACTAGATGCTGCGCTTAATTTTTGTTTTAAGGTATCCAAAAAGTGTTCTAATTGAGTATTTGAATTCTCGTGTTGCGCGTGTAGTTGGTATTTTATTGTTATTTCTTCTACTGCAGCTATTAACTTTTGGCTTCTGCTGCCATTAATGTATTGGGTCAGTCTACCTATGTTAACTCTTAAACTTTTAATTTTCTTTTCTAATCTAATTTGCCACTTTGGTTGTCTCGGTTTATATGTGCCACGCTCATTTTGAGTAGATATTATTATTTTGGCTCCGTTGTATTTAGCTGCCGTCCATGCTGCACAATAAATTATTGTCTGTAGTTCGATGAATTCGGTTTCGTCAGTTACGTGCTTAGGCAGTAAGACATTATTTATATATGTGACTATGGCAGAAAATTTCCTAGATGTCTTCTGTTTGGGAATGTAAGGCCTATTAGTATTATTTATTTATTATTAAAAATACAGAGTAGACTTATAAGCTACGCACACTCCCGCAAAACTGCACATACAGTTTGACTGCGGGATCAATCATACTCGCTTACTTAGGTAGGTACATAATTACGCAAGTGCTTCAAATTAGAACTGTAGGCAGGTAAGTAGGCACCTAATGCAAACAATTAAGGTAGTGCTTAAATAATTTACGCTTAAACAATTTTTTTTGTTTCCTTGACAATGTCGGCGGGTAAACTGTTGAGTAGGTATGGAATACCTACGTTTTTTTAAAGTTCTGTCCCCGTAATAATTATTGACTCTAGGAACAACAAATTTACCCGCAGTCATTGACCTAGTATTATAATTATTAATAACTTTAACTAACGAAGACTTTTGATCTCGATTGCCATGGTTATTAACTGCAAGAAGGTATTTATGTTTCAGACTAACCGGGAGAATATAAGTATATTAATTTAATTAAGATATTAAAAATGGCTCCTCAATCCTTACGGACATGATTTATCCACTCACTCGCTTCGCTCGCCCGTGAATAAAAATGCCACTCATCGGAAATCACCTTCCGCACTTGTAGCATAAATAACTATTATCTCTATTAAATTGTTGTGTTTTTTTTTTGCCCGAGCAAATAAACTTTCAAAGTTAGAGGAAGCTATACTTTTTGCCCGGTAGTAGGTAGATATATTATAGTAGATAAGTTTACACTGGCGGATAACGTCTGCTATCTGCCAGTGTAAGCCCCGTCAAAACCGGCGCAGAAGATTAAGAAACAGACAGACATACAGACAAAAAAATGTTTTACGTTATTATTTGTTTATTTATTTATTTATGTACACACAAAATACTTTACAGAGAAAAGAAAAATACAGATAGAAGAGCAAAAAGGTACTGCTTATTTCAATAGAAATCTCTTCCAGCATTCCTGCGACAGGATAGTTGGATGAGGAGCGGAAACGGCTCGCATTCTAATGTTCACGCAAATAAAACACTCGAAAGCGAGTACTAAGATGATGAAATGAATGAGTATGTATGTAGGAATATTACTGGCCACTTGTACAGCATGGAACAGTTTCTTGATCTTAAGTGTTTGTGACCTTTGAGGTCAATAAAAAAAACAAAAATGCTGCAGCCACAACCGCAATGACATTTAACGAGATCGTATTCGAATTCTCAAAGCTTGCAAGGGAATGTTCGACTGAACGTTCAAAGTTTTGATCGAACGCGAATGCTGGGCTCGCTGGGAAGCATTTGTTGCTCGCTTACGATTGCTTGTTTACAAATGCCCACGAACGAATGCTCCCAGTGAGGACGCTCCTTTAGACGAAGACACAGTGAGCAGAAAGAAATAAGGAAACCTAAAATAGACTATAATTACGTAACTGATTATATATGAATGACACATAAACCTTAACTAAACTAGAAGATAAAAATACATACTTATAATATACAAAATTACAATATGGTAGAGAGATAATGTTCTTTGACTTGCTTTTTGAACTTTTGAACAGAGATATATTTTGAGAGTCACGGATTTTAGGTGGAAGTGAGTTCCACAATCGTACTGCATGGACAGAGAAGGAGTGGGTATAGAAATTAGTTTTATGGGATACTTAAGTAGGTACCGCATATTCCTTCCTAATGCATTTAGTGAAAAGCTGTTAGTTTGACATTACAAACTGCTTTAAGCTGTGTAGTACAAATAAATAAAAATGTCTGTTCCTTTTATTTATTTGTTGAGATTAATAAAAACTACATACCACAGCTTATAGCATTTTTTGGATCAGTTTTAACACCTTCATCGATAGAATGAGTGACTTCTGTTTCGAAACGTGGACGGTAGGGCCGTGAAATATTCAGGGAATCCCCGGTGCCCCAGCCCATAATGTTCTGTGCCCAGCCCGCTCGCGTCGCATCGCTTTGGGTTGCGGTCCGTTATAAACTCATCCACGCCACGGCTTTTGAAATAAAATAGTCGGCTATTGCAGCCACTACGTTCAAATAATGTAAAAAAGTTAATTCAAAAAATCAAAAAACCCGACTGCTTAGGATGGAGAACACGTATTCACGAGCTGGCTGACTAAAACCAGATGTATATTCTGACTGCACAGATTGGTTTTATTCTTGTTTACGGCTTTTTAGTTCGCTTTTTAAGCAGTCGGGTTTTTTGATTTTGTGTATTAACTTTTTTTAACCGACTTCAAAAAAAGGAGGAGGTTCTCAATTCGTCGGAATCTTTTTTTTTTAATGTTTGTTCCCCGATTACTCAAAGACGCCTGGACCGATTTCAAAAATTCTTCTTTTGTTTGAAAGGGTTATACTTCCTAGTTGGTCCCATAGTCATCAGGTCAGGATCTGATGATGGAATCCTAGGGAAATCGAGGGAACTCCTCAAATATTATACACATAGCGATTTCGGTATTTTCATCAACAATGCAATCATTTGCACTCAGAAAGTATAATTTGGTGAAGTGGAACTGATTAAGAAGACCACAGATGGCCACTGGAACTCCTTAATGCTAAGTATGTCACGGGCATAAGATAAATCGAATAGTTAACCGACTATAATGAAGCAAATGCTTATAAATAAATGATACTGATGAAAATGGCACCATCGAACTGATCTAATGATGAAGCTGGAAGGTAGGCCGACTTCCAGAACAAAAACTACAAAGCAGAAAATAAATTTCTTTTCCGAAGTCGGTGTCGAAAAACGGATAACAATGGGTGCAAAAGACACCGACTTTGGAAAAGAAATTTATTTTCTGGAAGTCAGTTTGATTTTTTGTTAAAAAGTTTTTTATTATTTATAACTTTTTAGATATTTTTTTATGCATAAGGTACATTTAAACATACAAGTGTGATATATGTTTTTAATCACCTTTATACGATGGGTGTGGCAGAAAAAAATATTTTTGCCCCTCACAATATGGCTCCCAAAATTCGCCATTTTTCTAATTAGTGACACTCGCAGGGTTAAGACGAATCGATTGACGTATGTCTCATCATAATCGGCCAACGCGTTTGGTCTCTAGAACGCCACATAGGAACATACATACATACATAGACTGATAAAAACATTACACTACTTCGGCAGTCGGGTAAAAAAACCACAAACGTAAATATTGTCTTGGGAGACTTGTATCCAGCCCGGCGAGCATGGCAAACCCAAGACGTTTGTGACAAGACATGATAAAATTTGTCCATGTCTTACAATTTGTCATTTATGCTAGCACGGGTCAACCATGTGGCATATTTTAAAGGCGCGACATGCCTTTCTTGTTGCTTCCCGGCGAGCACGGCCTACTGTACCATGGCTTGAGTCACACATTTCATCGCAATTAGGGCGATAAAGTCATTTTGTCTTAAATACTAGTACCGGCGGCGTGAGAAAATTTCGTGACGTTTATTTGGGACTCATCGGGTCTTAATTGCTAATACGGGCGCACCCATTTTGTCACAAATGTCACATTTTGACAGATGATTGAGAAAAATGTATCCAGAGAGTTTGTATACAAACTCTCTGAATGTATCACTTTCGTTCGGAGGTGGTGATAAAATTGTACAGTAGAAAAAAGAAATATTTTCCTTCTAATTACTGCACCATCATCATCACATCATCAGCCTATTAATGTTCCCACTGCTGGGACACAGGCCTCCTCTCTGTGAGAGGGAATGGGCCGTAATTCACCACGCGGGCCCAGTGCGGGTTGGTGGATGTCACATGTCTTCGAATTTTTGGTTCTAGGACATGCCGGTTTCCTCACGATGTTTTCCTTCACCGTTTTGAGAGCAGCGGTGAATAAATAATTTACACAAAGTAAAGCGCCTGCCGGGGCTCGAACCCATGACCTACAACTTGTAAGTCGCGGCTGATACCACTGGGCCACCACTGCTCTACTTACTACTACTATTACTGCACCAAATGGCAATAAATTTATTTTGTGTGTGGTGATCAAAGCTTATTAATTAATTGAAATATTACAGGATTTACAATTAATTTAATATTATTCTTATTTTTAATTATTATTTTTATTTTGATTATTATTTTTTTATAATAATTTTCTTTTATTCCATATTCTTTTTACTTTCTACATTATTAAATATTTCTTAAATAAAACTCCCAAAAAACATTTAAAATATAAAAAATAGGGGCCCACCGGTATTGGGAACAGGGTCCAAGCTATTATATTTTTAAGTAATCATTAAAATTTCACAATAATTATATCTTCAGCTCGAACTCGAGAATCGTTTCGAGAGCCTAGGGAGCTAGCTCTGTGGACGATAACAACGATGGGTTCGTGGAATAAATTTATTTTGTGTGTGGTGATCAATGCTTATTAATTAATTGAAATGTTACAGGATTTACAATTAATTTAATATTATTCTTATTTTTAATTATTATTTTTTTATAATAATTTTCTTTTATTCCATATTCTTTTTACTTTCTACATTATTAAATATTTCTTAAGACGACGACTAACGCCAACGACCTTGAGGGAACAAAACGCGCCCTCGTTTCTCACCCGCGCGACCCGAAATTGAGTAGTTTTTTGTACTTTTCTTATTATTCTATGACTTTAAAAAAAAAAGCTTCAGATCAAAATGTAGATAAATAAATTCTTTGATATGGTGTCGATTTCATTCAAATACGCCCAGCGGTTTTGTTGTGATTGCCGTGTTTTTGTCCGATTTAGACATAACTTTACAAATTAATTACACTATGTTATACGAATAAAACTCAAAATATATTTTTTCCAATAAATTACGACTAGCCGTTTAGACGTGATTCTCATTTTAAAATCAGCTACTCAAGGGAATCGGCGCCTTAAATAAAACTCCCAAAAAACATTTAAAATATAAAAATAGGGGCCCACCGGTATCGGGACAGGGTCCAAGCTATTTTATTTTTAAGTAATTATTAAAAATTACACAATAATTATATCTTCAGCACTCGTGTGTGCCTTCTATGTGCAAAGTTCTTAAGGAGTTCTCGCTTCTAAAGGAGGGATGGCTTTTTTTTGCTTTTTGCTTTTTTTTTGTGATGGCACCTAACAAAAAGCCATCCCTCCTTTATCCGCACAGATCCCGTCGATCCTTAAATCCCTAGGTCAACTCCCAGGCCTAGGGTGACCCCCAAGGAACCCACACCCACATCCATAAAAAATCCTTTGCTCCTATCCCGTCGCTCCCAGAGGAAGGGTAACAACACAAGGGCTTTTTTTGGAACCGTCCAAAAAAAGCCCACCCCCCAACAAATGATAATACTTACTTACTTACTTAATGTCCTTTAACCCCTAGATGGGGCAGAGGGCGTCCACAGATGTCCTCCATCGCGATCGGTCTTGAGCTTCACGCTTCACCTCGCTCCATGTCATTCCGATGCTCGTCGCTTCTGCCAACATGGTGCGACGCCAGGTTTGACGGGGACGGCCACGCTTTCGTTTCCCTTGGGGATTCCAGTCCAAAGCTTGTTTGGGTATGTGATCGGGACCCCTTCGGAGCGTGTGGCCAATCCATTTCCACTTGCGACGTTTGATCTGGCGGTCGATCGGGCTCTCGTGGCATTTCTCCAACAGCTCTACATTAGAGATGGTCTCGGGCAAGTAACCGCCGAGAATGCGACGATGACAGCGGTTGACGAAGACTTGTATTTGTCGTGAGATGTCCTTTGTGACCTTCCACGTTTCGCACCCGTAGAGCAGCACGGATTTGACATTGGACCCGAAGATTTTGAGGTTAATCCTTCGGGTCAGTTTCCGCGATTGCCAAACAGGTCTCAGCTGCGCGAAGGTTGCTCGTGCTTTGGCGATCCGTGAAGCGATGTCCTCTTCACTTCCCCCAGTCTCTGACACAATACTCCCGAGGTACGCAAATTTGTGGACGCGTTCCACTGCCTCTGTGCCAATCAGCAACGGTGAGTGGTTCTTCACACCAGTTCTCATTTCCTGGGTCTTCCGGATGTTTATTTTGAGCCCCATTTTTGCCGCTTCCTGACGTAGATCTTTTAGCTTTGCTTGCATATCGGCGTGGGTATGACTCAGCAGGCATAGGTCATCGGCGTAATCCAAGTCTTCCAAGACGTTGGATAATCCCCACTCTATGCCGCGGCGCCTGTTATCGTAGATGCGAAGCATAATTCCATCAAGAACGACTAGGAAGAGGAGCGGCGACAGGAGGCAGCCTTGGCGGACACCCGCGTGCACTGTTACGTCATCCGATATGAGGCCGTTATGAGTAACCTTACAGGAATATTTCTTGTTAATACTCTGCAACAGACGGACTATTTTCGGCGGCACTCCAATTTGCAGTAGGCGGGACCAGATACTAGACCACTTCAGCGTATCAAACGCCTTTTCGAAGTCTACAAAGGTTAGATAAATCTCCCTCTGCCATTCTGATGCCTGTTCCAGTATGATACGAAGAGTGTTGATCTGGTCCGTACAGGAGCGGTTCGAGCGGAAACCAGCCTGCTCTTTGCGTAGAAGAGGATCCACGGCCTTCGAAAATCTGTCCAGGATGATCTTGCAATAAACCTTAGAGAGAATCGAGAGCAACGTTATACCTCTCCAGTTATCGCACTGGCTAAGATCACCTTTCTTAGGAACAGTTATAAGAAGACCTTTGTTCCATTCGTCTGGTAGTTCTTCGGCGATCCAGATCTTTTCAATGAGCGGCGTCAGGACGTCGACTGCGGTGGGTAAGTCGGCTTGAAGCATTTCTGCAGTTATCAGGTCGAGTCCTGGTGCTTTGCCTGTCTTCAAAGAGCGGATTGCCTCCGCAACTTCAGAGGCTGACGGTGGTTCCGGGTTAATGTTGAAAAGCTGGGAGGGTGGAGAACTGACTTGCAGCGCTTCAGGCGCCGATGTAGCTGACAGACGGAAGACCTCTTCAAAGTGTTCACGCCAGCGAAGTAGCTGGACTTCAGCGGCTTCTTCCTCGACTTGCTGTTACCTGCCAAGGTTTTTGTAGCATTGTACAACTCTTTCAAGTTGCCGGAGTTTGCAGCTTGTTGAGCACGATCAGCAATACCATCAGCCCACCGTCTCCTATCTTTGCGGGTGCTGCGATAAATTTCCTTGCGTTTCTGACGGTATTGCGTGTTAAGGTCTGCTCGTATGGCGTCGTTATGGGTCTCAAACAGTCTCAGATGAAGATTCCTTCTATCTTCGATCAGGTTCCAATAGCGTTGTGACATCCAGTCCTCCCGAGAATGAGTCGATTTGTGCCCTACAACGACGGAGCTGGTCTCTGTATAGGCCACTTTGATGCGGTTCCACTCCTCGTCTAATGAGTCCGTAGCAGCATCGAGTACAGAAAAGCGATTGCGCAATTCCAGTTGAAAAGTTTTACGCGTGTCTGAGTCATGCAGTTTGCTCACCTCGAACCTTCTTCCAATCTAGCCAGGTCCTCCAGCCGCACGGGCAACTGCAACCTTGAGCCGGACTTCAGCAACTACCAGATGGTGGTCGCTATCAATATCGGCGCCCCTGCGGTTGCGGACATCGAGCAGTGAAGACCGCTATTTGGAACTAATGGCCAGGTGGTCAATTTCGTTCTTGGTGACCCCATCGGGTGAGTTCCACGTGTACTTATGGTGGTCGCCATGAATGAATAATGTTCCTCCGATGGTAAGGTCGTGGTTCTGACAAAACTCGATGAATCGCTCCCCATTCTCGTTGCACACTCCAAGTCCCTGTGTACCTATATGCCGCTCGCGGTTAGTGTTAACACTCCCAACCTTTGCATTCAGGTCCCCCATGACGATGACGATATCTTGCTTTTTATGCTCCTAAGGGTGGCGTTGAGGGCATTGTAGAAGTCGTCCTTGGTATCCTCTGTTGATGCATTGGTTGGGGCGTAGCACTGGATAATGGAGATCTTCCGGGCTCTTGAGTTGAAACGGGCACACATGATCCGGTCTGAGATCGGTTTCCAGTCCAAGAGGGTATTCTTAGCTGCATTAGAAAGGAGGAGCCCCACGCCATACTCGCGCACATCTACCTCATTTTCTTTACCTGAATACAGCAAAGTCAAGCCCCCAGACGTTCTCAGCTCACCAAAACCGTTTCTCCTCACTTCGCTCAGACCGAGTATCTGAAGATTGTAGCTAAGCATTACTGCTTCTGCTTGGGCTAGTCGGCTGTCATCGCTAAGCGTGCGTACGTTCCAATAAGCAATTCGTGTCCGTTTTTTCATGCCAAAAGTCGTCGTTGAAAGATCGGTCTGGTTTCTATCTGTTTCGGTTTCAGGAATCAATTAATTATTGTCGGGCAAGCGGGTGATTAGCCCACTGTGCCTTAATCCGATAGCGGGGCTGCCGCCTTAGAGCCTTCGGATGTGCTCGGTTTTATTTCGGGTATCCTCCCTAGTGAGACGATTCTGTTTTAAGGCGCAGAATATTCGCCCTTCGCCCTGCATCCGTTAGCTCAGCTGCAACTCGGGGTGGCGGACGCGCGTCGGCGCGGTTGCAGCAGGTCCCAGGGAGAACGATCCTACAAGTACGTTATGTGAATTCAAAACGAATGTTTTCAGCGACACATTCATCGTACGTGGTACGCGTACATGGACTTGACCAATAGCGTACTTGGAAAATTTCGTAATTGGACAAAAAGGGGGTTTACACACGACGGGTTCTATGGCGCCCAAAATCCGCCATTTTACTATTTTCCAATTTTAATGTAGCCAGTGACACTCGCAAGGTTAAGAAGAATCGATTGACGTAATAGTATAAGATCCCGTTATAAAACGACCTTCACCGAGATGCTTATTTAATGAAACGTATTTTATATTTAATTTAATATGTCAATAAATATAATCCATATGGGTTGCCTAGCAAATTTCAGTCAAGAGTATGTTTAATTAATAATTAAAAGAAAATATTTTTTTAAACATTTCACCGGTATGATTATTGTATAAATTCTATACCAATCGAAAGTATGAAGCCCATAGAATATGCAAACGTTAGGTTGCCTATTCTTTTCCGGTCACAACTATTGGGTTGCCAGGTATAAACAGGTAAATCTGTACTAGCATTTTGCAACGGTCTGTTTATTGAATGAAATTTTAATTAAAGATTATTTTATTCTGAACACGGTGGTATAGGGTTGCCTGCGAAAAATCAGTCCAGAATTGCGGTTGTCGAATTTTAAAAAGTAAAATATTGCTCCGAGTGAATGTGTGCGACTGAGAGGTCCCAACCGACCATCCCATGCGATAGAAGAGGACACAGCATAGCAGCTGTTTAAAGTCCGCCCATTTAAAGAAAGAGAGTGCGCATGCTATTTGGGCTTGGAAAATAAAAGGATAGCGATAGACTCGTATATACTATGCATCATTTTGGAGTCGAGTGTCGCTATAAATACAATTGAAAAAACGTGCTATATTTATTGTTGGAAAAAATGGCAAAAAAGTGTTTTTTGTGTGGATCGGATGATGAAATAATTGATTTTAATGATGAAACTTTAAAAAACTGTGTATTAAAGTTAGCTTTTCGTAAAAAAAAACACTTTAAATACAATTTTGTTGAGCTACCCAGTGCGTCTCTTCAATTTGTAGGTTATCATACCACGTGCTACAAAAAAGTGACCGTTTTGAATAAAAAATATAACGAAGAATTTCTTAATTTTAGTGCTGAATATACAGTAAGTACATAATAATTGAATCTTTAAAATTATCTTAGGTTAGGTTAGGTTAAGTCCGCAACTCCACGTCTAAGCGCGTATTTTGCGTACGGAAAGCTAATACATCTTCTATATTTTTTCATGTTTAAATAATTGTTAGTAAAATTCACCTATGGTTTTGTTAATTTTCGACACACATATTTTTTTTGTAATTTACTTAAAAACGGTCATTTATAAATTAAACAAGAAAATGATCTGATTTCCTTTTTTTTTGTAACAATTAATGAGGATGTTTTCAATCAACTATTCTTATCAAGAGGCTTCGACTCCAACTCCATACCACCATGCTGGATATCATTAACTCAGAAAATTTTACGAACTATTTTCGTAAATTCCATGTGGCTTAATGCAACGGATCCAATATGCGTGAAACTTGAGCCTGAGAACTGCGGATGGTTCTTAGATGAATATTTAAAACCAGTAGGATTAATTGGGGATCATACACCTTTAAAGATAGAAGACATGATGACATGATAGATGAAAAAAGTGAAACAGAGAGTGATGACGAAGAAGATTCAGAAGTTGAAGATCGTAGTTTTATGTCCGATGACTCGGATTCTGAATAATTTAATTTTTATTTGTATTTTTATTTTTTTACAATAAATAGAAATAATTTTTTAATTGTTGTTTTTTATTTTGTCTTATTACAATAAAAATAAAATTTGCAAGACTACCCTGATTAAAAAAAATCACTTTTATGGGTTTTGAATTTTTTCCAATAGTTTCAATTGATTTCAATTTCTGTGTTTACATTTATAGATTTATATTTATTTATTTTTATAAAAAAAAAACGATTTCTCTATTTAAATAATAAACTACTCCAAAATGATGCATAGTATATACGAGTCTATCGCTATCCTTTTCTTTTCCAAGCCCAAAAAGCATGCGCACTCTCTTTCTTTAAGTGGGGCGGACTTTAAACAGCTGCTATGCTGTGTCCTCTTCATCGTCGTAGTGAATATTTTACTTTTTAAAATTCGACAACCGCAATTCTGGACTGATTTTTCGCAGGCAACCCTATACCACCGTGTTCAGAATAAAATAATCTTTTATTTAATTTAAATTTCATTCAATAAACAGACCGTTGCAAAATGCTAGTACAGATTTACCTGTTTATACCTGGCAACGGGGCGTTCTCAGTAGTTCGGTTATTTTGTCCGGTCCCGGACTTTTCGTCTCGACAGTTCGGTGATGCAATACGACCGGACTACAGAGCCTGATAGTTCGGTAACATTATCGGACCTGCAGTACTAAGGAAAGACTGAAAGGTCGACATTTTATCATTTTACGCTTAATTTGATCGACTTAAAAATTAATTTAAAAAAATATAGAAAAGACTTTAAACTTTGTATAGAACTTTTTAAATTATTTTCACTGCTGTGACCGCCGTGTAAATCAAACGGTATACATTTTAAAATAAACAATCTAACACGATGAAACGACCTCTGTAATGATTGGAAATAACAGGGCATCCTAATATAATAAAAATTAAAGAAAAAACCGCCAGTAATTGAGATTTAAGGTGTTCTTTTTAACAAAAATCAGGGATTTTTTAAACATTTAAAGATTCACATAAAACATGAAACAATATCTGGTTTCTAGTACATAAATTTATAGATACCAGAGATTGTTTCATGTTTTTATGTGAATCTTTAAATGGTTAAAAATAATAAAAAAATATTCGGTTAAGGAAGTCACTAAAATACATACTAATAATTATGAAGACGTTGAGGTGCCAAAACAATTTCAAGATTTTTTATTTGCAGATTTCTATGACGGCACAATTAAAATTTTAATATTCTGTAGTGAAGAACCACGTTCAATTTTGACATCCCTGAAACAATTTTTATGGATGGTACCTTTCAGGCATCACCAGATCCTTTTCCGCAGCTATACAGCATTCATGGAGACATGGGAAGTGGCATTGAAAGCACGAATGTTATTCCATTAGCATACATCTTCATGTCACACAAGAGTGTAAAAGCTTACTAGATTGCATTTCAATTAAAACAATCACAGGTTCCAGGTTGGGTACCGGAACAAGTTCATGTTGACTTTGTGAGCGCCGCCATAAAAGCATTGTTGAAAACTTTCAAAAATGTGACCATTATCGGTTGTTTTTTTTTTCATTTTCGAAATGCTTTATATCGAAAGGCAAAGGCAATTGGACTAAACTCAAGAAATTATAGGCGTTTCATCAGTTTGTGTTGCATACTACCATTGCTACCTGTACTTAAATTACAGGATGGCAACATATTTCATTAAACGAAATGACTATTCAAGATGAAAAATTAATGAAATTAAAAGACATGGATGAAGCCTGACTTTATAAATATATGGTGCGTGTTTGCTGAGCGCCATCGCACCAACTATGTTGTAGAATCCTGGAATTTTACACTTAATGGACTGATCCATAAAAATCAAATTTGTTGCGTATTTTGAACGTGCTGAAGGACGATGACAAACTCGCAAATTTCAAGGTTGAACAAATAAAAAGATTTGGAAAAGCAATGTCGAAAAGAAGCAGAGTAAATATAGAAAACGACGATTTTATTCAAGAAGTTCAGATGCAGTTAACTTGAGCCGAAATAGATGTATCAATATTTTTGTATAAAATTCCGTTGTACTTGGCTTGTTGGAAAAAGTAGATGTCTTTGCTGAGAAATTTGAAGTAAAATATCGTATTACATGTCGACATTTCAGTCTTTCCTTTTACCTTTTACACAAGTGCAGGTCCGATATCGATACCGAACTATCAGGCTCAATAGTCCGGTCGTATTGCATCACCGAACTACTGAGACGAAAAGTCTCACCAGTCCGGTGACCGGACTAAATAAACCGAACTACTGAGAACGCCCGCTGGCAACCCAATAGTTGTGACCGGAAAAGAATAGGCAACCTAACGTTTGCATATTCTATGGGCTTCATACTTTCGATTGGTATAGAATTTATCTAATAATCATACCGGTGAAATGTTTAAAAAAAAATATTTTTTAATTATTAATTAAACATACTCTGGACTGAAATTTGCTAGGCAACCCATATGGATTATATTTATTGACATATTAAATTAAATATAAAATACGTTTCATTAAATAAGCATCTCGGTGAAGGTCGTTTTATAACGGGATCTTAGACTATAAGAATCATTTAAATCGGCCAACGCATTTGGTCCCGTAGTACCGTTGTACCATTGTTGGTATCTAGAACGCCACATAGTATCAAACATACATACATAGACCGACAAACAAATTACCCTCCTTCGGCAGTCGGGAAAATATAGATTACACGTGTTACCTTGTACAAAAAACCAATCCACTAAATGCATTCCTGGAATGGGATGACATCGCCTTTTTTTTGAAATTCTTTTATAGATAAAAAACTAGGAATGTTCAATGTGCTCCATTGCAATGATTACACGTTTGAATTTGACTGCGTTAAGTTTTATCGGTGATATTCGTCATAACGACAATTGAGATCCCTCACCTTTTACGGGCTTCGGGTAAAGTCTATACTTGTGCCCATGCTGAAAAGTGCTGAAAAGGTATTCAAAATACTCCTATGATAGCACGAGTTTTCTGTCAAGCTAGTTTTGTAAATACGTTACAGTTGTTAAAATCCGATTTTCGTTATAACTCGTTTTAAATACCGAGTGAAAATTGTAATTTAGCACTGATTGTCAATCCTAGCTTTAGCTAAAACTAGCACTAGAGAAACTAATCATGGACCAAGTGATTAATCAGAACGCTAAGTATAATGCCCGGGCATTATGAATATAGTCAAGTCAAATCGGGCAATGTAATGAATACTGATTTAAACTTCTATGTTTATCATATTGTCTGGTCATTGTGAATATTGCTACGTAGCGGTTGGGCAATTGGATAATTATGGTCTATAAATTAGTCCAAGAGCGAGCGAAGCGACCTCGGGAGCTAAGGGCATCCCGACACGGATAGGTTAGGTTCGAAGGAGATGACGGAGCTGATATGAGCGAGCAAAGCGAGCGAAGTCAGCTCCCTTCCTCTCCTTTATGTTAGGTTTCCTTAGACCCCCCGCGCAGCCCGGGGTGCCTATTTTAGTCTGCAGGTTATTTTTTTCGGTTTTTCGGGTAATTTGGTTACCAGCTGTTCTTGACGCACATCACATCTACCAGAATTTACTGTTTCACTAAGCGACCGAGCGAATTGGTCCTGCGTTACTTAAAAAATATTAAATCGTTTAAAATAAAGCCACAATCTTAGATCCGTGTTATGTCAAATAAAAAACACCAGCGGGCGCATGTATAGTCTTATCGTGTCTTTTTGACATTGGTCTTATTCGTTTCCAGAGCACAACAAACTAATAGGTAGTAAAAGTTCCAAGTCAAAAAGAGACAATAATTTATTAGAAACTATGCGACATTTTAAGAAACTATAAGCTAACTTTTATCCTATTTTTTTTCGAATCCGAAATCAGAGCCCTTAGCATTACGTTTGAGCTTTGACCGAGCGCGCCGCGTGTTCTATGAGCTCTTGTTCCTGCTGCTCGGCCTCCTGTAGTAAAGCCATGCGGTCCAAGGGCTTCCAGGGCTCATGGAACGCGTACTTGTACTTGCATCTCCCGTGGTACCCCAAGTTTGGCAGCACCTCCTTCACTACTTCAGCCATTCTCTTCGAGGGCTTATCTTTCCAGTAGTCGGGGTGCACAATTGGCGAATTGTAAAACAAATCTTGAACATTACAACCCGATTTCAAACTAAATTCCGGATTATTCAACAGCTCCGTCGAATCCTCATTCGGAATTTCCTGTCAAAAAATGTTACTATTCACTTCAGGACAATCGGCAGGGAGGTGTTATAGTGCGTTGGACGAAATTCAGTGCCCTCAATAACTTTATGTAGGAATAAAAATGAAACCATTTGATTCTATTGTAAAAAGTCTATTTAGATATGATCTTTAGATGTGTATTAATTATAAAGTTCACTTTGCATGTGTTGAATACTGCTTTTAAACTGAGGCGAATCTTGCCAGGACGCAGGGCAGACTGCGCGCGTCTACTATTTTAAAGCTCAGAAGTGGCGCGCCTGTACGAACATTTAATGACACAATCACGCGCTAATTTCCTTCCGTATCGCGCGCAGTATTCGCTTCAGTTTGAGCAGAGCTCTAAGTCGAGTAAACAATGTTTTGAGTTAACGGTATAGAAAATAGATGTCTCTGGTGCCGGTCATCATAGCATCTCCTTCTCCCTCCTTCCCTTTGCCTCTCAGTTTGTTGAAGAAGCCTTTGATCCGTCCAAAGACGCTTGGGTTTCTAGCCTCCTCTTCCTGGAAGGCCTGATGCTGATGGTAGCCGTGTTGATGGTGGTAGCTTGTCTGGCTATTCTGCCAGGCATTTCGCTGATCTTGCTGGTTTTGCTCGTCAGAAGACACGTTCAGCACGCCGATCCGCTGATGAACAAAGCACAAGCTGGATTTCATTAGATACTTAATGTCACGCCGCGGGGCTCTGATTTCGTCAAACGCACTATTCGAACACCGTTTCAAGAATGTCGCAAAGGTTCAATTAAATCGAATGCATTTATAAGAGTGTAATTACCTTGACATTACAGGGGGGGAGCGGTGGGACGACCGGTTCTGGGACCTTTATTCTGTAGGGGTCGTAGTTGGGCGGCTGGACACCCTGCGGGCACTCGCAGCGCCAGGGCTGCGGAGACGTATCGGGCTTGGGCCAAGGCTCCACTTTCTTACCAGCGGTCTGCACCACATCTTTACAGCACCCAGTTCCTTTGTCGTCTGCGTAACTACGACTTGCTGTAATAACAACACATTGCATTAGCTGCTACAAAAGGAACAATGCGATGACGGTGTTGAGCAGATGACTTTAGTGTCTATCTTATGGCAAGCCTGAAGAAGTTCCACTAACTATCGTATGCCGCCTCTTGAAGACGAAGCTAATGAATAAGCTAAGCTAAGTAGTGCTAATGAATGTTTTATAAGCTAGGTATTAATCGCATCCTCATCCTGTCAAACATCTGTTAATAGCCCTGGGGTGTTTCAAGTCGGTAATGTTCTCCGAGTACGAGTTTACGACCCCCGGCCGACAAGTTCATGTCCAAACCCTTGGGCTGCGACCGCGAAGACATGTTGGTATGATAGTGCTGGCAACTCTTTACTTGACATCCCTTTAACCCGTATGTTGCCACGTAAGGCACTTGTGCTTGGCGCTAGAGATGGTTTAGCCTTTGTTCTGGTAGCCCATAATATGTCCTACACTTGGTTAAGGTGCTTAGAAATAATGACGCAATGGCGTGCATTACCTACATGAAAATGGCGACTGTAGCAGCAATATAATATCGTAAAAAAAACGTGACTTACCTATGCCGGTTATAACTTCCCCTAGGTTAGTATTGGTTAGTACAATGGCGGCATGGTTCAAGCCCTTAATGTGTGGGCAATGACGGAATGGACTCAGCATTTTGAAAGCCGACACCATTTTTTTTATCGAAATGAAATATATAAGTACACACCCAATTTAAACTTTATATTTAAAAAAATTACATTGTTTTTGTGAAGATCGGATTGTTAGATTTTGAGAGAGTTGTTTTCTGACAGCATTTGAAAATAAGTGAATGTGATGAAATTAGGTATCTTTTTAAATGGCTATCGGAAAAATAGTTGCCTGTCTTTTTTGGGAAATTAGAACTATAATTATTTTATAAGGAGGTCGAATGTTTCAAATTAACTTGCCCTCTTGGACGTGAAACCTTTTGGTCTTAAAATATCTATATACCGTTAAATGTTTGTAGGTTCGTAATTGCACAAGTCTTTTGACCGTCAAGAATGTTCTTTTTATGTTCTTTTCGAATTAAGCACGAGGTGATTGTCAGCTTTGAGCGTCGCATCTCGATGGTTGTACTGCAGACTGTTCTGGGTTCACCTATGGAAAGCTACATTATTCCCGAGTAACATAGGCTATAATTTTGACGAGAGCGAAGCCGCGGGGGTCAGCTAGTATCATATAAAGTTATTTGGTACCTATATTCTTATTTCAATAACGTTCACAAGATACAATAAACGTGAGTTATACCAACTGTTGATATAATTTCTTTAGATATAACATGTTTAAACTCTAAAACTTATTTCCTATAACGTTATTGAATATAACGTTTATTTAATCGAAAATCATTAGGCCTATAATCTTTTAAAATAGTTATATAATATTGATACCTATAACACCCCGATTCAAAGCAATCCGACTCGGATGGGTTATATTAGGTTAGAAGGTTAAGGCGGGAGTGGAGCGGAGTGCCTGGTCCCCTCTATGTTGGTGAATCATTTGGGTTAGGTTTGGTTAGAACAGTAACTATTACGCGCGAAGGCGAATGAGTGATGCGAGCGTGCTGCGGGAACGGCGTGACAGAAACGAATCGCTGTAAAACCGACTCCACGTAGTCTTGTCTGCCCTACCCCTAGAGTGTTATTTAAAATCGCGTAGGCGTGGAGGGGCGAGGTGGCCCGCGAGCTGAGGAGCAGGTGGTTTTAACACTCGCCGCCGCCGCTGAGGCATAGCCGGCCAACAAGTCGAAGCCGCAGTGGTGAGCGTGAAACACATCTGCGACGAAAAGCTCGCATGGAATCGCCGGAGCCCCGCAGCGCCGGAGCCGTGGCGAAAACCATGCCTGCTGCATGTTTGCTTGCATGCTTTCTTGGATACTTGCTTGCATGCTGCATGTATGGTGTAGGTATGCTTGTTTGCATGTTTTTACAGGGAAATAAAAACGGGCGTTTAATCATATTAGACTAAATAGGTTTTATTTATTTGGTTTTGCTTAATAAAATTAGTTTCTTTAAAATTATATCAAGCGTTTAGTTTTAGTGTACATTCTAAGAAAATAAAACAACGAGAATTATTCAATCCAACAAAGGCTTTCTTTTGTGCCTATAACGCCGCTCACGTACTCCCGCCAGCGAACCCTATCAAGTTAATAAGTCAATAGTAACATCTAGACATACAGTCATCAACATTAACTGATCATTATATTTAATAAAATTATATCTTGTAAATATTAAAGATTTTGTAATTTTAACTAGTTATAATTACAAGCGATAGCGATATGTTCGTTGAGGAGTTGTTTCCAGTAAGTCAATTGGAAATAAAATAGGTTGACTACAGCCAATAATCTAAGAGCATTTGTTCTGTTATTTCTTTTCATCATAAAATCGTTCTCATTCCAGTCTATGGCAGTTTTAGTAACTTAATGCAGACTCCGTAATGCGCTGCCCAGACCAGGCAGCCCGTAATAAGTACTAATTAATCATTACAGCGACACTATTTCAAACAAAAGGCTCCATGAATCGCCCTTCTCGACGTTTACGAGAGCTAGGGACGCTAGGCCGCTGACACATACCGTTTATTTTACTCTTTGAGATATATTTTATTAATGCCTCTTCTTATATCTAACTATTTTTTCGCTAAGTGAAAAATGTATGTTCTTTTAGATTAAAAATAATAAACCCATATCGTCTCATCACATTTATTATAAGTGCTCTGTGAACTATAATGCATGCAAAACACTTCAGAAATAGAAGGTGTAAATTTTATAGCTTGATCTTATGATACCCCATATTATAAAATCGAATTATAATATTGAATTAGGCGGGAATATTCGCATTCTCTCACTGAAATGTGTACCTTTCTGCTTAGTAAATAGTTCTATAATGTATGGCTAACTTAAAGTGCGCGCAGTGTCTCTTTTCGGTGCGTGTTGACCCTGGAATTTACAGGACGAAAGCGATGATAAATAATAATAAATGAAACATAAGATTACATTCCAAACATAATTTATTTTGTACAAAATAACATACGAATTACTTTAATAAATACATCACTTAATTGATCTTTTTTTTTACAAAAATACTTTTAATAAATTCACATAAAAAGTTGTTTCAACATGGAATGGCGTAGCACAAATATAA
Source organism: Orthosia gothica (assembly GCA_949775005.1). Classification (NCBI taxonomy): domain Eukaryota; kingdom Metazoa; phylum Arthropoda; class Insecta; order Lepidoptera; family Noctuidae; genus Orthosia; species Orthosia gothica. The sequence continues at coordinate 8,007,516 of OX459040.1, read as the reverse complement.
TCAGGAAGGACGCATAAAATAACAAGTAAACATTATTCTAAATACTGCATTTTTTATATAAATTAAAATACAAAGGTTCGTGACATGCAATTATGTAGTTGCATGAATGCTTGACGATATATATAAAAGTATGTAGTATACTTTTATGTGCCGCGCCAATGAAAGCCTGGTCAATGAGGGTTTTCGGTATAATTAACGCCACCAGCTAGCGCCACTATGTCAAGAGTTCTTCCACTTTGAAAATGTAAGTTATAACGTCAACATGACGTTGCCGTCAAATTAACAAACGTATGCAAACTTAAGCACTTTGATAGATGCCTGGACCTGATGACACAGTGCTGCCAACTAGTGCACGTCTTTTCTGATATCCCTAATTAATATCACACTTTGGTTGTTTTATGTCACGAACAAAAAGCAATACAGGTATGAGGAAAGTTAAGGATTCATAAAATTAATAGTAGGTATAATAAAAGCCTCGTATTCATTAGAAGACAAATGACATGCGAGCGACGTGCGTCACTAAAGTCTCCGCTAGGTAAGAAAAATATAAAATTCATTGATCCGACTTCAACATGATTTTTTGTTTAAAGAGATATTAAGATAATTTTGATCTCAAATGAAAAGTATAGGCATAGAACCATTATGTCCGTTTAAATCATGTAAATCGATCCACGCGGTTAGGAGATATTAACTCATTACTGCAAATAATTTTATGCAAAGTGAATGCTTCAAGGACGCCCCTTACCGCGAAACGTTTGCTTATCGTGTTAGCGACACTATAGTCCCCGGCTTGAAACTTGGCAAGGTTTTGGCGTATTGGGGGTAAATTCGCGCATAGTGCGCGAACTGAACAACCACCGTAAAGAGCGAACGGAACGTGGACGCGACGCGATTGGTCAGTCAATCCTTGTGTCAACTGACCAACCAATCGCGCGCGGAACGGTGCTAAACGTTTCCCGCGTCCCACTTGGTAACCAAAGAGATCTAAAAAACGACATGTGCGCATCTAACGACTCTTGCCAAGTTACTTGCCGACAACTATACCTTTACATTGTTTTCGTATCGTTTTGACATATTAGAATAAATTGGTAGACAAGTGTATCCTTTTATTTTTTTTGTTATGTGGCAGAGACTTTAGTACAGAGCACCGAGTCGCCTCGTTAATTCTCTTACTTTCTCGGTGGCCACTACTAGAGACGGCATTGTCAGTCGCGTCAGTGAGTGTCACCGTTTAGTCTACAGAGATATAGAACTGCAGCATAATTGCGTAAGTGAATCTAGCAAGGCAAAGAGTTGGACCCATGAAGAAGTAAGACAAATACTTTGTATTGCCAAAAAATATTTGACGCTTTCATTGGTGAAGAATTGAAGATAGTCTTATCGAAAGAGTGCAAGACTTTTTGCCTTGACGAATCCACTTACACAAATAGGCTGCTCGGACTCTCATGGCTGTCGCATTCCCATTGGAAATTAAAAGCAAATGTGCAGTCAATGCCTTTTCTATATAGGTCTCTATGGTCATAGTGACCAGAGGAAAGTGAGAGACGCGTTATACAGGACGAATTCCTTCCCACAACGGACTCATGATAGCATTGACACATCCTAGAACGGCCCCACTAACACGGTCAATATATAGTACTCTAAGCGGATCTTTGTGTTTTTGAAGTTGGCTCTGCGCAGTAGCAATTTTTTTTTCAATGTTGAAGGTGAAGATAGCATTGTATAACTGCCTCTTTCTCTCGCTTACGTTTGTCGCATCGTCGTATCTCGCTTACTCTATGCAGTATACTCGATGACAAACTGTTTCTTGCGGAATGGTTCGCAGAGCCTACTCCAGAGCCACAAGATCCGCTGTGACTACTATAACTGTGTATTTCGTACGACAGCGACCCCACTCCCGCCTACCCGCGCGGCGCCCAGCTTTCGCCTCGTAAGCCAATAGCGAGAGTCGAATGTCAGAGTGACATTGACAGCTCAAAGTGCACAGATAATAGGACCATATATTAGTGACGAATGTGAGGCGGACAAATCATAATTCTAGAAAAGGATAACAATGGCCGCACGATCGCTATGTTGTCTCACACTTTTCTAACCGTTTAGAATTGACAGCCAGAGGGAATGCGCAATCCATTCATATAGGTTTACTCTTAGAAATTTCGGCACGTGACAATAGGGTAGTTGACGAAAAATATCTATTTAGTCCGTCAGTTAGAAAATCTAAAAATATTGGACATGTATTTTTTATTTTGCCACATGAACAAAAAAATACGACGATACAGTGCGTTGAAATATCGCGTGACGACACGGTGTGCTACTTTAAACTGACAAAGTGACGTCACAAGCCCCCACTCCTAAACTTGCTTGATGCGCTTTATCTTTCTTAATTTTTATTTCTATACCAATATTATAAAGAGGAAAGATTTTTTTGTTTGTTTGTTTGTACCGAATAGGCTCCGAAACTACTGGACCGATTTTAAAATTCTTTCACCAATATAAATCTACATTATTCCTGAGTGACAGAGGCTATTTTTTAGTCCCGAAAACGGGTCCGGTGGGGTGGCCGGGTCCGGTAGTACTTGATAAAACAAAAAATAAATAATTATAAAACTTTATGCACAAGTACAAAGGCGGAGTTAATGCCTAAAAAATATGGGTACAATATTATTTAATAATCTCACTGACGGACTAAATAGAATCATCATTTTTTTACCCAGGCAACATCCCTATTGTTGAATACTATAAGACACCTTGCACACAAGCTAAGGATAAATCGCGCTATGGAATTTAATCGTTGCGATTTTTATTGCGGAATCGCAAATAACTTCTATAACACGATTTCTTTCCGCAGTGCGCGGATTAGTGTATTGGTATTGGGCGACTTTTATTCGCAACGATTAAAATTCGTAGCTCGCGCTTATTTTTATAAGAATAATAAGTAAACGCAACGGTATTGGTCGCCACGATTTTAAGAAGTGCTTAACATAATCACACCGAACACTCTCAAATCGTTTGCATTGCTAACTACTTAAGGACAAATTAAATTGTAGCGACAGTCCGCAGATGTTTTGGGTACCGATATGTTATTGAAGAGAAAAAAGTTTGCAGTCGTGGGACCCTCGTCAGGAACGAAGTTCCTCCCGCTTCTTCTACAACTCACAATCTTCTTCACACACACAATGTGTCATGAAGTAAACAAATATGGCGGCCAGCGCTTGACGAGATTAGCCGAACTTACGCCGAACGGAACCGAACGTCTCGAGAGGGGTTCCTACGTGACGATTTTTATTCTACCAGGCCATGTATAGGTAGAAGAAACTTAAACAAAAATATTTGGAGACAAAAAATTTAAATAGGAATCTGATCTAAACCGTAATATTAATATATCGTAACCGGCGTACTTGTGTACTATTTAATAGAACGTAACTCGGCGACCTGGTAGGTACTTAAGGGGCAGATATTATACAGGATGGTCAAAAAGTCGTGGATCAAACGAAACAGAGCGAAAGATGGGGTGATTGAGTGAAAAAATTTTGGTACTTTAGGATCTACGTTTTGTGCATTTAGCCAGTGTCAAGTATAGAAGTTTCTTTAGTTTTTAGTCCAATGTCCTAGTCATAGACTAATATATAATAGGTAGGCCCCAGTAAAATGGCGGTAACTTTATTGGAAGCCTCCACGGAGTTTTGTCGACAACATGAACAAACTCATGTTCTACCGCTGTGTTTCACTTTCCCACACTCGTGCACGTTCACTAATATTATTAGAACAAAACACCACCATTTTTACACTATTAATATTCAGTTAAACACAATTTTAGGAAAATAAAACAGAGAAGCAACATAGACGCCATCACGTTCCCGCCAAAACCTATCGCCCTATTACGTTTGATCCACGATTTGCCCACCACGTATCGTATACAATAAGTCATTTTTGTTGAAGTATCCTCGACTCATATATGACCAAAATCAACGTACGTTGAGACTTTGAAAAAAGTATTTTAAAATGATCAGTAATACACCAAATTAGTAAAAAGCTCTTTCTAGAACTACCCTACCAGCGGCTGTTGACCCCGTAGTCAGCTATAGTTGCTTGAAATTGTCAAGTTTTCTAGAGTTATTACATACACACATAACTTTTTTAGGACTCTGGTGCGGCTTCCGCGGTACTGTAATGCTTCAGGCAAGTTTGCAGACACAATCAATCGGGGTGAATAGGAACGCAGTGGTAAATATAAACAAAACTTTGAAGGGAATTTTCACGTTATTTAAACATTTTAGTGGGTACCAATACATTCAATAATTATTTAAAAAAATACGATGCTTTTTTTGAAATCGATAATGTGATATCGTAGTTAAAATTCCCTTTAAAGTTTTGTTTCTATCCACCCCTGCGTTCCTATTCACCCCGTTTCGCACGGAATGAGGGGGAGCCGTAACGACATCCTGAAAATGATAGCGGACAGAGTGGACTCACCGGTCATACGTCGATTCATTGACCTGCATGTGAAAGGTGCAGGTTAATTAAGAAACGTATAAATGTAACTTTATTCCCATTATTATTTTTATTGTACTAACATACTTTAATAAAATTTGTTATACTAACTTTTCAATGGAAAATGTAGTTGTCTGAAAAATAAACATTTTCCATTGCTTCATACAAATTATCATTTATTTTTTACATAATTATTTTCATTAATTATACCGATACTCATAACGCCTGCGGAAATTCTCTAATTAATTTAATTTGATTTGCGTCAATAAAGATAATCTTCACTATATTTACATAGTTTAACGTACAACTTTCCGTAAGCTTATCATTATGTACAAAGACAATCATGTGTTGAAAGATGTAGGTACTTATGTACTTATATACTTGAACATTTTTTTATCACCATGCAAGTATTTCCAGGCATTGTGCATCATTATGTACTTTTTAAAATTATCTTGAACATCGGTGAAGGAAAACATCGTAACCCAGAAAACCAGAAGCGTAATTGCGTAAATGATTTCGGTAGGGCAAAGGGTATGACTCTATGATTAGGGATGCAAACTGAAATTAGTTTTTTGTCCGTCAGGTAGGTTAATAAAAATATTCGACATGTATTTGTTCTTTTGACACGTTAACATAAGTGACGACGATATAACGCGTTCAAATATCGTGTGACGTCACGCCGTTAGTACACGTTATACTGACATAGTGACGTCAAAAGCACCCATTCCTGAACTTAGATGCGCTTTATCTTTGTAATTTTTTATTAATTTGGTAAAGCAAAAAACGTGTGCAATAGTATTCGAATATCTCGTTTACGGACTAAATATAATTATCATGTTTCGACCCAGGAAACGTCCCTATTGACCAATCAAATGCTAAATGAAAGTCACGATGTGGATTTCCGTCTATGTGATTGGTCGATTGTTCATACTCTTTCATGGAGCCCTTTGCCCTGCCGAATTCACTAACGCAATTAGGCTGCTAGACCAACCCGTCTTGAGCAATCGTGATGGTTGATGCTCGAGCCTTCTCTGTATGAGAAGGGGCAGCTTCGCCCTGCAGTGGAACATTACCAGGCAGTTATTATTGTGAGGCATCAATGAAAGACACAATTTATGCAAAAAGGCAGGCTTTAAATAATACAAATAATGGGTTATTCCCTTCATTTTGTTAGTTACGCGAGCACAAATCGCACCCTCAGAATCAAACTCGAATACCGGCCAAGTGCGAGAGGGACTCGCCCACGAAGGGTTCCGTGCCATTATCGCAAAAAAACGGCAAAAATATCACGTTTGTTGTATGGGAGCCCCGCTTAAATATTTATTTTATTCAGTTTTAGCATTTGTTGTTATAGCGGCAACAGAAATACATCATCTGTGTCTAACTTTCACGGTTCATGAGATACAGCCTGTTGACAGACAGACAGGCGGATAGTGGAGTCTTAATCGCTATGTCTCGTTTTTACCCTTTGGGTTCGGAACCCTAAAATCGAAATTTGTGTTAGTTCTTTAAAACAGTAAAAAAAAGTTGAGTTCTAAAGTGACCAATGTATAGTGTCCCTTTCTTATTTATAATTCGGGCTCTTTTTCACCACAGGATTTTAGAGTAGGGGCAGTTTATACATACCAAAATCAGAAAAACAGGAATTTTGAAATAGGTTTACTTTCATGCTAAGGGTGCAAAATGTACTGAATTTAATTTGATTAATTTATTTTCAATCAAATCGTAATGCTCTTCTAATCTTTGATTGATTGATACTTAAAGCCTAGAAAAAAAATATGGTGATAAAAAAAAAATTAGTATAAACCATAACTTTCAAATTGTTACCATCTCTTTACACATGACATACAACATTGTTGATAAAATCATGTTCAATCTTCCATAAACTAAATTCACTGCCATTTAAATGAATATTTAATAAGATCGAGGCAAATTGGCAATGAACGGTTGTATTTGGAAGAATAACCTTATGCAACTCATGCCAACACTCAGTCGAATAGTCGCCTTTAAAGTTGCATTATTTTTTACACTTATTTAAAATTGTATAAGATTATTCGACTAATAAATAGTTGACATAGGCGCGCACTTCTAGATACTAGTTGCTTATAAGAATTCTTCTAAATTATAATTTAATGTACTCATAGTGTTCAGGTATTATAGCAAATTATATTATTATGTGTTAATTTAATACATTATCAATACATTATTGGAAAAATTTGGACAAGAGATCAAATAACTTATTAAATACATAAATATATTTTGTGTTACACAATTTTTTATTAATATTTTCGGTTTAAATAAATAATGTAATTTTCAATGGATACCTATACTTGACATGGAAGGGCCTTAGTATTGGTCATTTTAAATATATAAATATTACTACAGTCGTGAGAATCTATACTAATTTAATCACTCAGCAATAAATACATTTTATCAATGATTTTTTTTTAATAATGTCATAAAAATATGTATGAAAAACAGTTTTTACATATTTCTATGACGTAAATGAGAGTTAAGTCCATCAAACCTTGGGGATTCAGAAAATGACAATCTATGGAAGATTTTCAAAAAGTCACAAATGTATGACTCTCGACCTGACACATAATAAATTTTATTATTGCTCCAATTTATTGAATGTCGGCAAGAAAATCGTTCGGCGTTATGTTTTATTGATAACGTGTGGCGTGTCCTATGTATGATCCTGTGATCTCGTTTATTGTACAACCCGATCACATTATCTCGAGACCTCGCTGGAATGCGAACCTCCCGCCCCGTTCTCCTTTCACCTCCCCGCGCACACAATAATTGTTTTGTTGGAAATCTTATTGTTTATAATAATATCCTACTAGAGGATACTTGTTTTGCGCACCATATCAGAGCGCCGACGCGACGTGACGTCATCGACGCCAGGTCTCGAGATAATGTGACCAGGTTGTACCTGCAAGCTACATGATCCGGCCTCAGACCTGTCCACGTCGACATATTATTACAAAAAAAAAATTGATTGCAAACTCAACAAAGTGTAGAAAACGGCAGATTTTTACAAGCATTAATTTAGATTCACATGTCCTCTGTGTCTATGTATATGTAATTAAAACTTGAAAGTTAAATTTGACCTGACATTTCGATTGAGCTAAAATTTTGTATATAAGTTTGTCTGTTTGTTTTCTCGGGAAAATGCAATCTTTAATATAAAATCTTGTTTTTAAACAAAAAGCAAACATGTAATCTTGTTTTAGGAGTAGATTTTTGCATAAATCGTGTCTTCGATTAATACAGTAGTCCCCAATCTTCTTGGCGGCTGTGAAGTTGGCTACAATGGCTTCGCAGAAGTTAACCTTATACTAAAACAGCGGTACGCCATGACATGCGCATTGAAAGCCAACTTCAGAGCGGCCAAGAAAATTAGAAAATACCTGGAAAAATAATTGGAAATAGAAAAATGAACACTAGTCATAAGGCTTACCAAATAACTGCACTGACACATTCATCACAAACGGGCACGTCACATACACAAACACTGCAGTCCACTAGGTGAGCTGTTGGCTGGCCAGGCTCGGCTGGGCTCATTCCAGCCCGAACAGCCAGTTGATGCCCTGCGCCAGGAACAGGATGAGCGGCTGCCACGCCACCAGCCAGCGGATCCAGTCCAGCAGCTGGCCGTACAGGATGTGCGGCCGGTCCCAGCTGAGCAGCGTTAAGGGCAATCGATTGGTGGACAAAGATGGCAGCTATTTATAATATTACACAAATGGAGTCGTCCGTTAATTGCCGTGATGTTTTTTAGAACTTTTTAACCGGGGAGGGTTGGTTTTTAACCTGGTGATACATGGTGTGGTTTTTTTAAAACGAGAGTGTTTTGTGACAATACTATTTTTTCCTAATATAAAACATCATCCTTCACAGCTTAACTTCGCCTACAGCTGAGCATACGCCAATCCCCACGTTCTTGGGGAAAAACTTGGGGCCATAACAAACAGACGCTTGGGGGATGCCTATGTTCAGGAGTAGACATCTTTTGGCTGAAATGATGATAATCCATACTAATAATTTAAAAGCTGTCTGTCAGCCTGTCTGTTACCTTTTCACGCTTAAACCGCTGAACCGATTTACATGTAATTTGGTATTGAGGTAGTTTGAAACTTGACTAAGTAAGGGGACGCCTATGTTCAACAGCGGATTTCTTTTGGCTGAAATGATGATAATCCATACTGATATTTTAAATGCGAAAGTAACTCTGTCTGTCAGTCTGTCTGTTATCTTTTCACGCTTAAACTGCTGAACCGATTTACATGAAATTTGGTATGGAGATGGATTAAGACTTAATGAAGTATATAGGATATTTTTTATCCTGGCAATCATCCTTAAGGGAGCGGAAGTTTGAATGGTGATATAGACTATTCGAAGTACTAATGCTAACAAATACATATGATTTGATAAAGGATACGGGTTGGTGAACATCCTCTTGAGGTCCACCTTCTCCTTGCAGTAAGGACACGTCTGCTTCTTGCCCACGATGCACCAGCCGCGGATGCAGAACTCGTGGAACACATGGCCGCATGTCAACTTGTACGTGTTCTCTGGAAACAGAATACATTATCATATAAAATTGATCAGGGATACTTCTGTCCAAATAAATAATATTGAAGTGTCTGATGGAAATGACAAAATAACAGCTTTCTACTAAATTCACATGGCGGGTGGAAATCCTCATGATTGTCCTTCGCCTTGTGTTTAGCGAAGGGGTCTGTCACTATGAATAAAATCACACGGTATACTGCAACTACCTTTGGCCGAGGAGCTGGAGTGCTTGCGACTTTCGACACCCTCCCCCGGCCAGGTGACGAAATGTGGAGGCATGAATTCATCCCCGTAACCCCCTGCGGCCGTATACGACCGCAATTCCTCTACATAAGCGCGCGGAACACGGCGCGCCGCCGCCTCGGGCCTTTCACTGTTGAGGCAACAGACTCACCGCGTCTGTTACCTACATGCCACATCCGATGGCGGCTGGAGATCGTTTCGTTGCCTCTGCCGCCCTGTGCGTCTACTACGTATAAGGATGGAGGTCTCCCGCTTCTAAGCATGGTGTCACAGTAAACACATACAAACAGTATGGAAAGTACCTACAAACGCTCGAAACGGCACACTCACACAAACGTACGCACCGACGAGACAGTACTGAATGTACGAGAGTACTTAGTGCCGCGTTGCGACGAGTGGTCACGTTTGTGTTAGTGTGCCGTTTCGAGCGTTTGTAGGTAGTTTCCATACTGTTTGTATATTTTTACTGTGATGGCGTGGAGCACGATCGCAAGAGAGAAGTATGCACAGCAGCCAGTCCTTGTGGCAGTCCCCACAATGGTGGCAGCCGGTTGTCGGCATCCATGTGCGGACAGTACCTGCGTCCGCCGGAAAGTAAGCGCACCATGATGACTCCAGCCACTCCATCAAAAGGTCTTACCCTAACCGTGTACATACCCAGCACGCCCTCTTCGTTGACAGCCACTAGCAGGGGGTTGCCACAGACTGCACACACGTTGTTGTCCAACTGTCGCGTCGGCATTCCCTCTTGAGTGTAGTACTGAAACACATACATTATACGTAACTAAGACCAGTTTATATGCATTTGCATGTTTAGCCCCTTTTCAGTAGTTGTTACATATTTTAAATAAAAACTACTAATAATTTATATTTTCGTTCATATTTATACGTACAATGGTCCTTTGCTCGCTATAAAATCAAAATCAAAATTTATTTATTCAATTAGGCCATTAAGCGGCACCTACACACGTCAAAAAAAAAGTAATAATAATTGATTCTACCGTCCATTCGGAAATGTAGCTTGCTGTGGAGAAGAATGGACAAGAAACTCCACATTTACTCTTTTTAAAAAAAATGTGTTTTACAAGTGTAAACGACAACGGCTCACGTGTTAATTTTAAGAAATGGACACTTCCCACGCTAAATTCGTTAATAGTTTTTTTATACTGCACGTTTTTGGGTTCTTAGCGGGTCTATGAATGGCGGCAATATAGATCTTCTGTCGGCCTTTTTCAATGTTATAAAATGTAATTTAAAATCAATGCTTAATGTTTCGGGCTCGGCTCGACCCTTATTAAAATGGGTATGAAAGGATGGCCACATGACGCGAAACGGCGTGAGAAAATAAGACGAACTCCGTCCCTTGTAATGTATCTACCTGATAGGGCCGGACACAATGTACCGTAAGCATTGTCTCTTAGCTTTCTTGTAACTTAGAAATTAACACGTGCATATTTAAAGTAGGATTGACGTAGGTGCCATGTGAGTAAAGCTATCTACACTTGTAATGTGTATAAGAACTAGAGAAAAGGTAGATAGTTAGTTAGGATTGTCTCGCAGCTTTCTTTGTTACAAAAATAAATGACCGCGTGTGTAAAATATGTCACATGTATGTGAATTTTAGAGTAAGAGTATAACTTAGAGCATTTAACCTATGGAGATGGCATAGCTGGGCTTACCCCTCTGCCAAAGTAGCTTGGCCATATGACCATACGCGTTATATAAAACTAGTTCATTCGCCGACCGTCGCCATTGTGTATCGTATTGAGTCGCAAGTAAGTTCTCCGAAAAAATGGTTAATTGTGCGGTTTCCTCTTGCAAAAAGCGAGCTGCCACTTTCAATTTGCGAAGCCATGGTGTTTCCTACCACATATAAGTATAAATTATACATCAACATAGTTTTATTTAAGTACAATGTCGAAATAATGGTTATTGCCTTTACGATAGAAAAATTCAGTGGTACGTTGGTAGCACAAACGCAGTACAGGGGCTGACAGGGTAGCGATGTGCATAGTGCTGGGACAACGTGAATGAATGATTGATAAATGAAATGATTTTTTTGAAGCACTATGTTCAGTATCAAAATAATTTTGTTTGTGTTTATATCTGGACAAGACAGGTTGAACTAAAAAAAAATTATTTACAAATGTCTATGAGAATAGATTTAAATTATTTTCTTTTAAAGTTTTAGGGTAATAAAAAGTAAGTTTGTTCGTTTCGTTAGTGAGTTTTTCAATCATTTTTTAACCCCCGACAGAAAAAGAAGGGTGTTATCAATTCGACGTGTATTGCTGTGTATCTGTGTGTCTGTCTGTGGCATCATAGCTCCTAAACAGATGAAGCGATTTAGGTTTTTGTTTGATACCTCTATCGAGAGCAGACTATCGCAGCCATGGTGGTTACAATGCCAACTCCACCGCACATCAATTCGAAGCCATATACAATTGCGAATGCTAAAAATACTCAAATGTTCGTATATAATTTTTAACCAAAAAAGTTGATCCACAGAAATGTGTTCGACATGTATATAATAAACTGGTACATTTCAAAAATCAGTGATTGCCTCTAGTCGTGATCATTGAGACATGTATATGAACTAGATTATGGCTGTGAAACCATATGTTTATGATAAATTAAACAAAAAAAATTGTAGAAATCAGTAAGGTTTAATAAAGACCTTACAATCTTTTTTTTATAATTTTTAAAACGAGCAACGTACAGAGTTGTATGAATGATATAGAACGAGTGAATAGGAATGAAGTACATCGAAGAATGAAAGTTTAAGAATGAACAGCGAATGTGTCGTAGACACCATAAACGTATGTTTTCCTTTTCCTATCTAAGATATCAAACTAGCTTAGCTAGGAAACACCGTACTCAAATAGATAAAAAAACGAAAAACTGACGTGATAAAGTGTTACATAAAAAGTTTCAAATAAAAGTCTATCCGGTTGATTGTATTATTTATTACGCTTTCTTACCATTTAACACGTACACATAAGGTCCCTATTAAATAACGGGGCTCAAGTATGAATCCCGAATGCCCGAACCTAAATAAAACAAAATGTCAGTGACATGAGTGACAGTTTCATACTATTCTATGCTGAAACCTGTAGGTACTATAGTTTATGATTAACATTGTTCCAAGACGTATGCCACCATTTTATTAGGTACTATCCCCAGTTCGTCTACCATGCATGGAGTATTTGGATATTACATTTATTTGTAACGTCATTCATTTAGGAAAGACACGGGTCCAACAATATATATTATGTAATTATGAAATATTATTGACTAAAAATAAATTCAATCGTTCTTTTTTTAGTGTATCTTAAATTCTTTCTTACCTTCCTTACCTACGTACGTAGTTTAGCAGACCACAAATCATATTGCGTATTTTTTTTTATTTGTGAAATTAATTACTTAAGTTTATTATTATTGAGTATAACAAAAATAAAACGAATTAACATTTTGCTCATTCATTCATGCATTATAATGAATTTCCAGTCATTCTTTGTATCACATCACTAGCACTTTGTAATTGTTGTCATAGGATTATTGCATAGATACACACAAATATGTCAATGTATGTGTGTTTTTTGATTGTGTGATTATTATTTTTTCGTGTGCGTTTGTAGCAATAGGATGCATGTATCTGTGAGTAATTGTCATTTTTTTGTAGTGTGCTGTATGTGTTTTCCTCGCCTCCCGCAGAAAGTGGCAGAAAAAGTTGTTCGGTGATTCGCGGCTTGCCGTCTCCATAGGTTAAATGCTCTAAGGAGTATAATAAAAATTTGTAATATACATAAGATTTAGAGAAAAGGCAGCTAATTAGATAAGATTATGTATATTGTCATAGTTAAATACTTGGAGTAAGGAGGAATCTAGATTAAGACTTTTGTGTTGACCTTTGTACACCTTTTATATTTTTCCTATGTAGAGTTAAGTATGTAGATTAAGGAAATGTATAACTTGTGTAAATTTAAGTAAGATAAGTTTTATAAAATAGGCATTTCTGTGGTGCCATGCTTGAATACAGTTGAAAAGTAGGGGCGCCATTGTTCTCGCCGAGCGGTTTTTGTATAAAAGCCGGCCCGCTTGTAGGCAGAGACACAGTCGGACAGACAGACTTCCACTGAGCAGAGACACAGTCGGTCTTCCACTCTACAAGGAGTAACAAGTAAGGAATAAATTGAAGATACGAATCACGATAGTATTTTCATTTCCTCAACGAGTCTCCAACCGAACAACAATACAGTCCACTTCAACAAGTATTTGGTTACATTATCTTGTTGAAAAAAAATACCTATATGTGAGAACGATGTAAAAAATAAAAATAACGCACTTAAAAGCTTCTGCAGTAACACAAACAATTAAAAATACAATAAATAGGTAATTAAAAACAGGCGGAGGCAGCTAAGTTATGACCAATCCCAACTCATGGCGCCCGTTCACGAACATGACACATGGATCGGCACCACTCAGCTCAACCATTATGAAGGGAACCGAATGATCCAACACATGTGCCACCATAAGAGAAACATTAGAGAGAGCATGACACACTCAACTGCCAGGGCACACTGAAGTCAACGAACGACACAAAGGTACAGTAAATGATAGATTTACAGTTGGTACATGGTACTCATATATGTGCTGTGCAGTTATATAATACAAAAATAAATTGAGTTTATACAACACAAATACATTCATACAGTCTTCAGCCGGTCCAACACTACTTCAGAACTTTTCTGCTTATAACTTGTTATTGTGCCCTAGTGACTGTGGAGCTGGACTAGCGTTGAGCCAAGCATTTTTATCAGCGATGTAATCCCCCAACCTATAATATGCGTAATAACCTGCCTGCATAGTGTGCGTTTTATAAAAGTTTTGAATTTCGCCTCATTCAGTTCTAGAATGTGAGGCGGTATTTTATTGTAACATTTTATACAGGCTGGCTAAAGTAACGTCATCTTTTAAGGGGTACCCCTTAAAAGATGACGTTACTTTAGCCAGCCTGAAACCTGGTTGAATTAATCGGTCCCTATTTCTAGTAACATATATATAACTATGTCTATCGCTGTTTTTACTAAAAAGATGTAAATTCTTTCTCACGTACATGATTTTTTCGTAAATATATTGACAAGGTACCGTCATGATCTTAATGTCCTTAAACAGTTTCCTTAGAGAATCGCGCCGGCGAAGATTGTATATCGCTCTGATAGCTAGTTTTTGCAGAATAAAAATAGACTGAATGTCTGCAGCCCTTCCCCATAGTAATATACCGTAAGACATTATGCTATGAAAGTAACTAAAATAGACCAGCCTCGCGGTATCTACATCAGTAAATTTTCGATTTTTTCTAACAGCATAAGCTGCAGAGCTTAACCGCCCCGCAAGTGATATTATATAAGGAACCCATTGTAACCTTGAGTCTAGCGTGATCCCCAGGAAAACCGTTTTGTCGACGAATTCTAGCTCCTCGTTGTTTAATATAATGTCACAATCATAACTTTTGACATTCGGCAAGGCAAATTTTACACACTTAGTTTTTTTAGCATTTAAAACTAAATTATTAGCAGTGAACCAATTCAGAACTTGCTGCAATGCATTATTTACGTCGGCAACGTTACTCGTACGTCTATTCATCTTAAATATCAAAGAAGTGTCGTCAGCAAATAACACCATGTTTAGTTTGTTTTTCAATAGATGGGGTAAATCGTTAATGTATACTAGAAATAAGAAAGGACCTAAAATTGAGCCTTGGGTTACCCCATTTTCACGTTCAACCCCGACGAATTGACACCGTTTATTTGGACTAATTGCTGTCTATCATTCAAATAGGATTTTACTAAACTTAATGCTAATAGGCCTAGCCCGTAATGCTCAAGTTTCAAAAGCAATGTTTCATGATCAACGTAATCAAACGCCTTCGACAGGTCGCAGAAAATACCTATGGCATCTTGCCCCTCCCCCCATCAAAGATGTGTTGTACAACGTCCTTTGGTGAAACCATACTATTTCTCGTGTAGGATTTTATTCGTATTAAAATGAATGAGCATTTGATTTCGCATTATCTTTTCAAATACCTTGCTGAAAACCGGCAGCACGGACACTGGTCTATAATTACTTGTGTCTTTACTGTCCCCGGATTTAAAAAGTGGTATAACCTTACTATGTTTAATTAGATCCGGAAAGACTCCTTGATCTACACACAAATAAAAATTAAAGCTAAATACGGCGCTATAGTCAGAATAATGGAGGTACAAACTTTGATGGACATTTCCCATAGATCTTCGGTCAGTTTTACCTTTATTTGCTTAAAAGCCTTTATTACTGTTATTGGGTTTATATGTGAAAAGTGAAATTCAGTCGGGCAGGCTGAAACGTTAGCGTGTAATAAACCAGAAGCGAGCGACGGCGAAGAATTTAAGGGTTCAGTAGTTTTAATTGGGATGCTGGTAAAGAAATTTACAAATTCTTTGTTCTCTAATAGGTCCATGTGTAGTCTCGAGCGTTTAATCAGTATTGTTTCTTTTGTTCCTGTTTGTTTCATTGTTTATAATTTTCCAAACCGTCTTAATTTGATTTTCTGCGAAATTAACCTTATTGCTAATGTATATAGCCTTATCTAGTTTACACGTATTTAAAAAAAATCTTGAGTAAGTAGCAACATACTTACTAAAAGTTTCAGTGTTAATATTGTTACAAGATAGGGCAGCGCCATCTAGTGACGAGTAGAAGAACTAAGTAGTAACTAGTGGCGCCATCTAGTATCGAATAGCGGAACTAATGTTCTCGAAAGTTCGTGTCGTGTAGAATTTTCCAGAATGTTCGAACCGAACATTCTGGAAGTTTCTAGTCGCTTCGAGAACGATGAGTTCAAAAGTCGATTGTTCTGGAAGATTCTCGAAGTACCTAGAACAGTATGGAACGTTCTAGAAACATCTTCCGGGCTATATAAAGAGCGGTCGGGTTCGTCGTGGGTCAGTTTTCGATTGAGAAGCGATACAGAGCGATCAAAGCAGAAAATAGTGCGAAGTAATAGAATTGTTTAAGAAGTGTTTTTGTAATAAACAGTGATTCATTGAAGTCTGCTGTTTAAATAATTTATCCCTGAACCCCAGCTCGTAACAAATTGGTGTCAGAAGTGTGGGATAAATTATGCCGGTTCTACCGAAGGAAGAAACGGAAGGGGTGCGCACCATAGTCCAGTCAACGAGGATATTTGTTGTATGGAGACATCCGAAAAATTCTCCCGCCTATGAAATTTGGCATGTGATGACATTAGGTAATACATATTACAGATGTACAATAATCCAACAAAATTTGTTGCGAGAAGTTAGGTATTTTTACCTAAACATAAAAATCGGTTATAAGGCTCTGTGAATATTTTCTCAGACTGAAATATTTTCTGGATACATATGTATGTACTAGTTAGAATAAGTATGTAAAGGTATCCAACATTTTTTCGATATTGGAAATACCCCAAATTTAACTTTTAACATTTTGCACTATTACTTCTACTGAAAAATTGATCTGCTAATTGTTATTTTTTAATATGTTTTTATACCCTTAAATACATAGCTTTGTTTAGTTATCCAAAAGATTTTCCTTTTTAAACTTATTTTTTTGAATTTTCCTAAATTTCGTAATGTGAAAAATATCTCCGTGAATTTTCATACCTTTATTATTCATATGATTTTATATTAAAACATAATTATCAATTATCCAACAAATTTTCGAACGTTCATTAGGATAGTTTGCCGATTTATGCTAGAACGTAAGGGTTGACCTTCACTTGACCACTCGGAGCTGCTTTGCCACGCACTACTTTTGAAGTACTGTAGGCGAGTTTGGTGGTCACCGTTATTATTACAAATATTTTTTTATCTTATTATGTACAATTTATGTAAAGTCTTCAAGTACCACAAACTGTCAAATATTAACATTCGATTTTGAACTTAACCATCAACATTTTATGGTTTAAAATCATTTGGCGAAATTTTACAGTTTTGTATAACCTGATGTGCTGTTGACAGGACAACAGCGTTTGGAAATTCGCATAATATTTCTTTTTTTTATACTTCATCATTTCAGCCGAAAGACGTCCACTGCTGGACATAGGCCTCCCCCAGGCGTCGCCACATTGACCGATCCCGTGCGTCTCGCATCCAGCGCCTTCCCGCAACCTTAACCAGGTCATCGGTCCACCTAGTGGGAGGCCTTCCAACGTATCGTCTTCCAGTTCGCGGTCGCCACTCCAGAACTTTTCGGCCCCATCGGCCATCCGTTCTGCGAGCAATGTGCCCTGCCCACTGCCACTTAAGTTTGGCAATTCTTCGGGCTATGTCGGTAACTTTGGTTCTCCTGCGGATATCATCATTTCTGACGTGATCACGCAAGGAAATTCCGAGCATAGCCCTCTCCATTGCCCTTTGGGTGACTTTAAGCTTTCTGATAAGGCCCATTGTGAGCGACCACGTCTCGGTCCCATAGGTGATCACTGGCAACACACACTGGTCATAGAACTTTGTCTTGAGACTCTGCGGTAAATTGGACGAGAAGATACCACGCAACTTCCCGAACGCCGCCCAGCCGAGTCGGATTCGACGGTTGACCTCTTTCTCGAAGTTGGACCTACCCAACTGGACCGTTTGTCCCAGGTAAACATAATCGTCTACAACTTCAAGTGTAGAGTCTCCGATCTTGATAGGAGTGGGTGTTACATGGGCGTTCACCATGACCTTGGTTTTGTCCATGTTCATTTTAAGACCCACTCTTTCGGAAGCTCTACTAAGGTCATCGAGCATTTTACTGAGGCTCTCCATGGTCTCAGCCATGATCACTATGTCGTCGGCAAACCGAAGGTGAGTGATGTACTCGCCATTAACGTTGATGCCAAGCCCCTTCCAGTCCAGAACCTTGAAGACGTCCTCCAGCGCAGCAGTGAACAGTTTCGGAGAAATTACGTCTCCCTGTCTTACGCCGCGCTGGAGAAGGATAGGTTTCGAGGTCTGATCCTGAAGACGGACTGACATGGTGGCGTTTTTGTACAGACACTTCAACACCTCAATGTACCGGTAGTCGATCTGGCACCGTTGGAGAGACTGTAGTACAGCCCAAGTCTCGATCGAATCGAAGGCTTTCTCGTAGTCCACAAACGCTAAACAGAGAGGCAAGTTATACTCTTCGGTCTTCTGTATAACCTGCCGCAGCGTATGTATGTGGTCTACGGTGCTAAAGCCTTTTCGGAATCCGGCTTGTTCGGGAGGCTGGAAATCGTCAAACCTGCGCGCGAGACGATTCGTGATGACTCTTGAAAACAACTTGTAAACTGCATGGCTAAGAAGCGAGATGGGCCTATAGTTCTTCAGCCGGGCATTGTCGCCCTTCTTGAAGAAGAGTACCACCACACCCCTGCACCATGCCTGTGGCGTTTTGCCCTCGAGTATGACGGAATCAAAAAGCTTCTGAAGGGCCTTGAGGACCGGTTTTCCACCCGCCTTCAGGAGTTCAGCCGTGATTCCGTCATCACCCGGCGCCTTGTTGTTTTTAAGCTGTTTCAGAGCCATCCTAATCTCGTACAGGCTGACGTCCGGGATATCTTCGGTATAGTGTCGGGTCAATCTAGCTCTTGGGTCGTTTGCTAGATTCGCAACGGGTTTATACTTAAATGGATTTTAAATAAACGTTTGATACCTCCTGAAGGACTTTGTAAACTATGCGGAAAAATCGTCAAAAAGTATGTTTAGAAAGACACCTGTTGAGAAGATATCGAGTGAAGAATTTAAAAAAAATATAGATTACTATTACGTCCTATATTTAATTTAATTTTTTTATTGTCAACATTTTTTATTTTTTTATAAAATAAATTAAAAAAAACAGAGACCCACCGGTATCTGGAACAGGGTCCAAGCATGATGTCCAAGTCTTGTATGTACTACGTAAGTGCACCCAAGGGCAATCACCGGTTGTTGCAGGACTATTGTTAAATATGGAGATAAATATATTGGGCTATGGGTTTGGGAGGTTTAGTGGATCGATTGCCTAAAATTTTATATATATTTATAAAATGGAAGGGGGTGACTTGCACACTCAATTAATGGGCTCCCATACACGGTAGCTAGCACTTGAGTGACGTAGCGCCAAGGGGGTAACATATACGACGCTTCTTTAGGAGTGGAGAGGTATACCACGGCTATCAGGACAATCCTGGAAGTACGGTGAAGATCTCTACCAGCATCTTACTGGATTAACTGCCTTCCTCCAAGCTCTTGAGGATTCGCAAAAGCAAACCTGCTAGGAGGAAGGCTTGAGTGAGAAACTCAAGCTAGCAAATTAAGGCAAGAGAGAGATGGGAGCTCTGTGCCCTGTAAGTGTTCACTCCAACCGGCCTGTAGTGTATCTGTCTCACTCACACGTTCACTTTGCCATCCCCACTTTCCCCCACACAGACATACACAATCTCGTGCGCACCACGTTAGTATTACGCGAGCCACTGGCCTGAGTAGACGTGTTGAAGTGTGGTCATTTAGTGCGTGAACGAGCCTGTGAATTGCCCCATTAACCGGTCACTACACGGCCAATAGAGGCAAGCAGCAGATGAGGGACAAGACTTCTCCCTGAAGATTAGAGGGGATCCGTGGGGTCACCACAGCCCACCAGCTCGCCAAAAAGCTGCCCTGCGGATTTATTGATATTATGTCCTTTATTCAATTTATGTGAATACTTTTTACCTTTTTAAATATTAGCTTAAAATAAAAAATGTATAAAATAGTAGCCCACCGGTATCGGGAACAGGGTCCAAGCTACCGGCGGTCAAGGTTCCTGAAAGAGGAATATCAGAAGCCTTGACCGCCGCATCAGGAGTACCGCTTTCTTGATCAAGCCCTTGATCCAACTGCCCAACGAGAGCCTCCTCAGGTGTTCGTCGAGGCTCTTGGCTATTATGTCATTGGCTGTCACGGCTATCGGCACAATGACTGCTGTATTTACATCCCACATGTCGACAACCACGCGAGCCAGATCAAGATACTTAGTGTTTTTTATATTTCTCAGCCTTCACGAGGTTCTCGTCATGAGGGACCGCTATGTCAACAATCATTGAGTGATGCTCTAGTCGGTCTATCACCACTATGCCAGGCTTATTGGCAACAATAGTCCTGTCAGTGATCATAGACCGAACCCATTACAACGTGACATTGTCATTTTCGAGAACTGGGTCGGGCACATACCTATTGTACGGTACTAGGTACTCTTTCCACAAGATTGTATTTATGAGCATGTTGCTGATGGATAATACTGGCTACAAAGTTGTGTCTATGCAAATAGTCTCCGTTAGCTAGACTAGACCAACTGGCTATAATGTGACGGATTGATTCCTCCGGCCGGTAACATGTCCACCAAATGACAACCGTGCCTTCCTTCACAATGTATTTCCGGTAGTTGTTCATCATCATAACTTCGTCCATAATAGCAAAGACAAAACCTGCGGTTTCCCCGAAAAGATCACCAAATCGCAATCAGGCCACGGACGCTAAGAGATCTACATCGAGCCCATGTAGGGCCCGGTAAAAGCGTCCGTGAAGCTCCTTGCTCTGCCATACCTCCCTATGGCATCTAATACTATAGGTTTGCACATATTCTCGTTGGCCATAAGGCCCTTGTCCGCCGCTACCACATCTCGATGCACCGGCTTACCCACGTCGGCTTTCTGGAAGTATTCCCTGAGACTGCATACCTCGCCGTTGTGCAGAGATTTATCATTAAAAATGCCTCGAACCCCGCCCTGCCGCGGGATATACACTCTCATCAGCGATAACCGTGGTGATGCATACGATTTGCGGTAAGCAGTGTGCGGATCCTCCTATCCAGGGTGTCAAGTTCTGTATGAGTATGCCGAAAGAGTACATCAAGATGATTCATTCAACGACTGTTTCACGCCAGTAGCATCGACGCCTAGTGCTTCCGACATACCCAAATACTTGTAAGTTTCGGTTGAGGAAAGGGATATAAGATGTATTGAATCCGAGAGTTGTATTCCTACAGATTCCATAATCTCGCCTCGCTTTACATGTATGACTGCACATTTTGTCCACACCAAATTCCATCCTGATAGCGTTACTGAAGGTTTTTGTTACCTTCAGTATATTAAATATATACCATCAGTTGCAAGTTGCTGAGGGCGAAGAGTTTCAGATCATCCATGTTAAGGAGGTGTGACATGACTTGACCTGATCTTCTCAACCGATGGCCCAGGCCCGAACCCACCAGCAGTGTACTAAGAGGGTTCAGGGCTAAACAAAACCACAGCGGACTCAAACTATCACCCTGAAATATGCCACGTTTGTTAATTTTAAGTTCGCTGTTCTCTTGAATCTGTCGACATCCTGGATAGCGAAGGACCGTCCTCCAATGCCCTATACACGACACCAGGAAGGCGCGCAGAGTTGTTTCAATTTTATACAACTCCAGCACCCTCAAGAGCCATGTATACTGAGTCATAGGCCTTCTTGATATATCTTTGTGATTCTCGGGACCCTAGGGTCCCACACCTTTGTAAGGCGTACCAGGGGCCGAAATCAATTCGCAGAGGCCTTGTTAGACATGTAGGATGAAATGTGACACCAACCGGCGATTATCTCTGTTTGCACTAGTCACTACGCAAGAGCACCCAAGGACAAACCTCTGCTGGTGCAGAACTATTGCAGAATATGGACACAAAACACATTGAGCTATGGGTTTGGGAGGTTTTTTATAGAAGAACTAATGGCCCATGCCTGAACACTGTTGATCTACACGGTTAAAATATGGCAGAGAATGACTTGCACACTCAATTAATGGGCCTCCCCAAAATTGTCGCTAGCACTTTAGTGACGTAGCGCCAAGGGGGCAACATATACGAAGGTGCTTGAGGAGTGGAGAGGTATCCCATGGCTATCAGGACAATCCCGGAAGTACGGTCAAGATCTGTACCAGCATCTTACTGGTTTAACTTCCTTCCTTCGAGCGCGTATGCTCTTGCGAATCTCCACTCAAGCCAGCCAATTAAGGCAAGAGAGAAGCGAGAACTCTTTTTCCCGTCAGTTTTCACACCGACCAGCCAATAAAGGCAAGCCGGAGACGAGGGACAAGGGTTCTCCCTGGAGATTAGGTCCGTGGGGTCGCCACTGCCCACCAACTAGCCACAAAGCTGCCCTGCGGATTGTATATCTCTTAATCTGGCCCCTCACCCTAGGCATGTTACGGCAAAGTAGAATCTACCGGCACCAAACTAGGGTTCATTGAAGCACGCAGGCCCCGCCAAGACGTCAACATAGAGATACCCCCAGTATTATTATTAGACATTTTGTTTGGAAATCGAACTCGATGGGCGGGATGTTCGCTGCCGGTGGTTCTGACGCTGTGGCATTCATGAATAATATCTTCTTCCTTTTAAACGCCTTGATCATGGCATCATTTATATATGATTTTAGACATTTCACGTGTACTGTAAGGTCATCATCTCTTCTTCGGCTTGATTGTCGAATCATTTCAAGTCCCTTTTGTGTCACTTTAACAAACCGCACTATTAAAGGTTTTTTACACAGCACACAAGTC
Organism: Orthosia gothica; assembly: GCA_949775005.1. NCBI lineage: Eukaryota > Metazoa > Arthropoda > Insecta > Lepidoptera > Noctuidae > Orthosia > Orthosia gothica. Next base: position 7,984,602 of record OX459040.1, on the reverse strand, counting down.
GCCGTCGCCTTCCTCATTCATTTTTATACAAACGTTCCTTGCACAAGTAGGTAGGTACACAACTGCTCCGCTTCATACTTCGAGCGAGACACGCCGTCCGCCGCAGTAGCACTGCGCGAGCGGGCGCACCCCTCTTCACTCCCGCGACCGGTCGTTGCTAACCGACGGCAATGCTTGTACTTAACAATTATTTAGATTGTAAAAGCTTTGGTATTAGGCCGAATTTCTATTGGCTTATTGAAAAATCTATTAAAATACAGCGACTCATTACTAAAAAACGTATTAAATTAACCTGAGCAATTATTCACATGATGTAATTAAGTAAAAATGAAAAAAAAATATGTTCTATAGGCAAATCTTTTGGATAACTTAACAAAGCTATTTATTAATGAAAATAAAACCATAATAAAAAATAAAAATTAGCAGACCAATTTTTCAGTAGAAGTTATATCGCAAAATTTAAAAAGTCAAATTTGGAGTGTCCCTCAAATCGACAAAATGTTGGATGACTACACTTGCCTATTCTAATTAATAAATTCGTAGGTATACAGAAAGTATTTCAGACTGAGGAATTTTTCACAGAGAGTTATACGCAATTTTCATGTTTAGGTAAAAATACCTAACTTCTCTCATCAAAATCTTTTGGATAATTTGTCATCTGTAATCTGTATTACCTTACTTTATCACACTACCTACTCTCACAGGCAGGAGAATTTTTCGGGTTACAAAAGCCCCGTTGATTGGACTACCAGGAGTCAGCGCCAGCAAGACGTAGACCAAAGGCGCATTGGAGACGCTCCCTCACCGTCATCAGGTGGACATGGAGATTCCGCGGCTGCAGCGGAACCAGCTCAATCGTCGGCGTCGCCTGACCTAGCCGCCCTTATGGCATTCATGCAAGAGCAGGCTCGCCGTCAGGAGGAGCAAGCTCGCCGCTTAGAGGAGCAGCTGCAGCGTGACAAGGAAGAGCAGGCTCGCCGTCAGGAGGAGCAAGCTCGCCGCATGGAGGAGCAGATGCAGCGCGACAAGGAGGAGCAGGCTCGCCGTCAGGAGGAGCAGGCGCGCCGCTTAGAGGAGCAGCTGCAGCGTGACAAGGAAGAGCAGGCTCGCCGTCACGAGGAGCAGCTCTTGGTGATTAAGGATCTCCGCGGAGCCATTGGTAAGGAGATGAAAGAGTTTAAGGACCAGGTCCAGCAGCAGGAGATCCGCATCGCCGAGTTAGAAAAGATTGTTCGTGGGCTCAAATCTGGAGGAGGGGCCGTGGCAGCTACGATAGTTGCGCCCTCACCGGTTGGTTTTAAAGTGCCACCATTTGACGGCTCTTCGTCATGGTCTGCCTACAAGATACAGTTCGAGGCCGTCATGAAATCAAATAGGTGGACCAAAGAACAGGCTTTGACTGCTTTAACCTTGGGTCTTCGCGACCAGGCTTTGTCTGTGTTAGAGGCACTTGGACAGGACCTTACTTTTGAGAAGCTTCTGGAAGCATTGGAAGCTAGATACGGCGACGCGCACCTGGAACATGTGTTTCGCGCCCAGTTGAAGGACCGATCGCAACGTGTTGGTGAAACCTTACAGCAGTGGGCTCTGGAGGTGGAAAAGCTGGTCCGGAAGGCTTACCAGTCATCACCTGTGCTGATCGACGGGAATCTCGTACAGGCATTCACGGATGGAATCCGCGATCTGGAGGTTAGGGCTGCCGTAAGGCTAGGCCATTTTAAGAACCTTAAGAACGCCCTAGCCTACGCTTTGGAAGTGGAAGCTGTACGACAGGACGATCGAGCTCACCGCATAAGGGATGTTGTGACTTCACCCCGGTGCTATAGCTGTGGAGAGAGAGGCCACATCCGGTTAAGCTGCCCAAAGCGAAGGAGTCGCCATTGTGGAAGTCAGTCACCAGCATCAGGAAAACCAGTAGATGGCAGGACTAAGTGGAGGAAAGAGCCCCAAGGAACTCGATCTCGCAAATTGTGTGTGAGCCACAATTATGTGAAGGGAACAGAACACCACACGATGATGTAGATGCTCTCTCGCGTAGGTTGTGTTCCGATCAATGTAAGCCCTGTAGCAGGCAAGAGGCTGAGCACGTAACATTTGTGAGGATGTTGAGGACGGATCTTAGCGAAGATTGGAAGGCAACCTTGCAGAGCGCTCAACAAGAAGACAGAGACCTAAAACCGATCCTTGAATGGAAGAAATCAGGTGCTCCTAAGCCTCACTGGAGTGATGTCACAGCAACCAGTTCCATCACCAAGAGTTATTGGGCACAGTGGGAAAGCTTGGTTATCCAGGATGGAGTTATGTGCCGGAAATGGGAGAACGCTCGCGGTGACCAGTGTCATCTACAAATGGTCGTACCTAAAGTTAAGGTGCCGGAGATCCTACAGCTCTACCACAATGGATGTTCAGGGGGTCACATGGGAGTTTTGAGGACTTTAATCAAGATCCGAGAACGATTTTACTGGATCCATTGTCGAGAGGACGTTAAGGAATGGTGCCGCAAATGTACAAGTTGTGCGGCTGTGAAAGGACCACAAACTCGTAGCAGAGGGGCACTAAAGGTTTACAATGTTGGTGCACCATGGGAACGTATAGCATTAGATGTTGCTGGGCCATTTCCGGAAAGCCAAAGCGGGAACAAGTACTTCTTGGTCGTCATGGACTACTTCACAAAATGGCCGGAAGTGTTTGCAATCCCCAATCAAGAAGCGTTTACGGTGGCTGATAAGTTAGTTCACGAAGTGTTTTGTCGGTTTGGGGTACCCTTGGAAATTCACAGTGATCAAGGCCGGAACTTCGAGTCAGAAGTGTTCAAGGAGACGTGTCGTGTGATGGGTGCTCACAAAACCAGAACTACTGCTTATCATCCGCAATCAGACGGGATGGTTGAACGATTCAACCAATCGCTGGAGAGGTATCTGGCAAAGGTTGTGGAAACCAGACAGAAGGATTGGGACAAACACATTAAACCATTTCTCCTGGCATATCGGAGTGCTGTTCATGAAAGTACAGCAGTAACACCAGCTTTTGCTAATTTCGGAAGAGAACTACGATTACCTGCAGATCTAATCACCGGTACCCCACCTGATTCTCCACGCAATGTAACAGATTACGCGAATGAACTACGGAATAGGATGAATGATGTATATGAGCACATCAGACAGACAGGTCAGCAGATGTCTGATAGGATGAAGACTCGCTACGATCGGAAGGCGAACAATAAGGGCTTCGATGAAGGATCTTTGGTATGGTTACATAACCCGGTACGCAGCAAAGGAAAATCGCCTAAATTGCAAGCCAAATGGGATGGACCATATCGCGTAGTTACCAAGATCAATGACGTCACCTACCGAATTCAAAAGGGACCACGAGGTGCATCGAAGGTCATTCATGTGGATCGGTTGGCCCGTTATCATGGGTCTAACAATGCTCGGGACGAGCATGTCTAAGAAGGAGGCAATGTTACAAGATAGGGCAGCGCCATCTAGTGACGAGTAGAAGAACTAAGTAGTAACTAGTGGCGCCATCTAGTATCGAATAGTGGAACTAATGTTCTCGAAAGTTCGTGTCGTGTAGAATTTTCAAGAATGTTCGAACCGAACATTCTGGAAGTTTCTAGTCGCTTCGAGAACGATGAGTTCAAAAGTCGATTGTTCTGGAAGATTCTCGAAGTACCTAGAACAGTATGGAACGTTCTAGAAACATCTTCCGGGCTATATAAAGAGCGGTCGGGTTCGTCGTGGGTCAGTTTTCGATTGAGAAGCGATACAGAGCGATCAAAGCAGAAAATAGTGCGAAGTAATAGAATTGTTTAAGAAGTGTTTTTGTAATAAACAGTGATTAATTGAAGTCTGCTGTTTAAATAATTTATCCCTGAACCCCAGCTCGTAACAATATAAAGCTTAAGGCCATACAGCTCGTAAAGTCTTTCCCTACTTTTCCTGATTCCTTTAGTCGCCCAGTCTTAGTTTATAAAAATGTATTGAGTGATCGAAGTACAATCTTCCTAACAATCGTTTGGAACAGTTTGTGGTCGTTTATATTTACAATACTTACTAGCACATCTTAAATAATTTGTAAACAATATTTATGTCCCATAAATAAAATAATTAATGAAAATTACTGTTTTTTTGTAACTCATCAGCAGCCCTTTAATGTTACCACTGTTGGGATACTGGGCTCCTCTATGTGAGAGGGTATGGGCCCTTAACCACCACGCGGGCCCAGCATGGGTTGGTGGATGTCACATGTCTTCGAATTTTTGGTTCTAGAACATGCCGGTTTCCTCATGATTTTTTTATTTATTCCAGGGGCGCCCTGTAACAACTGGATCACACACCAAGTACACACACACCCATAACATAAAGCCCGACACACTGGTGCAAACTTTAATAGGTTTGTACGGGCTACCGGAGTTTCAAACAGACTCTCCGTCGGCCCCAACCGTAGCCTACTGTTTAGATCAAGTAATCCCAACGCTTCTAAGATTTGTGGATTGTTTAGCATCCCCCGAAAATCTATAAAGACTTATGATGTTTTCCTTCACCGTTTTGAGAGCAGTGTTGATGAAATCATTCACACAAAGTAATTACTAACAATTCAGGGCTGATACACAACGACTTTTAAATCAAATCAAATTATTTTTTTGGCATAAAATGTGGAACAACCAAGAGATTTTAATCATGCGGGATCTTGAGAGGGCCGATCATACATGGAGAAAAAGGCGTCGTGGAGGCAACCGCCTCGACGCTCAATATTCCAAAACCCCGCCTGCATCATTTAAGACAGGCGCTCAGTGTCGACACTCTGTGCGCCCCCCGAATGCGCTCAGGGGACGCGGTGCACGCTGCACGGCGATCACGTGCTGCGTGACGGGGAGACACCTTTACAATCCGCCCCAAGAATGTGCTCAGAGGGGATTTCGGGTGGCTCTTTTAAGAGTTAACAGGTCCCCAGGTTGGTGGTGGGTGATATTTTTCCCACAGGTTGTTTGGTTGGTCTTCAATAGCCTGTGTGCAGCAGAGTAAACTCTTCCAGCTCGGGGCTGTAGTGTGATCATAGTAGGGATATCGGAAATCAGGTTCCTGGTTTAAACAAAATTTAGCAAAATGGGGTTTTAAGGACCCAACTGACAACCAATGTGAGTGCGTTGCCCCTGTTCAGAATATGACACACATGCTGGAGTGCCCAAGTGACCTAATGAACGCCACTGACGTTGCGATTAGCGTGGTTGCCTGCTGCTCCCAAAATATCTAGAGTTTTCCATCGATTCGAAATGAAGAATATAAAAGTGCTCACCCCAATAGAAGCCGCCATCTTATCCGAACAATACTCGGCGACATCCCGGCCGAGGACTCCAAAGTACAGGCCATAGAACAACAACATGAGCGCCACGTCCATCCACTGCTGCGGCTTGTGGCCGAACGCCAGGTTCAGCCCGAAGAACGTCAGCATCATGAGGATGTAGCCCACCACGCCCAGGAAGCAGCTCAGCTTGTATATTAGGTAGAACCATTTGTATACTAGTCTGGAATTGAAGGTTAATAAGGTTATTACCTACTGTTTACTGTTTTTTTAAGTATTTCTAGTTCATAACTCATGCGTTTGTATAAGTATCTGTGCCTGCCCAGTTTTTTAACGTTCCCACGGAAGACCTTATCTCTATAATGCTACTGATTCACCTGCGTTAACGTTAATGGTCCAACTACGCGTTAATTAAGCTATTAAAACTTTGGCTACATTTAGGAACAACGCCGTCAAGAGTTAATTCTTAGTGAAGTCATCATCATCAGCCTATTAATATTCAAAAAATAAGAATAGAGAGATACAAATTGTCTTACCTAGGCGTAGTAACCGACATGGGTCTATTTGTAGACTTCCTAATGACTAGCGCGGTGAGCAGGGAGAATATGCTCCAGACGACGATGAACCTGTACCACTGGTTCTTGGCGCTCATGAGCACCGGGATCGACCACATCGCCACCATCGTGAAGAACTGGAAATAATACATCAACATAATTATTTAAAACATCATCACGCCGTATTTTCCAAAGGGCAGAGGTACACCCATATTTCGCCAGTTATTTTTAAGTCATATAAAAGGACTTCGGGCTGCTATCGAAAAGCCCAGATGAAAAACCCAATAACACTTTGCACGATCCGGGAATCGAAACCCGCACCACATGCTCAGCAGTACATAAAGCATTAACATACGTGATATGGAGATCACCTTTTAAGCAAGAATATGCTTGTTTTAGGTGACTCCGCTCTTCCACTTAACATTATACAGAGTATGCAATTGTAAACAGAATAACAAAATAAAAGAAAAAACTTTTTACAAAAAAATACTACCGACTTCCAAATGAAAACACTACAAAGTGAAAAATAACTTTCTTTTTGGAAGTCGGTGTCATTGGTAGGTACAATTTTTTTGTTATGGACACCGACTTTGGTTGTACCTAATAGGCTAACTGTACACACCTGCGTACCCTTCTAGAGCTTACTGGCGTGATGTTACGTTATGAAATGGTAAACAAATGGTAAATAATAAACAGACATGCGATTGCAGCAATCTCGAGAGATTTGCCGTCATTTATTGAAGAGTTCTATTGTATTTCTCCGAAGCTCTTCATCAGATCTTCACCAAATTAAAATGGGACCAATTTTGGAACATACTCTTTCAAACAAAAAAAGAAGAACCTCCTCCTTTTTCGAAAGTCGGTTGAAAATACAAAACAATAGTGTGAGTGTATGCGTGCGTGAGTGTGTATAATAGTGTGAGTGTACATTGTGTAGAAGTTAAATTCGTTTGCCTGCCTAAAGATATAAGTTTAGGTTTCAGTTAGTTTAAGGTCTAGGCTTAAGTTAGCCCTGCGACCATGTCTTGGGATCGGAGGGAGCCAGAAACAGCTTTCTCCAATAACGATTTCGTTACTGAGGACTTATTTACGAGTACAACTATCAACATGTAGTAGATATTTATACTGACTTCTTACAGGTCTCTTTCTATCGTTTGACACTGCAGTGAAAAGGTTAATGTTACACTTTCATATTAAGCATTGCCCTTAAGCACCGCTTTTGGGCATTGAACACCTGTTCTCGTAGAGTACAGTTTCCCCAAAAGGTTATCCCGTATCTTAAAGTGGACGGGACTAGAACATGGCATGCTATCACAGTTGTGGTGATGTTGACCTTTTTCGCTAGATTGTATAAGACATACGCGGATACGCTCAATTTTTACCCGACTGCCGAAGGAGGGTAATGTGTTTATCAGTCTATGTATGTATGTATGTTTGTTCCTATATGGCGTTCCAGGAACCAAACGCATTGGCCGATTTTAATGATTCATACGTCAATCGATTCGCCATAAACCTGCGAGTGTCATAGGCTACATTAAAATTGGACAATAGAAAATGGCGGATTTTGGGCGCCATATTGTGGGGGCCCAAATATTTTTTGTCTTCCAAACCCATCGTGTGGGGTATCAAAATAAAGGGTTTTAAGAGGCAATTTCAAAAATATATAACACTTATATGTTTATATGTATCTAATTAGAAAAAAACTTAACTAAAAACTTATAAATAACAAAAAGTTAAATCAAAAAACCCGACGAAAGCGAACTAAAAAGTCGTAAACAAGGAAAAAGTCATGCTATGCAGGAGGAGGATACATCTGATTTTGGTCAGCCAGCTCGCGCGTATGTATCCTCGGACTGCACAGCATGATTTTTTCCTTGTTTACGAATTTTTAGTTCGCTTTTGAAGCAGTCGGGTTTTTTGATTTTTTGATTTAAATTTTTTTATTTACAAACTTCTTCTACTTGAGGTTTCCAAGTCAACTGACTGTCTATCACTATACCTAAAAAAAACTGGTCTATAATACAGTTATTACATTCTATTGTTATATTTGGTACTGATGTGCGTTGATAAAAATGCATAACGTTTGTTTTTCGCAGGTTAATTACTAAATTATTTTCGACAAGCCAATATACTATGTCCTTAAGGGTATTATTTATGTCCTGTTCATACCGATTGAAGTCTATACATTTGACAAGTGCGGTGCTGTCGTCAGTGAATAAGACCATTGGGTGTTCAATGTGGTGTGGTAAGTAATTTATGTATAGCAAGAACAAAAGTGAGCTAAGAACTCCGCCCTGAGGTACACCATGTCTGATAACTCTTGATTTAGATATGTATTTCTTCTCAAGCCTAGTGGTTGTGCAGATTTTAGATATTTCCGTATATTGTTTACGGTCACTTAAATATGATTTAATAAGACTGAGTATTTTTCCTCTTATTCCATACATGTTAAGCTTATCAATCAGGGTTGCATGATGAACACAATCGAAAGCCTTTGTCATGTTTGTAAGGATTGCGCAAATTGGTACTTTTTTATCAACCTGTCCCATTATTATACTAAGTAAGTCGTAAATAGCAATATTTATACCTTTGTTCTCCTAAATCCTTTCTGCTCATCACATAAAATACTATATTTACATAAAAAGTTATTAATTGACTCATAAATTATCTTTTCGTTAACTTTCGAGAATATAGGAATTAGGGCTGTAGTTTACTAAACATTCTTTATCGTGTTTGAAGAGTGGTTTTACGATAACTGTTTTAAGATCATTTGGGAATACTCCAGAGCTGATGCACAGATTTATAATATGACATAAGTGTGAGGCAATATTTTCCGACACGAATTTTACTACTTTCGTAGCTATGCTATCTTAACCAAAGCTGTTTGTATTTTGTAATGATTGTATCATCCTTATTACGTCTTGTGGAATCACTGGTGACATAAACATTGAATGTATGTTGCTAATTAAACCAGTAGTTACATATTATGAATGTACCTGATCAATGACGAAATTGTTAAAAGCAATACCTTCTGGATTACTAATTACGGTGTCTTGGGTTTTGATTTTGCACATTGGCTCGACTATAGTACTAAGAGTCTCTGACCTAACCTGCGGACAGATGGACGGACGGACAGACGGACATGGCGAAACTATAAGGGTTCCTTGTTGACAACGGGACCCTAAAAAGGTATACTCACAGCGTATGACCGGTAATGCCTCTTTTTCCACTCCACGACTATGACTTGTGCTACGATGAGCGTGACGATCAGGATCATGACCATGGTCGTGTGCATCGACTCGTGCCCCTTGTGGAGCTCGTGCAGCTTCTGATGGTCATATCTGGAAAGTTTACGGATTAAAATCATTTAAAATTGTATGTGTGTGTGTTGAAATAAAAATATGTTTTAACAGATCTAAAAGTGAATGTACCTATCAAAAACTTTTACTACACTATTATTATTTAATAAACAACTTTTTGCAAAAAAAATATCTACATCCAACCAGGGCCCGATCTAGCAATTTCGTCACTTCGGGCATAGACCATATTTACCGCCCTTTAAAATGACACCTTTTAAGAAGGTAAATATTTCAGGATATTATCTATTGGAAAAATTGCGGTTTGTAACCGTCGGATCGGATAAAACCGCTTTTTTGACAAGTTCGAGCAAAGTGAGCTCGAAAATTTCATCTAAGAATCTTCGCAACATTATGAATGATATGTTATTTAACGGTGGGTTTACAACTTTAATGCAGTTTGGATGCCCCTCATTTATGCTGCTCTGGGCATTTGCCCGGCTCGCCCCCCCCCCCCCCTACCCCTAGATCCGACCCTGCAACCAACTTCCAAATAAAATGTCTCACGCGGGCGAAGCCGCAGGCAGAAGCTAGTCTTACTTCTTACTAATATTATAAATGCGAAAGTTTGGATGGATGTATGTTTGACACTCAATCATGCCAGAATGGCTGAACGGATCTGGATGAAATTTAGCACAGAGATAGATTATAGTCTGGAATAGCACATAGGCTACTTTTCATCCTGGTGGCATGTTCCCTTGGGATAAGAAAACACTTTGCACGGGTGAAGCAGCTGGCATAATCTAGTTAATTAGATATTTTTGAATGAAAGTTTAACAACTGCATACACAACATGGTTTGCTTAAATATTGTTTGTGACAACAGAACAGTAATGTTAAGACGAAATATGGGCAGAGAGCGCCGACTGAATTTCCTAAGTAAAAAGTCATAATTCGAGGTTTGGCTCTCGTCTATTTCCTCCTCCAATATTGGACCAATTTAAAAGATATTCCATAAACTGGTAAAGTAAGATATATACTACGCCCCTATGTTTTCCTTTTTTCATTTATATTTGTCAAATTTGTACACTAATCCTCTGTTGACAGCACAATTTTGAGCATTTTTTGAGGTTTCCAGTGCTTCTAAAGATAATGTATCATCAAAAAGGAAAACATAGGGTCATAGAATATATCTTTCATTTTCATTTTAAATATCTTGAAATATCTTTTAAATTGGTTTAATATTGGAGAAGAAAATAGACGAGAGCCAAACCTTGAATTATGACTTTTTACTAAGGAAATTCAGTTGGCGCTCTCTGCCCCCGTTTCCTCTTAAGGTAAGAGCATCTCTTGAGAATGTCTGGATTTGCCTTATTATGTGGTAAAAATTATCTTTAAAGGGAGCAGCTTAAAGTAAAGGAAAAGGCTGAAAAAACAATTATGCTTCCTTATACAGTATTTGTCATGTCTCTGTCTGAGCGGCAAACTTACATGACAAATACTGTACACTTTTTAATCTTTTTATCATCAAGCAAGTGATACAAATTGTCAGCCCCTTGCAAAACTTATTATTTTTATTTTTAGCAAGGAAATCTTCTCAGCTAAAATAAAAAACAAGGTCTTTGGCAATTTGTATATTGAATTAATTATTATATTTAGTAATCTAGTTGAATCTATTTAGCAAATGTGAGTGCTTTTTATTAAAAATAAAATCAAGTTTACAAGGTTAAAATATCTGCCTATTAAAACTTTAAGCAAATATTAAGTGGGAAACATATTTTTAAGGTACCTAGGTAATTTCAATGTTAATCCTTGATCTTTCAATTAAAGTGAACTGAGGAGTGACCACTATATCTATACTAATAATATAAAGAGGAAAGATTTGTATTTTTGTATGTAACAAATAAACTTAAAAACTACTGGACCGATTTCAAAAATTGTTTCACCGTTGGCAAGCTACACTATCCCCAGGTGACATAGGCTTCTTTTTATTCCTGTATTCCCACGGGAACGGGAATTATGTGGGTGAAACCGAAACGCTTACAATAGTGGTTGAATAAAATGTATACTGAAAAGCCTCAGTAACAATGACATATTGAAATTTATTTAGTTTAGGTATACCTACAATGACTGTTGATTCAATACTAAATTAACTTCATTACGAAGGTCATTCACATCTCAATATGTATATAATTTTTAAAACCTGATACTTAGCAAATTAAGTATTACTTGTAACATAGTAAATATAAAGGGGTTATTGGTAGGCCTTTAAAACCATTTAAAAGAGCAAGTTTTGCATAGCCTCATTATGATTTTACCTTATCATAATTAGTTTCTAATACTAAATCTAGTATAATGATGTTATCCATGACAGATTATTAAACGTTGGCATATTGGATCGCTTATGGACACTATAATCATGTTGTGTCAATGAGCTTATCACTAAATGGACCATGAATTTAATAAGAAAAGAATAAATAATTGTAAACCTTACCTCAACTTTTCTTCTGAAGTTAATTCCTCGTAAGTCTACACAGAAAACACAATTAAATTAACATTTACACGTTAAATATTACCAAAATCTTTTATTAGAATCTTATTAGAATTCAATATGTTTTACCTTATTAGGATCGACTGGTCTGTGGAGATCCATGGCTACTATTTACACACAACACTTTCAAGAAATTAAAGTATCCTGATAAACAACCATATGTGAATTAATTCAATTAAAATATTAAATTAATCTAAAAACCCCGTGCTGCAAAGCTGATGCCGGAGCAGAGACCAACGCGTTCCAATGATAAGGATTGGGAATCGTTTAAATTTTAAACATTAGAAATGTGCTCTCTCTGTTTCGCTTTAGTTTGTTTCCTATTCTTATCTTTGTCTGTCATGCTATTATTTGCGAAAATGACCTTTCATAAACTGATAATTTTGTCAAAGTGACAGTAATTGTAGAGCGTACCGTAGACTGTGGGTTAGAGTTGGCACAAAATGTTATCAATACGAACATATTTAGTCGATTATAAATTCTTTTTTTTTTTACCCTACTACTAAGGATGGTAATAATGTGTTTATCAGTCTATGTATATAGTATGAATGTATGTATGTTTGTTCTTATATGGCGTTCTAGAGACCAAATGCGTTGGCCGATTTTGATGGTTCTTAGGTCAATCGATTCGACTTAACCCTGCGAGTGTCACTGGCTAAAAATAAAAATCAGAAAATAGAAAAATGGCGGGTTTTGGGCGCCATATTGTGGGGGCAAAATTTTTTTCTTCCATACCCATCCTGTGGAGAATAAAAATAAAGGGTTATTTGAGGTGATTTCAAAAATATATAACATTTGCATGTTTAAATGTACCTAATTCGAAAACAAAACTATAAAGTTATAAATAAAAAAGTTAAATCAAAATATCAAAAAACCCGACTGCTTAAAAAGCGAACTAAAAAGACAAAAACAAAGATTAAACAATGAGAAAATCATGCTGTGCAGTCGGAGGATACGTATTCACGAGCTGGCTGACCAAAACCTTGTGTATCGTATATCCTCCGCTCCAGGCGGTTTTTTTGATTTAACTTTTTTTATTTTCATCGTCAACTGACAATGTTGAATTGTTGACATTGGCAAATTGATTGACAATTGACATTCCACGACGTCAAATCTTACGGGAAAATAACGAGTCTACTGCTGTGTTATTATTTTTAGTTTTGTTGTAAATAAATACAAATCGGGGAAGGAAATGTTTCTCTCTAAAATGTTTTAGAGATAGCTTATAGCACAATGCCAAATAAAGGTAAATACTTTACTAATGGCCCTACAAAAGTTACTTAACACTCCCGCTGAACCTATAACAGTTTTGGCCTGTGGCTAAGCCGTATTTTAGCAAAATTCCTCTAAGCCCAGTATGATATAATAATTTTATGAATGCTAGATATAGCTATATGATCGGCCAACTGAAGGTCCATGGTTCATCGTTAACAATCAAACCTTTCGGTCTATATTGCTCCTTTTCACCCGGCACTCCGCCATTCTTAATTTGCGAACTTTCTCAAACAAAATAAAATGATGTTCGTTTTAATTGTTATCTAAGCGATGCCTTATTATTGTCCACACTTTATCTTCACAATTGGCAATCTGCTACTGTCCATGTCCTAATAATTTGGGGTCAGCATAACACATCTATGTCGATTTCTTAATTAAGAATTTGAAAATGAGCTTATATCTATCTGTAGTCTGAAAATCAGTCAAACTTTGGCATTCAAAGTTTAACACTTTTTTAAATTCTCAACTCTGTAACTAACCAGTGATCTTTCATTCAACATCAGTATCCAACATCTTAATGTGCATTTTCTTTAGACATATCATCTTTCACTCTACCTTATTTTGTGTTGTCTGCCTCTTTTTTAGCCATTCCTCTCTGTAATCAACATCAATCTAGCCACATGCATTCCTCTGAATTACATTGTTATCTATCTATTTATGATTGTCAATCAACACAAATTGCCAACAACCTCAAAGACCATCATCTTCATCAGTCTTTTACTCATATTCTTATTGTATTGAAGGAAAGATTTGGGTATGAATGCATAAGAGCTAGAGTATGATTTGTGTGAATATGTTACTTCTAGGCAAGCATACTTCATTGTCGACTACATCATCGCTTACCATCAGATGGTGGTTGAACAAGAGCCTATCAATAATAAAAAAGGGGAGGTTACTTAGACAATGTCTTACTGAGAAGCACAGAAGACCTGTTGCATTGCCACCAAACAAATTGAGAAACGGCAAGAGAATGTTCATAATGCTTGTATTCCTATCCTCCAACTTGGTCATACTTTATTTTCAGAAATGAATCGCAGTCAGCCAGTCGACAACAAGGTGCTTACCCCAACACCACAGCATGGGGTAGCCGTCAAAGTAACACCGGGTGTCACTAAACCAGTTGTTGTCAAGGTAAGTGGTAGACAGATTATCTGTAAAACATCTATGTTATAGTACCTTTTATTAACATGTACAATTGAAATTCTAAAACATAAGATTAATAACAAAAAAAAAACCTATATACAAAGGGGAGAGGGAAAAGGGCTCATTGGGCATAAAAAAGTTCAACCACATCAATATCAATAGGAAATGTGCCCAGAATGCTGGCAGCATGAATGATACTCTGGCCGAAAAAAAGGCCAGCCTTCTGGTCACATGAAGACTCGACAAGCCTTTTGCTAAATTCTTGTGTTATAGTAACTAAATCAAAATCAAAAGTCATTTATTCTTTTCCCAGAAAACCTGCCCATCCCCACTTTCTAGTGTTTAGGTAGGCAGAAGAAGTGGTGCAACCACAGACATAAATCTAACTAGATAACGCAAGTCTCTCCATCTGTATGAAAACCAAGTGTGCCACTTTTTTACAAACTATTTTAAAACAAATTTTCTGACGAAAATAAAGTGAATGGGCTGCTGGGGCTTAATAGAAAATTGGCTGAAATTCCGTCTTTAATAGTTTTTTTTTCTTTTTTAAAAGCGTTGCCCCATACTAGGAATTTCTTCTTGTATCGTGTGCGCGTTTAGAAACATTAAAACTCACATACACAATACACCTATGTATATCCGCGACATCTATCTGTAGCCTCTGTAAGTCTGTAGGCCATACAAATATTTGTTCCGTGCGGGAATTGCCGATCGCTCAACCACTGCGCCATCCGTGTCGATAGCGATGGTCATTCGCATACATTTTGGTAATTTTAACCCGCGCCGGAAAAACAGGGGTGTTATAAGTTTCACGTGTATTGTTGTGTATCTGTCAGTGGCATCATAGCGGATGAACCGATCTTGATTCAGTTTTTTTTTGTTTGAAAGGTTATTTTGAAGCTATCCGGTTCAGCCGTTCGAAAGTTATGGGCCATTTTACTGTTTGAATCGGGGTGTTTTCGAAAATGTTGGGGGTTTTTTAAATTTTGAAATTTTACTTTCCTATTATCGTTATCGCGACGCTTTCAATGATAGACTATCGGTTGTCTGGAGCCTCTGGTCGCGCTGTATTTCATTTCGTGGAAACTCGTGGCTAGGCCAAAGTAAAAAACTTATAAAAAAAAAGTAAAATAAAAAACGCGACTGCTTGAAAGGGACCTAAAATGTTTTATCCCGGTGTATTCCCTAAGGATGACAAAACAATTTTTACGAGGAAGAAGTCGCGGGCAGAAGCTAGTTTTATGTATGTGAAAGTCTGGATGTTTTTTGAACAATTACGAGCATGTTTACACGATGATATGGAATTAGGACTTGGTACCCCACAGTAGTAAGTCCCTTCGGAAGAATTTCTGTCTTTCACGAGTTCACCCTCACGAGGATGAAGCTGAGAAAGATAGACAGGTAAAAAAAAACCGTGTCGTTTTAAAGAACCTCCTCCTTTTTTGTCTGTTAAAATAGAAACAAAACAGTTATACAGTACTATATTTATTATACATTTGGTCTATGTGCTTGACGAGTGGTTGATTGAACAGCTTCCCTACGTCCTTCGCGAACACAAAGTCTAGGTGGTTGAACTTGGGCCAAGAGCAGCCTGGCCTGACTTCCTCTAGGACTCCATTGGCTTTTAGTTCCTCTGCTAACCGCATTACTTGCTGTGAACAAAAATAGTGATATTTTTAATACAAAGAAAGAACAAAGAAAACTATTGATTTGAGACTCAAACAAGTGTGAGTCGGACTCGCGTACTGAGGGTTCCATTCACAAACTATTAAACAACATTAGTGAAGTTCAGAAACTATAGGGCACCGAACATTACTCTAACGATAAGATAACCTGAATTGAGTGATAAACTTTACTTTGCCGTTGTAAAACTGTAGTCCCCATACATCGACATATATAAGTCGTCCAAAAAGGTTAATATCTCAGCATATGCAGCGATATTTAAAAGTGCTCATGTTGGTCTAACAGACTCACCAATAATGGTCTCAGCCTAAGCAGGGGTCATTTGGCAGACCCAAAATCAAAGTAATTTATTTGCCAGAAACATAAATCCATATTGATGTGTTATTAGAAATTCAGAAGAGACAACAAACCCTCTTGTTTATAAAAATGTCTGAACTGTTTTGCACCTATGTAAAAACGATTAGCAAGATACTCTGCTGAGGAAAAATGCTTATCAGTTGTTAAACAATTTACTGATTTTTATAAATATTTACGATTGGGCTCTTGTAAATGACAATATTTATTTATTTATTTATCAATACTTCATGCAAGATTCAGGTACATAGGCGGACTTAATGCCTGAGGCATTCTCTACCAGTCAACCAAGGACGGCTTGCCCCCTAAATATTTATTACAAGTCACCATAATAGTAATGAAAGTAAAGGTGTACTAGTTGCCACTTTATTAAGATCCAACCATAGTTGTCCCCCCAGCGACGCCCTGAGCCGAGGCTTGACCCCACAGGGGGTAGCCCTCAGCGTGGTCGCTCAGGTGTAGCTTTTTGTGCCTGCCTGGAAGCTATATAGCTTAGTCTCCTCAGGATCGCCCGGTTAAGCAGAAGACAATCACTTTGGTTGAACTGCGAGACGCCCAATATAAAAAAAAGTTGTACTAGTCAAAACACAATGGTTAGACAGAAGGTTAACCCTTTGGAGAATACAAGCACTCGCACTTAAATGTTCTTAAGTCATCGGATAAAATGTAGCTTTAAAATACCAATGCATTCTACTACTTTTCTAGACAAATATTTTACTGTCCAGGCCACTCGTCTATTGAATGCATTGCCACACTTTGTGACAATAAAAAGCATGCAATCATACCAGTTTTTAAGAGACTTGTAAATGACCTGTTGGCCTGTATATTTACATGTATTTATGTATCAATTTTAGTATTTTGTATTTAGTACCTAACTACCTACTCTGTACAACTAATCGATAGTTGAAAAATTTGCACCAAGTGCAACCCCATATTATATTCGTGTCCAGCGGCTATCTCTCTCCATTTTTGGTTGCCTTGAAGAGATCGCGCAACGCGTTAAGGCCGCCTATTGTAATTTTGCTTTGTTTAAAGGTTTCTTTATGTATTGTATTTGTCTTGGTGTATAAATAAATAAGCGTGGAATTGCCTTAAATAAATAAAGGCAGCAACTTAGTCTTAAAGAAAGAAAGAAAGAAAGATATTTATTTGTGACCCGCACAGGAGACACGAGAAATAAGCATACACTTGAACAATAATAAAATAAAAACCCTGTGCGAGACCAAAAAGGCTCCTATCTCAGCATATCAGGAGTGGAATTCCCTGCCGGAGTCTGTGTTTCCCGATAGCTACAATCTAGGGGTATTTAAGTCAAGAGTGAATGGGTTATTTCTAGGCAAGCGTGTTTCACCATCGACCACATCATCGCTTACCATCAGGTGAGATTGTGGTCAAGCGCGAGCCCATAGGTTATAAAAAAAAAAAAATGTGCAGCTATATCCAAAAAAGATGAAATTTCCTTAAATAATTAAAAGCAGGGACTTACGGCCTTCTCAGTAAGCTGGTCATTCTCTCCATACAGAATTGAAACGGGAATTTTGACATTGCTGATGTTATACGGTTTTACTGGGCCGGATAGACCGCCGCTGAATGACGTGAACTCTCCTGAAAGGAATAAAATTATACATTACTAGCTGACCCGGCAAAATTTTGTTTTGCCATAAAAACACCAGACATTTATCTACCCTACCTACCCTATCCCACCCGACCCTATCCTACCCTACACTACCCTACACTACACTACCTTCCCTACCCTACGCTACACTACCCTACCCTACACTACCCTACCCTATCCTACACTACCCTACCCTACACTACCCTACACTACCCTACGCTACACTACCCTACACTACCCTACCCTACCCTACACTACCCTACCCTACCCTACACTACCATAACCTACACTACTCTACCCTACACTACACTACCCTACACTACACTACAAAAAAAAAACGTAAAAACCATCTTTGAACTTCAACGAACATTAAAAAAAAAGAATTGGCGAAATTGGTCCAGGCGCTGTTGAGTTATGCGCTTACCAACACATTTTGCGATTCATTTTTATATTATAGATTATTTTAAATTTTAAAACAAGTTATTTCGTATTCTTCTCATCAAACCCTTTCATTTGATACCCTTATCATGGCAGTGCCCAAAAACTAATTAGTCCGCCAAATTGGATTTAGAATGACGTCACTTAGCTATCCATGCATTGTCATCCACACTAAACGTGTATGCAAAATTTCATCTTAATCGGTGGAGGATAACTGCTTTCACGGCGATGGCGCTGATGACGTAAACATCCGAAGTGAATTTCTCTGATCTATTATTGATTTTAAAATTGTAAAACAGATTAAATCGTACATTCAATTGTGTTTAATAAGTCCGTTTCGATGTGAATTATGTGCACAAACGTTATCCAAATAAACTAAGTCATTTAACTTGTTTTTTGGCTAAGTGAAGACAATATATGAAGTGACGAAACAGAGCAGAAAGTTAATTAACATTAAATAGTGCCGTGATAAACAATTGCTTTCGTGAAATACGCTACAAGCTAAGTGACAAAGTGTATTACGTTACAAGCTGTGACAAATGTGTATATATCGGGAAAAAACTTATGTGGACAGTTAAAATTGAACTTGGTGGTGTGTGAAAAAAAAAAACTTATGCGTTGAATCATATTTAACGACTTCATAATTATTTGAATATTCTCACAAACACTTACAAATTTCAATGAGTCAAGTAATGTTCAGAGGCCTTAGTGCGAGTTTTTACTCACGGTCAATCGCGTTAACGTAAACGTCAATTTGTATGGAAACTGGATAAGCGCCGTCTGGGGACGGTAAGGAGAAACCTCTTTTTTTGTATACATTTTGACATAAGAGATCGTTTACGTAACACGAGTGAGCGTGAGTCACGCGTGAGTAAAAACTCGCACTAAGGCCACAGATAGCCGAAGTAATTTATGTTGGATTGCTGTGGCACTGAGTGCCGGTTCGATCCTCACCACCTGTGGAACTTTTTGCGATTCATATAATCTTAGATTTAAGTCAACATGAACTTCTTTGGAAACATCACACAACGTCGTAACCGAAGAGTCTCCGAAACAAAAAGTGAAGATTTAAATTTAACAAATAATGAACTAGATGGCACTACTAGTAACAGTCTACCGTACATATCAGACGATGAGGACTGCGAAGAAATTCTTCAACTAAAAAACAAAATAAAAGAATTGACGCTGCAACTGGAGACTGCTCACCGCGAAGTTGAATCCCTAAATATGGACAATACAAATCTCAAAAATACCATCGACAATTTAACAAAAAAGGAAAACATTTACAAAAAACTTACAACGGACATCGTTAATAACACTCCAAAGAAGAAAAAAAAAACTCAAACAGTTCCTACAATAGATCTCAGCATTACTCCCAAGTCGACGAAGAAAGCTATGAAGCTTACGCCAAAACTGGTTGATAAATCAATACCAGTAGCTATACCCCAGATGGTTGATAAGACAACTCAATGTTACAGCTATGGAATAAAACACTCAATGTGTGAGGATTTCATCGACAAACGACACCTGACTCAAGAAAGCATAAAAAGTAAACTATGTATAATAAGCGCTAACAACAGAAATGGACTTTGCAGCATTATAGAAGATTATTTTGCAACTGATTATGACTTCTGTCACTACTCGTATCCAAATGGCAGCATTGAACAACTCCTACTAGGCATAGAAAATAAGGTCAAAAATTATAATAAAACCGACTATTGTGTCATATTAATAGGTGAAAGGGACTTCTTAAAAACTAAAAACTATCACGATTTAATCTACCATATTAAAGAAACCATCGAAAAACTAAGCCATACCAATATAATCATATGTCTCCCAACCTATAGACAATGTGGTGATTACACAATAATATACAACTCACGGATTGAAATGTTTAATAGTCTTTTGTATCTTCATAATACAACATATGAATATGCTTATTTACTGGACTCGAACGCTGACTTACGTTATGATAACACAATGTTTTCGGGTCGTCAAGGTCTCCTAAACGACACAGGCATGAAAAACGTATTTACGAATCTCAAAAAGACTATTTGTGAAATCCAAATGGAACATAGTAGTAATACTGACACGAAGGCTACATTTGAAGACATATCAAACCAGTTTTTTCTATAATTATCTGTTAATAATGCATCAAAACATCGCAGGATTAATAAATAAGGCAGACCAATTACTCTTGCACCTACTTGATCTCCAAAACCGCATAGACGTTATCTGTGTGACCGAACACTTCATGGAAACTGGATATGAAGACTTTCTCACTATACCTAATTATAAATTGGCAGCATGCTACTCCAGAGATACAAAAAGAGGAGGAGCGTGCATATTAATAAAAAACGACCATCAGTATAGAGAGCTTGAAGATATCAAAAAACTTTCAATTCAGGGAGTTTTCGAGTGCTGTGCAGTCGAATTAACACAGCATGACATTATTGTTGTATGTATTTACAGAATACCTAAATCAAGTAATATTGACACTTTTTACTCAAAATTAAATATTCTCTTACCCAAGATCTGTTACAGAGCGCGCAGGAATGTCGTTATATGTGGTGACTTTAACATTAATATTTTGAAAAAAAATAGAACTTCCCTTGAGTTTACCAACTACCTATTAAGCTATAATCTGAAATTGCAAATTAACCAGCCCACTAGGTTACAAAGCGACACATGTATAGATAATTTTGCGCACAATTTTGCGAAAAGGTGTGTCCACTATGTAATTGACCTTAACATGTCAGATCACACAGCCCAAATCTTAAAGATCCCCGTTAAAAAGACTTGTACAATAAACAGTTGGAATATTACAGCGCGTGATTACAGTAACGGTAACCTTATGAAATTTAGATCATGCTTATTTCCTTTATCGTTTTGTGATGTTTATCAAACTGATGATCCTAATGTAGCGTACGATAATTTTATGGAAGTATTCCAGCTGTTTTATGATTTGTGTTTCCCCTTGATCAACAAAAAAATAAAGTTAAAAAGGAATCCTTATTGGTTAACACCTGGTATAAGACGATGTAGCAAAAATAAAAGACAACTTCTCTGGCAACTTCGAGCAAAACCTAATAGCAATAACTTAACTAAACTTAAAAATTACTCACGCAGACTTAAGAAGATAATAAAACTAACACAAAAGGCAAAAAATAACCATAAGATAATGACATCAACAAATAAATCAAAAGATACATGGAAGATCATAAATGAAAATAAACATTGCCCTTCCTATGAATATATTACAGAAATACAAAATAACGGGGTTACAATAACGAACCCCAATGACATAGCGAACGCTTTTAACGATCACTTTGTAAATCAAGCAGAATTACTTTCAAAGGCCTCAGGATCTGCGAGCTATGAAATCCCGAATACGTGTTGTGAATCGATGTTCTTGGCCCCGACTACACCTAATGAAGTATATCGCATAATACAGGATTTAAAAAATAAAGTTAGCGTAGGGTATGATGATATCTCAACAAGAGTATTAAAATTTGTTTCCGATGTGTTAGCTGGCCCCATTTGCCACATAATTAATGTTAGTATCTGCTCTGGAATCTATCCTGATAAACTAAAACCATCTATAATTAAGCCTCTATTTAAAAAACATGACAAAACTGACATTAATAACTACAGACCCATTGCCCTAATACCAGTAATATCAAAAATATTTGAGAAGGCTATTTATCACCGTATGAATTCCTTCTTCACGAAACACAATATCTTAGTAAAGGAACAGAAGGGTTTCAGAAAAAATAAATCCATAAATATGGCTATCTATGATTTTCTTAATATTATAATGACAGATATTAATGAAAGAATTCCTATTAGCGCTGTATTTATGGACATGACGAAGGCATTCGATCTAGTTGATCATAATATACTATTAAAGAAACTTAATGCATGTGGAATGAGGGGTAATGCACTTTCTCTTATACAGTCTTATTTAGAAAATAGAACGCAATATACGGAAATTAGACGTATTTCTAAAAAGGAAAAAAAAGAACTCAAATATATTTCAAACAAACGTAAAATCACTTTTGGCGTACCACAGGGCAGCGTATTGGGTCCGCCGTTGTTTTTAGCTTACATAAATGACTTTCCAAAACACGTCGCTTTTCCTATGGTTCTTTTTGCTGATGATAGCACAATAATTGTAAGAAATGATAAAAATAGAAACTATGAAAGTGACATCAAAGATGCATTGCAACAATCTATTGACTGGCTTGAACATAATAATTTAAAATTAAATTTGAATAAAACTAAAATTATGCAGTTTCGACAATATATAACCACTCCTGACATAAATATAACTTTTGACAATAACAGAATTGAAGAAGTAGAGCATATAAAATTTCTAGGCTTGACAATTGACTCTAAACTAACTTGGAAACAACATGCATCAATTCTTATAACAAAATTAAGTAGGTTCTCCTTTGCTCTATATAAACTTAAAAATATCGTTAATCAGGCAGCTGTTGTAGCTGCGTATTATGGCTATGTAGATTCCATACTACGTTACGGAGTAATTTTTTGGGCAAATTCCTGCGAGAAAAATAACATTTTTAAAGCACAAAAGAGGTGCATTAGATCGATATGTAGTCTTAAATCCACGGAAAGTTGCAAACCGTATTTTAAATCTCTTAAAATACTCACATTACCTTGCCTTTACATATACGAGACCGCATTGTTCGTCAAGAAAAATATTGAACTGTTTAAAAAAGCTTCAGAGCAACGCTATAGATCGACAAGACAAGAATATCGTCATGAATTATGTCTAAGAGCCTCGAAGACCGCCCTTATGCACAAAAGCATCCTCTGCATGGCTCCGAAAATATTTAATAAAATACCAAATGACATTAAAGATTTAAACTTGACACAATTTAAACGGAGACTAAATATTTTTTTAATTGATAAATGCTACTATACCATTGACGATTTCCTTCTTGACAAAATGTAATAAACTAAATGATAATTATTTATGTATGCTTATCAATTAAAAAACTTGACTGTAATTAATTGTATTTTGTATATATATTTTAATAATTAATTGTATTGTAAATGTTTATTATAAAAATTGATTGTATTGTTAATATTGACATTTTGTTAATTTGTGTGAAATATTGATTTTAAATTCTTATATTGTTAAATAGTGTATGCCCTAATGGGTAGTTTTTTGAGTCACCATAATCTAACTTTAAGACCTACTGTATCACCAAAAAACACACGAATAAATACTTTGACTTTGACTTTGACTTTGCTTTAAAATTCAGGTGCAATATTTGACCCGAATACACTTACATACATACATTGCAAGTTAAATAAAAGCTTGTAAAAACACATTATCATTTTATGTTAATAATTATTGTGACTAGTGCTTGCCAAGGTTGGTTTAAGTATGACCATCCTTATGGTTGTTACGGGCAGCCAGAAGCTTGTAATTCTAGGACCACCATAAGGACTTAAGATAACTTCTAGGAGTACCTGCAGCCTAATTGCGTAAGCGACTTCGGCAAGGTTTAACCCCATGAAAGAGTATGACAAAATACTCTTTAAATAATTAGGTGAGGCCAAAAAATATTGGACTCTTTCGAAAAGAGTATCTTTAACAATGAAAGCGTCCAAATTTTTTTGGCGATACTTAATTATTTAAAATAATTCGTCGTAATATTTCATGGGGTCAAACCCTTTGCCTTGCCGCTTTCACTTAACCAGCAGCCTATTTGACCACCTGAATAGGCAGTCGCTCCATGTAAATATTGGTATTCAGCTGTATCCGGTTAGACTGGAAGCTGACCCCAATATAGTTGGTAAAAGACTAGGCAGACGATGGTGGTGATTGTAGATTTATATCCGAAACGGTTAGGCCTAGGCACCACTCGTACCATCATCATTTCAGCTGAGAGATGTCCACTGCTGGACATAGGCTTCCCCCAAATGTCGCCACATTGACCCCCGCTACCTTCACCAGGTCATCTGTCCTCCTGGTTGGAGGCCTTCCAATCCTACGCAACGTCTTCCGGTTCGCAGTCGCCAATCCAGAA
This sequence comes from Orthosia gothica, assembly GCA_949775005.1. NCBI lineage: Eukaryota > Metazoa > Arthropoda > Insecta > Lepidoptera > Noctuidae > Orthosia > Orthosia gothica. The sequence goes on along the minus strand of OX459040.1, from coordinate 7,960,328 downwards.
CTTTTCGGCCCCATCGGCCAACCGTTCTGCAAGTTATGTGTCCCTTAATTATCTATGGGCTGCCCGTTAAGGCTTCTCTGTGGCATAAAAAATATAGGTATCTGTACCTGTCAGGGCGATCTTTCCGTAATGCTCTAGCGCGCGCCACGATGCTGGCTGTACTCTTTGCAGATAAATAGGTGCCATTTCCTAAAAGGAACAACAAAATTATAAATAAAAATCATTAATTATAAAAACTATATAAAACAAGTTTTTTTCGTATTCTTCGTAGCAAACCTTTTCATTTGATAACCATATGGATTATATTGGATGCATAAAAAGTAGGGGGCCCGCTATCATTGGGAGTCCGCCATATTGAATTTAGAATGTCACTAAGCTAACCTTGCATTGCCAATTGTCATCCAAATCAAAAGATTTAGTAAAATTTCAGCCAATCTGTTGGGGATTATGATGGTTTTAAACACTGACATGACTATAACTATCATGGCAAGTGAAATAAATGCTAGTAAAATATTAATTAGGTACAATCATAGCTTGGAAGGCAAAGGAAGGCCTCCCACTAGGTGGACCGATGACCTGCTTAAGGTTGCAGGAATCCACTGCATGTGAGACGCACGGTACTGGTAAATGTGGCGACGCTTCGAGGAGGCCTATGTCCAGGAGTGGACGTCTTTCGGCTTATATGACAATTATAGCTTTGGAACAAAACCTAAGGAAGCACGCGGGTAAATTATGGCTCACCGAACATGGTTCAGCTTAGTAGAGCGTACCTATGGATGCATGGAAATTTGACAGAACGGATTTGGATGAAAATTTGACACTTCGGCACTATGAGAAGACCATGTCCTGGATTAGGGTATTGGTTACTTTTATCCTCTTATCTCGTTAGATACGCGAAGTCTGTGAAACCCCTAGGAAGCTTCTGTGCTTATGGGCAGAACTAGGCAGGCTATCTTAGCCACGATCCCCACAAACTTCATTTCCGATTTTCAAAAGCTAGTATCATCATCATCATAATTTCAGCCGATACACGTCCACTGCTGATCATCTGCCGCTCGTCACATTGACCGATCCCGTGTGTCTCGCATCCAGCGGATTCCCGCAACCTTAACCAGATCATCTGTCCACCTAGTAAGGCCTTCAGTTCTAACGCTACGTCTTCCGGTTCGCGGGCGCCACTCCAGCTCTTTTCAGCCCCAAAGCTAGTAGAATTATAAATATCCCCTACCAGGTCATGTTGTTCGTAGTCCTCACCGACTATGGTGAATATGAAGTTCAAGCACAGGTCGGTCTCTGGTTGCTTCAGGTTGCAGAAGTTGGCGACGATGGTTTGCAGGAATTGTGGCTGGACTGCCAACATGCCTCTGGCTTTGAACACAGTCTGTAACATTAAAAAGGAATCATTATCATCATCTGCCTATATAAGTGTCGTTTTCCAGCCGAACTGTACAAAAAAACTTAATCTATACCAATATTATAAAGAGGAACGATTTTTTTGTTTGTTTGTACCGAATGTACTGTACCGAACCTATGGAAAGCTACGTTATTCCCGAGTAACATAGGCTATAATTTTGACGGGAGCGAAGCCGCGGGGGTCAGCTAGTTTAAACTATACTAACTGGAAATAACAAAAATAAACTAATTATTGACCAATGTCGTCGATGTTTCGGGAAAATGGAAAGGGGATAGGACCAAGCTTTGTTTTCTGCCTGAGTGGTTTCGGTACAGTTTCTTTACTGAGCGCTATACGTATTACGTACACCACCTCTGTGCAGATTTGGTACAGAAGCGAAAACGTATATAACGTCCAACCCTGTCAGGAAAGCGCATTAGTCAAGGAGGAGTAAGTAGCGAATACCAGAGCGATAAAATTATTAATAATCACTAATCTGCTGAATGATTTAGTCCTTCAGGCACTTGTCCCACCGCCAACGATCAGCGAATAGCGAGTAAAGCTAGAAACTAAAAAAGAAGTTGGCGAGTAGCGAATGTGTAGTTTCGATAGTTTTATCACTCTCTGCTATTAGCGAGAGTTTTTGTGCGACGCGACGGGCGATTACTCACACCACTCGCTTGAGGCAGCCGCACTGTAGGTAGAAATGACCGCTTTTTGGTCTCTCAGCGTGAGTTCTGAACTGAACGCGTAGCGGGTAAGCGAGCATCGCTGAGCGAGTCGAGTTTAACTTTGTAGTTTAAGTTTGGTGAGAGAGTACCTACTCGCCGGCCGGCAGTGTGAATAGCCAGCGGTCAACTAATAATATATTATGTGTCTCTTTCATTGTCACGGGATCTTATATCTTTTGTACCTTTCTTCAGCGAAAATCTAATCTAAATAATCGATAGCTAATCGCTTACTCGCCGGCGGTGAGACAAGTGCCAGGTGTTCGCGTCGCTATAAAAACGATAGACAACCATGGATTCTACTTTTTATTAGTGTTCCGTACCCAAAGGGTAAAAACGGGACCCTATTACTAAGACTCCGCGGTCCGTCTGTCTTGTCTGTCACCAGCCCGGCGAGCATGGCTTACTGTGACATCGCTTATGTCACACTTTTAATCACAGTTTGGGCGATAAACTCATTTTGTCTTAAATGCTAGCACGGCAGCGTGAGATATTTTCTTGACTTGTGGCCTCAGATCAAATAAAAAGTCAAGATGGAACGTTGTAAACAACAAAGTGACGCCGGTTCAAACTATGCCTTGCCACGCACTCACGTACAACGAAATTACGCGTTTGCTTGTTATTCGAGCTCACAGATCAAATAATAAAGCTCAACTGAAAAGCTAAGGGGTAGTTTCGTTGTACGTGTGCGCGTGTATTTAATTGTGTATTTATACGCCAAGGCATAGTTTGAAGCGGCTTCACTTTGTTGTTTGCAACGTTCCATCTTGACTTTTTATTTGATCTGAGCTTGTGGCATAACTTCTTGACGTTTATTTTTTTCTTTTTCGGAAATTTTCCAATTTTATTGCAGTTTCGGTTTAACCTTGGCCATAAAAACCATTTATGTTCTAAGAAGCATAGCCCTACGACGCACTGTTGCCGAATTATGGGCCTCCGTATCTTATTTTATTTTGCATATTTCCAAAATGATATCTCGAAAACAGTATGTCCTAGGCCAAAAATAACCAAAATTTAGCCCCCCCCTTTGCTACCCCCATGTTAGCAGCATCCCAACATGAATTAAAAGTTTTTTTTTTTATATTGCTTGGTTTTTGACTCGGTCATGACAAGTTATGATAAAATATGTCACGTCTTACAATTTGTCTTAAATGCTGGCACGGGACAACCATGAGACATAATTTACAGGCGCGACTTGCTTTTCTTGTTGTTGACTTCATAGTGCGACATAATTTGAATAGACGACCAAATAAAATAATACGTAAAAAGTATGCCGTTCATACAGCTAAACAACTTTTTAATTTTGTTGGGAATAAATTAATATTTGACCCACGACCATAGACTTATGCACACTTTATTTTTCTTTGTTTGTTTGATAACATATTAAGTGTTTGTTAGAAAGATATATTTAATGTGAAAATTTTAATAATTACTAAAAAATATAATAGCTTGGACCAATACCGGTGGGCCCCTATTTTTTATATTTTAAATATTTTTTGGGGATTTTTTTAAGAAACATTCAAAAATGTTGAAAGCAAGAAGAATATGGTTATAAAAGAAAAACAAAAATCATAATTAAAATAAGAACAACAATAAAAAAAAATACAATTATGAAAAAGTAATAATATAAAATTAATTAATAATCCTGTAACATTTCAATTAATTAATAAGTATTGATCACCAATTCACCATACTTGAATTTATTGCCATTTGGTGCAGTAATTAGAAGGCAAATATTTTTTTTTCAACTATAAAATTTTATCACCACCTCCGAACGAAAGTGATACATTTTTCTAAATCATCTGTCAAAATGTGACATTTGTGACAAAATGGGTGCGCCCGTATTAGCAATTAAGACCCGATGAGTCCCAAACAAACGTCAGGAAATTTTCTCACGCCGCCGGTGCTATTACGTGGGACACTCAGAAAGTTTTGCGAAACTAAAAAAAAATTGTTCTATACGTACATATATTTTTATTAAATCTTTTCAAAGTACTTTCCACCAGCCTCTATACAAAGATTCATGCGCCTAAACCAGTTTTCAAAACACTTTTTCCAGTCCGCCGCAGACACCTCGTTTACAGCCTGCTCGAACGCAGCCAGCGCATCTTCCGGCGACGAAAATTGTATCCCTTTGAGCTGATTTTTTATTTTTGGGAATAAAAAGAAGTCACACGGTGCTAGATCAGGGCTGTAAGGAGGGTGACCCAGGAGTTTGACTGGCGTGCTGTCCAGGAAGTCCCTCGTTTTGAGTGCGGTGTGCGCAGGTGCATTGTCGTGGTGGAGCAGTAGCCCGCGGAGCCCTGTGTTTGGTCGCTTGTTGCTTATAACAGAGAAAACTTCTGGCAAACATTTGGTAGTATACCATTCGGCATTAATGCTTCTTTGATCCCGTAAGGGAATTGATACCAAGTGGCCAGTCAAATTAAAAAAGCTAGCGATCAAAATCTTACCCCCGCTTCTAGATCGCTTCACTTTGGTAGGCGTTGGCTCATTTTGAAACACCCAAACAGTCGACTGGCGCTTGGTTTCTGGGTCGTATTGATAAATCCAGGACTCATCACCTGTAACGATGTCGTAAACACGCCGAGACGAGCCTGCTTCAAATTTGTTAAGCATATCACGGCACCATTCCACCCGGGCCTGCTTCTGAGCATCGGTGAGGTTGTGCGGCACCCAGCGTGATACTATCCTCCTCACGCGAAGATGGCTGTGTAGAATCTCGTGAACGCTTCCCGATCCAATCTTCAATATGTGTTGAATCTCCTGATATGTAATTCGCCTATTGTCTTGGATTAAATTTTTCACTGCTAGCACGTTTTCTTCGGTAACAGCCGTCAAAGGGCAACCGCTTCTTTCGTCATCCCCCAAAGTTGCTCGACCGCGCTTGAATTCGTTATACCAACGATACACGGTTGCCTTGGAAGGGCCTTCATCCATGAATGCCATTTGAAGTCTATCGTACGATTCATCCGGTTTCAGGCGACACTTGAAATCGTATAAAATCATAGCTCTAAAATGTTCCCGGCGCAGATCCATATTTCAGTGAGACACAATACTTTGAATTAACTCGCAAAAAATGTGGAGGGAAATTTTGAAATTGGAACTTACTTATTTTTACTTATAAATAATCATATTTTCGAAAAACATTATAACTGGCCAGTCTCCCATATATAAAAACTTTTTTTCGCAATACTTACTGAGGGGCCTGGTATTTAGGACAAAATGGCGTTATCGCTCAAACTGCGATGAAATGTGTGACTCAAGCCATGTCACAGTAGGCCGTGCTCGCCGGGCAGCAATAAGAAAGGCATGTTGCGCCTTTAAAATATGTCACATGTTTGACCCGTGCTAGCATTTAAGACAAATTGTAAGATATGACATAATTTATCATGTCATGTCACAAATGTCTTGGGTACGCCCATGCTCGCTAGGCAGGCTGTATCTTATGAACCGTGATAGCTAGACAGTGATAATTTTCATAGATGATGTATTTCTGTTGCCGCTATAGCTACAAATACTAAAAACAGAATAAAATTAATATTTAAGTGGGGCTCCTATACAAAAACGTGATTTGGCGTTTTTTGTGATAATGGTACGGAACGTGCGCGAGTCTGACTCGCACTTAGCCGGTTTTTTAGTCACGTGTGTGTTTTACCTAGAAATGATTAATTAGCGATTATCTTTATATTTAATGTTTTTCAATCCTGTCTAGACCGCCTTCGGATTAAAATGATCAGTTTATCCTCAACTTACCGGCAACTCCAAAGTATTCAACGCCAAATCCACGAACGATTTTATGTTGTCAAAATACACAGCTGGTGCGAGGGCCACAAAGGCAGTCAGCTTCTCATTGTACTCTGGTCTCTGAGACATCATGGTGAAGAAGCTGGTGGTTCCCATGGAGTAGCCCAGGTACATGATCTTGTCCAGCCCTGTGACGTTCAAGACTGTGTCGATCATGGCCGGTATATCGTATTTGCCGTGTTCGTGGAAACTGGAAAGGGATAAAACCTTTATGATTATATCATACATATCTTCCTGTAAAAGCCTACAGTAACACAAATGTAACATCATGCCTATATTCCACGAAGAGTTAGGCAGAGAGGCAACTATATATAGTACGTCCACTTTCCACCAGCTTTGTTTTTAAGTCCCATGAAATAGATGGCGAGCCTTTTGCCATGAACCGGGTACAAACCCAAACCCAAACACCGGCAGCCTGATTGCGTAAGCGAATTCGGCAAGGCAAAGGGTTTGACTGAACTGAACTGATTATTAAAAGAGTATTTGTAACACTCTTTCATGGGGTCAAACCCTTTGCCTTGCCGAATTCACTTACGTAATTAAGCTCTATAACTCTATAGTACCATATCATTTTAATATTTCTAAAGTTAAATAATGACGCCAAGTTTCAGCATAATCGGATGCCAGGAAGTATTTGAAAAATAGCTAGTAATATAAAACTTGTAAAAAGAATAGCACATACCTGAAGTCCCAGAATTTCTTGTCATTTTTGCTGAGGTTCGTGTGGCTAGTGTACACGTTGCCTCGTTGGTTGGCTAGCCACACGTCGTACCCTGCATCAGCTAGGAGATATGCTGGAAACATTAATATAGCAATCTTTAAGAACAGAACTGCAGCCTCATAAGGTTGGTCTAGTGGTCATTAGCGCTACAGCTGAGCATGAGGGCCTGGGCATAGATTAGAGAAGTTACTACGTAACAGATATTTCACTCTACGAGATCAAATACACAATTTTGAACTCAATATCCGTGACGGTTGGGTTGATCCATGACGGCTCGTTTCTTGCGAGGCTGCCGAACTAAAGGTGAACGCGCACCTAGACGCACCACAAGAGCCGCACGCGCCGCAGTCATTGAATTTTATAAATCTTATATGAAATCGTGTGCAGCCTCGCGCACCTATCCGCGCTGCACGACCCTCTTTTCAGCAAAATGATGTAGAATGAAGGTGATGAAAGTGTTGATTAAGTGAAGGTTATAGCTGGCAGTAGATGGCTTTCGGATAATGATGATGAAAATTCTGATATCCATCCCAATTGTCTGTTGACGTATTCTTACGTCTTTATCATGTTTTGTCTAGAAACTTCCATTTGTTTTCAAATGAGTCCTTAAATGAGTGGGACACATGTTTGAGTGGTTATATTGATTTCCCTTATTATTTCACTGTCACATTAAAATTAACTCCAGACTTACCGATGCTCCTCTCGGGTCCCATAATCACGAAATCCCCACTACTGCCGAGTAGACCGTGCATGACTAGGATAGCCTTCTTCCCCTTAGCATTGGAATCCCCAGTCCTCCTAGCTGAGCGCCTGCCAGCCGGGATCCTGTGCATCTGTAGGATATAGCCATCTTGTGTGTTCACGCGGTGCTTCTCTATGGGGTAGCCAGCTGCCTTGATGAGACTGGGCTGTGGATAAGGAATGAAGTTGTTAGAAGTTTGATGAAGAAATTAGGTCAAAAAAAGGCAAGATTTTCTGATACTTTGGGTACTAGATTAGAAGAAAGCAAGATATAAACTGAGACATCGTTCTTACTACTAGAGCACTGGTAGTTAGGTAATCGCTTTTATGATTTTATTTTGAGGCCAAGTGTTTAAAACCTGGCCTCTCATGTTTGAGGTTGTGGGGTCAAATTCGGGCAAGCACTAATGTGTCTTTCAATTGTGTGTTCATCGATTGAGAAGTAGGTTTCTGAAGAGCTGAACATTATTCGTCAGAGAAGTAGAACAAGACATGTTGCGACGACACCAAAATAAATTGGTATTTGATAGAATAATTACCGCCATATAGTTGAAAATCGTGTGTAGGTCAGTTTTAGTGGTAGAAACGAAGTAAACAATAAAATGATCCTTCGTCATCTTCCCCATGAATAATTAAAGTAATTGATATGACAATCTATTTTCTATATGCGATAAATCGATCTTCATTAGGTCTAAAGATCTCATGCACGTGATTCTGCGATTAAGAGCTGATTCATGTAATTCTTCTAGGAAAAGAAAATGCTTTATTTAATGAGGTCATTTATTTTTCTTTATTGTTGTTGTGAAGATACCTATGCAGTTGCGTCCTATTTTTTTCTTGTTGGCCAGCGCTGCCGCCGCGCCGTCGTCGCCGGCCCGGTAGAGAGAGAGAGAAGCGGGCGCCAGATGGCAAGGGGCGCTAACAAGCCAAATGTGAAAACATTTACCAGCGCAAAATTAAATTTTGTTGGTGCATTTTGAGAGGCGTGGGAGTATTGTTGCCAGATCAGATTTAGGAATAATTTTATGGTTCCGTAACTAGAGTGGAAAAAACGGAAATCTTATAGGATCACTTTGTTGTCCGTCCGTCTGTCTGTCTGTCAAGACCCTTTTTCTGAGGAACGCGTGGAGGTGTCAAGCTGAAATTTATATCAGTCTACTGTCCCTTAAAGCTGTGAAAATATCAAACTTCTACCGAAGGTCGCTGAAGGACAATACAGCTCTAACCTGATCATTGGCTGGGGCCGGTGATCCTTCGTCTCATGTTACTTAACATATTACGCCTTTTTCCCGTGGTGGTAGGCAGTAATCCTCGGCAAGTATGTTGGCAAGAGTCTTTAGATGCGCAGAATCCGTTTGTAGGTCTCTTTGGTAGTGAAGCGGGGCGCGGGGAACGTTCCGAGTGCGCGATTGGTTGGTAATTTGACACAAGGATCGACTGACCAATTGCGTTGCGTCCACATTCCGTTCGCTCTATATGGTGGTTGTACTTCATCTAATAACTATAGTCATGCTTTACTTTATGCTCTCATGTTATTCCACACATCTATATAAATTTTCTTATCTCATTGTTGGTCTTTGTAACCCATTTTTTAATAACAAGCTAAGTCATTATTAGGAGTAAGGTGTTTATTGCAGAAATAATAATATGTTGTAGGATTCACGTGTAAGACGTTGAAAAGCAACATTTTATGAGCATGATGAATTTGACATCGAATAGAATATAATACACTTCCTCTTTTTAGAAGTCGGTAAAAATGGTCTTTGGGGAAAGAAGAACAGCAGCCTTATTGATGAGATGAAAGACGTGATGTGGATTTCCGTCTATGTGATTGATCGATTATTCAGACTCTTTGCCCTTTGCCTTGCCGAATTCAATTACGCAATAAGGCTGAGGTCTCTTGCCATTATCCCAATTTACCCACCCCAAGTGGGCGCTACAATATCTTATCCCAATTTACCTACCCCAAGTGGGCGCAACAATTTCTTAACCCAATTTACCCACCCCAAGCGGGGGCTACAAAATTCTATCCCAATTTACCCACCCCAAGTGGGCGCAACATTTTAATATTCCAATTTACCCACCCGAAGTGGGCGCAACATTTTAATATCCCAATTTACCCACCCGAAGTGGGCGCTACAAAATCTTAACCCAATTTACCCACCCCAAGTGCGCGCAACATTGTAATATCCCAATTTACGCACCCCAAGTGCGCGCAACATTTTAATATCCCAATTTACCCACCCCAAGTGGGCGCAACATTTTAATATCCCAACTTACCCACCCGAAGTGGGCGCTACAAAATCTTAACCCAATTTACCCACCCCAAGTGCGCGCAACATTTTAATATCCCAATTTACGCACCCCAAGTGCGCGCAACATTTTAATATCCCAATTTACCCACCCCAAGTGGGTGCTACAATTTCTGTCATTCTTCCTGACAAATAATGTTAGAAATCTACTTGTCATACTTCTGTTCTATAAGTCGACATCTCTTTCTTCACCCTCACATACTGTAAAATGTTAGCATTATGTATCTGCACACTAGATTTCGTATTAATTATGTATTGTATAACTCATTTGCATGAGTTATTAATTATTATGACTGGTCACTGATTTATATGCTCGACAATAGATCATTTAATGTTGCGATTATTGCCTTTAGTAATGGGACTGTCACTTTTATTAATGACCTAGGATTGAAGCCGGAATGGCGTTCTAGGATGTTTTTGTCGATGCTTTAGCGGCAGAAATAGAGAGCACGATTTATCCTGGACACACTGTTGGTAATATTGTTAAAGATTTAGAAGCCTCCTGGCTCATCAAAATCTTTTGTTTTGTTGTATAGGTAGGTAAATTAATCTTTGATTAGTTTTGACCTGGCTAGGTATTGGACTCATTGCCTTGTTATTACACAATGGTGTTTAAAACCGGCCAAGTGCGAGTTGGACTCGCGCACGAATGGTAAAACGGGAAAAATCACTTTTATTGTATGGGAGCCCATCTTAAATATTATTTTTATTCTGTTTTTAGTATTTGTTGTTATAGCGGCAACAGAAATACATCATCTGTGAACATTTCAACTGTCTAGTTATAACGGTTCATGAGATACAGCCTGGTGACTGACGGACAGACAAACAGATAGACGGATCGTGGGGTCTTAGTAATAGGGTCCCGTTTTTACCCTTTGGGTACGAAACACTAAAAATATTAATAATTGACGATTATGTTCAAGTTTCATGATAATCGGGTAATCTATTCGGGCGATAAGGTAACTTACTAAACAACTTGCCTATTAGGTAGATATAACTAAAAAGTGAAAATTAAAAAACGTTTTTTACAAAAAAATACTGCCGACTTCCAAATAAGAAAACTACAAAGTGAAAAATAACTTTATTTTTGGAAGTCGGTGTCCATAACGCAAAAAAATTGTATCTACAAAAGACACTAAGTTATTTTTCACTTTGTAGTTCTCTTATTTGGAATGTGGTAGTATTTTTTTGTAAAAAAGTTTTTTATTTTTAATACCGGCCACCCATATCTTTGTCTTGCATAAACATCAACAAATAAATAAATCGTTATCAGTCCACGTTCAAGGAAATAAAAATAAAAGACCCATACATAAAAATGGGTGCGTGATACAAATTTGAATGCGGAATTCGCAGGGCTTGCGCGCGCGCATCTTTATGACATAACCGGTGTAGACGTGACGTGAATCCTGCGCAGCTATTGTTGCCGTTTTTGTTAACTTTGTCATATTGGACAATTACACGTTTTGCGTGTAAATAATGTGATTTCAGTATGATGGACCAATTGTGTCCACCCTTCAGTAATAAACAATCAATTACTATGTTTTGTTTCAGGAAGATTGTTCAGATGCCATGGGAAATCTTACAATACACTGTTTATACAGGCTGATATCTGATTAAAGTATTCAATGGTCTATGGTTCCTGATAGGCACAAATTAGGGGGCCTTTAAGTCAATAGTGAATAGGTTACTTCTAGGCAAGCGTGCTTCACCGTCGACCACATCATCGCTTACCATCAGGTCAGATAGTGGTCAAACGCGAACCTGATCGAATAATAATTAAAAATAAATATTTATGCTAAGAGCATTATTAGGGTTTTATATAGAAGGATGTTAATGATTTCTGTCCAGATCTTGCCATAAGACTCTCGTTAGTTGCAAACATCGTATCTTAGAAAATATCACCTTCTGATTGCGGACTTTACGGAGGCACATATTTATGTATTTTTTTAAAGATCTTGTATTTGTAATACATCTACCGACGGAGGCGGACTTGATACCACAAAACATTATCTACCAGCACAGAATAATTAATAGTACAACTACCATTTAACTTTCGGCAATGGACAACATCCATACTAATAATATAAATGCGAAAGTAACTCTGTCTGTCAGTCTGTACGTCTGTCTCTTATCTTTTCATGCTTCAACCGCTGAACCAATTTAGATAAAATTTGCTATGTAGATAGTTTGAGACCCTGGGAAGGACATAGGATAGTTTTTATCCCGGAAATCATCCTTAAGACGACGACTAACGCCAACGACCTTGAGGGAACAAAACGCGCACTCGTTTCACACCCGCGCGGCCCAAAATTTAGTAGTTTTTTGTACTTTCCTTATTATTCATTGACTTTAAAAAAAAAAAGCTTCAGATCAAAATGTAGATAATGAAATTGTCTTTGATATGGTGTCGATTTCATAAAAATACGCCCAGCGGTTTTGGTGTGATTGTCGTGTTTTTGTCCGTTTTAGACATAACTTTACAAATTAATTACACTATGTTATACGAATAAAACTAAAAATTTGCTCAGATGAAATTATTAAAAATATAGTCTAATATAACATATATTTTTTCCAATAAATTACGACTAGCCGTTTAGACGTGATTCTCATTTTAAAATCAGCTACTCAAGGGAATCGGCGCCTTAAGAGGAAGGCTCACGCACCTATAATATTACTGAGCGATTTAAAAATATAGGCTATTTAAATTTGAAGTACTAATACTACGTAGACGAAGTCGCGGGCAACAGCTATTTGTTATATATAAGAGTACGAATAAATACGTATTTTGTAAAATTTACAAAACCCCCGACACATTTTTATTTCATGCTACATAATTTATGTAGTACATAGTAGATAGCGCTTCGATCGGCAATCTGTTGAACACGTAATTATGACACGATATCTTGCGAAAACACCACGATTCAAACAGTAAAACGACAATAACTTTTGAACGGCTGAACCGATTTTATTCAAACATAGCTAAGAACACTCTCGACAAAATCACCTTTCAAACAAAAAAAAAACTAAATCAAAATTTTGGTTCATCCGTTTAGGAGCTATGATGCCACAGACCGACACACAGATACACAGCAACACACGTCAAACTTATAACACCCCTCTTTTTCCGTCGGGGATTAAATATAAATACCAATGAACTAATAAATTGAAAAAAATGGCGAAAAACTTGCTCTACCTGTTAACCTTTGCGTTAAATTGAAGATTGCTATAGGTGTGCAAAAAATACGTAATCAATATTAGTCATAAAATATATTGCCATATAAGTCTATGATATTAAATTAAATACTCCAATAGGATTCATATAGGTAGGTTCTAAAAATAAACTATGAGAAACCTAATACTAAAATAACGACGTCAATTAATTATATCATCGCCGTAATATTTTACTATATCATCAAAATATAAATCGCTTCTCCGGCAAAATTTTAGACGTGGAATTGTTAGTAGATAAATACCACATGGATATCCTATGTTTTTGTGAAACTTGTTAAAACCAGATAGGATGTTATGATGGCATAAGAAAAAGCCGAGATATCTTATATAATTTATATTACGAAAAATCTTTGACTTCCGATTAAGTTTTTCACACTTATGTTAGAAACTATTCCAAAATATTTAAAAGAGTCCGCGCTCAAGCAAAATCTCAAATAATAATTAACAAAATTGGTGTTTCAAATAATAAAATAAAAACTGTGTGGCAAGTAATTAATAGAGAAACTGGAAAGACACAACAACGCGGTCAGAATGAGTTGTCTTTGAAAATAACTAATCAAACCATTTCTGATAAGCAAGAAGTCGCTGAGACATTAGAAAAGTTCTTTACCAACATTCCGTTAGAGGTTACGAAGTCTCTTCCCTCCTCATCTAAATTAGCTGAAGAGAAAACTTTACCAAAGACATACCGACCTTTAAATTTAAACCAATATGTATTGATACAATTAAAAACGTGTTCAAAAGTCTCAATATAAAAAATACTGAAGACTTATGGGGGATATCCGTAAGGGTTCTTGAAGATATTATTGACTCAATTGCTCCTGTCCTAACAAGGCATATTCAATCAATGTTTGGACAGCGGCACGTTTCCTGACTTAATGAAACACAGCAAAGTAGTACCAATTTTCAAATCAGGTTGTAAGAGTGATCCCTCTAATTATAGACCTATATCCGTGCTTCCAGCATTGAGTAAAATCTATGAAAAAATCATGCTGCAACAGATGTTGTCGCACTTCAATTCAAATGGGATCCTGGATAGTCAGCAGTTTGGTTTCACGAAAGGTAGGTCGACAACGGACGCGGGAGTAAAACTCATCAGTCACATTTTGGAATCTTGGGAGAAGTCCCAGGAAGCCATTGGCATTTTCTGTGATCTTTGAAAAGCGTTCGACTGCGTCGACCACAACTGAACCGTGCACCTTTTGTCGACGTTTTATAAGTGCCCATGAAGGCCTAAATGAAATAAAAAAATTGATCTTGATTTTGATTTTGATTTTTAGTTGAGATTAACCCCCGATTTCTGAATTAAGGTTGCCATAGTCGACGGCACGAACTATTTTGTGCGCGGGGTTAAAATGCATGCTATCTCATCTGACAACACGAACGAAAGAGATAGATGCTGTGATGAGCAAAAGAAGATAGTTCGCGGTATGAATTAGCACTTTTGCAAGTTTGTAGCAAAATGGATGATGATTTAGGACGAAAACGAGCGCGCGAAATTTTATAAACAGACTATACACTACTATTTACAGACAGAGAGTCTATAGATATCATGACAAAACGACTAAATGTATATTTTCAAAAATAAATCATTTGCATTGTTGAACTACTAATATATCCCTGTATGGTGGCCGTTTTGCAATTTTCCTTCTTTTGTGGTATTTATTTCCGCCCAAAGATGCGTTAAAATTAGTGTTGAAATATGGAACTTTGACGATCAGAACTTTTATTCTTTTTTTACATTTTTATTTCCATACAGGGCTAGATAATGATGAGACAAATTGATATCATTTTTAATTTTGAACGTACATCGTCAAACAGTGCAGTAATCGCCATAGTCTCGGTTGTTATTGTATTGAAGAATGATCGACTAGGTTAACCTTATGTATGTGACAGTAAAGTAGGGTTTGACTCGTTCTTAACTCCAAATACTCAATTCAGACACCCGCCCTAAGGGTTCGATTGCAAGAGCAGTGGTGACCCAATGGTATCGGCCGACATGTGACATCCACCACCACGCACTGGGCCCGCGTGCCCGAGGCCAAGCTCTCAGAGAAAGGAGGCCTGTGTCCCAGCAGTGGGAATATTCAAAGGCTGATGATGACGATGCAGAGTTTTATTTGTATTAGATGTGCCGGAAATATGTGAGCCTTTATAAACAATACAGGAAATGAAATTCAAATTATTTTCTCATTAAATGCTGTTACATAAACATACTACAAAACAATTATTGTACTTCAAACATGCGAGTCAAGCGAGTTAAATACTGATTGTATCGCGATTTATGTGGTTGATGAATATCGCGCACGTTGATAAGTATCGACAAATAAATAAACATACATACATAAACTCACATTAAACAAAATTTGGTGCCCCACAATATGGCGCCCAAAATCCGCCATCTTTTTTTTTACAATTTTAATGTAGCCAGTGACACTCGCAGGGTTAAGACGAATCGATTGACGTAAGAATCATCAAAATCGGCCTACGCGTTTGGTATCTAGAACACCACATAGGAACAAACATACATACATAGACTGATAAACACATTACCCTCCTTCCGCAGTCGGGTATAAAAAAGGTTCTGCAGGTGGGCAACCAAAACATGTGTGTAGTTTACTTTTCCCAATAAGTAATGAAATGCATCCCACTAGTTATCAAAAGCGAGTTAGTTCTGATTGACATAAGTGGGTTATATTGACGTAAGTGTCGGCTTGAGAGATCTTTAGACGATCAGAGATACACACACCTCACATCAATCTGGCAGGCCTTGTCCCATTTATGTTCGATCGGATTCCAATCGACAGCAGCTGCATTTATATGGAGCTACTGCCTATGGGATTGTGACCTCCACAACCCAGTAACTGGGCAATAAAATACATACATAGTTATCTCTTGGGAAGACCGATGTCTCCTGTGCCTAAACCTCCGAAGCATACATGAGTGATGTTAACGTTTCGTTGTCGAGAAACAAAAAAAAAATCTTTTATACAAAAAAATACTACCGACTTCCAAAAAAAAAATCAAAAAACCCGACTGCTTCAAAAGCGAACTAAAAAGTCGTAAACAAGGAAAAAATCATGCTGTGCAGTCGGAGGATACATACGCGCGAGCTGGCTGACAAAAACCAGATGTATCCTCCTCCTGCACAGCATGATTTTTTCCTTGTTTACGACTTTTTAGTTCGCTTTTGAAGCAGTCGGGTTTTTTGATTTTTTGATTTAACTTTATTTATTTATAACTTTTTAGTTGAGTTTTTTTTCGAATTAGATACATTTAAACATATAAGTGTTATATATTTTTGAAATCACCTCTTAAAACCCTTTATTTTGATACCCCACACGATGGGTTTGGAAGAAAAAAAAATTTGGGCCCCTACAATATGGCGCCCAAAAGCCGCCATTTTTCTATTAACCAATTTGAATGTAGCCTATGACACTCGCAGGATTAAGACGAATCGATTGACGTATGAATCATCAAAATCGGCCAACGCGTTTGGTCTCTGGAACGCCACATAGGAACAAACATACATACATACATACATACATACATAGACTGATAAACACATCCCATCCCATTACCCTCCTTCGGCAGTCGGGTAACAAACATACATACATACATACATACATACATACATTAACTGATAAA
The DNA here is from genome assembly GCA_949775005.1 of Orthosia gothica. Lineage (NCBI taxonomy): Eukaryota > Metazoa > Arthropoda > Insecta > Lepidoptera > Noctuidae > Orthosia > Orthosia gothica. Next base: position 7,943,747 of record OX459040.1, on the reverse strand, counting down.
CACATCCCATCCCATTACCCTCCTTCGGCAGTCGGGTAATAAGACAAATAAGAAAACTACTAAGTGATAAACAACTCGAGTCGGTGGTTTCTTATTTAGAAGTCAGTAGTATTTTTTTGTATAAAAGTTTATTTATTTATCACTTTTTAGTTGAACCTACCTAATCGGCAAGTAGTTACGTAAGGTACCTATTATGCCAGAGCAGATTACCCGAATATCATGAAACTGAACATAACCGGTGAAATGAGAGTGTACCAAGGTGAACTGTACACATCTGCGTACCCTTTAGACCGTACTGGCGTGATGTTATGTTATGAAATAGTATAAACAATAAACAGACATGCGATTGCAGCAATCCCGAGACATTTCCCGTTATGTATTGAAGAGTTCTGTTGCATATTTACGAAGTCCTTCATCAGATCTTCACCAAATTAAAATGGGACCAATTTCGGAATATACTCTTTCCAATAAAAAAAAAACTAAGTCGGTCCACAATTGACGGATATATCGGCGGTAACACAAAAAAAAACGACTGATGACAGAAAAAACGTTGACCAATTAAATTTGTACTTATTCCATAAATATTTATTGGAGCGAAGTAAAACCTAAAATTGGTAGGTTTTGGAATAACAGGCTCCCCTGAGGACTAAAGGACCATTATTTACCCGGCTTATTTCGATCGATATGTAACTGGATCAGTTACACAATTTGCGCATCTAAGCTACAAATAATCTTCATAATGAGTTTACAGTTTAACAAAAAATCCTTTGGATGGAATCTACGATACCACAAAAAAAACGGGTAGATTTACGAATTTTTTGCTATCCATATAAATTAACGAATTATTTAAAATGTATATAAAAAACTACCTACAAAGCTATAAAACTTTTGGTCTGTCTGTCCGTTATTTAGATTTACTGTGATTACCTGTTTAATAGCAAATAAGATGGTCATCCACTAAATAAATTTATCGGTAGAATCAATTATTATTACATTAAAATTTTGGACGTTCAAAACAAGAACATTGGCATTGAAAATTTTGAATAAAATATAGAAAATGTTATTAGTTTGATATAATTAATATAGTTTTCAAACTAGCTGATAAAACATTATGGTCGAGAAAACTAGTTTTTGTTTTTTGTAACAATATCTACTTTGAATGGCATGTTCTCTATCCTATGTTTAAAGTGTTTTAGTCAATTAAGGCGCCGATTCCCTTGAGTAGCTGATTTTAAAATGAGAATCACGTCTAAACGGCTAGTCGTAATTTATTGGAAAAAATATATGTTATATTAGACCATTTTCTTAATAATTTTATCTGACAAAAATTTTGAGTTTTATTCGTATAACATAGTGTAATTAATTTGTAAAGTTATGTCTAAAACGGACAAAAAACACGACAATCACAACAAAACCGCTGGGCGTATTTTAATGAAATCGACACCATATCGAAGACAATTTAATTATCTACATTTTGATCTGAAGTTTTTTTTTTAAAGTCATAGAATAATAAGAAAAGTACAAAAAACTACTAAATTTCGGGTCGCGCGGGTGAGAAACGAGGGCGCGTTTTGTTCCCTCAAGGTCGTTGGCGTTAGTCGTCGTCTTAAAAAGAACGGCTGTTTTAGGGTTCCGTACCCGAAGCTCCAAATGGAGCCCTATTGCTGTCACTCACGAGTCTGTCTGTCTGTCCGTCGCCTGTCACGCAGGTTTTACAGCTAAACAGTTGGAGCTACAGTCTAAATTTTCACAGTATGAGCATCTTTTTGACCCAAAGCCGTACAAATTGTCTAAAATATTTTAAATGTTTTTAAGGTGAGCCATACAGCAAAAGGAAAGGCGCGAAAAAAAAATTACCTACCCCATCGAGGCGGTATCTTTGTTTAGAGCTCCTTGAGTTGATAAGTATTGTATTTTTTTTATATTGGAAAACAAAAGAATGAGAAGGCACCAAAGTCAGCTTTTTATACAAAAATTTGTTCCGAATAAGTTTTAACTTCCCATTCGTGATTACTTAGACCGTCTGATCATGAAGGATTTTTACGTATATTTTACAAAAAAATACCAATATAATGATAAATATTTTTTTTCTTGAAATTGAATAATTTACAGTGGGTATATGCGAAATAATTCTCTAATACTAACATGCGCACATCAGTGACCACTCCGGCCTTCCATCCTTGTTGGAGAGTTTGAGGTTCCGTACCCAAAGGGTAAAAACGGGATCCAATTACTAAGACTCCGCGGTCCGTCTGTCTGTCTGTCACCAGGCTGTATCTCATAAACCGTGATAGATAGACAGTTGAAATTTTAACAGATGATGTTTTCTGTTGCCGCTTTAACAACAAATACTAAAAACCAAATAAAAATAATATTTAAGAGGGGCTCCCATACATATAGTTCCGTAACATTATCGCAAAAAACGGCAAAAATATCACGTTTGTTGTTTGGGAGCCTCACTTAAATATTTTTTATTCTATTTTTAGTATTTGAAAGAAAAGAAAGAAAGAAAGAAAAACATTTTTTTTTGTTGTTATAGCGGCAACAGAAATACATCATCTGTGAAAATTTCAACTGTCTAGCTATCACGGTTCATGAGATACAGCCTGGTGGCAGACAGACAGACAGACAGACGGACCGCGGAGTCTCACTAATAGGGTCCCGTTTTCACCCTTTGGGTACGGAACCCTATAAACGAGCAAATAAAAATACAATATGTGAATATTGTGCAATTCCAACTATATTACATACATGCGTGTCGTATTGATAACCTCCTTTTTTTTGAAGTCGGTAGAAATTAAGAAGTCAACAATGACAGGTACTTAACCATTGTTAGCAGCAGCTCATCATTCATTAGGCCCCAAGCGAGCAATTATCGATGCGACGAAGTGATCAATATAATTGTATTAGTTGCAACCTTGCAACACACAATTTATCCTATTAGCACTTCGCGTGTATTCCCTTAAGTGTGATTATCATCATTTAGTTGAAAGATGTCCAGTCGAGGATATAGGCCTCCGATATACCTCGCAGCAAATACCTTACCTATGTTAACTCATACATAACTTCACGCCTGCATTTCATGAAGGGTTGGGCAAAAGTGCACATATACAGTGCATGTTTTTTGGGCTGTTGGACGATTCGCACGAATTTAACTCACCCGAAATGTGCGAATCGATCCTATTTAACATTATATTTTTTTCTGTGGCGATTCGCACGAGGTTATTGGTGTGCGAATCGACCACTCCAAAATTGTGTAGTAGGCAATTGGCACATATTTTATTTTAGAGAACAAAAAATAAATAGTACAGTTGTGCACACCCGTCTCAGCAATAATATTATTAATCAAAAAGGGTCGATTCGCACATTTCGGACTAGTTAAATTCGAGCAAATCGTCCAAAAAGCAGTTTACATCGTCCTCACATAATTATATGTATTTTTTCAACAAGAATGACCAAATACTTGTAATTAAAACTGATGGAAAAGAGTGTCCGTGGAGTTTCTTGCAAGTTCTCCATACCTATTGACACAGACCTATTGACGCTTGGGAATGTGCAACTAGATTCATATTTTTAACACGATTTTTTCAAGTTAACGGAATCTTTGAACGTGATTTACACCCCCTTCAAAACGTCGGATTGATTTGAAACTTTGCACATTTATCAAGGACCGATGACAATGCAATAATTGAAATAGTTTGTCCCATTATCCTTACCTGGACCTTCAGGATTAGCGATTGAACTAAAAAGTAAAAAATAAATAATAGTTTAAAAAAAACTAAAAACATCGCTTTAATAGAAAACCGAACTAAAAAGTTGAAAATAATTTTCAATAAATTTAAATAAAAAATAGTGTGATTTACAAAAAAATATTATTATTATAAAAATGCGTGCGGTGATTTTTATTTTATTTTCAAAATGACTCTACTTTTACCAATATTTGTCAATAAAATATTACAACAATTGACACGCTTTTTTAGTTAATCACTCTATTCTTACTTAAGATTTATTAAAAAATATTTTGTACTTATAGTTTGGTTTTTTATAAAAGCGTCTTTTTAGTTTTTTTAACAATTATTTATTTGTGTGACAATTTAAAAGTATGTTTAAATGGTTTAGTTGAATTAAGGTAGGTATTTTAATTTTGATTTATAGCACACACACATTTAGCCAGTTATATTTAATTCCCATGTAAAACTAGGTCCATTTAACATAGAGGACGACCCTATTGCCATCAACCAAGCACAAATCCAGACTGGCTAGCTAGGCTGCCATTGAGAAATTCCAGATGGAGAAAGAAAAACCCAATAATACTTTGCCCGACCCTGGCATTGAACCTAGGACCTCATGCTCAGCAATACCGTTTGCGACCACTAGACAAACTCAATCATAAAGCATTTATTGTAACTAAATCATTTAGAAGCACTTTTGAATTGTCTGGGCGTCGGTCAGTTAGTCAGAAGGTTGGAGCAATTTGCACTATGTGCTTCCCGTCCTGCAGATTTCCGCAGAATTTGTAATCGGGCCTTTCCATTATATTTCGGATATTAAAATACCTTATAAGAAGATACCTATATTTTAAGTATTTTTGCCGCAAACTTTTGGACCTCTCTAAGCTTTTTGTAGCTGTTAAATTAGGTGCGCCATGGGAAGTAAGATTCTTAGAAAAAACTGGCCAAGTGCGTGTCGGAGTTCGCACATTTAGGGTTCCGTAACAAACCGCAAAAACAAGTTAGTTGTAAATTACAACATTTTTCCTACTACAACTTGTAATAAGCAAAATGAGGGCATTTCAAAGAAAAACACAAATTTATCAATATATTGGTATTTGTTAGTAAAATTATATGCGTAACAATATATATCTATTATCACCAAAGGGAAATGCCCGTTTTGTAAGGGAACTTGGGCCCCTTTGAAAAAATGATTGTATCTCGATGAATTTGGTTGTATATTGTAGAAAATACACGTTATATTTATTTATTTAAACTTCATGTACAATGGTGATACATAGGCGGACTTAATGCAGCAAGGCATTCTCTACCAGTCAACCTTTGGGTTAAAAAGAACACAACAGTGGTAGGAGTCCAAAATAAAAATGAACAATAATTAAAATTGGATTAAACTATCTAACTAATAAAATACATAAATAATTTCTAAAACAATAGACTAATAAATATTATAATAAATACTATATTCTAAACGAAACAGAAATTTAAATATAATATACTAGCTGACCCAGCAAACTTTGTTTTGCCATAAAAAGACCAAACATTTATCTACCCTACCTACCCGACCCTACACTACCCTACCCTACCCGACCCTACACTACCCTACCCTACCCTACACTACCCTACCCTACCCTACACTACCCTACCCGACCCTACACTACCCTACCCTACCCTACCCTACCCTACCCTACCCTACACTACCCTACCCTACTCTACCCTACCCTACCCTACACTACCCTACCCTACCCTACCCTAACCTACCCGACCCTACACTACCCTACGCTACCCTACACTACCCTACGCTACCCTACACTACCCTACGCTACCCTACACTACCCTACCCTACACTACCCTACCCTACCCGACCCTACACTACCCTACACTACCCTACCCTACACTACCCTACCCTACACTACACTACCCTACACTACACTACACTACCCTACACTACCCTACCCTACCCTACCCTACCCTAACCTACCCTACCCTATGTCCTTCTCCTGGTTCTAAGCTACCTCCCTGCCAATTTTCAGCTAAATCGATTCAGCCGTTCTTGAGTTATAAGCTTAGAGCATTTAACCTATGGAGACGGCAAGCCGCGAATCACCGAACAACTTTTTCTGCCACTTTCGGCGGGGGGCGAGGAAAACACATACAGCACACTACAAAAATTTGACAATCACCCACAGATACATGGATCCTATTGCTACAAACGCACACGAAGAAATAATAATCACACAATCAAAAAACACACATTCATTGACAATTTTGTGTGTATTTATACAGTTATCCTATGACAACAAACACAAAGTGCTAGTGATGTGATACGAAGAATGAGTGGCATTTCATTTTAATGCATGAATGAATGAGCAAAATGTTCATTCGTTTTATTTTTGGTACACTTACAAATAAAGTTAAGTAAATAATTTCACAAATAAAAAAAGATACGCAATATGATTTGTGGTCTGCGAAACTACGTAGGTAGGTAAGAAAGGTAGGAGAATTTAAGATACACTAAAAAAAGAACGATTGAATTTATTTTTAGTCAATAATATTTCATAATTACATAATATATATTGTTGGACCCGTGTCTTTCCTATAAGAATGACGTTAAAAATAAATGTAATATCCAAATACAACATGCATGGTAGATTAACTGGGTGTAGTACCTAATAAAATGGTGGCATACGTCTTGGAACAATGTTAATCATAAACTATAGTACCTACAGGTTTCAGCTTAGAATAGTATGAAACTGTCACCGACATTTTGTTTTATTTAGGTTCGGGCATTCGGGATTCATACATGAGCCCCGTTCTTAAATACGGATGTTATGTATACGTGTTAAATAGTAGGAAAGCGTAAATAATAAATAATACAATCAACCGGATAGACTTTTATTTGACACTTTTTTATGTAACACTTTAAGACGTCTGTTTTTCGTTTGTTTTGAACTATTTGAGTACGGTGTTTCCTAGCTAAGCTAGTTTGATATCTTATATAGGAAAACATACGTGTATGGTTTCATAGCCATAATCTAGTTCATATACATGTCTCAATGATCACGCCTAGAGGCAATCACTGATTTTTTAAATGTACCAGTTTATTATATACATGTCGAACACATTTCTGTGGATCAACTTTTTTGGTTAAAAAGGATAAACGAACATTTGAGTATTTTTAACATTCGCAATTGTATTTGGCTTCGAATTAATGTGCAGTGGGGTTGTCATTGTAACTAGCATGGCTGCGATAGTCTCCTCTCGATAGAGGTATCAAACAAAAATCTAATTCGCATCATCTGTTTAGGAGCTATGATGCCACAGACAGACACACAGATACACAGCAATTCACGTTAAATTGATAACACCCCTCTTTTTCCGTCGGGGATTAAAAAATGATTGAAAACTCACTAACGAAACGAACAAACTTACGTTTTATTAGCCTAAAACTTGAAAAGAAAAGAATTTAAATCTATTCTCATAGACATTTATAAATAATATATTTATTTAGTTCAACCTGACGTCCAGAAACAAACACAAACAAAATTATTTTGATACTGAACATACTGATTCAAAAAAATCATTTAATTTATCAATCATTCATTCACGTTGTCCCAGCACTATGCACATCGCTACCCTGTCAGCCCCTGTACTGCGTTTGTGCTACCAACGTACCACTGAATTTTTCTATCGTAAAGGCATTATCCATTATTTCGACATTGTTCTTAAATAAAACTATGTTGATGTATAATTTATACTTATATGTGGTAGGAAACACCATGGCTTCGCAAATTGAAAGTGGCAGCTCGCTTTTTGCAAGAGGAAACCGCACAATTAACCATTTTTTCGGAGAACTTACTTGCGACACAATACGATACACAATGGCGGCGGTCGGCGAATGAACTAGTTTTATATAACGCGTATGGTCATATGGCCAAGCGATTTTGGCAGAGGGGTACGCTCAGCTATGCCATCTCCATAGGTTAAATGCTCTAAGGTTATAAGTGAAGTAACTAACACGACTTTCTTTTATATATATAGATATGACGAAGACCGAGCTATGTAAGAGAGGACAAGTAATAGTTCCGGATTTTACGCTTAAATGAAAATTTACTCTCAGCTAAATTAATAATTATATATATTCATAATTAGAAAAGATTTTTTATTTATTTTGCCGGGTTCTCGAGATATAACGATGTTTCTGTTCTTAAAATGAACCCTTATTACAATGCAATAAGGTGCATACAAATGTCCAAGTGAAGGCACCCGATCTTTTGTTGTCTGTACATATAAAGTAAAGCACACGGATGAAAAAAATATACAAAATATAAATCCTATTTTTTAATATTATTGAAATCGGAGACACGATACCTCATAAGGGGCCTGTGTATGGGCAATCTCCTTTGAAATTCATAGGTCAATGGGAAGTTAAAAAATTCTTCGGATCAACATTTTGTAACTTTGATGGCTTCTCATTCCTTTGTTTGCCAATATTTAAAATATAAAAATACAGTATTTATCTACTCAACGAGCTCTAAACAACAACACCCCACTCGATGGAGCAGGTATTTTTTTTCCCGCCCCCCTTTAGTTGTATGGGAGACCCCCTAAGAAACATTTAGAAATATTATTTAGCAAATTGTATGGCTTTGAGTCAACAAGATGCTTATAAGTATTGTGAAAATTTGAAGACTAGCTCCAACCGTTTGGCTGTAAAACCTGCGTGGCAGACGAAGGACAGACAGACACGTAAGTGACAGCAATAGCGCTCTGTTTGGTCCCTTGGGGTACGGAACCCTAAAACATAGTGTGGTATTTTGTCAATTGCGGCTCTTTGCACCGTTGTTATTGTACTTATCAATTATTTTTACCCGACTGCCGAAGGAGGGTAATGTGTTTATCAGTCTATGTATGTATGTATATATGTATGTATGTATGTATGTATGTTTGTTCCTATGTGGCGTTCCAGAGACCAAACGCGTTGGCCGATTTTGATGATTCATACGTTAATCGATTCGTCTTAACCCTGCGAGTGTCATAGGCTACGTTAAAATTGGACAATAGAAAAATGGCGGATTTTGGGCGCCATATTGTGGGGTCCCAAATTTTTTTTTCTTCCAATCCCATTATGTGGGGTATCAACATAAAGGGTTTTAAGAGGTGATTTCAAAAATATATAACACTTATATGTTTAAATGTATCTAATTCGAAAAAAACTTAACTAAAAACTTATAAATAAAAAAAGTTAAATCAAAAAATCAAAAAACCCGACTGCTTCAAAAGCGAACTAAAAAGACGTAAACAAAGAAAAAATCATGCTGTGCAGGCGGAGGATACACCAGATTTTGGTCAGCCAGCCCGCGAATATGTATCCTCCGACTGCACAGCATGATTTTTTCCTTGTTTACGTCTTTTTAGTTCGCTTTTGAAGCAGTCGGGTTTTTTGATTTTTTGATTTAACTTTTAATATTATAGCGCACGTGAGCACTATTGTCATCGTCTCTAGTTAGGCTTTTATCTAGGGACAATATACCGGAATTAACTACACTATTGTTGTCGTATCATACGTGATTATTATAATTTGAATCAAGTACTGTACAGATTTCACTGTTGGCTTGCTAACCGTCCTCCATGGATAACAACTCAAATAGCGTTTATAAAACCGCACGTGTCTTTAAATGTATTACTATTTTATTATAATACTAGCTGTTGCCCGCGACTTCGTCTGCGAAGCATTAGTAATTCGAATTGCTTATTTTTTATATCGCGACTTAATATTGTAGGTTTTCCATACAAACTTCTACACCTCTTTCCACTCCCTTAAGTATGATTTCCGTAAGTATGTTTGGATAAAAACTATCCTATGTCCTGCCCAGGGTCTCAAAATATCTCCGAACCAAATTACATTTAAATCGGTTCAGCGGTTTAAGCGGTAGGTAAGGTAGACAGAGAGACAGACAGAGTTACTTTCACATTTATAATATTAATTCCGCCCGCGACTTCGTTCGTGTGATGGCAACCAAAAATAAGCTGTTATTAAACCAAATAAAAATGTGGTTTCGTAAAGTTCCACGGTTTATAAGTTTGGGACGATTCGTTATTTGACTTAAAGAATAATACATTTTAGGTTACCGCTACAAAGTAAAATCCGCCACTTAAAACTTAATATACCCTTTTTCTCTTTTTAATTTTTTTGTTTATTTTAGTTAGATTGCTCAGTAAGATGTCTCAAAAAAACTAAAATCACTTAACCCTATCAGGGGGGAGGTAGTTTTAAAAAACGTATTATGTAAATTTTGATTATTTACTGTATCTGCACGGAATGAGATTGTTCATACAAACAAATTGTCCCCTTTTCACCCCCTTAAAGGTTGACAGTTCAGTGGTGACTGCGAGCCGGAAAACGCAAATTAGGAAGTCCGACCTGGTCAAGGCTGCGGGAGTCCGGTGGATGCGAAACGCACAGGACCGATCAGTGTGGCGGCGCTTGGGGAAGGCCTATGTTTAGCAGTGGACGTTTTTTTGGCTGCAATGATGATGATGGTGAAAGGTTGATTTGCCGCTAATTCCTTCTTCGTGCTCCTCTAGATACCTACATCAAAAACGAAACCATGTCCAGTATGATTCTTAACAAACTTTAACACCCACTTAATCCTATTTTGGGGGGTAGTTTCGAAAAAATATAATGACAACCTTTTATTGTTTACTTAGGTTGGTATTTATGTCAACTATCAAGTTTATTAACCCAATAAAAAAGATTTTTCAAAAAACTTTAACTCCCCCTAAATCGACTTTTGAGTGTAGTTTCTAAAAACTTATAATGACAACCTTTATTGTTTACTTAAGTTAATATTTATGTCAAGTTTCTAGTTTATTAACCCAAGTAATAAGATTATTCAAAAAAACTTTAATACCCCCTAAATCTGTTATTGGGGGTAGTTTCGAAAAACTAATAATAACAACCTTATTATTTATTTAATTTAGTATTTGTGCAATGTTTCAAGTTTAGTAACCCATGAAATAAAATTCTTCGATACAAACTTCAACACCCCCTTAATCGACTTGTGAGGGTAGTTTCAAAAAACTAATAATGTCAACCTTTTATCATTTACTTAGATTACTATTTGTGCCAAGTTTCAAGAATATTAGCTGACGGAATTAGATTTTTCATACAAACTTTGTCCCCCTTCTTCTCCCCTTTAGGGGAAGAATTTCGGCAAATCCTTTCTTATCGGATGCCTACGTCATACAAAAACATACTCTCCAAGTTCCAGGTCTCTACGATCAGCGGTTTAGGCTGTGCGTTGATCCGTCAGTCAGTCATTCAGGACAAAGCATTTTATATGTATAGAAGAAGATATATGGAGCAGAAGACTGGTCGAATTTTTTGAGACGCTTAATTTCGGGTGGACCAAAAATTACTTTAGTATGAAAACGAATGCTGCGTAAATTACGCGACACAACACAAAAACCTAATACAGCGTAAATTACGCAGCACTAAACTAACGTCACTCACAACTATGTTTACCTGAGACAAACGGTCTAGTTCGGTAGTTCCAAATCGATGTAGAGGTCCCCGTATTAGTGCCATTTGATTCTTCAAAGAAACTTTTACACTCCTAAATTGTCTTCTGGGGATAATTCCGAAAAACTAATGATGCCAACCTTTATTATTTTGCCAAAGGAATAAGATTTTTCATACAAATAAATGTCTCCCTTTTAACCCCTTAAAAGTTGAATTTCCAAAAATCCCTCCTAAGTGCTCCCCTACATCATAAAAAGAAGCTATGTGCAGTAAAAGTAATCCAAAATCTTTACCACCCCGAAATCGTATTTTAAGGGTAGTTTCGAAAAACTAATAATGAAAACCTTTATTGTTTATTTAGGTTGGTATTTAAGCCAAGTTTCATATTAATTGACCCAAGAAATTAGTATCTTCAAAAAAATTAACATCCCCTAAATCGTCTTTTGGGGGTAGTTTCAAAAAATAATAATAGCAACCTTAAGGTTAGTAACTGTGGCAAGTTTCAAGTTTATTGACCCTAAATAGATTATAGATTTTTCAAAAACACTGTAATACCTCCTAAATCGTCTTTTGGGGGTAGTTGCAAAAAATTAATAATGACAACCTTTATTGTTAATTTAGGATGGTATTCATGTTTGTTCACCCAATCTGTGGATGGAGTTATTTTAGGTGATGTAATTCTTCAAAAAAAATTACATCACCTAAATCATCTTTTGGGGGTAGTTCGAAAAACCAACAATGAAAGCCTTTATTGTTTATTTAGATTGGTATTTATGTAAAGTTTCAAGTTTATTAACTGAAATAATGAGATGCTTCAAAAAAAAAAGCACCCTGAAATCGTCTTTTGGGGGTAGTATCAAAAAATAATAGAAGCAACCTTTATTATTCATTTAGATAAGTATTTGTGGCAAGTTTCAAGTTTATTGATCAAAGAAATCTGATTTTAACATACAAACTTCAACACCCCCTAAATCATCATTTGAGGGTAGTTTCAAAAAACTAATAATGTCAATCTTTATCATTTACTTAGAATACTATTTGTGCTAAGTTTCAAGAATTTTGGTCGAAGGAATTAGATTTTTCATACAAACTTTCAACCCCCTTTTTACCCCCTTAGGGGTAGAATTGCCAAAAATCCTTTCTTAGTGCACACGTCACTTGAAGAACCTTTCTGCCAAATTTCATGCTTCTAGGCTTAGCAGTTTTGGCTGTGCGTTGATTGATCAGTCAGTCAGTCAGTCACCTTTCGCTTTTATAGATATAGATTACTATATAAACGCGCAAGTTTGTTAGGATAGATGGATGTTTATTACTCTTTGCGGCCTCGATCTCGGGTTGGAGGGGAGTGAGGTGTTCGACTCCCCCCTATGTATGTATATAAGTGTGTTCGGGTCAAATCTTGCACCGATTAAGATGTAACTTTGCATACACGTTTAGTTTGGATGACAATGCGTGGTTACCTAAGTGATGTCATTATAATTTCAATATGGCGGACTGCCCAAGATGGCGGACTAGTTATTTTTTGTGCACTTCCATATTGGTATCAAATGAAAGAGTTTGCTGTGAAGAATACGAAAAAAGTTTGTTTAAAAAAGATTTTTAATGAATAAGTTTATTTTGTTTCACGCATAATACATCGTATTATATCTTGTTTATTTTTTCTATTAAACATCTACAAAAACTAGTCAAGTTTATTTTCAATTAAATGATGCCTGTCCAACTTATGTTACGTTATTACGTTGTAACATGTTTATCACGCGATAGGATAGCAAAAAATATCAACCAAATAATTTTATTTGACATCCGCGTTCTATGGTAGGTATTTCTAAAATAATCTATTTAATTTAACAATATTATAAAGAGGAAAGATTTTTTTGTTTGTTTGTTTGTACCGAATAGGCTCCGAAACTACTAGTTCGATTTGAAAAATTCTTTCACCATTAGATAGCTACATTATTCCTGAGTGACATAGGCTATTTTTTTTATCCCGAAAACGGTTCCTGTGGGGTGGTCCACGGGAGCGAAGCCGCGGGCAACAGCTATACTTAATAAAAAGAAAGAAAAGATAAAGAGGAAAGATTTTCTGTTTGTTTGTTTGTACCGAATAGGCTCCGAAACTACTGGACCGATTAAAAAAAATCTTTCGTCAATAGAAAGCTACATTATTCCTGAGTGACATAGGCTATTTTTTATTCTGAAAACTGGTTCTGTGGAGTGGTCCACGGGAGCGACACCGCGGGCAACTGCTAGTATCTATACTAATTTTGCAAATAGATGAAGTTATTTGTCTGTATTTAGAAGGTAAGCTCTGAGGCTATTGAAAGATGTCTTTCGATGTCAGCGATGGCGATGGTCGAAAAACATTAAAATACTTTCTTTCTTCATGTCTTTGTAGCAAGCTAGTAGCTTTTTGTTGGCTTTGTAGTTAAATAGTGAAAAAGCCATGTCGGTAGACAAAACGATCTGACGGAGAATATTCCTGTCCTGGAAAAGCCCTGTCGTCGAAACAAACAAATGCGAACCATTCTGTCGGCGAAACTACCATAGGTGAAACGTTCTATCGACGAATCTCTCAAAAACGAAACGTCCTGTCGGTGAACAAGCAAAGAAGACTGTCGGAGAACGCTTGCAGAATCATAAATAGAAAATATTTTTTTTGTTTATACCGAATAGGCTCCTAAACTACTTTGAGACTACTAAAGATGTTGGAGAAACGCTGGACTCATTGTGTAGAGAGAATAGGGGTTAAAAAAAAAAAAACTATTTTCAGTGTTTTTCTCACTATGGTCTCCGCCAGATAACAAAAAACAAAAAAAAGTAATTGTTCCAACTTGTACGTAACTTGAAAACATATTTTTTTGTTTATTAAGATATTTTGATAATTTTGGTCTCAAATGAAAAGTATAGGCGTAAAACCATTTTTTTCGTTTGAATCATGTAAATCGGTCCACGCATTTATGAGATATTAACTAATTCATTACTACGAAAGATCATGGACGCCCCTTACCGCGATACGTTTGTTTTGATCGTGTTAGCAACGTGGCGACACTGCCTTTATATTTTTTTCGTATCGTTTTCAAATATTTGAATACATTGGTAGACAGGTGTTATAGTTATCTTTGCCTAAATGTCTTATTAGGATACTTTTTATCCTGGAAAATGCGGGATACTTTTGGAATAAACCGCGGGCAAAACTAGTTAATTATGCATGACTAGCATTTTTCCCGCAGATTCGCTCCCGTGACCCACCCCGCAGAACCCGTTATTTTTTTGGGATACAAAGTAAAGTATGTTACTCGGACATAATATAGTTTTCCATAGATGAAAGATTTTTTTAAATCAGGTAAGTAGTTTTTGAGTTTATCCATTACAAACCAACATACAAAACCAAAACTATCTTCTTTATAATATTATTACTAGCTTCTGCCAGTGGCTTTGTCCGCGTGAAAAGTGTTTTCTTATCCCAAGGGAACATTGTGCCGGGATGAAAAGTAGCCTGTGTGCTATTCCAGACTTATAGTCTATGTCTGTGTAAAATTTAAAAAAGAATAGAAAACATTTATTCGACATAGACACAACACAACAACAACAATCACAAAGTAACAGAGATTAATAGTAAAAAAAAGTACAAACAGTTTAAGAAGGATTGCGCCGGGCGTGCCCATACCGAAAGGGTTACCAACACAGCGTTTGCTGGGCGCCAGACACCCAGCGCTGATTTTCAGTTGGCACCCCGCTAGTGACACACTGACGTGGGTAAATAAAACAGATACTTAAAATAATGTCATAAAGTGAATATATGTGCTTAACTTATAAATTAGAAAATATATATAATATAAAGTAAAATAAAAACTATATAATGTACTATAATATAAAGTGCTACAATATTATGGTTAAAATTGACTCAAAAACCCCAAAAGACAGTGTGGCATAGACGCAACCGGCCTATCACATCTAGCCAATCACTGCCCGACTCATTACCTAAAAATAGGCACACCACTTGATGGATTAAAGTAAATTTTATATTAACGTAGAAATTATTCATATTAAATATTGGATTGAATTAAATTAAAATAAGATAAGAAAAATTAGATTCAGAGAAGTCAGAATTTCATCCAGATCCGTTCATACATCCACCACACACACATCCATCCAAAATTTCTCATTTATAATATTAGTAAGATTATAGTGTAAATTATATTATTATACACTAGCGACCCGTCCCGTCTTTTCCCTGACAAATTATACACAAAAACCTTCCTCGTATCCCACTCTTTATATTGGTGAAAACCGCATGAAAATCCTTTCAGTAGTTTTTGAGTTTATCGCGTACAAACGCGGCGGGGGACTTTATTTTTAACCGACTTACCAAAAAGAAGGAGGTTCTATGTTCGACTTTATAAAATATGTAGTGATAGTGATGATTATTGCAAGAATGAATTGATAGCTTTAGTATTATGACCAATCATCGATTATTCTATCAAGGCTTGTGAAAAGGAAAATCTTTACATTTAATCAGGTGGAAAAACCTTTAGTAATAGGATCGGCCCATGTAACAGTATTTTAAGATCCTTCCTTCCCCGTTTTAACCGACTTTCCAATAAGGAGGAGGTTATAATGTTTCGTTTAATTTGGTGAAGATCTGATGAAGAACTTCGGAGATATACAACAGAACTCTTGAACAAATAACGGCAAATCACCATAAAAAAACCATTTCATAACATAACATCATGCCCAGTACGCAGATGTGTACAGTTCACCTTGATACAATATCATTTCACCCGTTATGTTCAAGTTTCATGATATTCGGCTAATCTATTCTTGCATTATAGGTACCTTACTAAACAACTTGTCGTTTAGGTAGGTACAACTAAAAAGTGAAAAATAAAAAACCTTTTTTCAAAAAAATACCATAATATCCCAAAAAAAAACATTTCTGATTGTAGATATGTATTAAGACACTCAATTGATCATTCAAGATCTCAGTGTTGACTAGTTTGTTGTCTTATGGGTTACAGTAATGAGGAATATTACCCCACTGTAATACAGTACCAACTAGCACAGGGGGTATTGTGACTGATACTGGCGGTCTTATTATTTTGTAATTATACTTAAGACCTCTACTTGAGATAACCTGTTGTTGAAATAAATAAATAAAAAAGAAAATAAAAGCTAAACAGTTAAAATAATTGCTTTACCTCCTACAATCTTATGGTCCTGATGTTTACCCTAAGTTAGAGATCTACCTAAACATGTAGGCATTTCTGGCCCTTATTGGAAAAACTAAGTTTGATGGAATAGCACATTCTAATTCCGCCTAGCCCTTTCCATCATCAGACATACTGCGATACGCTAACAATATACGGTAGACATTTTCGCGAAGTTGTCATTTTACGAAGTTTGTGTTTTGCGTCGTGTGGACATTTTGAGTAGCTGGCATTCTGCGTCGGAACCCTGACCACATCAGCGCTTACCATCAGGTGAGATAGTGGTCAAACGCGAGCAAACACAGAAAAATAATTAGACTTTACTAACTTTTTACTTACTAACAACAATTTTTTTTGAACCCTTTTTTTTCTAAAAGTTTGCCTAAATTTTACAACAGTTTTGTAAAATCTTAAATTATTTTTTCAACTCCTCTGAAGAAAAAAACTATTTGAATAAAAGAGATGAACTCTAAGGTGAACATAAGTTCATTTACTTATAACGTTTTGCCTATTCTATTAACAATAAGGATAACATTAATCAGGTATGTTAGTTGGGTTGTTGGCACCGGTTTGCCAACCTAAAAACTTGTGTGAAAAATTACAAATAGTAGAGGCACGTTAAAAGGATTTACGGAACAGGTTATGGTGAATTTATCAATATCTTTGCTTACGGCTCCGGCAGAGAACAGAGTGGTGGCTCAGTGGTAACGGCCGCGACTTACAAGTGGTCTTGGGTTCGAACCCAAGCAGGTACTTTACTTTGTGTAAATTATTTGATCACCACTGTACTCTAAAACGATGAAGGAAAATATCGTGGACATGCTGTCCTAGAACCAAAAAATCGAAGACAATATGTGACATCCACCAACGTGCACCGGCCCCGCGTGGTGTATTACGGCCCACTCCCTCTCACTGGGACACACAAGAGGCCGTGTCCCAGCAGTGGGATCGTTACAGGCTGACTATGCTATGTTACGGCTTCGCACCCTTACCAAATCCCACAAGAATGGCTTATATATATCCGGGATAAGGCACTCCTTTTCCCGGATAAATGAGCCGTTAGCTATCTATTCCAAAATACTTTTTAATCAAATCGGGCGTTTTACAGATACAAACATAAACAACCGCAAAATGACCTCTTTACAATATTTGTTTGATATGATACTTAGGATAATCCCCATAATGATATATTGCCAACATTTTTTCCAACTTAAAAATATATTTAGTAATCTCTGAAAATTGTTATAGAATGCGGAAATATAAAACCGGCCAAGTGCGAGTCGGACTCGCGCACGATGGGTTCCGAACCATTATCGCAAAAAAGGGCATAAAATCACGTTTGTTGTATGGGAGCTCCACTCAAATTTTATTTTATTCTGTTTTTAGTATTCGTTGTTATAGCGACAACAGAAATGCATCATCTGTGAAAATTTCAACTGTCTAGCTATCACGGTTCATGAGATACAGCCTGGTGACAGACGGACCGCTTAGTAATAGGGTTCCGTTTTTACCCTATAGGTACGGAACCCTAAAAATGTCCACAGAATTAATATCGTCATTAGGTCAGGTTTCAACAACATAATAAAAAAAAACTCGTTAATAAACACGTATCAAATCAGTAACATTATATTAATCAAAATCAAGGGCATATATACTCACCGACAAAGTAGCTATTCTTACTAATATAAGAATTTTTATAAATGCGAAAGTTTGGATGTATGTTTGTTACTCAATAACGCTAAGATGGCTGAACGGATCTGGATGAAATTTGGCACAGAGATTGATCATAGTCTGGAATAGCACAGGCTACTTTTCATCCCGGTATATTGTTCCCTTGGGATAAGAAAACACTTTTCACGCGGGCGAAGTCGCTGGCAGAAGCTAGTTGAATAATAAATAACTTAGTAATTATAGGTCCTATTCGTTTTATAATATGCTATAGCACGTTGTTTTTCATTCACAAACAGCGATACGGTGTACTTACTAAAACCATGCATGCATGGCATGCATGATATAGAATGTTTACTTTTTGCCGTTATCAAAAGTGTTGCCAAAGGGCACAAGGCCCTGTTTTTGCGGTGGGGCAAGAGAGACGAAAATTTTAATTTCTCCTTAAAACTTAAGATTTAAGTTTAATAATTTCAGGGGACTTGCCTCACTTCTGCAGAAATGAATATCAAAGGGCCGGTCTCTGAATTGAGTTTTTGGAGTTAAAGACGAGTGAAACTTTGACAGATGACAGGCTAAAGTAGAGTTTGACAAATTCTCAACACAGAAATCGGGGGTAAGCCTGAATTTTGCGGTGGCGGTTTTAGTTCTGTTTTTTTTTATCCCGAAATTCGAGGTGTTTTTTCATGGTTTCCCCCGATATAAAAAAGGCAGCCGCAGCCGTGGGAGTTGTTAATCCAAAACTTTTTGTTCTTAAGTTATTATGAGCTTATTATTTAAAAAACCATTAAAACGCGAGACTCTTTACGCAAAAAAAAACTTGGTTAAAAAAAAATATAGCACACGAACAATAGGGTTCAATTCTATTTCTTCTTTTCGAGTTGATGAATGATGTTTATCGCAATTCTCTACATCTATTAATTTGTTGCACACCGTGCATATGCACTGTATGTACTACAGGTACATAAAACGAGGTTAAATTGATTAATTTCGGAATTTTAATTTACTTTATAACTAGTTTAATTATATTTTGAAAAATATTAATAAAATGCAGTGTTGGCGACTTCACAAAATAAATTAAATTCCCTAATTCAAATTTTGTTAATTAAAGTTTGGGAGAAACTAAAAAAAACGAGCCTATGAACGCTAAAATGAAAATGGGGTTACTTTGATACCCCATTGCTTTTTCATTGCAATATAAAGTAACCCCAATTTAAAATGTATTTTTAATGAATTCACACTGTACAATTCAAAATATTTTTTCTGCAACAAATAAACTTATTCTTGCGCTGAGGTTGAAGCAAAACATGGCTGACATGTCAATGTTGCAAATTTAAAAAAGAAAATTGAGGGGCGTTCCGTTTTCAGGCAGTTAGCTTTAAAAACCTAAAAAAAATAAGTTATCATCAAAGTTACCCCAGATCTCAATGTAACCCCGTTTAACTGGTACATCCCTAAATCAGATAGAAGAGCGTTTAAACACGTTGTATCCAAAATATGTTTTGTACTTACGACTGTCATATAAGCCTCCTTTTTCATACTCTGCGCCTCGCAGTAAACACCGAACAACAAAACCAAAAACAATTTATATAACAAACACATTTTTAACTATCAAGACTAGATCACTGCACTAAAATTGAAAATTAAATAAAAATGCCCTCTTAGCCTATTTTATGAAAAAAAACTAAGATTCTAAATTCAAAAGTAATTTAGAAATGTTCTATTGAGTCCTTAGCCTATTAAAAAAAAAACTAAGGTTCTATTTTCAAAAGGCGCGCCTTCGCGCGTCGTTCTCATATCAATACTCGAAACTCTGTCGTCTGTGCATGGGTTTTTATCATTCAGCCTTTTGCACGCATCCTACGTCAGTGCTCGTGTTGTGAATACGATGCGTATCGCGGCAAATCGGTAACGCGATATTAATTCATTGATCACTGTTTAAAAAATCTGGCCAGGTGCGAGTTGGGCTGCGGACTATGGTTTCCGTACGACCAAAACTATGAGTATAATAGTTTTCCTTGGTTATACCAGGCTTTAATAACACATTCTATAAAAAAATATCCATATAGCGCGTATATAGTCAGCGGCAGCGTATCTAAGCTTATTGAAGGATATATATACTTTCAGCCATTTTGCACGGAATCCTAGCAAGTATTATTTGCACAGATTTTTTTCTTATTGGTCTAAATAAAATCAAAAAAATAGTTTCAAGGGAACTGATGACCCTTCGACTTTGTTTTTTTTTTAGTTTATTTTATATGAATTATTTTAATTATATATTTGATTTTCCTCTTGTTCGTGGTCATAGTTTATTATTCACAGAAAAAAAACTTAGATCCCTGTTGCCAAAGTGACCTAACATGAAAAGTTCACCGAACGGTGGTCTTTCCAAAAAGGTTGAGGCCATTCAGACGCTTCTTAGGCTGCATGTGGTGGAACTCTCGAAGTGTGTCCTCTGGTGTTTTTTTTACATCCTATTGGCAAGGATAAGCGCCGTCTGGTGACTGTGAGGAGAAACACGAACCAAAAAGCAGGAGGTTCTCAATTCGAATGTTTATAAATATATATATATTTTTTTTTTGTTTGCGCATAGCTCCGTCATATATTAACGGATTTGCAAAATTTTTTTTTGTTCGAAAGACCTTTATTCCGTAATGGTCCCATTTAAATTTGGTAAAGATCTGATGAAGAACTTCCGATATATACAACAGAACTCTACAATAAATAACGGCAAATCGGCACGGAACACCGACTTCCGAAATTGAAGTTATTTTTCACTCTGTAGTGTTTTTTTTGGAACTCTGTTGTATTTTTTTGTAAAAAAGTTTTTTATTTTTCTCTTTTTAGTGGTAAATAATGGACAAGGGCTAGCGTATCGTCATCAAAAGGAAACATATTCTGACTGTACTGCGAAACTCTCGGTGGAAAAACGCAATAACACTGAGCGGCTTTTTTTTTTGGGCGGTAAATCATCCAATGACTTCTCCCGCTCTGGGTGAGGCGGGAGGGCGTGTCAGACTTTTACTGACTAAAATTCACCGGTGTTCCTTCAGTTGCTTGAGCCAGGGCCGCGGTAACTCTTTTTCAAATTTATCTGCGACCCAGACAGGCATCGGCCTTCGCGGACCCCGTCAGTTCTGCTGACATCTTTTTACGGCGCGCGTGGTTCACTACGCGCCGTCGACTCAGGCCTGGTCCTTATCGGACGGCGAGCAACCCATTACTCGCCGTCCGCAAGCCCGCGCCTACGTAACCGAGAATCGGCTTGCGACTCCCGACGCCCAGGGCGTCTCCTGCGGTGGCTAGGGGCGTGAGAGCGTCTCCGTTGCGTCTCCCTCACAACACTGCGCAGCCCGACAATCGAACCAAGAACCTCACGCTCGACAGTAGCTCTAGCGACCAGTAGGCGAACATCAATTGTTTTAATTAAAATTACATTGTGAAGTTCTCAGGATGGGCACGGAAAACTATTGTTATAGCATCAAGTAAATTGAATACTTATTGTATGTAATAGTTTACGTTTTCTTTGTGAGTCAATTTAAACAATTATGCTAATATGGCTTGCCATGTGCACACTCAAACGTGTACCGACTGTAAACGCGATTCATTGTTGTTTCCACATGTTTTACGGGTAAAATGTTCGTGGGTTTGAAAGGAGGCTTGGATTAAGGCTTGGGTGGTCTTAAAAAACCGGCCAAGTGCGTGTCGGATTTCGCATATTTAGGGTTCTGTAACAAATTAATGTAGAATTGTGCCGCCCACATCCCTTCTGTGCTACGCATTTAACCGCAAAAACAAGTTGGTTGTTATAGGAAAATTGAGGGAATTTCAAAGCAAAAGCTGATTTTTCAATGTATTGGTATATGTAAGTAAAATATACGTAATAATAAACATTATCACCATATTTCAAGTTCGTAGGTCAAGGAGAACTTAAAAAAAAATCGGAACAAAATTTTGTAAAAGAAGCTGACTTTGGTGGTTTCTCATTCCTTTTTTTTCCAATGTTTTTGAAATAAAAATACAGTATTTATCTAAAATCGGTACAAAATTTTATAAAAGAAGCTGACTTTGGTGGTTTCTCATTCCTTTGTTTTCCAATGTTTTTGAAATAAAAATACAGTATTTATCTACTCAACAACAACCTGTATGGAAGACCCTCAAAAAACATATTACAGAAATATTTTTCTAAAAGGTGAACGGCAGATTTCGTACCGCATACTTTTTTTGTTGTTCGGTTATAGAATTTGTACCACTTATTAAGGCAACTAAACCATTTATTTTTATGTAAGTTAACTATTTTTAGAACTTCGGATTAATTAATAATATTAGTAAAAATATTTTAATAAATAAACGTAATAAAATCGTACATTAAACGCAGTTATTTTTTAGAAGTTGCCTTGTTGAAAATAACACAAATATTGAAATGATAATTAATTATTTAGAAATACAAATGACACTAAATATCAAACTCATCATTATCAAACTGTTGCAATCCGCTGCTGGACCTAGGTATCTTATAATGCCCTGAGTAGGTACAATCCTCATCTCAATCTACCTACTTAATGGTAAGTAAAACACTACAAAGATAGCAAAAAACAATTTAGAGCATTTACTTTACACATTATGTAACAATATGTAACATTTACCTATATGTAACGTTGGCACACTAGTACATAACCTTAAAACTTAAAACTAGTTATAACTTTTACGTCCCAAGTTCTAAAAATCTAAGAATTTAAAAAGGGATTATCTATCATTAAACTACCAATTAAGACAAAAAATATACCAAAACAAGAAAATTTATTAGCGGTACGAAATTCCGATACAAACCTGCCGTTCTCCTTTCTTTTTCTTGGGGTCAATAAGACGCTTATACTGTGAAAATTTGAAGACTGTCGCTCCAACCGTTTAGCTGTAAAACCCGTGTAACAGGCGACGGACAGACGAACACGTGAGTGACAGCAATAGGACTCCGTTTGGACCCTTCGGGTACGGAACCCTAGAAATAATTGTCGAAGTGAGTCACACCCAGTGCGACTGTGGTGCTCTTGACTATGTCCCATTCGTTGGAGTGCCCCAAATGTCCGTTTAAAACCATCAAGAGGTGTCTGGACTTATGGCGAAAAAGACCAGGGACTTTGGGATGTTTACTTCACTTAAATCACCCGGGTGTTCACCATCACTACATAAAAATCTCGTGACCCCCGTGACGTGCGGTTTTCATTGAACAAGGAGCCCCTAATATGTTTTTCGCTTTGTTTTATTTTTGGTGAAGATCTACAAGATAGATATGTATTTGAAAAACAGATAGAGGGCATATCTGCGTACAAATTAATTTGATTATAAAGTAAGATACACCTTGAAACGCGTTCAACGACATTATTATGTTTTTATTGACCATTCTTTAGTCACGCGGATCTGAAAAGCATGCCCAATTATAATTTAATTAAATTTTAATAATAGTACATAATGGTACAAGTGTGTAATGTTGGTGATTGCCGCTGAGGCGCCATTGAGAACCGAGCCGAAGACGATACACGTGTATCATACGACGTTTTACAACACACTTGTGAAGAAAATAATACTAGAAAATCATTTTATTTAGTAGGTAAAAAGTTTTTTTTTATGATGGGTTTGCTCTTCAATTCAATTCAATTCAATTTATTCATTCATCAAGCATACAAACATAACTAACATAACATAACTTGACTCTAGTCTAGGTCAGGGGTGACAGAGATAGAGTCTACGATGGAGTGAGCTTACCCAGAAGAAGCCTGTTCACTCTAACTTTGAAGAGATTCGGGTTGAATGCGTTCGGAAACACAGACGCAGGTAGTGAGGTTCCATTCATTCGCTGTGCGCATTATGAAGGATGTTTGGAAGCGCTTGGTGCGAATTGGTGGAATGGCAACAAGGTAAGGATGGTAACTTGCAGTGCGTCTAGATGTCCGATGGTAGAAGGGGGCTGGTGGGATGAGGTCGTGGAGCTCTTGAGCACACTTACCGAAGTACAGTCTGTAGAAGACCGACAAGCAGGCAACCTTGCGGCGATGAGCCAAGCTATTAAGCTTGGCATCCACCAGTTCAACGTCGCCGATGAGCCTCTTGGCTCTGCGTTCCACCGAGTCAAGCGCGGCAAGCTGATACTTTGCTGAGCCATCCCAAAGGTGGCTGCAATTAGTAAATTAGTAAATATGCAGTTAGTAAAATTATAATTAACTGTTTTTGGTAACATAGCGGTCTTATCAGATAGATTATTTACTGAAATACTTTCACGTTCTATTGTTATTTGCGATGGTTTATTATTCGTGTTGGTATAAGAGAAATCCAATCATTGGATGCACTTGGTGTTTCGCCAGTAGGACGCGCCTCAGAATAAAGTCTAATTCTTTTTGTGATTTTTGCAAAAAAATCCTTCTTGTTTAGTATGGAATCTTCTACGTATGATTCTGCTACATTTATAGATCGCCACCCACCATGACGCTTCAAAGTCATTATATCAGCTCCTGAATCAGCCAGCAATGTAGCTGAAGTTCTTCTGAAACTTTATCCAGTGTAGCATCTGCTAAACCTAAAAACTTAGCGATTTATTTAGGCATAGAACCAAATTTGTTTATACCTATAGGCTGACAGGTACAATAACATTCTGGTAATTTAGAAAGAAACGGTAAATTAGGGTTCCGTACCCAAAGGGTAAAAACGGGACCCTATTACTAAGATTCCGCGGTCCGTCTGTCGGTCTGTCTGTCTGTCACCAGGCTGTATCTCATGAACCGTGATAGCTAGACAGTTGAAATTTTCACAGGTGATGTATATCTGTTGCCGCTACAACAACAAAAACAAAATACAATAAATATTTAAGGGGGCTTCCATACAACAAACGTCATTTTTTGCCGTTTTTTAACCGACTTACCAAAAAAGAGGAGGTTCTATGTTCGACTTCTTGTATGTTTTTTTTTTTATGTATGTTCATCGATATCTCCGCCAATTGTGGACCGATTTCGAAAATTCTTTTTTTGTTTGGAAGAGTGCGTTTCGAAATTGGTCCCATTTTTTTGGTGAAGATTGATGATGAACTTTGGAGATATACAACAGAACTCTTCAATAAATAACGGCAAATCATTCGGGATTGCTGCAATCGCATGTCTGTTTATTGTATATACCATTTCATAACATACCATCACGCCAGTACACACAAAAAGGGTACGCAGATCTCTGATTTCACCGGTGTGTTTCACAAGTTTCATGTTATTCGGGTAATCTATTCTGGCGTTATAGGTACCTTACTAAACAACTTGCCTATTTTAGGTAGGTACAACTAAAAAAGGAAAAATAAAAAAACATTTTTGCAAAAAAATACTACTTCCAAATAAAAAACTACAAACAGAAAAATAACTTTATTTTTGGAATTCGGTGTCCATATCGCAAAAAAAAGGATAAAAGAAAGACACCGACTTCCAAAATTAGTTTTTTATTTGGAAGTCGGTAGTATTTTTTTGCAAAAAAGTTTTTTTTACGAAAATGGTACGGAACCCTTCGTGCGCGAGTCCGACTCGCACTTGGCCGGTTTTTTGGCTTTTCGCGGATAGTGTTTTAGCCACTTACAAAATGGGACATTTTGTAAGTGGCTAAAACACTTAGAGAATAGGTACATTAATTTATTTTTACTATTGAGCACGATCTTTTTTGTATCGAAACTTTTTTAAGAACAAAGCAACTCAACCAATAAAATAAATTAAAAACTCTATAATTCACTTCAGTTTGATTACAGGTATCATTATGAGTCTAATTGACTTGAAATTAAACCCACTTTATGGGCAAGTTTGTTGAAAATAATATTAGGTATATCTATGGAAAAACAAAGTGTTTAACTTAGTCATTAATTATTTACAATGTGTTTTTTAGTGTTCCGTAGTCAACAAGGAAGCCTTATAGTTTCGCCATGTACGCCTGTTCGTCCGTCCGCAGCTTAGCTCAGAGACTCATAGTCCTAGAAAGCTATAATTTGGCATAGATACTCGTATACATAATAATCACGCCGACAAAGTGGTAAAATAAAGTCATGAAAACAATTTATTTTTGCTTACCTTCTGTACACGTGGGTAAATTCAAATTCATTTATTCACATATAAATAGAGTAATTACATACGTTGGTTTGTTATGTTACATCATTGAATCTTATATTCTATTTAGCCTATGTATGGCATGTGAAATTATTTATTCATGCAAAGATATATAAAAATCGTGGGTAATTAACAATAATAATTCAGTCCTATTGTCTCTGAAATTCGGCGTGCATAATGTCAATCAAATATTACTTGGTTAAATACAGTGCAATATAGATTATTAGTCAGTTATATTATAACGTTAAATAGTGTCATTTATATAATATATTATTTAACAGTCAAATAAAAATAGTAGGTTCGATGTCACACTTTTACACACAAACTCATCATTGCATGTACATATATTATTCTTGAAACCATTCATTTATAGAGTAAATCATTTTTTTTAGGAGTATCTCTTTAAGCACTTTTTTAAACTTTGGTAGAGGAAGATCTTGTATGATTGTTTGTAACCTATTATAAATTTTAACACACATAGCTGAACAATTTTTATTAAACACAGCAGTCTTTGGTACAAATTCTAACACCAGTCGCTGACCATGTCTTGAACTACGTGGGTATTTATTATCACGTGCATAAATGTCACAAGCTTTCACAAATAGGTTAGGATTAGATTTTACAAATACACAAATTTCAAAAATATACATGCTTGGTAAGGGTAATATTTTGAGTTTTTTAAAGTACGGTTTACAGGACTCATATGGAGGAATGCCAACAATGGCTCTTATGCAGCGTTTTTGAGATAAAAATGCCCGCTGGGAGTCTGTTGAGTTTCCCCATAATATCAACCCATATCGTAACACGGAAGCTACATAACCATGATATGCTAACAATACCGTATGTTGAGCTGATGTAGTTCTAAGTTTATTTAAAACATATACAAAAGAGTTAACTTTCTTGCAGACTTCATCAACATGTGCTTTCCAATCTAGGTACTTGTCCATGGTGAATCCTAGAAATCTTACATTGGTAGTTTCATTGATTTGTGTACCGTCATATGAGACATGCCTAGGAATGATCTTAGATCCACGGGTTTGAAATTGCATAAAAGTCGTCTTACTAATATTTAGGTGTAAATTGTTCCTTACCAACCACCCTATAACCAAGTCTATAGTGTTATTAATTTCAATGTCAAAATCATTATTAATTAAATTGTCATTTGTCAATATGATAGATATGTCATCTGCGAATAATATACATTTATTGGTAATAATGTCAGGTAGGTCATTAATATAGATAATAAAAAGAGGCGGTCCGAGGATACTTCCTTGCGGAACGCCGTAACCATTAACAAGATACTTAGACCTCTCTTGTTTTACCATTGCATTTTGTTCACAAGATATTTCGACACATTGTTCACGATTGTCTAAGTATTGTTCTATCCATCCCAACGCTGGGCCTCTAATACCATAATTCTCCAATTTATCTAGAAGCAGGTCATGAGAAACGAAGTCAAATGCCTTTGACATGTCAAAAAATATCACCATTGTCTGCTTTTTCTTATCAACATTTACTAATATATTGTGCACTAGATCAAATGCGGCAAGTGTAGTTGATTTTCGTTTTTGAAAGCCATATTGTGCCTTTTTTATTATTTGAAACTTATCTATATACGATGATAATCTTCTATGCATGGCCTTTTCAAATATTTTAGAGATGATAGGAATTAGAGTTATGGGTCTATAGAAATTTAAATAGTTGCTCATTTCTGTTTTATCTCCTTTTTTATGCAATGGCTTTACTACTGATTTCTTTAATTGGCTAGGAAAACTCCCTTGCTCGAAGGATAAATTTATTAGGTATCCTAACACGGGAACAATACTAACGATGCTTTTTTTCAAAACGTTAGTTGTGATACTATCATAACCAACAGAACTGGTATTATTTAAGGACATAATTATATTTGCAACTTCAATGTCTTCTACTGGTGTGAGAAATATACTATTGTTTGTACGGTTTTTATTTGTGTTTTGCAAGTTACCATTATCGCTGTTTGATAGTTGTATTAAGTAGTTATTAAATTTGTTTGCTATTTCATACGGACTAGTTATCGTACCATTGTCAGTTTTTATATTCTCTACAAATTCTTGACGGGTATTACTTCCTGTATCATCGTTTATAACTTTCCAGGCCGCTTTGCAGACATTGTTTGATTTGGTTATAAAATTGTCATTAGTAATTCTTTGTGACTTTAATATACAGCGCCGCAACAAATTCGAATAAGTGTGATACGTAGCTTTATGATCTTTTGTTCGTTTGTGGTAAAATTTAAATCTTAGATGTCTTTTGGTTTTACAGCTAAGTCGTAATCCTTTAGTAATCCACTTTATATCACGATACTTTGTGGTAATCATTTTTTTAATCAGTGGGAAACATAATTCAAAAAACAAACATAACTCATCATGAAAAATATTAAAGGCTAAATTCAGATTAGATTCTTTGTACACAGTATCAAATGCTAAGCTTTCCAAACTTTCCCGAAATTTCCGAATATTATCCTGACTAAAATCTCTCCTCATTATATAATATTTTGACGACTGAAATATTTTGGTTTTTATTGTCAAGTCCAACATCTGTGCTGTGTCGTGATCGGATAGTCCCAGTTTCAATATTTTACCAGATGCTTTCTTATCGTTACTAATTACATGATCTATGCAGGTATTTAGTCTTGTTGGCTCATTAATATGTAATGTCAGATCATAATTTTGTATAATGTCATAAAAACAATTTACAGTTTTGCATTTCTTAAGTGTGTTAATATTAAAATCGCCTGCGAGTACAATCTTGTGTCTGCTGTATTTACTGTTAAACAATAATTTATATAATAGCGTGTCAAAATACTTCAAAAATAACTCAACATTTGATTGAGGTGTACGATAAATACATATTATTACAATCTTTAAAGTTGGCACCTCAATCCCGCAGCACTCGAAGACCATTTCCCGAGCAAATTTTTGTATAATATTTAATTCGTTGTACTTTATCCCGTTCATAACGTATATACAAGTACCACCTCGCTTTTTACCTCTACAATATATGGATGCTAGGTAATAACCATTAATTTTTGCATTTTTTATATCACTTTTTATTAAGAATGTTTCACTAAAACACAGTACATGCGGGATGATTTTTGTTATCTGTAAATTAGTGAGAGTAATTTCAAGAATATCTCTTTTGCATAATAATCCTGCTATATTCTGGTGAAAAATATGGAAAAACGAAGTAATGTTTTTATTAGGAACGAAAAAAAGTATTAGTATTTGGTTCGCTTACTAGTGTGGTTTTAGTATTTTTTACAAAATAATAGGGGATTGTGCCCTTTTTTGGTTTATTTTCCAATGATGTTCTAGAAGCTTGTAAACTCGTGTGTTTATCCTGCTGAGATTTTAATTGAAAATAATAGGGTATTGTCCCCTTCTTTGGAATATTAATTTGATATTTCTTTTCATAGTTTATGGTGGATACCGGCACCATAGTATGTACATTTTTAGGATTTTTACTATTATATGTCAAATATTTTTGCTTGTGGTCACTATAGTCAATTGCTAAATTAATTTGTTTACATAGTTTATTGAGGTCCACCTTGCCATAATAATCATAATTTGTGGTAATATTATCTCTCTCATACCCATTTCCTATACTTAAGTCTATAAATTCACAGTTTTTGAATTCCTTACAAAGTAATTTTAACATGTTATTCATCATTTTTTCGTTTAAATATTTACTACATAATATACTTGTTACAAAAACATGTCGATCTTCGAGAAGTTTTAAAACAGCTGATGTTTCTGTCATCACCTGTGTGGGATTTACGTCGTGTTCTCCTATGGACAATATAACTCGGTCTTCTCCTTTAATTTGAGAATGGCTTTCTTGAATTTCTTTGAGTATGTCTTTGGTTCTAGCCCCAGGCTTTATTAATCCACAAAGTACAAAGGTACACAGGTACAAAGTGGGATATTTTTTTTTCTCGTCTATCCCGCGGTGGGGTATCGTTGGATAGGCCATTAAAAAATATTCGGGTCTGTGAAAGCCATTTTTCGCTTCAAGGAAAATAAAGCTTGTAATTGCTTATTTTTGTTAGAGTCAAGACTGTCCGTCCTGCATGGTTGCTTTAGGATATGTGAAAAATTTACGGCAGTAGTATAAATAACGAAATTAAATGGAAAACTTTACAAGTTTACGTGTAATAGATATAATAGTCGAACTAAATTAAAAAGTGTACTTGTAAAGCAAAAAAAATAAAAAAAATCGTATGAGTGATATTCGATGCTTTCATTGTTTATGAACTTCAGTATTTTCACCTAAAAAGTTGGTGTACTTTTACCTAATTGTGCGGTAGATTCGTAGCTGTTTGTACGGAACTCTCGGTGCGCGAGTCCGACTCGCACTAGGCCTGTTTTTTTTCTAATTGTATCGTACCCTTTTGACCGCTAGAAGTTCATGCTACCTATTCAACAGAGTAAACAAGTTTTTCTTTATAAATTATAGGCTTTGTGTTATCTTAATGACACCGTAAGATAGTAATTAATCTTGCGAGGTTACAATTTAATTATCGATACATTGTAAGCTTGCCTGCAAAAAATCGAACTTGAAATATTATTGCCAAGCTATAAAGTTATAGAATTGGAGCTATTTGATAGGTGCGAAAGAGAAAGTAGTGTTATAATTGGTGATTATAAATAAATATAACAATTTTTCAATTCTATTCTTAAATTTCGGTGTTGTGTTTATATTATGTCAATATGAACTCGTTTTGAAGTTAATAATTCGAAAAAAAAAGCAATGACCACTTAGGTACTGTAATAGCCGTGAGGCTATCCTTAAAATAATACGCGACATTGTGATGTTTATAGGATTCGTGCCTTGCCAAATACTATATTTTACATTTATTATGAATTCTCTAGCACCTCGCGCTCTCTATCTCACAGAGTTTCTAGACAAGTGTCATTCGAATCCAGCGATGGCGATCGTCGCAATGCCAAAATGGAAGGGATTGATAACGTGACATTTCGATAGCGCTTGACATTTCCATAGGTTTTTGTCATTTGCCAATCGCCACCCCGATGCTTCTGTTGTTAGAATTTCACTTCATCATCATCATCATTTCAACGAGACGTCCACTGCTGGACATAGGTCTCCCCCAAGCGTCGCCACACTGTTCGGCCTATGCGTTTCGCATCCACCGGACGCCCGCAACCTTGACCAAATCGTCGCTCCAACTTCCAACGCTACGTTTTCCGGTACGCAGTCGCCATTCTAGAACTTTTCGTTCCCAACGGCCATCCTTTCTGCAAGCTATGTGCCCTGCCCACTGCCACTTATGTTTGGCAATTCTTCGGGCTATGTCGGTAACCTTGGTTTTCTTGCGGATGTCTTCATTTTCGATAAAGCAAAATATGAATGTATGTTTAAAAGTTTCAGCCAGCTACAAATACAAAAAGGTACGCAATCTATGCAACCTCATCAGTTGCAGTACCAATAGATGAGCCACCGGCTTGTTTCCAGCCAATTAGTTACCTTCATTACAAAAAAAAAACAACAAAAGAATTTAAAAAAAATGCATCTGCCTAAATGACAGCCATTATATGAAATGCTGAGTATCCTGCATTATTTTGTTTTGACGGGTGACCTCTGTGCATTGTCTCCCGTTTGACAGCTGTCAATCCAGTCTGCTTTATTTAAATCTGTTAAACTTCCGCTGTGCAATGTCCATTATCGTTAGGCTTG
This sequence comes from Orthosia gothica, assembly GCA_949775005.1. Classification (NCBI taxonomy): domain Eukaryota; kingdom Metazoa; phylum Arthropoda; class Insecta; order Lepidoptera; family Noctuidae; genus Orthosia; species Orthosia gothica. Next base: position 7,911,763 of record OX459040.1, on the reverse strand, counting down.
TATGGGTTTAGGGCTTCGTGATGTATTCTGTTGTTTCCTCTGACAGCTGGGACCTTCAGTTATGCTGAGCAATGGCCGCTTTGCGCGGATGTGACGCATACTTTCCCTGTTTGTTTTTTACGTCAGCTATTTTTAGGGTTCCTTAGCCAAATGGCAAAATACGGAACCCTTATAGATTCGACATGTCTATCTGTCTGTCTGTCTGTCCGTCCGTATGTCACAGCCACTTTTTTTCCGAAACTATAAGAACTATGCTGTTGAAACTTTGTAAGTAGGTGTATTCTGTGAACCGCAATAAGATTTTCACACAAAATAGAAAAAAAAAACAATAAATTTTCGGGGTTCCCATACTTGAAACTGAAAATTTTTTTTTTATCATCAAACCCATACGTGTGATCTATGAATAGGTCTTCAAAAATGATATTGAGGTTTCTAATATATTTTTTTTCTAAACTGAATAGTTTGCGCGAGAGACACTTCCAAAGTGGTAAAATGTGTCCCCCCCCTGTAACTTCTATAATAAGAGAATGATAAAACTAAAGAAAATATATGATGTAAACTACCACCGAAAATTGGTTTGAACGGGATCTAGTAAGTAGTTTTTTTTTTTAATACGTCATAAATCGTAAACCGCAATTTACCAAGTACGGAACTCTTTGTGCGCGAGTCCGACTCGCACTTGGCCGGTTTTTTATTGTTTGTGTCATGCCTGGCGCAAATAAAAACTCTTTATCTTTTTATTTGGTAGACATCGAGAAGTTTTAATTTATAGTACTACTAGATTCTGCCCGTGGCTTCGCCCGCGTAATAAATATTTACCTAAAGAAAAAAAAAATCCTTAAGGGGGAGTCAGTTTGTATGGTGAACTAATAAATAAGAAGTTCATTGTACAACCTGAGTCTCTGGTAAGAGTTTGTAGATTTCGAGAAAGCATTCGATTCGATCAAGACTTGGGCTGTACTGCAGTCTCTCCAACGGTTCATCTTCCAACAGTGCCAGATCGACTACCTGTGTGTTTTTACAAAAACGCAGCCATACCAGTCCGACTTCAGGATCAGCCATCGGCACCTATCCTTCGGCAGCGAGGTGTACGACAGGGAGACGTCGTATCTCCGAAACTGTTCACCGCTGCACTGCAGGATATCTTTAAGGTTCTGGACTGGGGAGAGCTAGGCATCAACGTCAATGCGAAATTTCATGTAAAGCGGTCCAGCCGTTTAGTCATGAAAAGTTAACAAACAAACAAAGCTTCCTTCGCATTTATAATACCTAACTTATTATATCAAATTTTGGCAATAAAATGCACTCTGTTTTAACATATCAGCCAATGGTTTACCGCAAGGGATTTAAAGTCAAAGCAATTGTTTTTTTACATAATGCTTTTGTAATTAATATTGAGTATTTTGTTGATTGGCCAAAGTCTTTCGATGATATTGGCACGCACCGGTCTCAATCGCAATCGCACCTGTTTTTTTGCGGATCAGGATATGATAATCTTAATAGCCAAGTATTAGAATAATTCACAGCTTACGAATGAGTAGTAAATATTCGAGTCAAGTCACAATTTAATGTTGCATATAATATCAATTCGAGGTACCGGAAGTAAAATCCTTTTTATTTTAGAACAACGTTGAAGAGCTTGTGGTTAAATAATCAAAGCAGCACCGGTCGATCCTCAAGGTGAAGCAACGCTTGCCGAGGTCGGTCCGTGGATGGGTGACCATTTTTAGGGTTGCGTACCTGAAGAATCCAATCGTGTAAGCTGCGTATACCTGTAATAGGCATACATACCAGTACCTTTATTTTTTCATTGCTGACTACTAACTGTTTTTCGGAAACGGAATCGGTGCCTCAAAAAGCACGTTAAGCCGTTGGTCCCGGCTGTCATTTGAAGATCTTTGACAGTCGTTACGAATAGTCAGACGCTTGAGATCTGACACCAGTCTAGCCAAAGGGTACCGTGTTACCCTGTTACTGGGTTGTGGAGGTCAGATAGGCAGTCGCTCCATGTAAAACACTGGTACTCAGCTGAATCCGGTAACACTGGAAGCCGACCCCAACTTAGTTGGGAAAAGGCTAGGCAGATGATGACTACTAACTGTTTCGTATGTAATGCTGTTGGTGTACCTTATCTATATATTATATCTATATATATAATAAAAAAACTTAATTCAAAAAATCAAAAAACCCGACTGCTTCAAAAGCGAACTAAAAAGTCGTAAACAAGGAAAAAATCATGCTGTGCAGTGGGAGGATACATATTCGCGGGCTGGCTGACCAAAATCTGGTGTATCCTCCGCCTGCACAGTATGATTTTTTCCTTGTTTACGACTTTTTAGTTCGCTTTTGAAGCAGTCGGGTTTTTTGATTTTTTGAATTAAGTTTTTTTATTTATAACTTTTTAGTTAGTTTTTTTCGAATTAGATACATTTAAACATATAAGTGTTATATATTTTTGAAATCACCTCTTAAAACCCTTTATTTTGATACGCCACACGAAGGGATTGGAAGAAAAAAAAAATTTGGGCCCCCACAATATGGCACCCAAAAGCCGCCATTTTTCTATTATCCAATTTTAATGTAGCCTATGACACTCGCAGGATTAAGACGCATCGTTTGACGTATGAATCATCAAAATCGGCCAACGCGTTTGGTCTCTGGAACGCCACATAGGAACAAACATACATACATACATACATACATACATACATACATAGACTGATAAACACATTACCCTCCTTCGGCAGTCGGGTAAAAATCAATGCCACTTTTTGTTCGGACTATTTAGTAGATGGTTTATGTTTATTTTTTATTTATTTTTCAGTAGGTAGGGTAGGGTAGTTATGGTAGGTAGTTAGCCAGTTGACGGGAGCAAAGCCGCGGGGTCAGCTAGTATATATATAAAAATGAATCCCTATTTTATCTTGGTGACGGCATCACGCGTGAACGGCTGGACCGATTTCGCTTATTCTTTTTTTGTTGTGTTTGTTATTGTTAGGAGAAGGTTCTTATGAAAAAAATAATCGGCCAAGTGCGAGTCGGACTCGCGCACGAAGGGTTCCGTGCTTGGTAAATTGCGGTTTAGGATTTATGACGTATAAAAAAAAAACTACTTACTAGATCTCGTTCAAACCAATTTTCGGTGGTAGTTTATATGGTAATGTACATTATATATTTTTCTTTTAGTTTTATCATTCTCTTATTTTAGAAGTTACAGGGGGGGGGACACATATTACCACTTTGGAAGTGTCTCTCGCGCAAACTATTCAGTTTAGAAAAAAATGATATTAGAAACCTCAATATCATTTTTGAGGACCTATCCATAGATACCCCACACGTATGGGTTTGATGAAAAAAAAAAATTTTAGTTTCAGTTTCAAGTATGGGGACCCCCAAAATTTTATGTTTTTTTTCTATTTTTGTGTGAAAATCTTAATGCGGTTCACAGAATACATCTACTTACCAAGTTTCAAAAGCATAGTACTTATAGTTTCGGATAAAAGTGGCTGTGACATACGGACGGACAGACAGACAGACATGACGAATCTATAAGGGTTCCGTTTTTTGCCATTTGGCTACGGAACCCTAAAAAAGTACCTTACCTACATAGGTAGGGCAGGCAGGGTAGGTAGGGTAGATGAATGTTTGGTGTTTTATGGCAAAACATAGTTTGCCGGCTCAGCTAGTAATAAATAAATTAAAAACTTTAGAACAACGTTCTTTGATTACCAATTTCATGGTAGTATATTGCTTTGACTGTCATTATGTTCAATACGTTGAGTTATTGACATACCTATAAGTAATATACCTATGTTTTACAAGTTTAGTGAGTTATTTGGAATAACTTATAGCAGTATTCAATCTCAAAAAGATTTAGTAAATTAAACTTCATCATTTACATAATATATTTTTAATTTATGTAAATGATATAAGTTCGAGCAGTTTTTTTGCTTATCTTCTACATACATACCAAACGATTTTTTTTATTGAAAAATTCTTATTATTTTTCAATAGGCAAAACCAGTTTTACCAAAGGTTATCGTAATACGTGGTAATAATACCCAACGACTGGGTTGTGGAGGTCAGATAGGAAGTCGTTTCTGGCTTCTTTGACCACCCAGCAGCAGCAGAAGACCAGTACCAATGTGATCAAGAAGCTTCTTTGTAGTGCTTATTCCGAGTTTTTTAATGTAGGTACCTACTCACTCTTGATAATGAAAACGATCTCTTATGTCAAAATGTAAAAAACTGGCCAAGTGCGAGTCGGACTCGCGCACGCAGGGTTCCGTACTTGGTAAATTGCGGTTTACGATTTATGACGTATTAAAAAAAAACTACTTACTAGATCTCGTTCAAACCAATTTTCGTTGGAAGTTTACATGGCGATGTACATAATATTTTTTTTTTTGTTTTATCATTCTCTTATTTTAGAAGTTACAGGGGGGCGGGGGACACATTTTACCACTTTGGAAGTGTCTCTCGCGCAAACTATTCAGTTTAGAAAAAAATGATATTAGAAACCTCAATATAATTTTTGAAGACCTATTCATAGATACCCCACACGTATGGGTTTGATGAAAACATTTTTTTTTTGTTTCAGTTTCAAGTATGGGAACCCTCATTTTTTTTTTTTTCTATTTTTGTGTGAAAATCTTATTGGGGTTCACAGAATACAAATACTTACCAAGTTTCAACAGCATAGTTTTTATAGTTTCGGAAAAAAAGTGCCTGTGACATACGGACGGACAGACAGACAGACAGACATGACGAATCTATAAGGGTTCTGTATTTTACCATTTGGCTACGGAACCCTAAAAAAGAGTTTTCTCCTTACCGTCGCCAGACGGCGCTTATCCAATTTCAATACAAATTAAAGTTTACGTTGACGCGATTGAGAGTGAGTAAAAACTCACAACTCACACCCAGCCCTCACCCTTAAGCCTAGGTTACACAGTGCGAGCTGGCATGCGAGCTGACCGAGTCAGTTACTGAGGTGCAGTTACTTGCACCGTGTGACCGCATCATACGAGTTACTGTCATGTGCGAGTGGGACAGTAGCTCGCGTCCGAGTTACTTCAACATTTTTTGTTTTTACTCGCTACTTGCCTTCCCCCACCACGCCACTCGCACGCCGCTCGGTCGTCAACTCGCACGATTTTGCGAAATGACAGTAGCTCGTACGCTCGGGCCCACGCTACAGTGTTTCTTGTTTCGGCGTCAAAATGGCGGAAAGATGGACATCCGATCAAAATATAAAGTTTGTGGAGCTATACAAAGATCAAACGAACTTATGGAATTGTTTGGATCCTAATTATAAGAACAGAGATTTGCGTAAAGCGTCGTTAGAACACATCCGCATGGAATTTAATTTACAAAACACGAATGAAGTTACAAAAAAAATCAAAAATTTACGTTCTACGTATAACCAGGAGTTATTGAAAATTGAAAAAAGCAAAAAAAGTGGATCTGGCACTGATGAGATCTATAAACCATCTATCAAGTGGTTCGATTCTATGGATTATATTATGAAAATAATAAATCTAAAAGAAAAAGAAACACTAAGTAATCTGGTAAGTATTTTATTTCTAATTACACAATCATATCATTTTGCCACGTAACTGCTCCCTCGCCATTGAAATAATTTTTATATTTATCACGCATTTTCTCTGCTATTGCTTTCGATCTATTATTGATTCTCGAGCGACGAATACTCGGTAATTCATTAATTTCGGACCTCCACTGCCCCAGAATGATTTGAAAGTTTATGATGTCTTCATAATCTGTAGTTCCTGGTGGTGTATAAGTGCTTGATGCAGTGGTACGTAACCAATTGTGTAATGTACATGCACATAAGACGATCTTTATCGTAGTTTCCTCTTTAACTTGAATTGGCTTTCCCAAAACACGAAAACGAGATGCTAGAATGCCAAACCCATTCTCCACAATCCTTCTTGCTCTGCTCAATCTATAATTATATATCTTTTCTGCGGTAGTCAATATATTTTTGTAGGGCTTTAGTAAATACGGCTTCAAAGGGAAGGCATCATCTCCAACTAGAATACCATTTTCAGGCAACAATAAATTGTTTTCTAGATACGGATACAAAGAGCAGTTTTGAAATACCCCACCATCTGCATTACGACCGTATGAGCCTATATCTACATATCTGAAAGTATAATCGTGATCTACGACGGCCATGAGCACTATACTGTTTGTTCCTTTGTAGTTATAATATTCACTGCCACAATTTGGTGGTGCTTGAATTGTTATGTGTTTCCCATCAATAGCTCCACAGCAATTCGGGAAATTCCACCTCGAAGCGAATCCTACTTCTATATCTTGCCATTCTTCCACATTGGGTATCTGAAAAATAAAAGAGTAACATTAATTTCAGGAACCAAATCATGCGTCAACGTCAGGAAGCAACGTTGGATCAATGTCAGGAAACGAGGCCATGAATAACGAGGACCTTGATGCTAGTGTCAATAGCAACAACGCCGTTCCTACAAAAGTGATGAGGCCACCAAAAACTCCAAAATTAAAGACGAAAGTATCATCAGAACGGTCTGAAATTCAAGCAGCTGTGAATGAGCTCAAAGAACTAAATAACAGTTTAGTAAACGTGTCTGCCCCGATTCCAAGAGAATTAGAAGATGAATGTGATGTTATTGGAAGACATGTAGCACTGCAGCTCAAACAGTTACCTCCGATTGATAGAATTGATGCGACAGATGAAATACAGGCAATACTCTCTAGATACCGTAAAAGCGCCCTCTGTGCTAGAATTGTGTATACACCTTCTGATTACAGTTCTGAATGTACGCCATCACCACAGCCTGCAGTAAATTATCAACTTGTTGGACCTACAATATCTGCACACTCTACACAACTGGAACAATCTTCACAATCTATACTCCATAATGAATGTACGCTGTCATCACAGCCTGTAGTGTTCGCAGCTCCAGTAAATCCTTCACAAACAATGTCTGTAAATTATCAACCTGTTGAACCTACAATATCTGCAAACTCTACGCCACTGCTGGATCAATCTTCACAATCTATACTCCGTAATGATATACTTTCTTCAGCAATATCAATCTCTAAAATAACGAAATAAGCTATGTAGTACTGTAGTTATTAAGTATTACTATGTTAAGTTCACGTTTAATATGTGCAAAAACTTTAACAAATCCGTTGTGAATTTGATTAAGAATAATAAAAATTACTTACTTTGATATAACCTTTTAGACTTTCATTGATAGCAGCACACACTTCTGGTATTATTTTAATTATGGATGCTTTTGAAACTCTGAAAAATACCGACAATAGTCTATACGATATCCCAGAAGAAAGGTATACCAGAGTTATTTCCAACTTCACCCTTGCAGGTATCGCATCCCTCATCAGTGTATCATCACGTTGAATTTTTGGAGCAATTAAATTTAAAAGTATTTCCACTTGTTCAGGTGTCACTCTCATAACCGCTTTATATTCTCGGGGATCTTCATCATATAGCTCTTTAAATATTGTATGCGTTGCCCCTTTTTTTTGCAACCAATCCCTGACCCAAATACTTCTTTTCTTCTTCTTTTTTTGTATAGCTCTTTCAATTCTAAGCATTTCAACACAAAGTATTTTCGTAACCGCTTTTATTGTGGTATGTACTGTGATTAAACGTGTATTTTGCGACAACATTGCAGACGAATTGCCATTGACGAATATGCCAGTACACTGGTGCAGTAGCTGTCTTCTGCGAAGCCAGCAGCTTGCATAGTGTGACCGTGCGAGGCGAGTCGAGCTACTGTCATACGAGTACATAGGCACAGTAGCTGTCTACTGCCACATCAGCAGCTCGCACTGTGTAACCTATCCTTTAAGCCTAGGTTACACAGTGCGAGCTGGCATGCGAGCTGACCGAGTCAGTTACTGAGGTGCAGTTACTTGCACCGTGTGACCGCATCATACGAGTTACTGTCATGTGCGAGTGGGACAGTAGCTCGCGTCCGAGTTACTTCAACATTTTTTGTTTTTACTCGCTACTTGCCTTCCCCCACCACGCCACTCGCACGCCGCTCGGTCGTCAACTCGCACGATTTTGCGAAATGACAGTAGCTCGTACGCTCGGGCCCACGCTACAGTGTTTCTTGTTTCGGCGTCAAAATGGCGGAAAGATGGACATCCGATCAAAATATAAAGTTTGTGGAGCTATACAAAGATCAAACGAACTTATGGAATTGTTTGGATCCTAATTATAAGAACAGAGATTTGCGTAAAGCGTCGTTAGAACACATCCGCATGGAATTTAATTTACAAAACACGAATGAAGTTACAAAAAAAATCAAAAATTTACGTTCTACGTATAACCAGGAGTTATTGAAAATTGAAAAAAGCAAAAAAAGTGGATCTGGCACTGATGAGATCTATAAACCATCTATCAAGTGGTTCGATTCTATGGATTATATTATGAAAATAATAAATCTAAAAGAAAAAGAAACACTAAGTAATCTGGTAAGTATTTTATTTCTAATTACACAATCATATCATTTTGCCACGTAACTGCTCCCTCGCCATTGAAATAATTTTTATATTTATCACGCATTTTCTCTGCTATTGCTTTCGATCTATTATTGATTCTCGAGCGACGAATACTCGGTAATTCATTAATTTCGGACCTCCACTGCCCCAGAATGATTTGAAAGTTTATGATGTCTTCATAATCTGTAGTTCCTGGTGGTGTATAAGTGCTTGATGCAGTGGTACGTAACCAATTGTGTAATGTACATGCACATAAGACGATCTTTATCGTAGTTTCCTCTTTAACTTGAATTGGCTTTCCCAAAACACGAAAACGAGATGCTAGAATGCCAAACCCATTCTCCACAATCCTTCTTGCTCTGCTCAATCTATAATTATATATCTTTTCTGCGGTAGTCAATATATTTTTGTAGGGCTTTAGTAAATACGGCTTCAAAGGGAAGGCATCATCTCCAACTAGAATACCATTTTCAGGCAACAATAAATTGTTTTCTAGATACGGATACAAAGAGCAGTTTTGAAATACCCCACCATCTGCATTACGACCGTATGAGCCTATATCTACATATCTGAAAGTATAATCGTGATCTACGACGGCCATGAGCACTATACTGTTTGTTCCTTTGTAGTTATAATATTCACTGCCACAATTTGGTGGTGCTTGAATTGTTATGTGTTTCCCATCAATAGCTCCACAGCAATTCGGGAAATTCCACCTCGAAGCGAATCCTACTTCTATATCTTGCCATTCTTCCACATTGGGTATCTGAAAAATAAAAGAGTAACATTAATTTCAGGAACCAAATCATGCGTCAACGTCAGGAAGCAACGTTGGATCAATGTCAGGAAACGAGGCCATGAATAACGAGGACCTTGATGCTAGTGTCAATAGCAACAACGCCGTTCCTACAAAAGTGATGAGGCCACCAAAAACTCCAAAATTAAAGACGAAAGTATCATCAGAACGGTCTGAAATTCAAGCAGCTGTGAATGAGCTCAAAGAACTAAATAACAGTTTAGTAAACGTGTCTGCCCCGATTCCAAGAGAATTAGAAGATGAATGTGATGTTATTGGAAGACATGTAGCACTGCAGCTCAAACAGTTACCTCCGATTGATAGAATTGATGCGACAGATGAAATACAGGCAATACTCTCTAGATACCGTAAAAGCGCCCTCTGTGCTAGAATTGTGTATACACCTTCTGATTACAGTTCTGAATGTACGCCATCACCACAGCCTGCAGTAAATTATCAACTTGTTGGACCTACAATATCTGCACACTCTACACAACTGGAACAATCTTCACAATCTATACTCCATAATGAATGTACGCTGTCATCACAGCCTGTAGTGTTCGCAGCTCCAGTAAATCCTTCACAAACAATGTCTGTAAATTATCAACCTGTTGAACCTACAATATCTGCAAACTCTACGCCACTGCTGGATCAATCTTCACAATCTATACTCCGTAATGATATACTTTCTTCAGCAATATCAATCTCTAAAATAACGAAATAAGCTATGTAGTACTGTAGTTATTAAGTATTACTATGTTAAGTTCACGTTTAATATGTGCAAAAACTTTAACAAATCCGTTGTGAATTTGATTAAGAATAATAAAAATTACTTACTTTGATATAACCTTTTAGACTTTCATTGATAGCAGCACACACTTCTGGTATTATTTTAATTATGGATGCTTTTGAAACTCTGAAAAATACCGACAATAGTCTATACGATATCCCAGAAGAAAGGTATACCAGAGTTATTTCCAACTTCACCCTTGCAGGTATCGCATCCCTCATCAGTGTATCATCACGTTGAATTTTTGGAGCAATTAAATTTAAAAGTATTTCCACTTGTTCAGGTGTCACTCTCATAACCGCTTTATATTCTCGGGGATCTTCATCATATAGCTCTTTAAATATTGTATGCGTTGCCCCTTTTTTTTGCAACCAATCCCTGACCCAAATACTTCTTTTCTTCTTCTTTTTTTGTATAGCTCTTTCAATTCTAAGCATTTCAACACAAAGTATTTTCGTAACCGCTTTTATTGTGGTATGTACTGTGATTAAACGTGTATTTTGCGACAACATTGCAGACGAATTGCCATTGACGAATATGCCAGTACACTGGTGCAGTAGCTGTCTTCTGCGAAGCCAGCAGCTTGCATAGTGTGACCGTGCGAGGCGAGTCGAGCTACTGTCATACGAGTACATAGGCACAGTAGCTGTCTACTGCCACATCAGCAGCTCGCACTGTGTAACCTATCCTTTAGTCTTAGACGAGACTCGTGTGGCCGTGTGCGACACACAGAGCCACGCGCTGGATTTCAGCGACGTCATTATATTTGCCCGCCGAGCCGCGCCGTGATGTTTATAATAATCGGCATATTTATAAAACAGTGACTGAGGTCCAACACAATTTAAATGGCGTCGATGGGCGATATCGCGCACCTATTTTCTAATATAATAGGAATGTTAACTGAAAATTAGTTTTTGCTTTTGACACGTTAATATAAAGTGACGACGATATAATAAGTTGAAATATCGTGTGACGTCACGACGGTAGTAGGTACACGTTATACTGACATTGTGACGTCACAAGGCCCCACTCCTGAACTTTGATGCGCTTTATCTTTGTCAATTTTATTGATTTGGTAAAGCAAAAAATACGTGTCCAATATTATTAGATAATCTCACTGACGGACTAAATAGAATTATCATTTTTCTACCCAGGAAACACCTTTCATGTGCAAATCGGTCGAATTGTATCCATTTAAACGTATTATAACGCAATTTCGCTTAATAAAAATCGTATTGCATCGTGCCATCGGGAAGATCGCTAACATTAAGAAACCTTCCATCTTGTTCCAGGTGGTGAAAGACGCAGCCATGTCCCCTGGAGCGCCGTCCAGCGTGGAAGCAGAACGGACAGAACTTCTGGGTTCCCTAACCACCGAGCAGCAACAGAGAACCAGCGCCAGGGTCATCAAGAAGCTTCGACTGGAACCGCCGGTGGAAAGGGACAAGAGGCCTGGTCATAAGGAGGGCTCTGGTGAGTTTGACACTGTGGTGTCGGTAGCCAAGTGGTTTAAAAATAAACAACTGCCCCTTATATTTATGTTTCAGAAAAAAAGTACAGAACAGTTATATTTTTGTGCGATTTCATCAATTTGATTTAGTTAGTCCCATAGTAAAAATTATAATGACGAGTACCGTCACAGAACAGTTCATAAAAACTTTTTTACAAAAATTACAACTTCAATTTCGAAAGTCGGTGTCAAAAAACGAAGAAACAAAAACTGGAACACCGACTTCCGAAAATGAAGTTATTTTTCACTTTGTAGTGTTTTCGTTTGGAAGTCGGTTGTAATTTTTGTAAAAGTTTTTATTTTTCACCTTTTAGTTGTGGTTTAATGGATGATATGTACATAATGGACTAGTTCTATAGGCTAGCTTCCTATAATGCCTAAAGTGAAGCCAGAATAGATTAATCCAATAACATGAAACTTAAACAAATCCGGTGGAATGCAAGTATACCAGGGTGAACTGTTCACACCTGCGTACCCCATTAGAGCGTACCAGTGTGATGTTATGTTACGAAATGGTGTAACCACTTAACAGACATGCGATTGCAGCTATCCCGAGTGATTTGCCGTCATTTATTGAAGAGTTCTGATGTACGAGTATATGTCCGAAGTTCTTCATCAAATCTTAATGAAAATTACATGGGACCACATGACAAGCACCAGCGTTCAAATAAAAAAAAAGAATCATCAAAATCAGTTCGCCCAATAAAAAGTTCTGAGGTAACAAACATAAAAAACTAAACGGTCGGATTGATAACCTCCTCCTTTTTGCGAAGTCGGTTAAAAAGTTGTATAGTCCCCGGCATGTAAGTTGGCAAGGTTTTGGCGTAGTGGTGAACTGACCAACCACCATATAGAGCGAACAAAACGTGGACGCGACGCGATTGGTCAGTCGAGCCTTGTGTCAACAGACCAACCAATCGCGCGTTCGGAACGTTCGACACGCCCCGCTTTACTACCAAAGAGACCTAAAAAACGACGTCTGCGCATCTAACGACTCTTGCCAACTTACGTGCCGGGGAACATTTATAGTGGAGTTAAAGAGTGAGAGAAAAGATTTTCTTTCTAACCTCTTTTAACTGCTCTGTGAGTACCATGACCCATATTTAAGGAAACGCATTTTTTTCTGTTTTACCTTATGTATTACTATCGACGCGCTAAGATGAAATGAAAAGCAGCTTTAATTGTGTTTTATATTCCCACTACAAAAGAGTAAATAAAACAAAATTACCTTGAATTAATAGAGTTGAACGAACTAAAAAGAATGCAAAAAACTAAACCTTGACAGTATCGTTGTGTCAAATCGTCTAAAAAAATGTTAGCTTGTAACCTGTTGGTGCAGAAATGTGTAACGAAAACAAAAAAATAAAAACTTAATTTATACAATACTACGAGGCTGCACTAAAAGTATCGGGCATAGAATATTTCCACTGTTTCTGTCATATTAAAATCTTTTTAATTTAAAACTCCTTGGTTTTAAAAATCGAATACCATTTATTTATTTAAAAAAAGATTCTCGGTCTTGTCACAAGGTTTTGTCAAACTTGTTTAGTCGTTGAGAAAATGGAATTGACTCATTGAGATAATATGTACTACGTACTAGAGAAGCTATCCTAAGCAAAATACATGCTCCATTTTGTCAATTTTGACAAGAGTTTAAACTAAAAATTCGCTTCAGCGCTGAAACAATAATTAGTCGTCTAACAAAACAATATAAACATGCAGCGCTAGAGCGCTTCTAAGGTGTAGTTTTCTCGCGACCAAAAAGACGGAAGCGCCGTGATTTTCATAGCGCTTACGCGTTTCGTACAACGTTCTGCAACACCTTGTCATTCATATAGACTAAATTGCTGACTGACTACAGACAGAAGTGACATAGCTTTATACCTAACAAGCTTCATTAGAATGCACACTTTTTCATAATTTATTATAAGTTGAAATAACCTTAAGAAAGTAAAATAAACTTTTGTATTTCTTTAATTAAAATATATACAATGCGCTTACAATAAGTTAAAAACATATCAAATCAGAATAGGAAATTTTACAATTCGCTTGAAACACGAAGCTTCTGTAGGTATATTTTTATTATAATAATTATGTTTATTTAGTTACCCCTAAACAATATAAGTTTAGTTAACTTTTTACGCTTTGATAAATAATTATTAGTCTGATCAATTTTAGCTTCGTGCTTCAAGGGAATTGTTGTGTATTTGTTTATGATGGCCCGTATCAAATGTGTTCGGTGATTTAAAGTGCTTGGTTGATCAAAATAATGTTGAAGCAAAGATGTAAATACTTCCTTGTGAATAAAATATTCCAAAGTATTAACAGTAATGTAACTGAAATGGTATTTAGTAGAGAGACTGATTCCACCACTTTGTTTTATAAGTTTTCTTATTACAGTTTCAGTGGCGATACATATTTTATATACGTCTTCTGTGGAGTACGACAAGCCACCCATATCTTTAATAGTAATTAGTTTATGATGTGGCAGCCTTTCTGATGTACCTAAACTATCCACACATACTTCGCATTTTAATGACTTTGTCAGGATTCGGGAAACGTACGTACCCATATATGTATCCGACGATCAACTGGGAACCAAATGTGATTTGTTCGCAACTGAGTATGCCGGCAAAAATGACACAGTTGTTCTCGGCTTCTATGTCAGATTCTAAGCAGCGAGTAGCCGACAAGATTTCATATTGCTCATCGTCATGTCTGTTCATGTGTGTAGTACTATTAATTACGTCAATAGAAGAATTGTGCAGAATATTGAAATTGTCTAGTGGAATACAATTGCCCGTAAAAGATGAGCGAAGTTCCATGTGGTTTATTGTCTTTTTATAAGCAGCCCGCCTGCCCGTTTTTGTGGTATATTTATCCTCTTCGCGAAAATGCAACGAACTAACTAAATAAGTATGATTGGATGGTAACCAGGTATCTTCACTGCGGTTGATTTGGATAAATTTTCTCTATCTTTACGGCCCAAACGTGGAAACCTTAAATAAACAAAATGTAAATTAAGTCTTACATTATGTAATAATTGTTTTTCACCTTTTATTTTTTATCTTTTTTCATTGAATAACCACAGTCAGTTCTTTTTCTAAATATTTATTTGTTTATTTAAACTTCATGTACAATAGGCGGACTTAATGCAGCAAGGCATTCTCTACCAGTCAACCTTTGGGTTAAAAAGAACACAGCAGTGGTAGGAGTCCAAAAAAAAAAAAACAATAATTAAAATTTGAATGAATGGATGGAATGGATTAATATATGTTAGATTATTATTTTCCTCTTTAAAAAGAAACGTCAGCTAATTCTACCTACACTTGTTACACAAATTGTCATATCTTAATTTTTAGTCTATATGAAAAATGTCACAACATGACGTCCACCAAATATTTTGTTCAAATTATATTTTAAAATGATTATCTTGTTACTCACCGATGAAAAGTTATTCCTTTGCACTTCGCCGTATTAGTTGAATTATTAGTGCAATATCTTAAAACACACCACGGCATATTTAATGCGTCTGAACGTTTTTTTCGTTTAAAAACAAAAAATTACTTAAGCTGTCAAGATTTAGCAAGCAAATGAGTGAAATGCGGCTAGAAAAGCGCAATTGAACGGCACGCAGTAGTGATGTGTGATGAATTCTCTAGTGCGTAGTACATTATTACCTCAATGAATTGACTCGAGATAATTCAAGAGCGATGATTTATTATGACTTTCGAAGTGGTTTAACACAAAACAGTGTGTTGGATGATTTCTGCATTTGGTGATGAAGCCCCATCCAAAACCACAATTTATCGCTGGTTTGCTGAATTTCAACGTGGACGTGTCAAGCTCAGTGATGATCCCCGTCAAGGTCGTCCAAAAACTGCAGTCACCCAAGAAAACCTTGATGCTGTGCGTAAGCTGATTGAGGAAGATCGACATGTGACATACCGAGAAATTCAGGCAACTTTAGACACTGGCATGAGTCAAATACAAATAATCTTGCATGAACAATTAGGTGTAAAAAAGTTGTTTTCCCGATGGATACCGCATTCGCTCTGTGAAGAGCAAAAAGCGGCTCGCGTTACTTGGTGCGTCAGAACTCTCGAAAGATTCCACGCAGGATCCTCAAATGCTGTATACAACATCGTATCAGGTGACGAATCCTGGATATACGCGTACAAACCCGAAACAAAAAACCAGTCACGAGTTTGGGTGTTCGAAAATGAGTTAAAGCCAACAAAAATTGTTCGTTCACGGAGTGTTGCAAAAAAAATGGTGGCCACGTTTGTCTCCAAAACCGG
Source organism: Orthosia gothica (assembly GCA_949775005.1). Classification (NCBI taxonomy): domain Eukaryota; kingdom Metazoa; phylum Arthropoda; class Insecta; order Lepidoptera; family Noctuidae; genus Orthosia; species Orthosia gothica. The sequence continues at coordinate 7,895,831 of OX459040.1, read as the reverse complement.
CCATGTTGCGACTATTCCTCTTGAGGGACAAAGAACGGTCAAAGCAGAATGGTATCCTAGCATTTGTTAGCCACAGGTCGTTTCTGAACTCCGTAAAGAGAACTGCAACCGCCGCATCATCCTCCATCACGACAATGCGAGTTGTCACACCGCGCACAGAACAAAAGAGTTTTTAGAGCAAGACAACATAGAATTATCAGACCATCCGCCGTACAGTCCCGACCTAAGCCCTAATGATTTCTATACTTTCCCTAAAATAAAGAATAAATTGCGTGGTCAGAGATTTTCATCACCTGAAGAAGCTGTGGACGCCTACAAAACGGTAATTTTGGAGACCCCAACTTCCGAATGGAATGGTTGCTTCAATGATTGGTTCCATCGTATGGAAAAATGTGTCAAATTTCGCGGCGAATACTTCGAAAAGCAATAAATACATGTTTAAATAGTAATGTTGTGTCACTTCCTTGATTCCCGAAATTTTCAGTTCCGCCCTTATCTAAAATTTGTAAACTTTTTTTTTATTGGTCAATCTGCGATCAGTCCTTGGATTATAATCAGATGAGTTGAAGTATGTAGAGGTTTTAGTGAGCGTCATCGCCCTAACTCTCCTAATTAGAATAGCACATTTGCTCTTTTCAGGCGGTTAGTTGGATTACACATTAGAGCCGTACTTGTCAATGGATTAGGGCGATGTTTCAGTCGATCTGTAGATTTGTCTTTGTACTGTTTGTATTCTTCCATAACAGTCTACATGTTGAGGTATTCATGAATCTGAGTTGCTGGTGAACCAGGCTGCACCACTTATAGTACTTAGGATGTTGTTTTGAGCTCTTTGGAGGCAAAGGGTGTTTGACTTTGAAGCCGAGGACCATACTGGATAGATACTAGATAAACTTTTATGTATATATTTAAATACTAAAATAATTTTGTGACAGATTAAAAATGATCCAGTTTTATATCCTGATCCTATCCAATAAATTTCTGTGAAAATTTTCCGGTATAGCTCATCGCACCCGAATAAGCTTTCGTTCAATAATGTTCACGTCTGAATCAATCTTGATATACTCGTTTTAGCGTGATAGTACCCACTTTAGCTAGCTTTGTTTAAAGATCCGCAAGGTTATAGTTAAGAGTATCAGGAATAAAAACTTACAAAAAATACAACCGACTTCCAAATAAAAACACTATAAAGTGAAAAATAACTTCTATTTAGGAAGTCGGTGTTCCTGTTTTTGTTTCTTCGTTTTGTGACACCGCCTTCCGAAATTTATGTTATTTTTCACTTTGTAGTGTTTTTATTTGGATTTCGGTTGTATTTTTATGATAAAAAGTTTTTTTTTATACTTTTCACTTTTTAGTTGTGGTACATAATGGACCAATTATATAGGCTATTTACCATTAAAGCCTAAAGTGAACGAATTTTGCAAATCCGTTTATATATCTGACGGAGTTATACCCGAATATACATTTTAAAAAAAACCTGAGAGAACCGCCTCCTTTTTGGCCAGTCAGTTAAAAACTGTCTCTGGCAGGGAACTATAGTCCTGGGTAGTGGCAGTCGCCCCAGTGAATACGTTACTTCTAGGCAAGAGTGCTTTATTGATATAACTTGATAAATAACTTAGTCGATACTCAAAAGCATGTGGTTCACTTAATTCTTCTGTAATTGGGTCTAAAACTAAATTTCTTTATGAACCAGCATCTTTTGGAGGTACTCAACTCAATAAATTAATCTAGAAACTTTAAATATTTTCTTTCTTGTTTCCAGACATACAAGAATGCGAGACCCCAAACAAGATAGACGAGAAAGAGCTCAAATTCCCCACAGTCAAGCAACGGATGCCCAAAGCCCTCTGGTCTACTGACGAAAAGAACCTCTTCTTCGAAGCCCTCAACGAGTATGGCAAGGACTTCGACGCTATTACTGCCTATATCTGCGCCAAGATGAAGAAGAAAGGCATGCCCGACGTGAACCTAAAGACTAAGACGCAAGTCAGCCATTTTTACTACAGGACCTGGCATAAGCTGTCGAAGCATGTACATTTTGATGAGAGTAAGTTCAGTTTCTTTTTACCCGACGGCGAAGCCGTTTGGTGTTTTTATGGCAAAACAAAGCGGACCCGGCAAACTTTGTTTTGCCATAAAAACACCAAAAAATAATCTACCCTACCTACCCTGCCTACCCTACCTACCCTACCCTACCCTACCCTACCCTACCTACCCCACCCTATTGTGAATCTAAAGGAGTCTACACACCAAACCCGCCGACCCGCCGACACAGCCCGGCGGCTTGGTGTCGGCGACTTTGCTTCAATAAGGTTTGGGTCGCCGACAAGAAGGTTTGGGTCGCCGACACTGACGCTGTGTTGGCGGGTCGGCGGGTTTGGTGTGTAGACTCCTTTAACCATCCAGGGCGCCACCCAAACGCATACAAAAAATTTCATTCAAATCGGTCCAGCCGTTTAGGAGGATTTCAGTGACATACACACGTACAGTAGAATTATATATATAAAGATTTTTTTTTTCTTAAACAAAACGTTGCCCCACACTAGGAATTTCTTCCTGTATCGTGGGTGCGTTTACAAACATAAAAACTCACATACACAAACACCCAGAGCCAGAACAACTATCTGCAGGTCATACAAATATTTGTTCCGTGCGGGAATCATACCCGCGACACGCAGCGCAGCAGTCAATCGCTCAACCACTGCGCCAACCGTGCGCCCAAGATGATGTAGGTTCATACCTACATACATAGACAAAATATATATGTATGTTTGTATTTTTTTTATTTACGTATCTATCCTAACTATCCATACGAGTTTTATGAATAAGGTGTCAATCGATTCGTTATTATGGCCCGAGGAATATAAGCTAAACAAATTAGTAGTCGGCTTACTGTTTTTTTAATCTTTTTAGTTGTTTAGTTTGCGTAAGTTTATCTACTTTATTTGCATCTGTGCGTATTTAAAACATCGAGACACAATAAATTAACTAAAATAACAAGGAACTTGAACATAACTGGTGAAATGAGAGTGTAGCAGGGTGAACTGTACACATCTGTTTACCCCTTCAGAGTCTACTGGCGCGATGAAATGTGTAAACAATATACATACATGCGATAGCAGCAATCTTGGGTGATGTACCGTCATTTATTGAAGAGTTCCGTTGAAAATCTCCGAAGACCTTCATCAGATCTTTACCAAATTTAAACGGAAATAATTCGGGACCAAACTCTTAAAAAAAAGCAAAATGAAGATCGGTTAAGAATTGGCGAAAATATCTCTGAACAAACATACAAAAAAAAATCAAACGAATTAAGAACCTCCTCCGGTTTTGAAGTAGGTTAATAAACATTAACATATCTTTTATTATATTAAATTTTATTTATAAGTTTTAGTTTTAGAGAGGAGCTCGTGGCTAAATAATAACAGCCGCACTGGTCGATCTTCAAGGTTAAGCAACGCTTGACGAGGTCGGTCCGTGGATGGGTGACCATTTCAACATACCGAGTTTCCTCCGTGCCTCGGAAAGCACGTTAAGCCGTTGGTCCCGGTTGTCATTTAAAGATCTTTGACAGTCGTTACGGGTAGTCAGAAGCCTGAGTTACTGGGTCGCTCCATGTAAAACACTGGTACTCAGCTGAATCCGGTAAGACTGGAAGCCGACCCCAACAACAATTGGGAAAAAGGCTAGGCAGATGATGATGATGATTTATAAGTTTTAGACACATCACATAACACGTCTATTTCTATCTACAGCTTATATTAGTTAAAAAAGTACACGTTTTTTTTTTTTAAACGCACTCGGTCTCGTTATACGAAGTATGTCAGAAAATCATATATAAATAGTTCTATAACCGTGTGCAAGGATATTACGGTTAGTCTTACGGTTCCGGAGATTCATGCATTTTTTATATCAGCTCCAAACAGTTTTTAGCAAAAAAAATTAAACGTGCCTTTTTGCCTACCAGATTGCATCCTATGAATTATATAAGCATGATATTGGTTATTAGAAGCCATTTCAAGCAAAAAAACCGACACTTATAATTTAAGTTCCTATGTCTTTAGAGCCGTTTTTCGATTCACTGTGCGTCGTCAGCAAAAGCCTTGACGAGTGGACCCTCCTCGAGATTAACGCTTTTGTTTAGGTAATCCTTTAAGTGTTAATTAATGTTGTGGAAAACGGGCAGAAGACTTTATTATACCACGACAGAGAGAATCTTCTATAATATAAAAATGAATCGAAAAATGTGTTGGTAAACGCATAACTCAACAACGCCTTGACCAATTTGGCCAATTCTTTTTTTTAAATGTTCATTGAAGTTGAAAGATGGTTTTTAAGTTTTTTTTTTTGTAGCGTAGTGTAGGGTAGGGTAGTGTAGGGTAGGGTAGTGTAGGGTAGGGTAGTGTAGCGTAAGGTAGGGTAGCGTAAGGTAGGGTAGGGTAGGATAGGGTAGGGTAGGGAAGGTAGTGTAGGGTCGGGTAGGGTAGTGTAGGTAGTGTAAGGTAGGGTAGATAAATATTTGGTGTTTTTATGGCAAAACAAAGTTTGCCGGGTCAGCTAGTAATAAATAAAATACAATGAAGCTGTAACATTACGAAGACATCCATGTCATCAGTTTAAAGTACCTATCTAATGGTATCTATATTATTAAATACATTAAAATAACCATATCCATGACTGCACAGTACTTAACTATAAATTACATTCCATGTGACAGCCTAGTAAATGGGACGGGGCATAGGACTTGTATCATTATATGAAGATGTAACGTTTAATGACAATATATTAATATGTCTTGTTTATTGTGATGTTCGCTTGACATGTGAATGCCATCACTGGTTAGATAACTGCTTATTCTGCGAGGAAATTTAAACTATTATTATAAAAGGTATAATAAAATTGTTTACGAGTTTTATAGGGATGATGAAGTACACGTATTTCTTTGGTTACGAACAAAAAATTAAGGCGATACAGTAAGTTTATATTTCGTGTGACGTAAATGATTCCTGCAAATAATTTTTGGAATGTTTATTAAAAGCCCAACTATATCTTCTATATTATAAAGAGGAAAGATTTGTAGTTTTTACCCGACTGCCGAAGGAGGGTAATGTGTTTATCAGTATATGTATGTATGTTTGTTCCTGTGTGGCGTTCTAGAGACCAAACGCGTAGGCCGATTTTAATGGTTCTTACGTCAATCGATTCGTCTTAACCCTGTGAGTGTCACTGGCTACATTAAAATTGGAAAATAGAAAAATGGCAGATTTCGGGTGCCATATTGTGCGGGCCCAAATTTTATTTTTGTTCCAAACCCATCGTGTGGGGTATCAAAATAAAGAGTTTTAAAAGGTGATTTCAAAAATATTTAAAACTTATATGTTTAAATGTACCTAATTAGAAAAAAAGTTAATACAAAAATTAAAAAAAAACCCGACTGCTTATAAAGAGAACTAAAAAGACGTAAACAAGGTGAAAATCATGCTGTGCAGGCGGAGGATACACCTTTTTTATATGTAACGAATAAACTTCAAAACTACTGGGCTGATTTCAAAAATGATTTCACCGTTTGGAAGCTACAATATCCTCGGGTGACATAAGGTACATTTTATCCCTGCATTCCCACGGGAACTACGCGGGTGAAACCGCGAGGCGTCCGCTAGTATTCCATAATTGTGTGGTTAGGAGAGTTGATTTAACAAGAACATACAATTTTTAGGATCATTTAGAATAAATCTTAAATTAACACAAAACTCAACAACAAATTGATGCATATCACGCCATCTAAAATCGTGAAATTTATGTAAACCAAGATTTCTTTCTTTGTGTTGTGTCCCCGTGCCTAATGGTAAGCGATGATGTGGTCGACGATAAAAAAAATCAGCCGAAAGACGTCCACTGCTGGACATAGGCCTCCCCCAGGCGTCCGCCACATTGACCGATCCCGTGCGTCTCGCATCCAGCGTATTACCGCAACCTTAACCAGGACAACGGTCCACCTAGTGGGAGGCCTTCCAACGCAACGTCTTCCGCTACAAAAACCTTAAAAGACTAAAAAAACCTAAGCCTCGAACTCGCATCGGGCACAGATTACCTCCCAATAGATACCGCTTGCCTATTGTTTTGTTTGATTCCGAGTTCACCAAATTTGGCGGAAGCCACGGGTTGCGCGGGGAGTGACAAGTGCAGCGTGATTGGCTGTTCAAGATCACGGTATCTGTCGTAGTGATGAGACATACGCATTAAATGTCGATAAAAATATCGATATTTTTCAAACAGAATGGTATTTTATGTAAAATTTCGTAGGCGGCGATTTTATAATTACTTAATAATATTAAAGAAAAACATCGATCGAGAAAAGATTTTGATTTTGGCCAAAACTGATTTAATTTAATTGTAATCCTATGTAAACAGAGTCACACTGAGCTCTTGTTATGAGTAGAGCAACTATTAGTTCAAAGTAAAAATAAACTAAATTGTTTATTTTTAAATAATCAATTTTGAACAAAATTATTTTATTCTCCTATATACCTAATTAAATATCGATCATCGATACTTTTCGATAAGCAAAAAACGTATTTGTCTCATTATTTTTACTTCGGTGGGAAAAAGATAGCAATATAATATTGCCGTATGAGTGAAAGGGACTTTCACAAAAGACATCAACGAGCGCTACTGTAAAGTGTGCAATTTTGATTTGTTAACCATTATAACTTGACCTTTTTTAGATTGGTCAATATTTATTACTTTGCCTACCGGTGGAATGTTATCGCATCTTTTTTTGAACTTGAAGGGCTGGTTGATTTTCCACACCATTTTACTGCACGATTCGTTTTTTTTTTTAAGGCAAACCGTTGATAAATATTTTTTGAACAGAATTAAAACTAGAAATCGCTAGCGTCCCCACAGCTCTAATGTCTGGTCGACACTAAAGAGATCATACCGTGCATTGAGTTATATCAGCCTAAATAAACTGATGTGTGGTGCGCGTAAGTCGTCTTCTATGCGGAATCTATTGGCAGGTAATCTGTGGCATCGGGGGACCGCAAAAGTTAACAGTAGTCAAGTATTTAATACAATTTAAGCACATTGTTTTTTTTTTTGGTATTATTTTGTTTTTTTTTTCAAGGTTTTTAAACTACACCTAGTAGACACGCTTCAATTGACAATTTATCGACACATATAATTATGACACGATATCTTGCGGAAAAAACTCCAATTCAAAGAGTAAAATACGCATAACTTTTGAACGGCTTTACCGATTTTTATTAAACGTAGTTAAAACACTTGACAAAGTCACTAACTAAACCAAAATCGGTTCTTCCGTTAAGGAGCTATGATGCCAGAGACAGACGAACAGATATAGAGCAACATTCTTCATACTTGTAACACCTCTCTTTTTCCATCGGGATTCAAAAAGAATAAACAATACCATGAATGAATAAATATAGAAAAAATAAATAAATAGCAAACATTTATATCTTGGTCACGGCATCACGCGTGAACGGCTGGACCGATTTCACTTGTTCTTATTTTCTTATTTGTTATTGTTAGGCGAAGGATCTTATGAAAATAAAAAGAAAAGAAAATTACGCCGTACCTAAATTAGGTAGGGTAGGTATGTAGGTAAGGTAGGTAGGGTAGGTAGGTTAGGGTAGCGTATGTAGGGTAGGGTAGGCAGGGTAGTTTTGTGATGATGTTTGGTGTTTTTATGGAAAAACAAAGCTTACCGGGTCAGCTAGTAGCAAATAAAATAGCATATCCGCATCCATTTAAAAAAATACACAATTGGTATTTTATTAATATCCTAAAACTCGACGAGTTTTTTTTAACGCGTTCCTTATTGAGACTATAAATCAAACCGAGTGTTCGACTGTCGTGTCGTCCAAAAATATTATTGAAGACGTAATAAACACTTGTTTTAGTTTTTTTTCATTTGCTCATCTGTATCTTCTATAATAAAAAATGAATCGCAAAATGTGTTGGTAAGCGCATAACTCAACAACGCCTGGACCAATTTGGCCAATTCTTTTTTTTACATGTTCGTTGAAGTTCAAAGATGGTTTTTACGGGGAGAAAAATTATAATAATTGCCGGAAAAAAAACAGCCCATTTCTTTTTCCCATACAAAAGTTTTCTAAATAAAACGTAGAGTCAATTTGAGCTTTATTGCTATTGTATAAGCTATTTTTTTTTGCTTTGTGTAGGGTAGGGTAAGGTAGTGTAGTGTAGGGTAGGGTAGGGTAGTGTAGGGTCGGGTAGGGTAGGGTAGAGTATGGTAAGGTAGGGTAGGTAGGGTAGATAAATGTTTGGTGTTTTTATGGCAAAACAAAGTTTGCCGGGTCAGCTAGTTGGTTTTATAAAACCATGCGATATTATGATATACGGCTCTTAAATTTACAGCCAATTTAAATTAACAGTCCCAATTTACACTCAATTCACGCTACAATATTATAGTTAATTGTTTTTGGTTTGAGATGGATAGCACACTAATTTTAACACCTCTGCAAAATGGGTACAAAAATAAAATAAAATCTCAGAAACAAAAATTCGAAGGCATGTGACATCCACCAACATGCACTGGGCCCGCGTGGTGGATTACGGCCCATTCCCTCTCACAGAGAGGAGGCCTGGACTAAATACGAGTCGAAGTGCGGAAAAGCGGTCCATATCCTATCCTAAAATGGTTATCGGTACGGGTAACAATCGACCAATCACATAGACGGAAATCCACATCGTGTCTTTCATCTCGAATGTGATGGTCGATTGTTCATACTCTTTGCCCCTTTGCCTTGCCGTATTAACTTACGAAGGAGGGTAATGTTTTTTCAGTCTATGTATGTATGTATGTTTTTTCCTATATGGCGTTCCAGAGACCAAACGCGTTGGCCGATTTTGATGATTCGTATCGTAAATCGATTCGTCTTAACCCTGCGAGTGTCACTGGCTATATTAAAATTGGACATTAGAAAAATGGCGGCTTTTGGGCGCTATATTGTGGGGACCCAAATTATTTTTCTTCCAAATCCATCGTGTGGGGTATCAAAATAAAGGGTTTTAAGAGGTGATTTCAAAAATATATAACACTTATATGTTTAAATGTACCTAATTCTAAAAAAGATAACTAAAAAGGTTATAAATATAGAATATAACATGTTCGCGAGCTGGCTGACCAAAACCAGATGTATCCTCCGACTGCACAGCATGATTTTCTTCTTGTTTACGTCTTTTTAGTTCGCTTTTTAAGCAGTCGGGATTTTTGTTTTTTTTTAATTAACTTTTTTTTACAGATTTTATTTAAATTCTTTGTAGGCTCGCGTTTTACCACTGTCTCACCTGATGGTAAGCGATGGTGTGGTCGACGATGAACCCAGGTTTTAGCTATGAAGATACACAGACTCCGGCAGGGAATTCCACTCCTTAGTTGTACGCACAAAGAAATTCCTAGTGTGGGGCTACGTATAAAAAAAAACTGCCAAGTGCGAGTCGGACTCGCGCACGAAGGGTTCTGTACCATTATCACAAAAACGGCAAAAAAAATCACGTTTCTTGTATGGGAGCCCCCCTTAAATATTAATTTTATTCTGTTTTTAGTATTTGTTATAGCGGCAACAGAAATACATCATCTGTAAAAATGTCAACTACCTAGCTATCACGGTTCATACACGGTGACAGACAGACAGACAGACGGACCGCGGAGTCTTAGTAATAGGGTCCCGTTTTATCCCTTTGGGTACGGAACCCTAAAAAGCAAACTTGGCGCCGATGTTCAAGGCTCTGGAGCTGTGACTTGAGCAGTGCTTCGTGGCCGATTTTTCGATAATTTAAACTATCTAAATTTGGCTGTAGAAGGACAATTTTATTATTAAGAACAAGTATAATCAGATAAACTATCGGAAGTAAAAAAGGGATGCAAGGTACTGCTGAACACAGTAACCAGTTTTTTTTTCCCGTCAACCTTTTAATGCTACGTCCCATTTGACCAATTCGTCATAAAGACAGAAAACAATTTAAATAGTACAGTTAAACAAACTACATTCAGTACCATTTTCATCAATTCCAGACGTGAAAAAAGTGGCCCAGGAGCTGTACGCCCTGATAAACTACGGCGAGCTGCGCAAGAAGCTGGTGTCGGTGAACGAGAAGACGTGCGCGCGGCTCGGGGACATGGTGCTGTGTGGCAGCATCATGGTGCGCGCGCGCGGCCGCAACCTGCGCGTGCGCACGCCCATGTGCCGCGCGCTGCGCAGGCTCAACCAGATCACTGGTAGGTGTTTAGAAGTACATATGTGAAACAGGGTGTAAAGTCCCGCAAACCTGAATTGAAAAGGGAGGATCCTCCGACCAGACGTTTTGTGCCTGGTCCAGGCAACTGCCCGACGGTTGTTATAGGTATTTTTATATGTGTTCAAATCTCGGTGAAAACTTTGTTTGGGCGATGCAGGATTTATGTGACGTCCGGTCATTTAGTTTCATAGTCCGGTCATTTAGTATACTAGCTCGAACTACTTTATATAATAATTTTTTTATTCTCACATGACAATCCGAATAATAAAATTTTGATGAACGAAATTACATACATACATACATAAACTCACGCCTTTTTCCCATGGGGGTAGGCAGAAACTACAGAACGCCACCTGCTACGATCCTTACATACTTCTTTTGCTTCACACACATTTATACATCTAGTCATACACACACGCCGGTTATGGGTACTGCGCACTTGGCCTTTCTGAAGAACATCACCTATAAGGTCTATGTATGTCTTTCTAGGTCGTCCCCTCCCGGCGTTTCCAACGAAATTAGGAATCCGAATATTAAAATAAATCTCATAGAACGTATTTGAATGTTTTTCGTACCTTTCTGCTGTTCTTTTCCGATTAACAGTTTAGTTCAGTGAATGTGCATTTGGAGGCAAGACAAGAATAGAAGAGGGACTCCCTTTTCCGCACTTTTTGCTAATTTACAAACCAAGATAAGATTGATTTTTTTTTCTGTTTACGATACGCGCGTGAGTGAATATCGACGGCACTAGTGTGCAAGCGAGAGAACATGATAAACACCGCCATTTTAGATTCGTTTCTTTAATGCATCGGTTTATAATAACTTTGCAGGATACAAGACAGTTGACCTTTCTCCTAGACTGTTTAGTGCTATTCCAGTGGTCGGGCTTTTCTTATTGAAGTATATGTCTGTTGTAGAGCTAGCGTGCGGCGCGCGCGTGTGCTCCCGCGCACAGATCAGCCTGCGCGCGCGCGACGCCTGCGCCTGGGCGCGCGTGCAGGCGGCCGCGCACAACCCGCGCGCCGCGCTGGCGCTGCCCCTGCGCGCCAGGCTGCGCGCGCTGCTCCGGGCGCTGCAGCATCGCTGGAAGGGCGTATCCTTTACAAAGCTATACGTCAAGTCCAGGTTTATAAAAAAAATGTTAAGTAGAAAAGTTCTATATAATAATAAATTCCCTAAATCGACTAAAGAAAACTTGAAATTTGCAACTGCTCATTATGTAGCAAAACCTGAATTAACGCCGAACAGTTTTTTCACTGTTGTTTTTCACTCTAGCAGCAAAAACCGAACGTTGAATGAAAATCTTACAGTACACTTTAACACAAAGTAGTATGTGTATTGTCTAAAACGAAAAGAAAAAAGAATAATTGTTTATTCTGCACAGATTCACACAATGCACTGCACATTTAATGTTTCTGTCATTCACCCAAGATAAGTCAACGCCTTCTAATGACGAAAACGAGAACTAATAGTAGCTAGTAGCGCCATCTATTATTGAATAGCGGAACTATTCTTCTCGAAGCTCATGTAGAATTGAACTTCCTAGAATAATCGAGCCAATCATTCAAAACGAGATGGACTCACATCACACATATCGCGATTGATGATATAACCTACCGAATTCAAAAGGGACCCCGAGGTGCACCAAAGGTTTTGTTGATATGGATCGATTGGCCCGTAATCATGGGTCTAACAATGCTCGGGATGAGCATGTCTAAGAGGGAGGCAATGTTACAAGATAAAGCAACGCCATCTAGTGACGAAAGTAAGAACTAGTAGTAGCTAGTAGCGCCATCTAGAATAGGATAGTGGAACTTATCTTCTCGTAAGCTCGTATCGAATTGAAATTTCCAAAATGTTCTAGAAGTTTCTCGTCGCTTTGAGATCAATGGATAGAAAGACGAATATCCTGGAATATTCTCGAAGTATCTAGAACAGTATAAAAAGTTACAGAAACATCTTCCGTGCTATATAAAGAGCGGGTGGTTGGTGTGTCAGTTTCGATTCGGCAGCGACACAGAGCGATAAAGAAACGAACTTGTGCGAAGTAATAAAAGGTTTAAGATGTGTTTTAGTAATTAAGTGTAATCAATTGAAATCAGCTGTTTTAAATAATTTATCCCTGAACTTCAGCTCGTAACAATATGATTTCACATTATCAGAATGAAAATAGCCTATATAAATTTTGTTTCTGGCAAAGCAAATTGCACAAACTTTTAGATTGTTATAATAGTATACGTATAATATAATATATCATTTAAAGAATGGATCCTAAGTAATAGGGATAAACTTATACCCATCCAACGTGCATAAGTCTAGCCTAAAGAAAATGTTGCACAATAATTTTATAACTCGAAAACAGTCTACTTTCAAGCTAAACAAAATCACCGAACACGTAGACTTGAAGCCAGAAGACACGCAAAAGGAGCCAGAAGAGTACACTGAACTACCTCGACCTTGCACAGAAGACACAGAAGTTAACAGAGAGTTAGAAGAACACCTCAATCTAGAGACTGATAGGATTATAATGCAAGGTAAGTTAGCACATGATATATTACTTTACGATTAATACTAGCTATTATTCGGTATTCGACGAATATAAAAAAAATGACGAGTAATGCCGAATACCGAATAATAGCGAGTATTCGCGGCAACTCTAATACATACCCTACCTACATACCTACCTACATTTTTTTCCTTCATAAGAATAAGAACCTTCTTCTAACAAGAACAAACACTACAAAAAAAGAATTAGCGAAATTTATCTAGTCGTTAACGCGTGATGCCGTGTCCAAGGGAAATAGGGATTCATTATACCAATATTATAAAGAGGAAAGATTTTTTTGTTTGTTTGTTTTTACCGAATAGGCTCCGAAACTACTGGACCGATTTTAAAAATTATTTCACCTATGGGAAGCTACATTATTTTGACGGGAGCGAAACCGCGGGGGTCAGCTAGTATATACATATATAGATTGTCCACGACAATAGTTACACAATCCTTTAATATATATATATACGTTCATAAGAAAGGGTCTTTACCCTGCTGTAGGACAGTTACAGTGGTATTCATTAATTAATTAGATCATTAACAAAACTAACTTATCATTTTTTCCACAAATCAAAATGTTACGTTATGTTATGTTGTCTGATCTTTGGAAATGCAAATATGTTGTGGTTTTTTGTTTTCTGTTTTCTTAGATTTTCAATACAATATACTTTGCATAATAAATCCACAACGAATAACTAAGAACCATGTTGCTGAAACTATTTTATTTCCAGAACAAAAAGCGCCAAAGAAAGTCGCCCTCCACGTGGGCCCAAGACCTGGAGCAGACATCCACCTGCCTGTAGTCAGTCCCAGCGAGCAGCTATCCAGTCAGAAGATATGCTTCTCTTCTTATCTGGAGCGGATGGGCTCGCAGAGAGACAAAGATGGTGGCGGTAAGGACTTTAAAGTTGAGCTATCACACTAATATTATAAGGGCGAAAGTTTGTGAGTGTGTGTGTTTGTATGTTTGTTACTTCTTCACGCTCAAACGGGTGGACGGATCTGAATGAAATTTGGCACAGAGATAGATTATAATCAGGAATAGCACATCGGATCTTTCATCATCGAATAGATCATCGGAGACTTTTATCCCGGGAGTATGTTACCGCTGGATAATTATCGAGATTCACGCGGGTGTAGCCGCTGGCAAAAGCTAGTATCGGAATAAAAACTATGTAATACATTTTTGTATACGCTCTTTATGTACCGTATGGTGACGGACGTAAAGAATTTCACCATCCCATATCTTCCCGTGGGTGTCGTAAGAGGCGACTAAGGGACAAACCAGAGAATGGGCAGCAGCGTTCTCTGTGTACTTAAACAACAAACTGCGATCGCCAACCCGCCTGCCAAGCGTGGCGATTATGGCAAACCCCCCCAAACCTAATGAACAGCACACCGAAAAAACGGCCCCGAGTGCCCGGCAGCACGTCTACCCTCGACTACGGTAGCGGTCGAGGCGATGGCGTGGCAAGGGGTGCTAAGAATCCCCGGAGTGGACCCGGCTACCCCTACAAACACCGACGACTGGACCTGGGAACATATAACACGCGAACACTCCGGACCGACGAGAAGATAACCGAACTTGAGGAAGAATTGAGCAGGTTACGATGGAGTATTATAGGGTTATCTGAAGTCCGAAGAGAGGGGGAGGACTCGATAATCCTCAAATCCGGTAACCTGCTCTATTTCCGAGAGGGAGACCGTCAGTCCCAGGGTGGTGTTGGGTTTATCGTCCACAAGTCTCTTGTGAACAACGTGGTGAAGATCGAGAGTGTGTCGACCAGGGTGGCGTACCTAATACTCAGAATATCCGCAAGATATTCGCTGAAGGTCATACAGGTCTACGCCCCAACCTCGGCACACCCCGACGACGAGGTAGAGGCCATGTATGAGGATATCTCTATAGCCATGCATGGTTTCAAAACTCACTTACTTTCACCACACTGAAACAACATTTTACGGAATATTATTTGGTCACAAATATATAGATTTTCAGGGTTCCGTACCCAAAGGGTATAAACAGGACCCTATTACTAAGACTCCGCTGTCCGTCTGTCTGTCTGTCTGTCCGTCTGTCACCAGGCTATATCTCATGAACGGTAATAGCTAGACAGTTGAAATTTTCACAGATGATGTATTGCTGTTGCCGCTATAACAAAAAATACTATAAACAGAATAAAATAAAAAATAGACTGGAGCTGGTGCGAGTAAAAACAGGATAAAATTAATATTTAAGTGGGGCTGCCATACCACAAACGTGATTTTTTGCTATAATAGTACAGAACCCCTCAGGCGGCTCGCGTGCATTTCTTCATCTTCCATACTTTCTACTATACGTCATCTCAGCAGTCACTTTTTTTCTAGAAATATTATCTTACACAAATTCCATCCATCGCTTGTTTGTTCTTCCCCTACTCTTATAGCCATCATCATTTCAGTCGAAAGACATTTATTCAAAGCATAGGTTTTTTTTTTTTTCTCAAAACTTTTTAATTAATACTATCCACAGCAAAAATCCGCACACCAAAACGCCAAAGAAAAGACAGCTCATCAGAGAAGGATAAAGAAGAACAGAAGAAGTTCAAAATGGACGACCAGGACAAGTTCATAAACATCGAAGAGACAGCCATAGACGGAATCGAACTCATGGCCAACTACAAGATACTGCAAGAAGACGAAGAGAAACCCAGCACAGAAGATGAGAAGGAACGAGAAGTCGTAGAAGATGATGTGCCCTACTTGCAAGAAAGGGATAAGGATTTGTCGGAAAGGGACAAGGATTTGTCGGAAAGAGACAAGGAGATGTGCGAAAGGGACAAGGATATTATGTCGGAAAGAGAGAAGGATAGCTTCTCTGAGGTGGAAGACGATGAGAAGTATAATAATGATACGGATAACGAGAGTGATGGCAAGGATAAGACTGGGAAAGATACTAAGTTCAAGAATTTGAAGGTATATTATTTTACTACTGGTATTCTACCACTAATACATAAGAAAAGAATAAAATAGTACATTAGTAAAAGAATATTATTCATTTTGAATATCATATTTAATATTGTTTACTAATTTTAGTTCTCGTAGCATTTAGCTCGGCAACCTAGTTGTAAACATTCCTTTATGCCTATTGGCCTAGCTCTGTTCCGTCTCCTGCTTGATATGGGAGGCAGTAGAAAAGAACAATGGCGAAATCTTGGCTGACTTAAATTTGAGCATCTGAAAGTGAGTTATATACGAAAGAAAATCTATTAATTGTCTACGTTTCTAGGGTTCCTTACCCAAAGGGTAATAACGGGACCTTATTACTAAGACTCCGCGGTCCGTCTGTTTGTCTGTCTATCTGTCTGTCTGTCTGTTACCAGGCTGTATCTCATGAACCGTGATAGCCAGACAGCTGAAATTTTCACAGATGATGTATTTCGGTTGCCGCTATAACAACAAATACTAAAAACAGAATAAAATAAATATCTAAGTGGGGCTCGCATACAACAAACGTGATTTTTTGCCGTTATTTGCGATAATGGTATGGAACCCTTCGTGCGCGAGTCCGACTCGCACTTGGCCGGTTTTTTTTAAGTATAATTGGGCTGGTTCAAAACGGATAAAAAGAAATCATAACAAATAAAAAGTAATTTTTTATTTAATTTCTTTAGCTTAGTGTTGCCATATTTTTTTTCATTAATTTGCTATGTGACAAGTAGTAACTATATTAAGTAATAATCATTATTGTACTTATTGCAGTAAATGAGTCAACAATACAATTTATGTCTAAGTGTAGATGTTCCTCGCAGGTAGGTAAGAATATTTTAGTGTAGTAGAAATAAATGAATTACTTTCAATTAATGATTGGCAATAAGACTAGTATCCAAGTCTAAAAAAATATAGCTTGGTTGTTGACGACGACCTTTTGATACCTACATGTCAAAGTCGCTTAGTTTAAATAAATATACTCTTTCCAAAGAGTATATTATACATTTTATACTGAAATAACTAGATAAGGGAAATGGCTAATGCGATATTGCCCTTCTACTTTTACGAAATTGAATAATATTACCTATTAAACACATTATTAAAAGTTACCCAGTCATAACCTACAAAAGTTTATGACTGAATATCTATTATTCTCGACATTCTCGAACAGAAATTCTTGCACAAACTAATTCAGAACATCACCCTGAGTTAAACCAGATATTTTTCATTTAATGACGTATGAATTTAATCTCAGCTAAAACAATGTATGGGCACCTGCCATTGTTCTTTGTTTTTCTTACTTAACTCGTTGAACTGCATTGACTGGACACTTTGTAGTCGCCACTGTTGATTCTGCTTTTCAGGAGTTGAAAAGGTTAGGATTAGTGTAGCGGACCGGTAACTCTCCTTGTGCTTAAAAAAAAACTTCTTAAGTTTTAGTGTAAAAGCTAGTATTAGCTCCTTACAAGATAGCAAAATTCTTCTTCCAGGTTAAATTCCGAATCCGACCGAAAAAGCGTGGCGGCAGCATCTACACGTTAGTCATGGGAAAAGATGCAGAGGAACCCAAGATCGAAGAGTTGAAGACCGAAGAACCCGCCAAGGAAGAAGAGATTAAACCTGACATTGACGTGGAGCTGGCCATGCGGCAGATCAGGAAGGGCTGGAGTGTGCATGATGCTGGGGATCTGACCATTGGGGACCTTTATCTAATGGTGAGTGAACTTAACGACCTCATTTCGTTCTAAAAGTTTTTTTCTGTTAGGTTTTTGTAACGTGTATTTGTTTAATTGAAATTAAACAGTAGACATGAGCAAAATGTATCACTAAAAAGAAAAGATTCATATGTATCTTTTGGTTACTGGGATATGTATCACTCTTTTGTATCTTTATGCATCAGTCATCAGCTCACGGTCGCGAGCACGACACGCAGCGCATTGCTCCGCGCTGCTCACTCACTCAGCGTGGCTCGGTTCAAACTAGTCAATAAATCAGTAAGAGCGATAGATAAGTACCTATAGCTGTTTGTTTGCACTTTCCTTGGTCGTTACATTAGGTATCTTTCTGATTTTTCCCGGCCGAGGTAGGTATATTTTGACCAACTTATCTGTGAAATGAAAGTGCCGTTTTTGGAACTTACAGTTTGAATGGGATATATGAGATCGTTTTTGTTTATTTTTTGTATTTTTGGTGAAATGGTGACGAACAGCGCCACTCATAATTGCACAGTTAAGTTGGTCGAACAGTATATTCAAAATAATAATTTGTTTACGAATGCAGCTATGCGGTAGCGTGCGACACAGATAGAAAAAGACGCCATGAGTGAATGAGTTGTAAAGATACACTGATACATTCAGATGTGAACGGATATAAAGCGTGATTGATTGAAACGGAATGATTCATATCTTTTGTATCTATCACTCCTGAGTTACCCATCTCTATTAAACAGTGGTGGCCCGATCGTGGGTTCGAACCTGAGTGTACTGTAACCTGTAATTTATTTCATCACCAATGCTCTAAAAACGGTGAAGGAAAACATTGGTAGGAAACCGGCATGTGCTAGAACCAAAAATTCGAGGACATGTGACATCTACCAATCTGCACTAGGCCTGCGTGGTAGATTACAGCTCACTCCCTTTCTGCGAGAGGAGGCCTGTGTCCCAGCAGTGGGAACTTTAACATGACTGATGATGATGGTGAATGAAACCGAATGAGAGAAATAAATATTATTAATTTAATATAATTTGTTCCAGTTCGGTTCCCGTTCCAAACTCGAGCTAGACTACTGGTGGGCAGAGCCAACCCCACCACTCCCGCAGCCTCAGAAAACTGCCGTCACCATCCCCACAGCACTGCCGTGCGACAAACGCGACAAATCCGACAAGATGTCGGACAAGGGAGCCGACAGTTCCGTCGAGGACGAGAGGGAGAGGGCGAGGGAGAGTGACAATGATATCCTGTCGCCTAAGAACACTTATAGTCAGGATAGTAATGATGGCATGTCGGGCGATGAAAGGAAGAGTAAGTACTGTGGTTTTTTAATAATTTTCTGTTTCTTTATGTGTTAGTACATCGAAAAGCCATTAACACTCTTGAGCCCACTTGAATCACCCTTTTTATTTTTTGGTCCAGGTTGAAAAATCCTTCTTGGCTCGGGGGGCACCACCCTGGGTTATCTTACTAACTCCGAGTTAGTAGTTAACCCCGCCAAGTATATATTACATATTTGTTATTTAACCTCATTTTACCAACTAGCTATCTCATCTTATCTTGTGGAGGGGCCGAGATAACTTGGACACTTGGACCCATTGGGATCTTTTGTGGTCCCCTAGATAATCTACTCCTCTCTTGTCTCGTTGAAACCCTTCTCCTTGAGTTTTACAACGAGATTAGGAGATATGAGCCTATAGTCTTCTGGTTTTGGATATCCAACCCCTAGGAGATTCATTCGCTTACCAGCCAGTGCATCGCATGTGCACAGAAGGTACTCCATGCGTTCCGTATGTTCCCCACACAACCTGCACATGGGTGTCGCGGTTAGACCCATCTTCATGAGCGTGTCGTTGGTTCCAAAGTGCCCAGTAAAGGCCCCAAGCAGGTAGCGGATTTGCCCCTGCTCATATTCCAAATGCATTCTCGTGCATTTAACGTAGAGCCCAGGAATTTGTTGGTGTCTTCCAGGCCGGTACTAGACAGCCAATTTGTTTGTTGACTGTGTACTGCAAACTCCCTGAATGTGGCTTTCACAAGACACGTCGAAATGCCTACACATGGTTCTGGACCCACAAACTCTTGCTGAGCCTTCTCTTGCCAGTTCAACTTACTAAGTAATTATAATAGCAGTCTGGTTAAGTTCTCGGCGCAAGTGGTTCTAGAATAATCATATCATTATGTGTTCTCACAAACTGCAAACATGAATAAAGGATCTTCCATTATTCGTCAATTCGGTTCAGCTACATTTAATCTTATACTCAATAACATAACATTGTTTGTCTAGTGCGCCCTTTCCATTTATTGACAAGAACAACGCTACTTATAAAAGTTAATATTTCTAAGTTTTAATTAATAAGAAGGTAAGTTCATCTGCTTAACTAACAACGCTATTGAATATTAATACTTGGCACATTAATTTAGCTTACAACCCGTTTCTGAATGGAGAATTCGGGGTTAGAACGAGTCAAACCTGAATATAATGCCAAAATGTACACGTTTTTAACTAAAGTAGAATTTGACAAATATTCAAGTAGAAATTATTAATTCAAATACCGGGGGAAATCTATACTAATTAGCACTAACAATACAGGATGTAACGGAAAGGTATGATCAAATTTTAGTGAGCTGACGACGGTTCCGCATATGCCACCATAACGTTTTTGCGGAGTTGTAACGGAGGTATATTTATAACACCCCTCGGCTACGAGTTGCGAACGCGGGCAGCGAGTAGATGGTAGATGGAGGTGGAAGGGAGAGGGGGGCGTACGTCAATTATTGATACAAGACAGGCATCAACTTGTCGAATTGCTGGGTCGCGCGCTCGTTGTTGTAATTTAGCCGTGATTGTTTTAAGTGATTTAGTGCATATATAAAAAATAATATTAATTAAATTAATTATTTAATCATTTGTTTAAATCGCGGGATGAAGTCAAAAATTTGTGAGATTTGGCAGTTCCTTTTAGAAATAGGGTAATTTTGTAAAATAGAAGACTGCCTCCTCCGCCTCCGTTAACGTCCGCTAAGAAGGCCTCCGTTACAACCCTAGTTCTTATATATAGGCAGAAGCAGTTTTTGAAATATGATCACACCTTGCCGTTAGACCCTGTATTATATTTTTTTTTGTATTATCATGATGATAACCTCACTAATTCAACCTAAGTTGCACGATGCTTGAGGCAAGCACAGAGCCGAATTCAACCATCCAAACAAAATTCATCATGAATCCGGATCTGTTCCATCTGACATTAAATAGACACAAGACCTCCATACACAACAATGAGTTACATATTTATTAATTACTTTGTTATGGTCCTAGGTGAACAGTTAGCCTCTCCGGACCACAAGTCTTCATCAAGTGGTGGTACTCTGAAGTTGGTCAGTAAGCTGATCAACAGGCCTCAAGGTCCGCCGCCGCAGAATGGGTTCTCCATGCTGAGTGATAGGTATGTAATCTGTGGTATTCATTTACTTTTCAACCGACTAAAGCAAAAGTTCCTTACCTGGCAAAGGGTTCGGCACACGAGAACGTCTAGAGACGACAGTACTAATAGCATTTGGGGCGCAGAAAGTGTGTATGCTGTGATTAATTTCGTAGACTTAACTGGCAGCTGCTAGGGCTCCGTGCCCAAAGAGTAAAAACGGGACCCTATTACTAAGACTCCGCGGTCCGTCTGTCTGTCTGTCACCAGGCTGTATCTCATGAACCGTGATATCTAGACAGTTGACATTTTCACAGATGATGTATTTTTGTGGCCGCTATAACAACAAATACAATAAAATAAATATTTAAGTGGGGCTCCCATACAACAAACGTGATATTTTTGCCGTTATTTGCGATAATGGTACGGAACCCTACGTGCGCGAGTCCGACTCGCACTTGGCCAATTTTTTTAAATGTTGCAAGCGCGGGCATAATGTTGTAGATAATATATTTAAATATTACATTATTCATACACATAGTACATAAACTTTTATTGTGTTAAATATGAAATCAACAATAAAATAACAGCGATCACAAAAATTAAGTCTCACATAAATGAGTAGAAACTAAATAACTTATTTAGTTTCCACTCATTTATGTGAGACTAGTTTCTTAACATATCGATTTTTTGCAGTGACAGTTCCATTTTCAATCTACTTCGATTTTCGATCAACTTTCGATCACTCAGAATAGTCAGGCTACGACACTTACTGGGGCCTAACTATTATATATTAGTCTATGACTAGGACATTGGACTAAAAACTAAAGAAACTAGAACTTCTAAACTTGACACTGGCTAAATGCATAAAACGTGCGAAGCCAAAAAAATAAATAGTATAGAGCACGCAACCAACACGTATGACAGCAACGTCACTAGTGTCGTAGAAAGAGTAAACTGTCTCTAACAACGTTCGCCGAGGCGTCTTCGTGTTTTGTGAGTCCTATAGCTCACAACCTATATATGTATTCAAGTAATCGAGTACACTAAGCTGAATACATGAATCTGTCTAATTGATGATAAGTCATTATCATCATCAAAACAACAGACGTCCGCTGCAGGACTCGCGTCTTGGTGTGAGCTGACCATAATTATGAGTTATTTATTTATGGATAATTGTGTACCTAATGTATTGTTCCTTTAACAGATTAAAACGCCTACTAGCACTGGTGGGCAATCCTCACGTGAACCAAGCAGCCAACAACACGATCGCGCGATGTAACTGTGGACACGTCTGTCCGCAGCATAGGAAGCAGCCAGTCACGGTATGGACACATTTATCTGTTCACTTCTTTGTAATGAGGACTTGTCAATCAATCTGCCTAGCCTTTCAAACTATGTTTGGGACGGTTTCCATTCTAACCAGGTTGCTGGTATCCGCATAGGCGGGCAGCCAACCCAGCTACATAGTTGCGAAAAGGCAGGTAGATTAATTGATATTTGATGGATCATTAAAAATAAAACTTTGAGGCTGTATTGAAATCATTGTTAATTATTGTTTCTCAAACATGATTGGAAATTTGAGCTTTATTTTGGCAACCTTCTTTTCGAGATAAATCGAAATTGCTGTACTGGCCATATACATGCGAGCAGCGACCGGCAAAAGTTGTATGAAAATCCTTATCTGTCGTGTTTAGCGGCCAAATAAATTACATAGTAAACTCATATCCGTCGTGTAATTTAAAAATGGAACGATCTTTTACTCTGAAACTTGGTAAGGAGGATTGGCAAGGAGGTTTTGTTTAAATATCGAACTGGCTTGCAAATAGAAAGCTGTTGATTTAACTTAATATAATAAATAATAATTGTATTTGACAAAATGAGTTCTAAACACCACTTAGTTTGAATTTCCGCGCATTATTTGAGAAAAGAACTATACAAGCCTTGGCAGCAACGAGGCATTGATGGACTTACGTAAATGTGTCTCGGCTTCTTCTCGGCCCACATTCACACGTTCGTCCATCACTGCCCCTTTTGCTGGCCGCTGCAGTAATGTACTATTACATTACTTTTCATATTATTTTTCTTATTATATGGTAGTATTCTTTGGAGTTTTTGGTATTAAACCATGCAATGTTATCAAGAATTAAACACATAAACCATACATTTTGTATTCGTGTTTCAGAAACCGGCGCAGTATTTCCCGCAGCCGTTGCTGTCGGCGCGGCCAGACGACGCGAGCTCCGTGTTCCGGCATCCCACACCTATCGCACCCAGACCCGACAGCGGCGAGGTATACTTTTATTTTAGTCAAGCGCTACTGCTGGCCATGATGCATGGTCCTGAAGTGATGCCCGGGTCTGAAAGAATCCCCCCCGGATGGTTCCCGCATTGTCGAAGCGGGGGACTTGGGCTTGGGCACCCACGGTGAAGCGAAGAGGAACCCGAGGAGGGGCCGCTCGTCAGGGCTTTTGCCGATAAGCCGACGACGTAGCGGCCAACATGTAGGTTGCCGTGTTGCCTAGGCGACATCGCAACTGAGGTGAGCCGCGATGTGGTATGGGGACTATCGCGGTACGCCGCTCTCCCTACCTCCGCGGCCTGGACGGGGTCGCCACCGTCTGATGGCGGACGCGGAGGGGCCGCAGGGGAAGAGGAGTGTCGGTATAACGTTGGTCACTCTCCGTATCCCGTGCGGTCGAAAACTGGTAGGTGACCATTAACCTTGACCCGTCACAAGGGGACCAAGGGTGCCATACAGGAGGTCGTCTGTCGCCCATGTGCTGGTTTGGTCCCTGGGGTGGTCACCGGTGATGGGGGATCCTAGAATAGGGTCCGGTGACGGACAGCCGCGGTGAGTGTTAACGCGTGCCCGTGTTCCCGCCATAAGCGGCACAGAAGGACACCGTGGAGTTTTAGTGGGTTAGAGTCCCACATAACTGCGCTATCTGCCCGTGGTAGCGCAGTATGCATGAGCAATTAGCCAGGCAAAAAAAAGTTTCGGACAGAATGTTCTTGCATTTTTTCATTTGAAATTCTCTGAAGCAGTCCGGCGTCTGGACTTATGCCCGATTGAAGGCTATAGAGTTGCCACCTTTTATATGGGATTTAAACGTAACTGGCAAAATGTGGATGAAATATAGGTGCATCTCTGCCTTACCCTTCGAGGAATATAGGCGTGATGGTATGTTTGACTGACAAAGCACTGGCAGGCGACTTGCGCCTAGAGCTTTGTTAGTCACCTGGCGAGTAGCGAAGTAGAACCAACGATCTAAAATGTTCCTTACTGGCCTCATTGCGCGTTTGGCACTTTCACGAATCGCCTAGCAACACAGAGTCATGTAATTTTTTGTACACTACAATAAAAGTATTAGAAACATTCTTGCCAAAATGAGAGATCATGATGAATTTCTTTGAAGAAGGGTGTTATAAGTTTGACGTGTGTTGCTGTTTATCTGTGTGTCTGTCTGTGGCATCGTAGCTCCTAAATGGATGAACCGATTTTGATTTAGTTTTTTTAGTTTTTAAGGTGACTTTGTCGAGTGTGTTCTTAGCTATGTTTAATTGAAATCTGTCAACCGTTCAAAAGTAATTCGCATTTTACTAATTGATTCTGGGTTTTTTCGCAATATATCATGTCATAATTACGTGTTTCGATCGTTTATCGATAGAAGGGTGTCTATGTAAATGGTATATTATGTATAGTTTAAAAAAACATGAAATAAAGATTAAATTAAAAAAACACCGACATAAAAACCTCTAAAAAGCAAAAAATAAGCCTCTTACTCGCGTCGGGGAACAGCTAAGTAAATAAAATAAACTGCTGTAAACGTAGGCTTATGTTTTGCTTTTTAGAGGTTTTTATGTCGGCGGTTTTTTTTTTTTCTTTATCGAGAAAAATTGCTGTGTGCTTCTAAGTTTGCGCTAATTTTTTTTTGTTTTTATACATTCCACTAGCTGACCCCCGCGGCTTCGCTCCCGTCAAAATTATAGCCTATGTTACTTGGGAATAATGTAGCTTTCCATAGGTGAAAGATTTATTTAATCGATCCAGTAGTTTCGGAGCCTATTCGGTACAAACAAACAAAAAAAGAGGCCCTTTTGGCATTAATAGTATAAAAAAAAATTCGTTTAATTTTAAGGTGTTTTTGTTTTCAATGCAAAAAAACTCATTTTTCTTTCTTTTCTTTCTTTCAATAACATCTTTTCTTTTTATAATATTGGCATAGATTGTAACCTTTAAATGAACATGTGTACAGGTAAAGAAGACGGAGATGCAGTTCGAAGGCCTGCCCCGCTGGCGCCGCGGCCGGCCCCGGGTGGCCGACAGGCGTGTGGTGGTGCAGAGACTACTGCCGCTGCTGCCCAAGCTCAGCCCGCATGCAGGTCAGTGGCAAAAGGAACAATCTGCCCAACAATGCCGGGATCAGCTTCCAGTCTAACCTGATTCAGCGGAGTACACGATTTTTATATGCAGCTACTACCTATCTGGCCAGACTGAGGTCAGATTTAATGGCTTCTGGCTACGGTAACGTCTATCAGAGATCTTCAAAGGACAGCTCGGTCTACGGCTTATCGGTCTTTTCAAGTTTCGTTTTCGGTTTTGAAGTGAAAACTTCTTTAACCCCTTTGTGATTCGAAACTCAATGATACAAAAAAGTGATAATAAAAAAAGAAAAACACATTCATCTATAGGATTTAACGTGCTAGAGAATGATATTTTCTTTTCTAGTTGAAGGTGTTTTAACTCTTTGATGATTTGGGCGCAGTAGGTGGGTATGTTTTTAGCGGCATCAGTGTCGTTAGAATACATAACACAGTTTTTCTTATACCATTTTTGAAAGTTTCACCAGGGGGGTCTCACTCCGCAGTTTAGGTACTTACGGCCGGCGCTCCGCGTGGGACGGAGTATCGCAGTTGGTTGCCGCTTACCGCTCGGCTCGCACGCTAGCTATTATTTGTACTGTGATTTTTGCAAAGAACGATGACTTCTAAACGATCTTATAATGAGTCCTATATAAGATACAGTTGTGTTTACGGGTCTCTACATAAAGGAAAGAACAAAGAATCGATATTATCTTTTTTTTACAGTTTCGAAAGACGTTGAAAGTTAATCTATTTTGTTGTATTTAAAACATTACATAAATACACTTTATCTACACTCACAACATTATGTTCCAAATATGATTTTAAAAATATTGCATAAACACGTACTTTATACTCGTGGATAGGTAAAATTAAAAATAAAAATCATTACAGTTCAACATTTTCCTTCGATTTTCAATCAACTGCATCATAAAATAACTTTTATACCATTCCCCCTCTAAAAAGCTTATTTTATTCACTGAAAACAGTGAATAAAAAGCACTTTTGATCACTGTTTTGGTGTTTGAATTTGGAACACACCAATGTATTAGACGTCTATCTCAATGCTATGTAGCCTCCTTGCCCAAAAAATACTCGATACAAACTTCTTGTGCAGAGAATATTCGACTTTCAAACTCCTGCTTCGATTTTAATTTTGAGTTTTTTTTTAAATTTAGGATTTTAATAATGATTTTGATTTTTGTCTAATATATTTATTGAATACTTATTTGGATTGTAATTCTAATATTAATTGCAACGGTGTTTAATTAATTATAATTATGTAACGTAACGGAGGTGGTCACTGGTCCCTGAAACACAGGTGCTGTTACCTAGCTCAGGGGTCAGAATTTCACATTTTTTGTAAATTTTGAAGGAAATAAACCATTTATTTATTACTCGTAATATCCCTTGTGCTTTTCGCTTAGATCTTTCTTTTTCTCGAAGTCATGGTATAAAATATAGTATGCAACTCTTGAATAAAACGGATTTATATCGAGGGCCATGAATCACTCGCGTCGCTCATGATTCTAACACTTGAATCACTCGCTGTGCTCGTGATTCAATCATCATGAATCACTCCCTACGGTCGTGATTCAGTCGTTAGAATCCTTCACTTGCTCGTGATTCATCTATGGCCCTCGCTTTAAATCTGTCTTTTATTCACTAGTTGCATAATATACTATTTAATTTTTATAGCACACTTTTACTTTTTAATTTATTGGCGCCTATGGGCTCATTGACATTGACAGTCATGGTGCAATGAGAATCTAAATTGCCCGCCATACTGCATATTTTTTCCTTTTCCACTTTTATTTCAACCTAGTTCAGGCAAATAAGAAACTGTCTTCTTTTATATGTTTAAGATATTTTATTGTAAAATGTGCCTTATGTTATAAATAAACGATATATATATATATATTTTATTTCAACTGTATGAGTGAAGATAAAATAGTGTATGCAACGACATATAATTAGGTATTAAAACACTCGCGTGTTAATATTATCATTGATAAACCCACGCTCGTGTTTTAATAACCCATATTATATGACCATTGCATAAACTACTATTAACTGTCGGTAGTGCATAATAAGAAAGAGATTAAAATCATTTTCGGGGTGTATCAAATAATGAATAGATGTGCGAAATACTAATAATTAGGTACCTACCTAAGTAGGTACAACAACAAGGTACCTAGATAGACGATGAATATAGTAGCAGCAGCAAGCCGACAACCCTAGCGCGTCACTCCGCGCCAGACAGCGATAGAGTTACGCGTTAGAAGAGAGCGGCAACGTTTAGGTGAATATCGCGTTAGGCATTGAGCGCTTATGCACTTTGGTGCTAAATCAAACAAATCAATCATTTATTTGTCTGAATATGGTACATTATGGTCTTAAAAATTAATAAATGGTATCATCACATTCATCACAATTCACATTAGCAAACGACCCAAGAGCTAGATTGACCCGACACTATACCGAAGATATCCCGGACGTCAGCCTGTACGAGATTAGGATGGCTCTGAAACAGCTTAAAAACAACAAGGCGCCGGGTGACGACGGAATCACTGCTGAACTCCTGAAGGCGGGTGGAAAACCGGTCCTTAAGGCCCTTCAGAAGCTGTTTGATTCCGTCATACTCGAGGGCAAAACGCCACAGGCATGGTGCAGGGGTGTGGTGGTCCTCTTCTTCAAAAAGGGTGACAATGCCCGGCTGAAGAACTATAGGCCCATCTCACTTCTTAGCCATGTCTACAAGTTGTTTTCAAGAGTCATCACGAATCGTCTCGCGCGCAGGTTTGACGATTTCCAGCCTCCCGAACAAGCCGGATTCCGAAAAGGCTTTAGCACCGTAGACCACATACATACGCTGCGGCAGGTTATACAGAAGACCGAAGAGTATAACCTGCCTCTCTGCTTAGCGTTTGTGGACTACGAGAAAGCCTTCGATTCGATCGAGACTTGGGCTGTACTGCAGTCTCTCCAACGGTGCCAGATCGACTACCGGTACATTGAGGTGTTGAAGTGTTTGTACAGAAACGCCACCATGTCAGTCCGTCTTCAGAATCAGACCTCGAAACCAATATTTCTCCAGCGTGGCGTGAGACAGGGAGATGTCATTTCTCCGAAACTGTTCACTGCTGCGCTGGAGGATGTATTCAAGGTTCTGGACTGGAGGGGCCTAGGCATCAATGTTAATGGCGAGTACATCACTCACCTTCGGTTTGCCGACGATATAGTGGTCATGGCTGGAACCATGGAGAGCCTCAATACAATGCTCGATGACCTCAGTAGAGCTTCCGAAAGAGTGGGTCTGAAAATGAACATGGACAAAACCAAGGTGATGTTGAATGCCCATGTTACACCCACTCCTATCAAGGTTGGAGACTCTACACTCGAAGTTGTGGACGACTATGTCTACCTGGGACAAACGATCCAGTTGAGTAGGGCCAACTTCGAGAGAGAGATCAACCGTCGAATCCGACTCGGCTGGGCAGCGTTCGGGAAGTTGCGCGGTGTCTTCTCGTCCAACTTACCACAGTGTCTCAAGACAAAAGTCTATGACCAGTGTGTGTTGCCAGTGATGACATATGGCTCTGAGACGTGGTCGCTCACAATGGGCCTCATCAGAAAGCTTACAGTCACTCAAAGGGCAATTGAGAGGGCTATGCTCGGCGTTTCCTTGCGTGATCGAATCAGAAATGTAGAGATCCGTAAGAGAACCAATGTTACCGACATAGCTCGAAGAATTGCCAAACTTAAGTGGCAGTGGGCAGGGCACATTGCTCGCAGAACGGATGGCCGATGGGGCAGGAAGGTTCTGGAGTGGCGATCGCGAACCGGAAGACGTTGCGTTGGAAGGCCTCCCACCAGGTGGACCGATGACCTGGTGAAGGTTGCGGGGATCCGCTGGATGCGAGACGCACGGGACCGGTCAATGTGGCGACGCTTGGGGGAGGCCTATGTCCAGCAGTGGACGTCTTTCGGCTGATATGATGATCATCACATTCTGCCAAGTGTGGCGTGCAAATATAGGTACATACATTATAGAACATAGATTATTAGGCTAGAATTAACATCATTAATTGCATAATCACGAATAAAAAATACACAATACAATCCAACACATTAGAATTTGATATATACAAACAAAAAAATAAAAAAAATTCGTAAACACTTGCGGGCAAGAGTCTCTATTTCTATGAATTGAATTGTTGCGCGAAGTGACTCTTCTGTACTTGTATTATTATTTATTCTGTGGTTTCACTTCTACCGCGTGTGAACTGCACATGTTTTTTTTAAAGCTATGACGTGTTGTGCAGCAGGACTGATGCCAATGAAGGCGACGCCGACGTCCCCCCCACCGCCCCCCCGGATCCTGCCCAAACCTGCGCCGCCATCTTCCACTGAGTAAGTTATGTTCAAGATCAAAACACTGATCAACCATAAGTAAAAGCAGACTATAATGTTCTCACCGCTGGGACACAGGCCTCTGTCAAAAGCAAAGCAAAACAAAAGCAATGGGCTTTAACCCCTTGAGCGCCCGAAACGTAGATCCACGCAAGACACAATGGCTTATTAATTGTTTCGGCAAATAAGGCATTCAACCGCTAAAACCCACCAAATTTTTGTATGAGCTACCAATGTTTAAACTAAAAGAAACAACATAGAGATGAAATAGACTTAAAATTAATTTTCAATTGAGTATTCGGTCGTAATTCTGCCAAAAATGTATTATTTATGTCAGGTTGTAATCCATTTTTTTTTTTTAATGAAACCATGTATTTATTGTGATTACAGCGGTTTATCGATCGTGTATGTGCTGAGCGAGTCCAACGGGCAGTTTTTCTTCCACGACGGTGAACGACGCATCCCTATCACGCAGGCGGCGCTGCACCAGCCTATGCTTATCAGTAAGTAATACAACGGGCAGTTTTTCTTCCACGACGGTGAACGACGCATCCCTATCACGCAGGCGGCGCTGCACCAGCCTATGCTTATCAGTAAGTAATACAACGGGCAGTTTTTCTTCCACGACGGTGAACGACGCATCCCTATCACGCAGGCGGCGCTGCACCAGCCTATGCTTATCAGTAAGTAATACAACGGGCAGTTTTTCTTCCACGACGGTGAACGACGCATCCCTATCACGCAGGCGGCGCTGCACCAGCCTATGCTTATCAGTAAGTAATACAACGGGCAGTTCTTCTTCCACGACGGTGAACGACGCATCCCTATCACGCAGGCGGCGCTGCACCAGCCTATGCTTATCAGTAAGTAATACAACGGGCAGTTCTTCTTCCACGACGGTGAACGACGCATCCCTATCACGCAGGCGGCGCTGCACCAGCCTATGCTTATCAGTAAGTAATACAACGGGCAGTTCTTCTTCCACGACGGTGAACGACGCATCCCTATCACGCAGGCGGCGCTGCACCAGCCTATGCTTATCAGTAAGTAATACAACGGGCAGTTCTTCTTCCACGACGGTGAACGACGCATCCCTATCACGCAGGCGGCGCTGCACCAGCCTATGCTTATCAGTAAGTAATACAACGGGCAGTTCTTCTTCCACGACGGTGAACGACGCATCCCTATCACGCAGGCGGCGCTGCACCAGCCTATGCTTATCAGTAAGTAATACAACGGGCAGTTCTTCTTCCACGACGGTGAACGACGCATCCCTATCACGCAGGCGGCGCTGCACCAGCCTATGCTTATCAGTAAGTAATACAACGGGCAGTTCTTCTTCCACGACGGTGAACGACGCATTCCTATCACGCAGGCGGCGCTGCACCAGCCTATGCTTATCAGTAAGTAATACAACGGGCAGTTCTTCTTCCACGACGGTGAACGACGCATCCCTATCACGCAGGCGGCGCTGCACCAGCCTATGCTTATCAGTAAGTAATACAACGGGCAGTTCTTCTTCCACGACGGTGAACGACGCATCCCTATCACGCAGGCGGCGCTGCACCAGCCTATGCTTATCAGTAAGTAATACAACGGGCAGTTCTTCTTCCACGACGGTGAACGACGCATCCCTATCACGCAGGCGGCACTGCACCAGCCTATGCTTATCAGTAAGTAATACAACGGGCAGTTCTTCTTCCACGACGGTGAACGACGCATCCCTATCACGCAGGCGGCGCTGCACCAGCCTATGCTTATCAGTAAGTAATACAACGGGCAGTTCTTCTTCCACGACGGTGAACGACGCATCCCTATCACGCAGGTGGCGCTGCACCAGCCTATGCTTATCAGTAAGTAATACAACGGGCAGTTCTTCTTCCACGACGGTGAACGACGCATCCCTATCACGCAGGCGGCGCTGCACCAGCCTATGCTTATCAGTAAGTAATACAACGGGCAGTTCTTCTTCCACGACGGTGAACGACGCATCCCTATCACGCAGGCGGCGCTGCACCAGCCTATGCTTATCAGTAAGTAATACAACGGGCAGTTCTTCTTCCACGACGGTGAACGACGCATCCCTATCACGCAGGCGGCGCTGCACCAGCCTATGCTTATCAGTAAGTAATACAACGGGCAGTTCTTCTTCCACGACGGTGAACGACGCATCCCTATCACGCAGGCGGCGCTGCACCAGCCTATGCTTATCAGTAAGTAATACAACGGGCAGTTCTTCTTCCACGACGGTGAACGACGCATCCCTATCACGCAGGCGGCGCTGCACCAGCCTATGCTTATCAGTAAGTAATACAACGGGCAGTTCTTCTTCCACGACGGTGAACGACGCATCCCTATCACGCAAGCGGCGCTGCACCAGCCTATGCTTATCAGTAAGTAATACAACGGGCAGTTCTTCTTCCACGACGGTGAACGAAGCATCCCTATCACGCAGGCGGCGCTGCACCAGCCTATGCTTATCAGTAAGTAATACAACGGGCAGTTCTTCTTCCACGACGGTGAACGACGCATCCCTATCACGCAAGCGGCGCTGCACCAGCCTATGCTTATCAGTAAGTAATACAACGGGCAGTTCTTCTTCCACGACGGTGAACGAAGCATCCCTATCACGCAGGCGGCGCTGCACCAGCCTATGCTTATCAGTAAGTAATACAACGGGCAGTTCTTCTTCCACGACGGTGAACGACGCATCCCTATCACGCAAGCGGCGCTGCACCAGCCTATGCTTATCAGTAAGTAATACAACGGGCAGTTCTTCTTCCACGACGGTGAACGAAGCATCCCTATCACGCAGGCGGCGCTGCACCAGCCTATGCTTATCAGTAAGTAATACAACGGGCAGTTCTTCTTCCACGACGGTGAACGACGCATCCCTATCACGCAAGCGGCGCTGCACCAGCCTATGCTTATCAGTAAGTAATACAACGGGCAGTTCTTCTTCCACGACGGTGAACGAAGCATCCCTATCACGCAGGCGGCGCTGCACCAGCCTATGCTTATCAGTAAGTAATACAACGGGCAGTTCTTCTTCCACGACGGTGAACGACGCATCCCTATCACGCAGGCGGCGCTGCACCAGCCTATGCTTATCAGTAAGTAATACAACGGGCAGTTCTTCTTCCACGACGGTGAACGAAGCATCCCTATCACGCAGGCGGCGCTGCACCAGCCTATGCTTATCAGTAAGTAATACAACGGGCAGTTCTTCTTCCACGACGGTGAACGACGCATCCCTATCACGCAAGCGGCGCTGCACCAGCCTATGCTTATCAGTAAGTAATACAACGGGCAGTTCTTCTTCCACGACGGTGAACGAAGCATCCCTATCACGCAGGCGGCGCTGCACCAGCCTATGCTTATCAGTAAGTAATACAACGGGCAGTTCTTCTTCCACGACGGTGAACGACGCATTCCTATCACGCAGGCGGCGCTGCACCAGCCTATGCTTATCAGTAAGTAATACAACGGGCAGTTCTTCTTCCACGACGGTGAACGACGCATTCCTATCACGCAGGCGGCGCTGCACGAGCCTATGCTTATCAGTAAGTAATACAACAGGCAGTTCTTCTTCCACGACGAAAAATTCTATAAAACAAATCGTCAATGTATTATTTTAAAGTGAATAAAATATTCACGAACCGAGTTAACTCTGTTACCTGCGCATACAGGTGCGGCTCATCATCGATGTAGTAAATGTCTTTCTTTTCTAATCCAATCATGCTTCTGTCAAAATCACAGATAAAACAAAACTCCGCCTTTCTTTGTAGAAGACGAGCTACCTTCCGACGAGGTATCACCGTCAGAAGACCCGCCGACCAACGGTAACGGCCTCCACGTGAAGTTGGAGGCTAACTCGTGTTCAGAGTCCAGCAAGATGGGAAGGACCACGAAGTCGGAGCCTCTCAGTGAACGGGACGAGAACAGGGAGGGAACCTCGGATATATCGCGTAAGTAATGTATTTCTTTTTAGTTTTTTTTTTATTCGTATAGTTTTCTGAGAAATTCTCCGACTTACGTGTAATATGTCGTTACCATGGTTTCGAATCCAGGCAGGCGCTTTACTTTGTGTAAACTATTTCATCACCACTGCTATAAAAACAGTGAAGGAAAAGAGAAGAGGAGGAGGGATATCGTATCCCTTTTCTATAATATCCTGCACAATCCTATTTCTCCCCAATACCTTCGCGAAGGGTTTAAGTACCTCGTCCCGAGGGGCAAACCTTGTCGCACGGTCACTTCGCTTCTCCTTCGTACTCCACGTCACACTTCCAGCCGTTATGATGGCTCTTTCTCTGTAACTGCAGTGCACCTCTGGAACTCTCTCCCACACTCCCTACGCGATAGCCGTTCTCACGATGTCTTCAAAAGGAAAGTTAAAGAGCATTTCCTTTTAACGCAATGTTAGTAGATATATATATATATTTGTATTTATGTATGTATGTATATATTTTTGATTTATTTTTATTATTATATTATATTATTTTTTATATATGTTATTTTAAAATTGTACACTGGATCCTACCCTCTTTTTTTCATCATTGTCTGTCACTCTAGGGTTTGCTGTAAGAGAACTCAACATTGAGTTAAGCTCGCCTTTGTACATGTACTTTATTATCACATTGTATTAAATATTGTTTTTGGTGTACAATAGAGAATTATTTACATGTCCTAGAACCAAAAATTCGAAGACATGTGACATCCACTAAAACGCACTGGTCCCGCGCTGTGGTGGATTACGGCCCATTCCCTCTCACAGAGAGGAGGCCTGTGTCCCAGCAGTGGGAAAATTTAAAGGAATTATTTTTTTATACAAGTAGTTTTCTGAGAAATTTAATTTAAAAGAGGCTCTCTTTCTAATTGACGGACACAGACCATTAAAAATGACCTCTAAATGGTTCAATTCAAAAATTATTTAGTGCATTTTAATGCAAGTGGGCTAAATTTGTCAAGCCAAACCGTTATGGAACCGAGAGACTGCAATGACAAAAGCGCATGTATTTTAAACGACGTTTTTCAACAAATATAAATAAATTTTAATGAAATAATATTTAGTAACAAATTGGTATGAGAGATTGTTTACGGATTTTTTCGTGAGCTGCGCGAGTGGCGCGTGGGGGATGCCTCGCTCGCAGCCGGGGGGAGCAGTGGAAATAAGCTCATGCTAGGCCTGGCCTACTGATGTTATACATAACCGCTCCAAAATGAAGCGCTCCCCGTCGATTGGCGATTTCCATCGCAGCGGCTGTGACGATCGCGAAGACAGTAACAGTGGACTGACTCGACCGAATAGGTGACGTGTATTTCAAGGCACATTAGGACATTCTTGCCGCGAATTTGTAGTGTTGTCGCGACAGTAACATGCAGCCGCTCTGCTTGAAAACTCAGTTTTAGGTTGAGCGTTGTCTAGCAGTAAATAAATTGAAGAATAAAAGAAAAGAAGGAAAGAAAACTAGTTAGTAGAATGTTATGCTGACACTTTAACTTGATTTTGAAAAATTAATTGTATTTGAAAAATTAGTTCTAGGTACTACTAAGTTTTAATTTCCGCGCATTATTTGAGAAAAGTACTATACAAGCCTTGGCCACAACTAGGCATTGATGGAGTTACGTATGTGTATTTACAAGTTCGTCCGTCACTGCCTCTTTTGCTGGCCGCTGCAGTAATGTTCTAGTGTCTGAATGTTCATAAGAAAGACCACAATCTGCTCCAGAAAGCAATTTGCTGACGTAGCTCAAAAAGCTGCAAAACTAAAGTGAGACTAGGCAGGCCATGTCTGTCGGATGCCTTCTAGCTGTGGGCTCGTCTAACGCAAGACTGGAGCTCTGACATACCCTGGACGGGGCCGCGGCAGACCGAGGAGAATATGGAGGGACGCCTTGGTTGATTTTCTCGAGGAAAGAAATAAAATAAACGGCCCAGTAGTGAAACATTTCAGGCGAGCAAAAAAAAGACATTGTCGATATGATTGTATTTCCAGCGGACTTCCTGGTGTCAGAGTCGATGTCGCTGTCGCCGTCGCGGCTGCTGCACGACGCGGACGGCTGGCTGGACGGCGCCGTGCACGACTTCTCGCTCAGCAGCTTCCTCGGCCATCTGGAGGGTAGGCCTGCTGTGAGTACCTTGTGACCATAGTGAGTACCTTGTGACCATGTCGCTGTCACCGTCGCGGCTGCTGCACGACGCGGACGGCTGGCTGGACGGCGCCGTGCACGACTTCTCGCTCAGCAGCTTCCTCGGCCATCTGGAGGGTAGGCCTGCTGTGAGTACCTTGTGACCATAGTGAGTACCTTGTGACCATGTCGCTGTCACCGTCGCGGCTGCTGCACGACGCGGACGGCTGGCTGGACGGCGCCGTGCACGACTTCTCGCTCAGCAGCTTCCTCGGCCATCTGGAGGGTAGGCCTGCTGTGAGTACCTTGTGACCATAGTGAGTACCTTGTGACCATGTCGCTGTCACCGTCGCGGCTGCTGCACGACGCGGACGGCTGGCTGGACGGCGCCGTGCACGACTTCTCGCTCAGCAGCTTCCTCGGCCATCTGGAGGGTAGGCCTGCTGTGAGTACCTTGTGACCATAGTGAGTACCTTGTGACCATGTCGCTGTCACCGTCGCGGCTGCTGCACGACGCGGACGGCTGGCTGGACGGCGCCGTGCACGACTTCTCGCTCAGCAGCTTCCTCGGCCATCTGGAGGGTAGGCCTGCTGTGAGTACCTTGTGACCATAGTGAGTACCTTGTGACCATGTCGCTGTCACCGTCGCGGCTGCTGCA
The DNA here is from genome assembly GCA_949775005.1 of Orthosia gothica. Lineage (NCBI taxonomy): Eukaryota > Metazoa > Arthropoda > Insecta > Lepidoptera > Noctuidae > Orthosia > Orthosia gothica. The sequence continues at coordinate 7,859,319 of OX459040.1, read as the reverse complement.
CGACGCGGACGGCTGGCTGGACGGCGCCGTGCACGACTTCTCGCTCAGCAGCTTCCTCGGCCATCTGGAGGGTAGGCCTGCTGTGAGTACCTTGTGACCATAGTGATTACCTTGTGACCATGTCGCTGTCACCGTCGCGGCTGCTGCACGACGCGGACGGCTGGCTGGACGGCGCCGTGCACGACTTCTCGCTCAGCAGCTTCCTCGGCCATCTGGAGGGTAGGCCTGCTGTGAGTACCTTGTGACCATAGTGAGTACCTTGTGACCATGTCGCTGTCACCGTCGCGGCTGCTGCACGACGCGGACGGCTGGCTGGACGGCGCCGTGCACGACTTCTCGCTCAGCAGCTTCCTCGGCCATCTGGAGGGTAGGCCTGCTGTGAGTACCTTGTGACCATAGTGAGTACCTTGTGACCATGTCGCTGTCACCGTCGCGGCTGCTGCACGACGCGGACGGCTGGCTGGACGGCGCCGTGCACGACTTCTCGCTCAGCAGCTTCCTCGGCCATCTGGAGGGTAGGCCTGCTGTGAGTACCTTGTGACCATAGTGAGTACCTTGTGACCATGTCGCTGTCACCGTCGCGGCTGCTGCACGACGCGGACGGCTGGCTGGACGGCGCCGTGCACGACTTCTCGCTCAGCAGCTTCCTCGGCCATCTGGAGGGTAGGCCTGCTGTGAGTACCTTGTGACCATAGTGGCTTTGGGAACTGCGCTGTGATTGTTACAGAAAACGATAGTGGCTACGTTAAGAGCCCTCGTAAACTATAGACGTTTTGTCGATCGAATATGTTCAGATTGAAAATAATGAAAAGAACACTATCGTTGTAATGTGCGAATTTGCACATTTGCACATTACAACACACGCACTTGCACCAATAATTTGGTCGGACTTTTAATCGGTATGAGGAAGTCTGATACTGATTAAAGGTCTGACCAAATAATTGTTTACTAAAAAACAGTAGTTTCCGGGGGCTCTAAAGCTCCCATTGAAGGGGGTGATTGCTGCCCCCCACAGATTAGCTGCGCCCCCTCCAACAATTGTCGCGCGCCACCAGCTCCGCCTCAACTTCAATAACATTACATTCAAAGTCAAGTCAGTACAGTAATCCCCAATCTTATTGGTTGGGTTGAACGTAGACTTTCCGATGTGCATGGGCACGGCGCTCTGCTATTTTAGTATAATATTTACTACAGCGTAGCTATTTGAAACCAACTTCAACCCGATCAAAAAGATATCCCCAATCTTTTCCTTTTCAAAATATGAAATCCGCCTAGAATATATTTTTGTAACCTTAAGGTTACAAACGGATATGGTTACGGTGGACAGTTATATTTTTCTAACATAATAATATGTTATATTAAGCTCTTTTCTACCATAAGGTTTTCAATTTCACAATATTTATTCCCCAGGTGGATTCCCACCTACAGTCTCTGATGGCGGAGTCGAGCGTGGATTACGTGGCCAAGTTCGCCGACCTGGCCGCTGAAGTGACAGACGAGGCTGACACACACGCTGCCAACGACGAACAGGCATAGGCTGTAGACAGATATGTTGAGATGGATGAATTGGAAATGTGGAATGACGACAATGGATGAACTAAGGTGCAAAACATATTAACGAAGTGAGTAACACATCAAATTCTTGGCCCATCTTCACCAAACACTTAATGCAAACACGAGGCCCCAGCGCTAACAAACAAAATTTGGTTCAAATAAATGTCACTAGATGGCGCGATGTGCACTGATTTGTTATTTAATTGTGTGGATAACTAACATTTTCTAGAATTGATCATAAAAATTGTATGTTATTTTTTAATCAACTCTCATAAGTATAGAATTATGGAATATTTTGCGCTTAATTCTCATTTCAAAGAGTTTTTTTTAACGGATCTATTAAAATTGATTCCAATAGATGGCGCGGTTGAAAATTTCTGTGGCATGCCACTCGATTTTTTAAATTGTATTGTAACACATTTTGGTACAATGAAATTGTAAAAATATGCAAAAAAATACTATAAAACAAATCGTTACTTGCAAGTCGCTGCTAACACCATCTACAGCCGTGGAACGGAACTGAACACGTTCGGAGTACTTATAAAAATAATCAGTATAATCAGACGAAAAACGTTAGTTACGTCGGCACGGTTTCTTTGTATTTAATGAGGCATCTGTATGCTAGTATTATATTATCTGTTATTCAGTGTTAGTTGCTAAACAGAGCTTATAAAAAACATACATAATTGGCCGGGTCAGCTACTAACTTGGAATTAGTAAAGGTACTCCCACACTGCTGTTAAAAATGTTTACAAACATTTGCTCACTTTGTTAAGAAAATGTTTTCATGTTAGGTAATGTTAGTAAACACAAAATTGTTAGTCTTAACAGTTGTTAGTAAGTGTATTAGTGTTAGAAATGTATGTAAAACATTTTTAACCATAATATAACCCGGGGTGGGGGTCTTCTTAGAGTAAGGTCCTAGAACCCCTTACGCATACCTGCTAATTTGACCGTTAGCACCTGGTACATGTATATTGGCCGTCAACCAATATACACTGTTTACTTAACAGTACATATAGATACTAACACTACTCAATCCCACACATTTTGTGCAGGATGAAGATGCGCGCGAATCCGCGTGTCTTCGCGCGTATTCTCTCGTCTTCGTTCGTGTGAGGGACTTTGCAGTTGACAGTTTACTTTTATTGCATTGATTCGCGTAGATCGACGAGTCGTCAAACCTTGTAGTTTGACGCGTCGTTCAACTCGATCCTACGTTAATGTGCTTTGACCCTAGAGGATTGGGTGGTGATTATAGTGGTTTGTGTGTGGAGTTTTCAAGGAATGCGAGTAAAAGAAAACTTATTCATTAAAAAAAAATACGAGTCGGGGTCTTTACCAGATGTTTTCATCATTTTTCGATACCGACTTCCGAAACGAAAGTTATTTTGCACTTTTTATCGAAGTGTGAGTGCTTTTGAAGTCGGTTTATTTTTTTGTGAAAAAGTTTTATTTTCTTTTTTATTTTTACTACAACATCACTAAAAATGAGCAAGTTCTATAGTAAGATACCTAAATTATTGATAAAATACCCATAAAACTTCAATTTACACATTCTAGCTGTTTGTCGCTAAGGAGTTCGGTCGTATGCTCCATATCTTGCAAACTGATGGACCGATTTTGATGAAACTTGCACTATTCCCTAAGTTGAGAGATACTCAATCCAACACAAAAATAATTATCACGCTCCGATAAGTAATTTCGGATAAATGCGTGGATATACATACATACAAACAAGCATACATACACTTATGTTTGGCACACGTGTTTAGAAGCCCACATAGAGTAAGATATGTGAATATTGTGCAGTTCCAACAATATTACATTACGTGTCGAATTGGTTACATCCTTTTTTTTGAAGTCGGTAAAAATGTGGATGGATTGTGTAAGAAATGACATGTATGAAAAGGTACTGATTAATAGCGTGGCAGAGAAGAATGGAAGAATATAACTTGTTGCACCGACCACAAGTAACAAGGGATAAGGACAGAAAGATGATGAGATAATTTAAATCAAATATCAACTTTAACATAATGTCAATTAAGATCAGTTTTAATCGTGTATTTGTGAAAGTTATTGAGATGCAGTGGACAATGAACTTTTTCATGTTTTAAAATAAGGTTTATTTTTTCGTGGTTTATATTAATCTTCTATATCAATCTGAAGACGGATTTAATGTTAATTCGTATGAAATAAAATGTTAATCCTTTACCTTGTAAGTATGAGACTACAGTGTTACAAGGATGTTTTGATGCTTGAATGACATTGTGCCTACTTGACAGTGAAAAACACCCAATGAATACTGTTGACTTGTCAAAATGATAGTGTGCTTTATGCTGTCGACACAGTTACGCAATTGAGGTGCAGTTCTGTGTCTGTTACGTCTTTTTTGGTACTTAAACATTTGTTTTTTTCAATTTTTCATTTGTGAAATCATCTGGGATTTTCTGGAAAATTCACGACACCAGTTGGCGCCCCATTCGCGATAGGTCATAAGGTTAGGTTGATGTCCTTAGATAAAGAACAGCCTATAGATTTAGCCTTAAAATGAGCTTGATTGATAGAGCGAGATCGCTAATTGGCAGCCCCGTGTAAATAATAAGGACAAAAGATTATATTTTGTCTTTGTCACCATGGCCGGCTTTTGTTGTTTGTCAAACGCTAATATCATGGCAGGTTTGACAAACTAACTCGGTCGTGTTTGATTTTTTTGTGATTTCGCGGGATTAAGTGTTTATTGAGACAAGGAATTGGGATAATTATAGATAATAAGTGTCAGTGCGATGGGGGGTTGAAGTGTTCTAGGCTGTAAAAGCCAAAGTCTTATTGTTATTGTTGTTTCATGTGCGGCCACGCCATGGCTCCATCTATAGGCTGTACTTTATCTAAGTTGATGTCATATTTAAGTTTTGCTATTGAGGCACAGAAAATATAGGATCGTGCCTGAGCCTGACATCTGTGTTGCCACCCTGTGCATCATTACAGAAAATTCTAATTTTATTGAAAAAACAAGATGTCGTCATTAATTTCACGTCAAAAGTTCCTTGTATGACTACAAAAGATAGTATTGTTAAACTCTTTGTTATTCTAAGTAACTGTGATTGTTGTTAAAGATGTTTGTATTAGGAGTTGGACATTTGTTAATGAGCATCATAGATTTAAGTGAAAATGTATTTAATTGAAAAATATAATCTGTAGAAATTATTTTCGTTGTTTTATTTAAGCCTCACAATCGATTTCCCACTGGCAAAGAGCAACTATATTGGTGACATATTAAAACAGCGCACTTCTTATAGGAGCATCAACTCCAAAGTCCGCGCATGAAGAGTCGTTAGAGCTTCCGGAGACATACGAGAGATGTGAAATAAGGAAAAATACACACCTTACTCCTCCCTACAGTAAATAAAATCAAAATTTCTTTAATCAATTAGGCCATTAAGCGGTACTTTCGAACGTCAATTTTTTTTATTAAAAGTAATAATAATTTATTCTACCGTCCATTCGGAAATGTAGCTTGTTATGGAGAAGAACGGACAAGAAACTCCACACTTACTCTTTTAAAAAATAAAAATGTTTTTACAAGTATTTGGTTACATTATTCTTGTGGTTTATTTATTATTTATTTATTTATTTTATACTTCATGCACACATACGTACAGAGGCGGACTTAATGCCTTAGGCATTTTCTACCAGTCAACCTTTGGGTGATGCAGAGACAAATAGTGGTAGGTGCACTATTGAAAGTGAATCATGACAAGATGGGTTTATTCAAATATAAAGATCCATAATAAAAAATACATACAATATATATTTAAACAAATAAACTAAATACACAAATAAACTAAATACACAAATAAACTAAATACACGAATATACTTAAAAAGTTAGTAGTAGCAGATAATTGGAAAAATTATCGCTGTGACGATACTACTGCCAACTTCTTACGAATGTGCTGTTAGTTGTCATCCTGATTTCGTGGGGGAGCGCATTCCACAGAGAGATAGACTGAACGAAGAAAGAACAGTGAAAGAAGTCAGTGCGATGAGTGGGACATTGAAGAAGACGGTTATGTCGTTGTCGCAAGTACAATGATACGAAAAAAAAACAAAATAACGCACTTACAAGCTTCTACAGCAAAACAAACAATTAAAATTCAATAAATAGGTAAATAATACTCTGTGCCTTACTCCTCCAAACTTCATCACACCTGGAGAGTTTATATATAGCACCCACCCCTAGACATGAACGGCAGTGGCCAATCAGGAAATCCCAAGACCTATACTCATCCAATACACAGTGACAGTTTGGAACCCCTTCGCAGGATATGGCTCAACTCTTTGTCTTCCTCTTTGTTTCCCTCCATGCCCGACCACCTGCACCTTTTGGGATTTGAACGTGTGAATGACTGAGCTGTCCCAGTAGCTACATACTGATCCGAAAAAACTATGTTGAGATAATTTTATTTTTCCAACGAAAGAAGAAGAAGCGGCCTGTTAGAACTTTACCCCGTGGTAAAGTTCTAACAGGCCATAGTAATTATGTGGGCGCGAACATATGAAACTTATTGTGTCCATATGAAATGACTTTGGAAGGCGTAAGAGGGGCCAACCAACCCGCAGAGGGCTCTTAGCTGCTCTTTATAAAATGAGGAATCAATCGACGATTAATCCCTGTATAATTCTCGCCAAGCGTCTGGGCTGTCCTGGTTTTTTTTTTTTTTTTTTTTTCTAATAAAAAAACGTTGCCCCACACTAGGACTATAGGGCTTTCCGATGCGCAAGGCATGGATCGGTGCTGTTTTTAACCGACTTCCCAAAAAGGATTAGGTTCTCAATTCGGATGTGTCAATTAATTTTTTATTTGTTAAATATGTTCGGGCATAACTCTGTCATATATAAAAGGATTTGCAAAATTCTATTTTGTTCGAAAAAAGTTTATTCCGAAATGGTCCCATTTAAATTTGGTGAAGATCTGATGAAGAACTTTGGAGATATACAACAGAACTATGCAATAAATGACGGCAAATCTCTCGGGATTGCTGCAATCGCATGTCTGTTCATTGTTTACACCATTTCATAACATACCATTCGTTTTATAAAGAAAAACCTGTGTGCACTGAAGAAGGATCATATTCTACATACTCTTTGCGTAGTATCTCTTATAGTTTCTGTGGTCCGCTGCGGGAACCAGTGTTGCCAGTGGCACGTAGTCAAATATTACATGAGACATCTCAAAAGGTTACTTTTTATGAGAAAAGTTACAGTTAACTCGGTGCATGGGAAGATAATTACCCAGAGAAAAAGGCCTTTTGTAAAAAGGTAATCGTTGTGGACTCCTGAACTAGTTAAAATACGTCAGGAAACACGACAGGCCTTTAATGATGCAAAAGCCAAGAAGGATTTCTCTGGCTATCATAGCATGCTGACAAGGTATAACACGGCGGTACGCAAGGCCAAAAGAACTAATTGGCGGCAGCATTGCACCTCCATTGAAGCTCTGCCAAATGGAATGAGGGTGTGCAAAGCAATGTCCATGACTAAGACAAACCCGTGGCGTTCATATCTTCCACATCATCTGCAACAAGATATGGCTCACAGGCAAATGGCCCTCCGAGTGGGCTCACACCGTCTTCACTCCCCTACATAAAAAAGGTTCCACGAAGAAGTGTAGTAACTTTCGACTTATTGCCCTAATAACACACGCCAGCAAAATAATGTTACATATAATAAACGAGCGACTGAAGTCATATTTGTCCAGAGAAATTGCGCCAGAACAAGCCGGATTTGTAAAAGGAAAAGGAACCCGTGAACAAATTCTCTTCGTTCGCCAAATCATTGAGAAGGCTCGAGAATTCAACAAGCCGACCTACATATGCTTTGTTGATTTCTCCAAAGCGTTCGACTCAGTGAAATGGCCAATATTGTGGAAAACACTACTGGACATGGGTACACCTCAACACCTCGTGCACCTGCTCAGGGAGCTCTATGAAGGGGGAACAGCTTCAGTGCGGACGGATGATCTCCTCTCAGAAAGTTTCCATCCAAGTGCGGGCGTGCGACAGGGATGCATAATATCGCCATTACTATTTAACGTCTACACCGAGCTTGTAATGCGAATCACTCTCGAAGATTGGACCGATGGTGTGGTGATTGGTGGATGCAAAATCGTAAACTTGCGGTATGCAGATGACACCACCTTATTTGCGAGTAACGCTGGCCTTATAGAGGAATTACTTCTCAGGATGGAGCGTGTAAGCCTCACGTTTGGTTTGAGAATAAACCGATCTAAGACTAAAATTATGATCGTGGACCGCGTCAACGACAACTCGCCCGAAGTGACTCGTATCGCGAACTGTGACGTGGTTCAGACCTATGTCTACCTTGGGGCTTTGATCCCAAACAACGGCGGCTGCGTAGATGAAGTAAAACGACGTATGGCCATGACCAGAACTGCGATGGAGAAGCTGGGAAAAGTGTGGAGGAATCGTAACATTACTAAAGCCACCAAAATCAGGCTCATACGAACAATTGTATTCCCCATTTTTCTCTACGCGGCCGAGACGTGGACAGTGCGTGAGCTGGAAAGGGGGAAGATAAATGCTCTGGAGATGTGGTGCTGGAGAAGGATGCTCGGCATATCGTAAACGGATTTCCGAACTAACGTGTCCATACTCCAGGATCTCGGCATCACGCAGCGTTTGTCGAACGTAGTACAGTCACGCATGCTGCAATACTTTGGACACGTCTCTAGGCGGGATGGCGACTCTATAGAGCGGCTGGTCGTACAAGGAAAAGTGGAGGGAACCAGATCGCGCGGCAGGTCACCTATGCGCTGGACTGACCAAGTAAAATCCGCAGTAGGAGGCCGCATATCTGACTACGCCAAACAGTCCGCCAACAGGGAGAGATGGCGGGCGATCGTGCGGAGAGCTGTGTCTGCATCTACCACCGACGTGGACGCCTCGACGTGACCACGACCGCTCTGCCAAGAGCGAAACGACAGAGAAGAAGAAGACAAACCCACTATCATCTATAAAGGATGAGAATGGGTATCTCACGGAAACTGGACAGGACACTCTGGGCGTGATGTTTAGGACTCACTTCCCAGAATGTATACTACGCGACAGCGATGAAGAGGAACCAGTGACAAGGGACGAGCTCACAAGGCACACGTCCAAAAATAACTGGCTCACGGCAAAGAAAGTGGTAGATGAAAATAAACTAAAGCTTGCCATAGCGGGCTTCCAGCCTCTCAAATCCCCTGGTCCGGATGGCATCTACCCAATACTATTGCAAGAAGGGGCATCTGTTTTGATACCCCATTTGAGCAAGCTCTACAGAGCCTGCATAGCCTTTGGGTACGTACTCAAAGCATGGAGGGAGGTCAAAGTCACCTTTATACCGAAGGTGGGTAGACCGACTTATGAGGAAGCTAAAGCTTACAGGCCCATCAGTCTATCATCCTTTCTCCTAAAAGCTCTGGAGAAACTGGTAGACAGGTACTTAAGAGAGGGACCACTTAAAGTATTCCCTCTACATAAACTACAGTTTTCCTACAGCCCTGGCAAATCTACGGAAACGGCATTGCACTATGTTGCGAGTCGAGCCGAGGCTGCGCTTGAGGGACAGGAGATATGTGTCGGGGCTTTCCTCGACATAGAGGGAGCCTTCGACAAGACAACATTTGAGTCCATACGCATTGCCTCAAAGGAACATGGCATCAATGATACCACGTGCAACTGGATTGACAATATGCTGAGAAGCAGGATAGTCAGATCGGAACTGATGGGAGACAGACATAGTGCAAAAACAACAAGAGGTTGTCCGCAAGGCGGAGTGCTGTCACCGTTACTGTGGTGCTTGGTAGTAGATTCGCTACTTACCAAACTCAATACCGGACCATTCTACACAGTAGGCTATGCAGATGACATAGCTATAATGGTTAATGGTAAATTCCCGAACATAGTCTCTGGATTATTACAACAGGCATTGAGGATGACAGAAGAATGGTGTACAAAGAACCACCTCTCTATCAACCCAAGCAAAGCAGTCATTATTCCATTCACGAGGAAAAGACAACTAGGAAACCTAGGAGAGCCCTCCCTCAATGGAATAAAGCTGCGCTTGATAAAGAACTCAGGTGGAAAACTCATGTGGAAAATATTACGACAAAGGCCCTACGAGTGTTCGGCATGTGTCGCTCCACCTACCGTAGGTGGAGTTCAGCCCAAAGTGATACGATGGCTGTACCGGACAATATTATCACATACGGCAGCATAGTGTGGTGGCCAAGAACAAAGCTTGCCTCGTGCAAAGCGCCACTCACCAGGTTACAAAGAACAGTGTGTCTCGGCATCACGGGTGCTTTCAAGACAACACCTACGGCAGCGATTGAGAGATACCTTAATATCCCTCCTCTGCATATGATGGTTGAATTCGAGGCAAGGAAGACATTACATCGTCTTACTGTTGCTGGACTATGGGGTGCCTCTAAGCCAAAGACTAACCATACAAAGTTCGATGGGAATGAAGACCTGGATCGGGTAACAAGCATGATATCCGATAAAATGCAAACTATGTTTGTGTTTGAAAGGTCTTTCAAGGTCCAAATCCCTACAATAGAGGACTGGACGAAGGGAATCGATCCACTAGAACAAGATAGTCTGATATGGTACACTGATGGATCCAAAATGGAATCAGGTACAGGAGCGGGAATATACGCAAAAGGTTACAAATGTAGCAGAAGCTTAGGGAAGATGGCAACTGTATTCCAAGCAGAAACATATGCCATAATAACCTGTGCTTAAGAGAATATAGATAGAGGAACCAGAGGCAAATCCATATATATTCTTAGTGACAGTCAGGCTGCAATCATAGCCATGGTATCTTACAAAGTCAGCTAAAGAGCTCAGCAAATGATTTTGTGGGTCCAGAACCATGTGTAGGCATTTCGACGAGTCTCGTCAAAGCCACATTTAGGGAGTTTGCAGATCAAAGACAACGAAAACATTGGCTGTCTTATACTGGTCTACAACACTCCAAGAAATTCCTAGGCTCTACGTTCAAAGCCCGGGAATGCATTTGGAATATGAGCAGGGGGCAAATCCGCTACCTGCTTGGGGCCTTTACTGGGCACTTTGGAACCAACGACATGCTCATGAAGATGGGTCTAACCGCGACACCCATGTGCAGGTTGTGTGGGGAACATACGGAACGCATGGAGCACCTTCTGTGCACATGCGATGCACTGGCTGGTAAGCGAATGAGTCTCCTAAGGGTTGGATATCCAAAACCAGAAGACTATAGGCTCATATCTCCTAGTCTCGTTGTAAAACTCATGAAAAGGGTTTTCAACGAGATTGGAGCGGAGTAAGTTATCTAGGGGAACACAATAGATCCCATGGGTCGAATTGTCCGAGTTATTTCTCGGCCCCCCCACAAGATAAGATAAGATACAGTTAACTTATTTTATGTAGGTAATGACACTAATAGGCTCACTTGCACGCCGGAATAAGCGGGATGGAAGATTTAGAAATACACATGACTGATTATGTGAAAATGCAGTACGTCAATTTGTGTGTCACAAAATCGGATGCAACCAATGATATTCAAATAAACAGATATGTTATAAGCGCGCGAATTGTGAAGACTCGAATAGGAGACAATTGTAGACTTTAGTCTTTAGTTTATGTCACGCATGGCGAAGAGCGATACGCTTTCTTGAAACAAAAACAAAATTTAAAAAATGCCATCGTGTGTTTTTAGAAAGTGTACCAATTATGGTGCCAAAGTTAATAAAATACAAGGGATCTCATACCATAAGTAAGTACGCAATACACCTAAATTTACTAATTTATTTCAATTTGTTTTCCTAATATTCTGATATTTGGAGGTTAGAAAAAGAAAAATACATTGGTTGTCAGAATAATGTTTGTTTACATTCACACGCAAGTGACAAACACTAGCTGTCTCTTTTTTTCTTGTTGGTTTTATCAAGCCATCCCTTTCGACTTGTAGAGAAATGTCAGATGATTGAAAAGTGTGTATGTGTGCTGCCGCTGCTGCGCGGAACACTTTTTTCAATTGTTTTGTGAGTGTATAACGTATCTGTTTATTTGAATATCATTGGATGCAACCATGAATAACTTCATGCATGGATGCGACAGCACGACAAATGAAAACTTTCTTAGATGTGTTCCGGTTCACGATTATTTTATGTTTGCTGGAAAATATTTTAATATTTTTGTAAAAGTTACATTTTGAGTCGTGTTACATGGAAGTTACATGAGAAGGTCAAAAGTAACGTCAAATGTAACAAAATTACATTCTGGTAACGCTGGTGGGAACACTGTAGGTAAAGGTATGGCAAAATGTAGCACACTTTTTTTATTATTTTCGAACTCGCAGTACCTAAACTATCTTTTCTAGTCCTAAAACTACAAAACGTTCCTTTGTTCTTCTTCTTAGCGTGTCGAAGAATTTAAATATTATTTCGGCCCAGAATTCCGCTGCGGCAACACCACTACTCGGTGACGCAGTCGTTAAGTCTTCGCACGAACATGAAGCTATATTGTTGATAAAATAACAAATATCGCTTATTTATAAAAACGATTAATATTGTGTGCCCATGGCATGCCATCAAGGAATCTCAACGATATTATAAACATAAAACAAAATATTAATAAAATAATGATGAAAGTTGGTTCGCCGCCTGCTGATATAATAATTATGATGATATCGAATACTGACTTTCAAAATTGTATTTTGTTTAGGCGATTTTTCTTCGCGTGACATAGTCGCCTGACTGAGCACTACTCTACTATTCTATTGTCTATGGTTCACCTGCCAACGGGATTGTTTACGTTGCGAGGTTATGTTCAATTTCTATTGTTGCGATATTTATTAATATCACCGTGAAACATATCCAGATGAGTTTGTTTAACACAAAGTCAATTAACTACTTTTAATGCCGTGACCCTACCGTGTGTAGGTCACTCGAACATTTGTTTTAACAATGTTTCTCCAATGGTTTATGTACGTACGTTGTTTTACTAATATGTTATGTTTTCCTTGTTAATTGACTTTTTACAACATTAATAGATATAACTCGTTAGTTACTCCTTATTTTGAAGTAGTTTCAGTAATAAAATCACATTCTGCCACATAACAAAGATTGAAATGATGATACCATTTTCAATGAGCAATATTTATAAATAATAGTGATATAATTACACTGATAGCACCACACTGGGTTTTCCTGTCTTACATGCTCAGAATATTTATACCTAAGACGCTTATCACTATCCTATAAGACCATCAATGCACACTGTAACATTAAATCAACCCAATAAGATTTTTTTTCATGATCATTCTAGCCTACTGGTGATCCTTCCACTGGTATTCATAGGATTCCTCCTCTTCATAACTTTTGTGCTGATTCCCTTCGCATTCATCTTTGCGTCATGGTACATGAGGATAAAGGAACGCAAGCTGACAAGACGTAAGAGGGATGGGGCCAATGTGGCTTTCTTTCATCCCTATTGCAATGCTGGAGGGGGCGGAGAGAGGGTGCTGTGGGTGGCTATCAAAGCTATACTGGCCAGGTTTGTAGTTAATACTGTTCTTACATATTTTAAGTATGATGTAAGTTTATTTTTAATTATGCAATCAAGAAAACCTGTAAATTGTTGCTAAATCGTGCTCAAGCAACTGCAATACTCACTGTATTTTTATTACAATATAGTAACAATATGAAAGAGGGTGACTTTTAATAATCACTATCAGAGAAGTACGTAGTAGAAGATAATATGTTCTCTGCTAAGTAAAAGAACCATATGAATCATTTAGTACCCTAAACCATTATATTTTATAGTATGTTGTTGAGATCAGGGACTCACTAACATTTTTACAACTTTTGCATATACATTCACCCATTTTATACAGGTCTTTTCCATTCCCAAGATATTGGATTAATTAGGTAATTATAATACCTGCCTGTTACTGTCCCATTGCAGGGCAAAAGCCACTTCTCTTACAGAGAAGGTAATGACCCAAAATTCTTTGGAACCCAGTATTTTCTTCTTCCTAGCATTGTAGCATCTATAACCTGAGCCCTATTTCTAACATCTCTCCTTTATGACATGTAGGTTGAACAACAGTATAAAATAGATAACTTGTTTTAGAGATTGCTAATTTTTTGGTCAGGTGAAAAGCCCAAGGTATGTTAATAATAGCCCTTTTAGTACCAGGTCACAGAAATATTATCTACATTCAACAATATTTGACCTACTAAAAAATTTTTTATTATGTTGTTGTAATTTGTAATCAAATCCACCCTATGTTTTACATATTAATGTTGTACACACACAACCACATTTAACCTACTTGCACTTAAGTTAAATGACCTGTCATCTGCTCCATAGGTACCCAGATTCAAACATCCACATATACACAGTAGAGACAGCGGAACATCAGACAATAATAGACCGTGCTCAGAACCAGTTCAATGTGAAGGTGGACCCTACTAAGATCAACTTTGTACGACTGAGTATGAGAAGGGTCATAGAAGCACAGTCTTATCCGTACTTTACACTGCTGCTGCAGAGTTTGGGGTCCATGGTTTTGGGGCTTGAAGCTTTTATGAAACTGAATCCTGGTGAGTAGTATTTTTTTGTCTTTGAATAAAAATGTTGGTTAAACATCTAATTAGCATGTTTAACTGTGTTTGTCCAATGCTAGGTAATGGTCTCCCCATAATCAGAAGCAAATTTTGGGCAAGGTAATAGACGACACTAGCGGATAAAAACAAACAAATAAATTATGTTCTAATATATTGAAAACCATATCAACATGGTTAGGAAGAACCATTGCGTGGTTTAAAAGAAAAATGCGGCGTCACATACAAAGGGAGACAGCAACTTTGTTTTTAAACTATTTTGAGACAAATGCTCAATAGATTCGGTCGCCCATAAAATTGTCAGGCTATTTGATTCAAATGTGTAATATTCAACATTGTTCTTGTAATTTAACGATATTATAGTTTTACGGTGATCTTCCTTTAGTCAACTCCATAACTTCTTTACTCTTTTCCAGACATATACATAGACACAACAGGCTACGCGTTCACATTCCCCATATTCCGCTACCTAGCCCAATGCCCTGTGGGCTGCTACGTGCACTACCCGACCATCACTTCCGCCATGATGCGGCGCGTGAAACATCGCATCGTGTCCCACAACAACAACAGCATGATCGCGCGCAACCCGCTGTTCACCTGGCTCAAGTTGTTGTACTACAACATCTTCGGATGGGTGAGTTCGTTGTTGTTATCTATATAGCCTACAAATGTCGTACAACAACAACGTCGTGATTGCGCGCAACCCGCTGTTCACCTGGCTCAAGTTGTCGTACTACGACAACTTCGTATGGGTAAGTCTAAGTTCGTTGTTGTTAGAATAGAATAGAATATACTTTATTGTACACCAAAACATGAAGTTACACATCTCTTTTACAATAATACTTATTTCTACGGGTACAAAGGCGGCTTTATCGCTAACAGCGATATCTACCTGACAACCTTTGTTCTTGTTATTTTTATAGCCTGTAAGTTTCATACAACAACAACACCGTGATCGCGCGTAACCCGCTGTTCCTCTGGCTCAAGTTAATGTACTACAACATCTTCGGATGGGTGACTTGCAGAGGTGTATTTATAGTAGACCTTCTTTTCACGAGCTTTGTTTAACTTGTAACGACGAGGGTACGTATGGGACGAGCTTATTGCTATCAACCGGCCACAACTCCAAACTACGGGCTTCTGCTAGCATTTCCTGCTAGAAAAATCTAATGAAATCGAACCCAAGATCTGGCTCAGCAGTAGCACTTACTAGGCAGTATCAAATATAATTTAGATATAAGCCGTCTAGTAGACATGGTCTTACCTCTCGAAGGAATCTGTCGGAGCAGAGGGATGCTTGAGTGGAGATCTCGTATCGGCTAGTGAAGCCCTCTAACATTAAAACATTTTTATTGTTCTACCCCCAGATGTACGGCGTGGTGGGTCGCTGCGCGGACGTGGTGATGGCTAACGGTACGTGGACCGAGGACCATATCAACGAGTTGTGGCGGATGCCGCACAGCACCTTCAGGGTCTTCCCGCCATGCGAGGTAACAGTTCAATTACTTATCATCATTTTAGTCTATTATAGGCGTCTACTGCTGAACAAGGCCCATTTCGCCATATCAACCGCATCATCACTTACCATCAGGAGAGATAGTGGTCAAGCGCGGACCAATGTACAATAAAAAATAAAAAAGAAAACGACTGGCCCTGTGCGTCTCGCATCCAGGGGATACCTGCAGCCTTAACCAGATTATAGATCTACCTAGTGGAAGGTATTTCAAAGGTGCATCTTCGCGGTCGCCACTCCAGAACTTTCCAATTCAATACTAAAATAGCAAAAATAAAACAATATTTTTAAAGCCTTCTGCGACACCACAGCTACATTACTACAGAGGGTTGTAGTTACTGGGTTGTGGAGGACAGATAGTCGCTCCATATAAAATGCTGTCATACAGCTGCATCCGATTAAACTGGCAGACATCCCGTCCAGAATCCCCCTCTATCCAGCCTTACCACAATAACAAATGTACAATGTGATCTAAAAAGCAATATGATAATAAGTCGGGTTCAAAACGACATCTTGACGCTGGGTACGGTACAAATTTTATATAAAAACCTTCTTCGTTTATTGCTCTTTTCAATCATGAAAACAATTTCATTGCGTGGTTTAAAAGAAGGTACAGCGACTTTGTTATTTTTTAAGTTATTTAGAGATCGTGATACAAGCATACTGATCATTATAACAACATAATCCTGACTGACTTCTCTTTCAGGTGTCAGAACTGAAGCAGCTGCGCTCTCTAGTAAAGGACTCGGACCCGATCCGCATCCTATCAGTGGCGCAGTTCCGGCCTGAGAAGGACCATCCGCTCATGCTGCAGGCCATGTACGAGCTGCGCAACCTGCTGGTCAAGAATGAGATGCTGTGGCACAAGGTAATTGTGACGATCAATTTAATGTGTTCGAATGGAGACTATGTTTTTATAGTCTGCAAGTGTCCTACGTGATCTGCTGCTCACGTGGCTCAAGTTGTTGTACTTCAACATCTTCGGCTAGGTGAGTTCGTTGTTGTTGTCATTTGTACGGCCTGCAAGTGTCGTACAACAACATCAACAGCATGATCGCGTGCAACCTTCCGTTCAAGTGGCTCAAGTTGTTGTACTACAACATCTTCGGATGGTTGAGTTAATAATCTTTATTGGAACAATAAAAACACATATACAATTATTTAATTGTGTACGTAAATAGCTGCATTAGTGGCACTGTTTAAAAATATTAATATTATGACATTTTCTTGCCAATTTATATGAAAATATTATGTATGTAAGGAAAAATATACATCTCTTTAGTAAAGTCAGTGATAGGCACAATAAAATTGTAATATCAGAAATAAAGATAAGTTAGATCATCCTTCTTACAGACTAGCAAAAGTACAATCATCTTTCATGGGGTACTGTGTTAAATTCTATAACAAAATACCTTGTGATATATTAAAACTAAATGAAAGTAAATTTAAAACTTTAGTTAAAAGCACCCTTTGTAAACAAGCATATTACAAATTAGATGATTATATTCAAGATAAGAATGCTGGTCCTGCTCCATAGGGCAATCTTTGGTGTAGACAAAATCAAATTTGTTAATTTATATTCCCATTCATAGTTATTGTATTCATTGTTTTTTTTAGAAATTTACTCACACACTGTTCCGTTTTTGTTGAATTAGGTATTTTACCTATGTTTGTAATATTTGTAAGTATGTGAGAACCATGTTCCTACTTATCAAATTAATTAATTTTCCTGTTAATGCTTTTTAATACTTTATACCTGTACGTAGTATAGTGTGTAGAGCTATTCTGGGTGCAACGTCCTCACATATATTAATGTATGTACGTATGTAAATATTGTAAAACACCTATTATATTATATTTATATAGACTTCAAGACGTACGGCGATGCTTCATCGGCACATGGTGGACATCCCTACCATACGTACTAAACTGTTTGGGAATTATTTTATTGTGCGTACAGCTAAGGAGTGAAATTCTCTGCCGCAGTCTGTATTTCCTGATAGCTACAACCTGGCTGTCTTCAAGTCAAGAGTGAATAGGTTACTTCTTGGCAAGTGTATACCTCATCGTAGACCACATCATCGCTTACCATCTGGTGAGATAGTGGTCAAACGCGAGCATCATCAACAACATCAGCCTTTTAATGTTCCCACTACTGGGACACAGGACTCCTTTCTGTGAGAGGGAATGGGCTATAATCCACCACGCGGGCCAAGTGCGGGTTGGTCACATGAATTCGTATTCTTCACCATTATTAGCCAAAATAATTTTCCCATAGCTAAGACATCGCCTTCTCTGTAGGAGGAAGTGGGCTGGCCAAGTGGCAAGAAGCCAAATGCCTCCATCATTATCATCATCATTTGAGCCGAAAGACATCAACTGAATAAAGGCCTCCCCTAAGTGTGGCCACATCGACCAATCCCGTGCGTCTCGCATCCATCGGATTCCCTCCACCTTACCCAAGTCATTGGCCCACATAGCGGGAGGGGGATTGGCCCACCTTCCAAAGCATCGTCTGCCGCTTCGCCGTCGCCACTCATTTTCGACCCCATCGACCATCCGTTCTGCGAGTAATGTGCCCTTCCTACTGCAACTTAAGTTTGGCAATTGTTCGGGTTATGTCGGTAACTTTGGTTCTCCTGCTACCAATTTTCAATTGAATGTATTTCTCGTGATGCCAGATCAAGCTGGTTCTGGTAGGCTCCTGCCGGAACGCGGCGGACGAAGAGCGCGTGCAGCACCTCAAGGACCTGGCCAAGCACCTGTCGCTGGAGGACAGCGTCTCCTTCGTGGTCAACGCGCCCTACGCGCGCCTGCTGCAGCTGTACCAGACCAGCAGCCTGGCGCTGCATGCCATGTGGAACGAGCACTTTGGCATTAGTAAGTAGGAACTTACATTTATCATTTCAGCCGTCGACGTCCACGGCTAAACATAAGACGTCTCCCTGTCTCACACGGCGCTGAAGAAGGATAGTGTAACTAACAGCCGCGACACGCAGCGCAGCAGTCAATCGCTCAACCACTGCGCCAACCGTGCGCCCACCTCGATCTGGCACCGTTGGAGATTGCAGTACAGCCCAAGTCTCTATTAAATGGCAGTCCACAAACGCTAAGCATAGAGGCAGGTTATACTCTTCAGTCTTCTGTATAACCTGCCGCAGCGTATGTATGTGGTCTACAGTGCTAAAGCCTTTTCGGAATCTGTATTGTTCGGGAGGCTGGAAATCGTCTAAACTACGCGCGAGACGATTCATGATGACTCTTGAAAACAACACTCCTGAACTTTGATGCGCTTTAACTTTGTCAATTTTGATTGATTTGGTAAAACAAATAATACGTGTCTAATATTATTGGATAATCTCACTTGACGGACCAAAGAGAATTATCATTTTTCTACCCAGGAAACATCTCTATTGTCTAAATAGTATATTTTTTATATTTTATACTTACTCAAAAATTTAGCCTGAGAATCGGCTCTATCAACAGGTTCAAAACCTCAAAAGTACCAAAGACTGTCGTGAAGTTACTGTTGCATTTTTTTTCTAAGAATTTCATCTATACCATACCAATATTATAAACAGAAAAGATTTTTTTCGAAACTACTGGACCGATTTAAAAAATTCTTTCAGCTTTAGAAAGCTACATTTTTTCTGAGTGTTTATGAGTAGGTATTATGCACCTGGTGCATGAAAAAGGTCCATGTATGTCCTTCTAGGGCGTTCCCACTCACGTGTGCCTTTTAAATATCTTTTGTTAGTCTCCTTTCATCTTCTTTAGTTTAATATTTCGTGTATAACCAGGCGTGGTGGAGTGCATGGCAGCAGGCCTGATCACCATCGCGCACCGTTCCGGCGGGCCGCTGGCCGACATCGTGCAGACGGCGGAGACAGGCCGCTCCGGCTTCCTGGCGGCCGAGCCCGACGAGTACGCGCGCGCCATCCTCGAGGTCATCGCGCTGCCCGGCGACGAGCGCAGGAGCATCGTGGACGCTGCTAGGTGAGGACGGATTTGAACTTGGAATACAAGTACAACCTGAACTTGTAGGCTAGTAAAGTCGTCAAGAATACAAGTACGCCCTCAAGTTGTAGGCTAGTAAAGTTGTCAAAAATACAAGTACGCCCTCAAGGTATAGGCTAGTAAAGTTGTCAAGAATACAAGTACGTCCTGAACTTGTAGGCTAGTAAAGTTGTCAAGAATACAAGTACGTCCTGAACTTGTAGGCTAGTAAAGTTGTCAAAAATACAAGTACGCCCCGAACTTGTAGGCTAGTAAAGTTGTCAAGAATACAAGTACGCCCTCAACTTCTAGGCTAGTAAAGTTGTCAAGAATACAAGTACGTCCTGAACTTGTAGGCTAGTAAAGTTGTCAAAAATACAAGTACGCCCCGAACTTGTAGGCTAGTAAAGTTGTCAAGAATACAAGTACGCCCTCAACTTCTAGGCTAGTAAAGTTGTCAAGAATACAAGTACGCCCTCAAGTTGTAGGCTAGTAAAGTTGTCAAGAATACAAGTACGCCCTGAACTTGTAGGCTAGTAAAGTTGACAAGAATACAAGTACGCCCTGAACTTGTAGGCTAGTAAAGTTGACAAGAATACAAGTACGCCCTGAACTTGTAGGCTAGTAAAGTTGTCAAGAATACAAGTACGCCCTGAACTCGTAGGCTAGTAAAGTTGACAAAAAATAATAGGCCCGTTTTGACAGCTATAAAATACTTAATAGTAATTAAACTTGATGCTTGCTAATTATACTCGTTGTTATAGTGTATGGGTAACATAGTCATTAATTAGGATTATGAATTTGATTTTTCAATTTCTTACGTAAAAAGTTATCGCGGCATGTAAAATGAGAAACGTCAACGGACTTCTTAGATTGTGACGACTTTGTGTAACTTTAAATACATTCTCAAGAAGATTAACTAGTCAAGGTTGTACTTGATAATAATATTTTACTGTATTAAAAACTATAAGCCGACTACGGTATAATTTTTAGTCAATGTTACCCGGGCCATAATAAAGAATCGATTGACACCATATTTATAAAAATCGGATGAATAGTTTGGGCGCTACGGAGGAACATACGTAAATACAAACATGCATACATAGACTGCTGAAATCATAACTCTTCCTTTTGGGTTCGTCATAGTCGGGTAATACCTAAAACTGTCAAGTCCAATCTAACACTGACTGTACTGGGTGCGTTGTTGGTAGAATCGCGCTCAAAGCGCCCACAGTGGCGATATCGACGGTGTGGTTGACACAGTGGCTGATCGGTTCGTTTCGCCGTTAGAGGTCATAGGGTAAAATATTTACATGGCTTACGTAAAGTAACTGTGACTTGAAAAAAAAAACAGACAAGTGCGAGTCTGACACAACAAAACAAACAAACAGCTACATTCGCCAAAATAATATAATAAGACTAGCTGACCCGGCAAACTTTGTTTTGCCATAAAAAGACCAAACATTTATCTACCCTACCCTACGCTACCCAACCCTACCCGACCCTACCCTACCCTACACTGCCCTACCCTACCCTACCCTACCTATAAACCTCACGGAGCCCGAGACCTTTCCAACGAATGCAAAACCTTGGAAATCGGTTCGTGCGTTCTGGAGTTATATCGTCAGCAAGAAACCCGACTTATTTTTATATAGAAGATTACTGTAGTTCATAAACTATGAGAGCACCAAACATTGCTCTAACGATAAGATAAACAGAATTGAGGGACAAAAATTAAATTTGCCGTTGGAAAACTGTCCTCATACATCGACATAAGTCGTGGTCAGTTTACCAACTGCAAATAAGTTATCTTTATTTTGATGTCGGTACAAATTTACGGTTTTCGGATATTTCCTTTACTTGTGCTGTAAGACATTGTTTCTTGACAAATTTCATGATCATAAGTCAACAGGATGTACCCTGTAGATTTTCATTCCCTTGCAAGTGTAAAATACGGCTGTATCTCTTGATTGTGTTGATCTAGAAGTTTTATTTTTATTCACAGATGCAAGGGGTTACAAACTTGCGTATACGATATTAATTTCAACTCGATACCTTTACGTGTGCCCGAGATAAATGGTCTTGACAGACAGACGGACATCAAAGTGATCCTATAAGGGTTCCGTTTTTTGCTTTTGAGGTACGGAACCCTAAAAGAGACCAAACGACCAAAGAATTGCTAATAATTCTCGTACCTTAGCCCCAATTATTTTTGAGTTTGCAACTTGTCTTCATCCATTCTTGTCTACATATAAACTTTTAGTTATTACACAAATATTAATCATTCTTCTTTTGTTCCCAGAGCGTCCGTGGACCGGTTCTCCGAAATGGAGTTCGAGAAGGCATTCCTTAGAGCTGCGGAGCCACTCATAAGATTAGATTAGCGATGCGAGTGTTTCTATCCTTCTGTACATTTCTTTCCATTAATTTTAAGCATATTAATAAAGTTGAACCAAAGCTTTGTCTTGTGTTTTTCTAATACCATAAGTCGAAATCAGGTCTTGATAAAACATTGGTATTACAAAATACATCTAGAAGACAGTACTAGGGCCTTGATAGGAAAGCCTCCCTCTAAACCCGAGTTTCTCAGCTCAAAATTATCGCAAATTAATGTGACAAATTGTCAAGCACGCTTTATCTGCTGTGATTGGCTGTTGAAAATTCATTCAACCAATCACAGCAGATAACGCGTGCTTGACAATTTGTCACATTAATTCTGCGATAGTTTTGTGCTGAGAAACTCGGGAAAAGTGGAGCGATGGCCTGGTCAAAGATAATATACTATTAGCATACAGATGCCTCATCCCATACAAAGAAACCGTGCCGACGTAACTAGCGTTTTTCGTATAATAAGTTGATCGCATCCGGTTCCGTTCCACGACTATAGATGGTGTTAGTAGCGACATGCAAATAAAAGGGTTTTCTAAATGCCATAATTGTGTTCTTAGGAGAGTTGATTAAACATACAATTTTTATGATCAGTTCTAGAAAATGTTATTTTTACACTTAATCCAATAACAAATCTATGCATATCGCGTCATCTAGTGACATTTATTTGTACCAAAATTTTCTTTTTTAGCGCTGGAACCCCGTGGGCTGGTTAAGGCTGCGGGAATCCTCTGGATGCGAGACGCACAAAACCGATTGATTTAACGACTCTTAGGGAGGCCTATGTCCAGCACTGTGGACTTTCAGCTGAAATGATGATTATAATGAGGCCCTGGGTGAATTCATAATTCTTGGGGCCACCTGGGGTCGAATTCACGTAGTGTTACGTTGAATAAATGAAATGACGTCGTTGTAAGGGCTTTGCAGTCGACTTTTTGTCGCTTTGATACGCTTGTGTTTGAATAGCAATCGGAGAGAGATCGTAATTTTTGATGAAAAGGATATGAAATGAAAATTATATTTGTAAAAATCATATTAATATTTTAACATAAAGATAAAGTTTATATATTATGTATACAATATAATGCTTAAATTTACATTGGAATGATATGAGTCTATGTGTGACCAACTCTGTCTCTGGGAATCAACCTCAGTTCTGATCCATGCTTCAGGAATACATTGCCTGGAACAAAATATCATTATAAGTATCTAGTTAGACATCAGTGTAAAAATTCCTTGCCCCAAAGTTTCATCTGTTTCTGTGGATGTATTTTTATGGGTTTCTGGGTTGGATCTTGTGGGATGAAGATATTGTAAATAGTACAAAAAAAAAAAACTTTGGGTACAGGGGAAGAAAGAAAAGTTCACTTTTTTATTTTATACTTCACACGCGCAAACGTACTTAGGCAGTTTCTGCCAGTCAACTTTTGGTGACGCAGTTACAAAAAGAGTTAGGTCTTAGTACCTTTTTCGCAATTTTCATCAAACTTGTTCGACAGTTTAAGTGTTAAATGTAGGCAGTAATCCTTAAATATTTGAATGTGGCAAGATTCATATATAGTATGGGTGGCGCACGAATATGAGCCTTGTTCTTAAGCGACCAAATTTCATACTTACTTTTTTTTCATGTTTATGTGAATCAATATAAAAAAATCTTATGTCTTTATATATGTGTTGCTAACATTTGCTAATACACAATATGAACATTATTTGCTTTTGAAACGGTCTGTATACGTATGAAACAGTAACTTAGCAACGCAAAGTTAAAGTACGATCTATAAATCATGCCCTAAAGGTAGACTGCCGAATCGAGGCGGCTCCTTCTTCAAAAGACCATTCCAGACACCAATCTACATGGTCTTCATATGATCTAACCAAGATTATGTCTGGACTTTAAAAGAGACTGTGGCCTCGAGTTTTTTATCGGCCTTTCTTCTCAGTGTAGTCATTCTCTGCATTTAAGCGAAAGTTGCGGAATTATTTTCTACACGATTAGCAGAGCTATTAGTCTCAATAACACGCCTTTCTTTTACTTGATATATATATTTATAGTATTTATTATAGTAAATATATAAGTAAGTTTATTTTAGCTATATATATCTACTATTGTACCCATTTTGCTTTACTATCTTTTTTTTTATGCACCTGCCATGTTATCTCTCCACCACCCTTGGTTGACTGGTAGAGAATGCCTCAGGCATTAAGTCCGCCTATGTAAACTTCATGCAACATAAAGATGTTGCATGAAGTTTTAATAAATAAATAAATAAATAGGAAACGCCGACCAAATCTAGTTTTAAAAAATATGATCGACTTGTAAAAGTGTTTGTACAAACCAACTTACAGTAATAAAATCATTTATCCGGTGTCTCTAACTAAACAACACTGAAAATTCTCCGAAAAAGATCTTTAAGCGCCGTGTAATACGCGTCGCTCACGTGGTTCTGTTTAATACTGTTACCGTCCAGGACAAGTGCTGCTGCATTAAAATTGTACCCCATACACTTCTAAGTGTCGCTAGATCAGTGACACCGGAACCGCTTTGTTTGGAAGTCTACCTTCACCTAGCTTCGTTCCACTTATTTGTCTTGGGAAATATGTAGTCATCGTACCTGCGGTCTGCTGAGGATTGATGCCGATGCCGTCGTCGGTGATGATGGCGCTGGTGGCCGGCTCCACGCGGAATTCTTCAGCAGCGAACTTTAGTACTGCCGTGAATGGTGTCGCTTCTGGCACGCTCAGTCTGTGGGACCATGATAGATAGTAATACAGAGAAAAAAAACATAGGAGTTATGAGAGTCGAAATAAGCCTTTTCTATGCATTATAGCTTTTATGATTTTGGTACATAATATATGTACTCCAACTGTTTGTTTATTTACTTCCCTCAAGGAATAATGGCGTAATGTGTCAGTTATAGTAGGTAATTGTTGATCAAGAATTGTTTGCATTGATGATAGTGCACAATAAGTGAAGATATAATGTGTATGTTATATTTGAATCTAAATGAGCAACAAGTAGCAAGAACTTATAATTTAATATTTATTTTGTTTCTTAAAGTTACAAGTTCTACCTCTAAATAACCCGATAATTTACCAGTATGTGCAGTTCTCGCCAAACTTCTTGGCCGCCCTGAATTGGCTACAATGGCTAGTAACTAATACAAGAACAGCACCGCGCCGTGTCGTTGGAAAGCCAACTTCAGGGCGGCCAAGATGTTCCCATATATTACAATAAAATTGTAAACCGTTAATATGTAATCCATACTAATATTATAAATTCTAAAGTGACTCTGTCTGTCTGTTATCTTAACACGCCTAAACCACTGAACGGAATTCAATGAAATTTGGAAAGCAGATAGATGCTGCCGTTATCAGACCAGATGTCGGATAACGGCATTTTAGTTACACCACGGCAGGATGGCATCCTGAGGAAGGACATAGGCTACATTTAGGAAAAAATAAAATAAAAAGGAATTGTTGGTAGGTAGGGTAGGATAGGGCAGGTAGGTAGGGTAGAGAGGTAAGCAGGTTGGGTAGGGTAGGTAGCCAGACGCCAATTGACGGAAGCGAAGCTTCGGGGGACAGCTAGTCTTCAATATTTCAAAAAACAGAAAAGAACTTTCTTTCTTTAACACTAGGTTAGACAGCTATGACGAATCAAAATGGCGCGGCATCGGGACTTACTTATTTGAAATGTGTAGTATGTATTTAAGGGCCTACATACGCTTTAGTGCCGTAAAACGGTAACTTTCTAAAGCATACTCCTTAGTAAAAATATATATTGATTCATGTACATAATTTTGAACACAAGGTTTTTTCGTTTAACTAATAGTTTTGCTTTAAAAAAATAATTAACAACACGATATTTTTTCGCAACTTTTGGAAACTCCTCCAAAACGACTTGGCTGTTTAAAAATATTTTTACACAGAAAAATTGATGGATGGTATTTCTTCATAACTAACATAGCATATGTAAATCAAATAATATTTTGTAAACAAAACTGTTCAAAGGAGGTTAAATATTAATGATAATATGTAATTCATCGTATTAATGATACGATGTTTTGGAATCGAGCGGGCGCACGGCCAGTACTGCGGTGACATTGGGGCGTATATAGCGTCTTAAGGATACGTCAACTAAACAAAACAACACTGTATAGAAAAGTAAAAATATATTCACATAATTTCACAAGATATTTAGCCAATAATCTAAATCAGAATCATAATCCTTAATAATATCGAAAAACTGTGATTTTAAGCATTCATTACAGCATATTCTTTGTACCACGCATACCAACTCGGAATAGCTTAACTCTATGTAAAATGATTCTGCCGACATTCCCTCTCTCAAGAGTTTTCCACAGTCAGCTAAAGCTTCAACTATGTACGTGAAGATATCAGAATTTTCAACACACATTTCAGTGAAATATTTGCTGTCAACTTTAAAAAGTAGTCTCCAGAAGTTTTTATATGTATTGTCTTTGCTTAATACAATATTCAAGATACCGTCAGCTATTAACTTTACTGCAGGCGAATACTTTGGTTCATCGTTTAGTAAACTGAAAACTAATAACTCTACTATTTCTTGATTACAGTTGTTTAGTAACTTTAGAACATCAGAATGACATGAATTGAGTTCTAATAAGATAACTTTACTTTTGAATTCAAGTATCTTATCTTTTGGTATTTTGTTAGTAACATTTCTCAGTAAAGTCTCTTTTGATGCTGCCTTAAGCATCAACTCTGTTAGACAGTTCTCTAACTTGTCCTCGGAAAATAACTCAAGAAAGAGTCTAAAACCAATATCCATTTGATTAATTTTAGTATTTGAGTTTATTATCTTTTCAAGAACATATTTTGGAGGGTCAGTAAGACAGTTTTTAATGAGACTGTTTGATGTCTCATTGTAACTATTTAACACAGATAGGAATTCACTGATGATGTTTCTCTTTTGGAGTCTATCAAGACTTTTCTCAACATGTTGTGAGATAAGCAAAGCATTTCTTAGTTCAGCCTCAGATGTATCATTGTCTGGCCAGTTTTCTAAATGGCAGAGGTTAATATAGTCTTGAAAGAAGTTGAGGAACTGTTGTACTACAGCAGTATCCATTTTTAAACCTTGTAACTTCAACGCAGAGCCCTGGACCATTCAGCATCTGTTGAAATTAACAAACTAAAATAGACTATAAATTTCACATTTAAAGTTACTCATAGAAATGGACCACGTTGAAGTTACAAGGATTTGTAAAGGTGTTCATAAAGATAGAACAAGGATAGAACTTACACTTTGAACGGCAATTTAGGATCAGAAGTTAGAGTAATCTTGAAAGTTACTTTCGACCTGAAAACATAAAAAACAATGAGTTAAACACGCATCATTATGATACCACAATAAACAAAGAACATAGTTTTCACGTATTCTGTACTTACATTGTACTAGGATCACGAATAGAAGAATAGAAAATCTGAATATATCTGAATATTTAGCAACTCGACTCGTCGCCCAATCTACACGAAACAAAAGTGACGTTTTCTTTTGACGTAGGCATGTTTTTAAATGTCATTGTCAAAATCAATTAACCACACAGAGCAAAGTTTAAGTTTGCTCTGCTACGACACCAAGACGTTATAATCTAGACCTTAGAATCTAGACAGAACGTTTTTATGACGAAAAAGAAACTGTCAGTTATTTCGTTCATGCATTAAGAAAATTCTATGAAAAAAAGAGACACACATAGACAAACGGTACCATCTTGATTGTCTGGGTAAAAACTTTTCAGTCACTGTGGTACTCTTTACTGTACAGTAGGTAGTCATTCGGATACCAGCTGTAAATAAAGTTTTACGCCCATTATTTGAGGCTGACTTTTGTCCTCTAGAGGCGTAAGGGTAACCTCATTTACTATATCTAAACAGATATCACCAGTCGTTGCAGCTTCACTAGTCTTCGTAACGACGAGGGCATGTAGTGCACAGTGCACTGCATTGGTCTTCTTCACAATTTACTCCAGGGACATGGATACTGGATAGGCTATTGGGGTGTTACAGGGGGGTGACCTTATAAGCTCTTAGAGTATGGTTATTTTAAGTGTGTGTAAGAGACAGATGTATATGACTTATACATCTATCCTTTACGCACTCTCAACATAAATTTACTCTTAAAGCTTATTGTAACCCCCTTTTTTTTTTTTTTTTTGGGTGGGAATTCATCCAATGACTTCTTCCGCTCTGGGTGAAGCGGGAGGGCGTGTCAGACTTTTACTGACTAAAACCCACCCGTGTTCTTTCAGTTGCTTGCGCCAGGGCCGCGGTAACTCTTTTTCAAATTTATCCGCGACCCTATTGTTACCCCCCTAGACCCAGGAGAAGTTATAAAACCTTTTTTTTTGAAAAGCTGCCATTAACGGCAATAAGAAGATTTTCAAAAAAAAAAAGCAGGACATCTGCAGTCTTCTTGCCATATTATATTATTTAACTCTTTGCTTCTTGCATTGCAGGGAGGCAGGAGGATTATGTTATCTGTAAAATAATTGAATATTATACTTTCTAAGTCAGTGTTGCGAAAGTTGGACTCTTTCGAAACAACCTGTGCATTATAGATGTTGTATTATTTTATATTAATATTATAAAGAGGTAAAGTTTGTGCATGGACTAATATATAATAGATTGAGAAGTTTGTGAGCGTTGGAGGTTTTAAGGGGTAATCTCTGGATCTAAACTGAACCGATTTAGATGAAATTTGGCATGGAGATAATAAATTATAAACTCTAAGGAATTTGGAAAAAAAATATAATTGAATCACAGACTAAGTTCTTAGAAGAAATGTCTTCACTTCACAGAAACACTGATATAAACCTCGATTGGCCGAATGACAGTAGAAGTATTGGAAAAATTCATATTTGTAACAATCTTTTAGAGAAGAATTTATGGTATACAACTGACAATAAAGAAAAGACAGCTTAATGGGATCACATAAAAGAATTACACCAAGAAAAGCCCGCTTATAAAGGAATCAGATAGATGCTCAAGCTGTTAGATAGCCACTTTGATCCAACCCGGACAAAAATGAGGGTAAAAGCCAGCCAATTGTTCAGTAGAACTGTTTCATCTACTATGGGATACCTTGCAGGTAAGGTCGAAAATGTGATGTTTTTGTGTTACAGATCAGCTAGGCAGAGCTTGCAGATCAGGATGTCCTCAAATTGAATGGCTTTTTTAAATCATAATTTTTTGTATGTATTTTTAACACCATGGAATTTAAATAATTCAATTCTAACTCAAAACTATTCGTAATATTATTAAAAGTTACTTGGTAATTTAAAATGTATGTTAATAAACCATATATACTTCTTAGAAGATAGTTTGATCTCTGCGACATAATGTCAAACTGACGTACCTATACGTTATTGTTAGCCTGTCAAGCGCTATTGAGATACTGACAGGTGTCGCAGAGATCAAGCTATCTTATATGAAGTATTTTATCAAGCTATCTATTTTTTGGGGTGGGTATGGGATCTACCTCCCAGCGGTACATTTCGGGCAACGGCACCATAGGCTTGCTTGTGGTTCGGTTGAACGATCCCACTTAAGCGGTGGTAGGAGCCGCCTGGCTCGCGACCACCATCCCACCGGAGCCCGGCGCCAATCAGCTTGTTGTGTTCCGTCGGTGTGTGGGATTGCCAGTGCCTTTGGGGGAGATGGTGGATGTCAGTTGCGCTGTTCAGAACCAGTCTTGATCTCTGGGCAAAACTTGCCAGGTAACTCATTTTGGAGGTTAGCAGGATCCGATGCACGGTGCCAGCCGTTGGCCGACCGTAGTCAGTTGGGGGCCCAAGTAGCAAGCCAGCCACGTGCAAAAGGCTACCCCGCCAACTCGCGAAAAATCCCGATATGATCCACCATGCCAGCTGGCGACTGACGGGGGGGGTTCGGGCGTCCCCGCAATCTCCAAATGAGTTCTCCATAGGTTGGGTTAGCTCCAGTGTTCCACTTGGTTCACTGAGCAGTGCCTAGACAGTTCAACTTCTTCCCCAGCAAACTATATAAAAACATGACCAAAGCAAAGAAGAATATGGTGAAACAACGGCTGCACTTACTCCCACTAAAAGTGCACCTCACTAACATCAGGGGGTTGCACTTTAATTTCTCAGATTTAAGGTCTCAGCCATGACCACTATGTCGTCGGCAAACCGAAGGTGAGTGATGTACTCGCAATTAACATTGATGCCTAGGCCCCTCCAGTCCAGAACTTTGAATACATCCTCCAGCGCAGCAGTGAACAGTTTCGGAGAAATGACATCTCCCTGTCTCACGCCATGCTGGAGAAATATTGGTTTCGAGGTCTGATTCTTCAGCGTGGTTGATTGGTCATGATCAATGTTGTTGACAGGGTGACAGAGAGTTTGTAAGAACTAGAGATAACGTATCCCCTTAGATGTCCACCAGGCAGGCCGAAAATCACCCATGTGTCAGGGTACCCTGGCGCCTTTTGCGCCATTTTGCGCTATGGGCGCGGTGTCAGTAAATTTACGATTTCTCGAAAGTTTTGTATGCCAACCATGTATGAAACTTATGTTGTTACAATCTCTATGAAATACGCCATCATATTTCAAATGGATTTATCCAGTTTTACCTTGTATTGGTATTGGTAATTGTTGTGTAATATCAGTGTAAGGGATTTTTTTTCCAGTTTCGTGTATAAAAGGAGATATAAATAAAAAAATAAACCATTATTTCATAAAGTTTTAATTTTATTTACAGGAATACACCCTATTTCACAATAATCAATCAAAATAACACACCTCCCCATACATTTTTTCATCCCACGAGCATTACAAACTTTTCAAAAAAAAAAAATAAGGCAAATCGGCAGAGTGGACAGTTCGTGGCTGTTTTTTTTTATTCGAATTCGTTTCGTTACCACTACAATTAAATGCATTATTTCTGTTGTTAATTAACGTAGCATTGTAAATAACAACAGTTTGATATAGTATTATATTGATTGACATATTTGCAAAAATAAGAAATAAAATATTCGCACGCAGAAAAAAATAAACAACAATGTCGGACGGCGTTCGTTGAAATATGTTTATCTGATTTAGGCCAAATACAAGAAAAAACTATTAAAAACAGTTCAAAACTTACCGTTCCATGTTTTTCCAGCAGAAAACAACAGCCACTCAAAAAAAAAAACTAAATTTTAATCAGACCGGACAAATGAGCGACGACCGATGACAGCTGGCAGAGAGGCAGAGTGGACAACGAAAGGGGTATTTAAGACGAAAAAGAAACTGTCAATTCATTCGTTCTGGCTTATGGGAAAACTCTATGGAAAAAAAAGAGACAAACATAGACAAACGCCACCATCTTGAACGTCAAAGAGATAACTTTTTAGTCACTGTTGTAACCCATCGGTTACCAGATGTAATTAAAGTTTTTCGCTGTTTTCACGCCTTTATTTCGTTTATATCAGGAAGTATTTTGTTGTTTAATTGTCTGCATGAACTATGTCGTGTGTGGCTATCGGTTGCAAGAGTAGAATGAGTGTATTAAAGGAACATAATCAAAGGATATCTTTTCATAGGTGAGTTATCGACTAGCATACTGAAATTATTGTGCAGGGTATACGTTTCATAGGCTGTCCGGAATAAAGGAATCTTAGTTCTAAATACGTCGAGGACGTATAGTACCATTTAAACCATTCTATTTAGTGAAAAATTAACTTTTATGCGTTCGCTGATAGAGCTTTGACAGTTTACGTACTTACGTTCTGATGTTAGTGATGTGACAAAAGTCACAAGAAAGATTTATCGATACTGTATTTTTATTTTACTTACTTTAATTTATTTCACAAAGTTTATTTGCTATTTGTTTATATTTATCTAATATTGATTGTGCACAGGTTTCCTAAGAGTACTTATTTAAGAAATAAGTGGATCAAGAATATAAAAAGAAATAAATGGGCACCTTCACCATAATCTCGCTTGAGTTCACTGCATTTTAATGAATCATGCTATCGCTATCCCTCGACCCATCTATGGATACAGGTGGATGAATCATGTTTACTTACACATTTAACTTTTTAAAATTAAATTATTATATTTAAACCTTTTTGTTATTATTTATTTCAATACTTTTATATACATACTCGTCTGTAAACTTTATTTTCAGTCTTGCACAAGAACTAGCATACTATATATCAGTATATTGATCAGTAGCTGTTTGTGCAGTCGTACGAGTGTACCAAAAAACCGGCTAAGTGCGAGTCGGACTCGCGCACGAAGGATTCCGTACCATTTTCGTAAAAAACGGCAAAAAAATCACGTTTTTTGTATGGGAGACCCCCTTAAATTTTTATTTTGTTTTGTTTTTAGTATTTGTTGTTGTAGCGGCAACAGATATACATCACCTGTGAAAATTTCAACTGTCTAGCTATCACGGTTCATGAGATACAGCCTGGTGACAGACAGACAGACAGACAGACGGACCGCGGAGTCTCAGTAATAGGGTCCCGTTTTTACCCTTTGGGTACGGAACCCTAAAAACGGTCACTTTGATGTCATGATGTACCTCGTTTTTGCGCAAGGCATGAATAAGCTTTATTATACAACGCATATAATGCGCAGAAAAAATACGAAAGAGTGGAATTGTACTCTTACAATGTATAAGTGCACTCTTTGTACGAGTTCACATTCACTTTTTAAATAATTATAAAGAATCCCTTAACAACCGTATAAAAGAATAGCCGCAGTCAGGGACTATTCTTACAGACATTTTACCAAATTTGTAGATCGCTCCAAAACTAAACTCGGTATAGGTCTACCAGAATCTCATGGCAAAAGGGGAAATAAAAATTTGTTGTATGCAATACTGGGGAAATTGGACCAAACGATCTTGATACTGTTTAATTTTTATTTATGTCTTTAGTATTAATGAACATGAGGTACCTATATTATAGTAGTCACAACGGATCTTTGTGTCTTTGAACTTGGTCCTGCCAACCATTGCGTAAGAAACAGTTTGTCATCGAGTATACTGCATAGAGTAAGCGAGATAGGACGATGACAAAAAAGACAAAAGATATTTATTTCAACTGGGCCACCAAGCGGCACTTTTGATTGTCACAATTTAAATTTACATGGAATAAAAGTTGATTCTACCGTGCATTCGGAAAGTAGCTTGTTATGGAGAAGAATGCACAAGAAACTCCGTAAGCTTATGTGACATACATAAGCGAGTGAAAGAGAAAGTTATACAATGCTATCTTCACCTTCAACATTGACACAAAAATAGCTACTGCGCGGGGTCTTTTTCGGAGACACAAAGATCCACTGTGAGTATTATAGGTATGTGTATGAATAATGTTTTTATACATCGGGTTCTTAACATAGGAAAAATAAATCAATTGAATATTAATTTATGTACTAATTTATTATATATCATTTAAATCATACTAATAACTAAAAACCTCATTCAGAACTAGAAAACTAGAATACGATTCCATGAACTCCACTGGCATTTCCAAAACTTGTATCTTTGTAGTTTTATGTCATCTCTCTCCATCAAAATGGTTCTTTTTCATTGGCATTTAACATATTCAAAACCAATCTCTTTATGTATAAAGTCTGTAAAAAATAATAAAATGTATCATGTTACTTATAGTCATTCATCATCATCAGTCTATATATACTTTTTTATGTAAGTTTTATGGCCTGGTTGCTAGGACCTTTTAGCCACGTCTTTGGAAAGAGTTTTGGATCTTATATTTATTCTTTAGTATGCATTAGAATTCGGATGTAACAGATTCTAATGTTTTGTGGAGTATTTGGCAGCAAATTGTATCGAGTCAGTCTGCCCAGTAATCTTTGCAGATGCAGTCAAACTACAATAAAATACTCCGCTCCACTATCCCGAGATCGCTTCTCTCAATGATTTTACAAATTGTCCAGTTGCGTAAACAGTTGAGACACAAAACTACACCAATAATATTTCACAATATCCACTAGGAATCAATTTGCAAATAATATTAACAGCCACTGAACTTCACTCGACAAAATCCCGCCAAAAACTCCCGTCTATATACACGTCCCACTGCGCAGATTATTACTTAATATTTTTATTACGTCAAAGATTCTCAATCTCCGTTAAAATCAATATCTTTTCGAAGAATTAGTAACAGTTACATTATTGTTGTCATTTCCTTCCGGCCATGATTCGATGTGCCCTGACCTACGATTTACCATATAATAGTAATGAAAAGAAATTAAAATTAAGTACGAAAAATATAAATTAAACTAAAAGTATCAAAACAAGTCAGTCCAACTTACCGGTCCACTCTACGACGCACTTTAAAATCAAAGATTGAGTTTGATTTACGCCTTCTTCTTCCCTTATTTTATGATACACATTGAAAACAATATGTCTCGCATGAGATCGAAGTGGGTTTTTCGACATTTTCACAAAAATAACAAACTTTCAAGATAATATCAAAAAATTTCAGCAGCGGTTGACACATCAAGTACTTTGATTCGACAGGTGACAATTGACATTGCCATATGAAAATCACAATATAAAAAAAATAAAAAATGCCATGAGATTCTGGTACACCTATAATATCGATACAACAGTGGCACAGATCTAGTACTGATATATGTCTATAGATAAGTATCTATAGCATCCTCGGTCACACTGGGACATAAGATGGCATAGATAAAAGTATATCTATCTCTTTTTGCTTATGTCGTTATCTGTTAGTGCGAAAGTGAATACCAATGTAAAAATTGCGTCATAGACATGTTCTCTCTAGATTACTATACAAACTCTCTGGTTGTTGATGTTGGATCTCCTCATTGTCAATAATGTCAATTGTCATTGACCATTGATTAAATTGATTTTGATTGATTGTCACTAACTATTCTTTTGATCGTTTTTGATGTTTCACTGTTGTGTTGCTTTGGGTTATAATTATAATTTTGTTTATTCATCTTGGATTTGGGTAGTTGTTTTGTTGTACATAAATGATAACATGGTCAGTATTTTTTGACATTACTCAAAAAATGGCCATCTTAATATAGAAACGAGGGATCCATTCATCCATTGACGAGACGAGACTCGTGATCGACCCGAGACGAGAATTTGTTGGTTTTGGTTGGCATAGGCTAGGCATAATAAGTAATTAGAATTACGATTCTTTAATTGTAGGTATATCTAATCTTGATCATTCATGACCAGCTTGCAAATTTTTCAAGTAAGTTGTTAGCCTTCCATGTGTGGCTTTTCGACAATTGAAACAAAACAATTTTTTTCTCTATAACAGTTTAAATTAATATTCGTAGGCAATGTTGTTCTTTACTAACACAACGTTTTTAAAGAACATTGATATAATTGAAGTGCTCACGTTGTTACATTCCATTTAAAAGAGAAAAATGGCTATTCTCACTTTGCAGAATTACCTTTGCGTTAGGTACATATAATTTAGGTGATTGTGGTCAGTGGGTCATCTAGTTCATTGTGAGTTGTGTTTTTTTTGTTGTTTGTTTATTATTATTTTTTCAAGTTATGACATACACCTGGAAAATAAATGATCTCATTAGGATTCTGGAGGCATCTCTAAAGGTTCCTTCACTGTTCGGTTCAGCATGCTAGTTTTTATTCAATCTGAGTTCAAAACCAAAAATGTACTAGTATAACATGACCCATGAGGTAGGATGTTGTGTCTGGATTGTCCTCTCTAAGCAAAAGGTCTGGTTTCAATATGTTAACAGAAAAAAACTTGAGAGGCGTCAAGGGGCATTCGGATGGAACGAAGTTCCTTTCCATTAATTAGTGAAGGAATTGTAATTTTATTTTTATTATTAACAAATATAATGTAATATAAACTTTAAAGCCAATTATTACTTAAGTAATAATTGGCTTGTGGTAACTGAAGTAGGAAACATATGATTGGGATTCGATTTTATTTAAATGTCTTGAAAAACTGCATTGATGGTAGTATTATATTTTGTTGTTGATTCTGCTGGATTATTGTTTATTCTTAAATCAAATTCTTCCTCTAGAAACTGTAGCAATGGTTTTGATTTTTCATTACTGAAGTTGATGTTAAAATCACCGGCCAAAATTAGTAGAAGTAATGAACTCCTGAATATCTATTAATTTGTTATTTGGTGAGACATATAGGTATGACTGCCATGATTAAGGTAACGCCGTTTTCCATTACACTCTGCTGCACATAAATCTGCAACACTTGTACGTCTTACGTGCAAATCCTGAATATTGTTCATAATAACCGACATATTTGGTGTTACAAGTTTGGTCGTATCATTTGTATTGTGATATATCGCAACTCCACCTGAACGAACAAAATCACGTTTAAAGTGGGTATACAATTAAAATTCGGTATATCACATTCTTCTTGATTGTCCAAACATGTCTCTGATAATAACAAAATGTTTGTTTCTTCTGTAACAGAGTCGATTAAATCAACTGAATGTTTATGAAGGCTTTGGACGTTGAACGTACACAATGACCGCCTTTATCTCTAGTAATGAAATTTTTGACAGTTTTTGCCTTTGTTTCAAGTTTATTTGAAGACAATGAATCTCTGAAACTCTTGTACTAGAGATATTGTTGATGAAAGCTTGTACTCGATTATGATGAAATCGAAATTTATTTTCATCATCATCAAATGTAACGATAAATAAACCTTCGATGCTTGTTACACGAGAGAGAGCAACATAAACAAGTTGTTGTGGATGTATTTTGTCATACTCGTAAACAATTTGATCAAATGTTCCACCTTGTGACTTAGGAATAGTCATAGCACAACCAGAAATTATGGGAAAGTGTTTACGTTTAACAGTAACTGCTTTATTCCTGGTCATGGTAATGTTGGATGTTCACCATTCAATAGGTACAGCAGCATTATCAACTTTACTTTGAACAGTTAGTAAAGCAGCTTTTTTTTTTGCTTTTTGCCCAACCTTTGGTGATCCACAGAATTCGAGCCAAACTCTGCAAACTACGTTGTCCTCATTGAAGTCTAGGTGAATTAATTTACCAATGGCACCATTAACTAATCCATCACTTACATCGATGTTTGTTGTGATAAGGTAATACTTTCCTTAGGTTAGGTCAGGTTAAAACGGGCTGGTTTCCGCAACTCCACGACCAAGCGCGTATTTTGCGTACGGGTGGGGATTAACCTACAACCAACTTCCTCACTCGATCCATCCCAACTCCTCGAGGAAGGCCAGCAGCGCCTTGATGTTGCTGACTACCTCCTGTACGGTACCTGGTTCACCGAGGTATTTGGCCCTGTAGCCGGCGATTACCGGGCAGCTTAGGAGCAGGTGCTCTGCTGTCTCGTCCCTCTCCATGCATGCTCTGCACAGCGGGCTATCCGTAATCCCTAAGACAAAAAGGTGCTTATTAAAAGTCCCGTGACCAGTCGTTACAGCTGTGACTGCTCGCAGCTGTTGTTTCGTCAGCCGTAGGGCCTTCTTGGTGAACCGACTATCCACCGCGGGAAGTGCCTCTTTGGCTTGCCTGCACTCACTGTGGTCAATCCACAATTTGTGGTGTTGCTCTTTGGTGCGTTTTCTTACCAGACTGCGGAGGTATCCGAATGGTATTGGCACGATTGGTTCCGGACCAACCACCGCCATACTGGATCCCCTACGGGCGAGCTCGTCCGCCGCATCGTTGCCTCGGGACTCACTGTGCCCTATTATCCATTGAATGGTTACCTTATTGCTTGACCCAACCTGGTTTAGGCGTTGGTGACACTCGTATATCAGTCCAGAGCATACCGTGTGGCTGCTCAGCGCCTGCAGGACGGCCATGCTGTCTGAGAGAATGCGTATTGGGAAATCTTTTACCTGCCTGTCTAGAATGGCCGATGCAGCCAGGCTTCTGCCCACACACTCTGCCTGGAACACCGTGTTAAAAGCCCCTGGTGGCGTGGCTATATGAATGTTGAGGTCCTCTGAGAACACCCCCGCACCTGAGCCAGTACCTGTCTTGGAACCATCGGTGAAGATCCTCAACTCGTCTGGGCGTAACCCCTCACAGCGGTTGTACTCATGGAGTTGGATTTTGTATTTTTTGGCAAAAACAAACTGCTTAGGTATCCGGTCAATACTTGCTGTCGTGAGAGGGAACTCTTTGTTTAGGTCCTCGAGCAGAGCCGTGTGTTGTGTAGTTCTCCTACCCCAGATAACTAATGCCTTAAGCCGTACTGCCGCCGTCGTGGCCTCCTGCTGAATGAAAAGGTGGAGCGGAGGCAGATCCAGCATGGCCTCGACCGCAGCAGTCGGGGTAGTTCCCATGCAGGCCAGTCTTTGCGTGCGTTGCAGTTTGTCCACAGCGGTACTTAACTTAGTGCGAAGCCACCAAACCACGGCCCCATATGAGATCATGGGCCGAATCACCGCGCAGTACAGCCAGAGAACCCACCATTCATGCCTATCATTTTCTTGCATTGCCAGAAGGTAATGCACGCCTTGTTAAGTTGGTTGTCTAAGTGACTGCTCCAGTTAAGCTTGCTGTCGAGAATGACCCCAAGATACTTGACCTCGTTGGAAAGCAGGAGTTCAGTGTCGATCAGCTTTGGTAGACGGAAAGGGCCTAGTGCTCTTTTTTGAGTAAACATGACCAGTACAGTCTTAGAAGGATTAACTGAAAGATCATACTCCCTGCACCAACGTTCTACTATTCGCAGCGCTTGCTGCGTAAGGTTGCAGATGGTTCCAGTCACCTTCCCGGGTACTAGAATTGCGAGGTCGTCTGCATACCCTATTGTGTAATAACGGTGTTCGTTAAGTCTGGTGATAAGAACGTTTATTACCAGATTCCACAGAAGAGGGGAGAGCACTCCTCCCTGGGGGCAGCCCCTGGCTATCAGCGCCAGCTGATTTTCGCCCTCCATACGAACCGCACGTTTGCTTAACATGTTGGTTATCCAGTCAATTAGTACCTGTTCTGCTCCGTGTCTGGAGAGTGCAGCACCAATGCTGGAGAAGTTGGTTTTGTCGAATGCTCCTTCGATGTCTATGAAAGTGCCCAGGCATGAACCTTTCTGATGGATTGCTTCCTCCATCTGGCCTACCACCATATGGAGAGCAGATTCCGTGGACTTACCCGAGTAGGCATGTTGGTTACCGTGGAGAGGTATTGATTTAAGAACGCCATCTTGTAGTTCCCTTTCGCACAGTCTCTCCATCGATTTTAGTAAAAACGAGGTCAGGCTGAGGGGTCTGAAGGATTTGGCGTTAGTATAGTCACCTTTGCCTGGCTTAAGGATGAATATTGCTTTCACTTCCCTCCATCCTTTCGGAACGTATCTAAAGGCCAGGCACGCCCTCATTAGTGGAACCAGTGGCGGCTGGTGGATCATAGAAGTAGTAGTTCACCAACCAACTCGTTATGTATTCGAATTCGGTTTTGGAGGTCAAGTTAAATTCACAGGAGCCTATGTAAATCGGCAAACCATCTCGCTAGCGACTTCTAATTCGACGCCAACGCCATCTAGTTACGTCGTTGTACAACTTGACCAAAATTCATTTTGTGGTCTGATGAGCGACTATTGATCATTATCAAGTTGTATTTTAAATAACAACATTTTGTCTACACTTAGTATTTTTATATTTTATAAATTAAATCGATACGCCGATTTTTTTCCGCAGCGGAATGTTCGCTCACCTTTTTTAATATCTGGTATTGACTGAATATATTTTTTTTCAATGGTGAGTACAGAAAGTGCATACCTGTCCTGGGACATGGTGTTTCTGAGTAACGTTTTAATTCAATTTAGTGTCGAAATCTCACACACAGTCACACACTGACCCACAACTCAGAAAGTAAACTACTTAAATAAAAATAGAAATTAGAATATAGAAATAACTAAAAGCCGCGATTAACTGCAAAATTGCAAGCAGTGTACTGTGTCTAAAAAGTAAACAAACCCCGCGCCCGCCTCACTTCCCACCTGCGTAATGTTGGTACTCGACCCAAAGGTAAATTTCGTTCGTCAAACCTCGCCCGCTCTCGGTAATCTTCGGTTCGCTGGGGCGGCGCACGAGAGTGGTCATATTTTGCCGTACATTTTCTATTGAACTATCTCTGTCTCACGCGCCAGGCGTTTTCGCTCGGATCTCATAGAAGTTGTACTGCACTCGCCGTGCGCTTTAGCCTAGCGCACGGGGAATATTTTTTTACAGCAATATAAGTCTTATTACTTTAGCAAAGAGCTTAAATTGGCTCGTCATAATTTCGTTAATATTGAATAGATCGTTAATCAGATATTATTAAACATTTTCATTTTTTTTCTTAACCTATTAAAATCTGGCGGTTCAGCGCACGAGTGAACTTAAAGTACAGCCGCCTCTGAGTGGAACCAGTCTCTCTGCAACAGACGTACCTCCCCACTGCAGCAGCGCAGGGAAAACCCCGTCTGGACCTGGCGCCTTGAAAGGATGGAAGCTTTGGATGGCCCACTGTAGTTTCTCCATCGTAATCACCCTGTATGCATAGAACCAATCGTCATCTGTTGGCACCTGGGTGGTATCTAGCCAGTCAGTTACCTGGGTAATAACGCTGCCTGGGAAGTGAGTTTCTATAAGGACGCGTTTAGCTTCTTCAGGTGACGTGGTGAGTGAGTTGTCAGGTTTACGGAGTGACGTAGGCTCGGGTATGTGCACCTGTGCCAGTACTTTCCTTACCCTGTTTGCTTCTTGGCAAGATTCAATGTTACCACAGAAATTGCGCCACCCTGCGGTACGCCTGAATCTGATGCATTTTTTGTAGCTGGATTTGGCCTCGTAGTAAGCGTTCCAGTCCTCATCCTTGCATGTGTTCATGGCCCTGTTCAGGGCCTTTCTTACCTTCCCGCGTTTGCGATTTAACTCTGCTCCCCACCAGGTTTGTTTACCCGGTGTAGTGCGCGGTGTAGTCAGAGGGCAAGCGGCATGGTAGCTGCTTATTAGAGAATCGGTAAGTTGACTTACCTTCATGTCTAATCGCGTTTCGTTCCCTATAGTCCGCGCCTCACATAAGGGCGGCAGTTTTGTCACTAGGGTGCGTGTGTAGACAGCTCTGTCCGTGTTGCGCGGATTACGCCAGGGGGGTTTAGGTGCTACACAGAGTTGAATGTCGAAGCGGATCCATCTGTGGTCCGAGCAGGAGGCCTCCTTGGAGACCTGCCACCCAGTAGTGATCACCGCTGCGCCTACCGTCGCCAAAGTCAGGTCAATAATTGTACGACTGCGTCTCTTTACGAACGTTGGTTCTGCGCCTATGTTTAGTAGTGACAAGTTGGTTGTAAACAAGTAGTCCACTAATGCCTTACCTCTTTCATTAGGCGCTTCCATTCCCCATAGGGGATGATGTGCGTTCGCGTCGGTCCCAATGATGACCTCTTCCCCGCTGGACTCGCAGTAGGTTACGAGGCGAATGAGGTCATGTGGGGGCGGAGCCTCCGCCTCAGGCATGTAGGCCGAGGCGAAGACAATCGGCAGCTCTAAGGCACCGCGCTGCATATACAGCCTAGCTGCAGAGGTATCTCTGCAACAGAAATCATTTAGAAGCTGTGCTTTGAGGTTACCTGTAACAAAGATACACGCTCTAGGGTGATCATGATTAGAAGTAACAAGGAGCTTACCACCAAGGTTGGATAGTCCTCTGATT
This sequence comes from Orthosia gothica, assembly GCA_949775005.1. Taxonomy (NCBI): domain Eukaryota; kingdom Metazoa; phylum Arthropoda; class Insecta; order Lepidoptera; family Noctuidae; genus Orthosia; species Orthosia gothica. Next base: position 7,817,510 of record OX459040.1, on the reverse strand, counting down.
TGGCCACCCCTAATCCACGGCTCCTGAATTAAGGCGATGGCAGTCTGTTGAACCTCCAGCCACTTGCGTAGTTGAGCCGTCGCAGTCTGGCTGTGGTGGAGGTTTGCCTGCACAACTTTACAGGCGGACGAAGGGGTCGCCATCATGAGTGGGTCCCTCCTCCTATTCACCCTCCAGTTGCAGCCCCGCGAAAGCATCTCCCACGATGAGGTCATCCTCCAACGGGCCGGAAGCTGGTGACAGTATGATGTCGTCCAGCTCCCCGCCCGTCAGAGGGACCTTAGACGAGTCATCGTCAGGGGTCACCTTCTCTGCAGTTGCGGCTTGGTCACCCACGGTGAAGCGAAGAGGAACCCGAGGAGGGGCCGCTCGTCAGGGCTTTTGCCGATAAGCCGACGACGTAGCGGCCAACATGTAGGTTGCGGTGCTGCCTAGGCGACATCGCAGCTAAGGCGGGCCGCGATGTCGTATGGGGTCTCCCATACCCATACGATATCGCGGCTGAGGGTTGGAGGCCGCGGCGGGAGAGGAGTGCCGGTATTGCGGTGCGCCGCTCTCCCTACCTTCCGCGGCCTAGACGGGGTCGCCACCGTCTGATGGCGGACGCGGTGGGGCCGCAGGGGAAGAGGAGTGACGGTATAGCGTTGGCCGCTCTCCCTATCCCCTGCGGCCGAAAAATTCTAGGTGGCGGGGCCATTGACCCTGACTCGTCACAAAGGGACCAAGGGTGCCATACACGGGGTCGTCTGGCACCCATGTTTTGGTTTGGTCCCTGGGGTGGTCACGGCGCACAGTGTGTTCTGGTGCGCCGGTGATGGGGAATACTCCCCAGAGGAGGGTCCGGTGACGGACAGCCGCGGCGGGTTCGCGGTGAGTGCTAACGCGTACCCGTGTTCCCGCCATAAGCGGCACAGGAGGACACCGTGGAGTTTTAGTGGGTTAGAGTCCCACATAACTGCGCTATCTCCCCGTGGTAGCGCAGTATGCATGAGCATTTCTCCACGATAAAAAAAAAAAAAAAAAAAAAAAGAGTCAGCCACAGAAACTTCCGGGTTGCTAGGCAGGGGGTTGCTCACCCCTGTGCTGACTTCCTTTGCAATCTGTCTCGTGATCGGGTCCCAACTCCGAGGAACACTCGCAAATCTGCCATTGGCTCCCTGGAACTTGATGTACACCGAGCCCAGGCCGAAAGACAGCCTGCGCTCGGCGCCCATCAAGACCGGTATGTGGTCCTCGGGGACGCCCAGCACCACGAACCAGCATGCCTTCTGCCTATCTGAGTGGACCACCACCCACTTCTTTATGTCCACCCATGGGTTCTGATACCACGGCGTTCTCGCTGCGATATTCAAGTCTTGGTACACCCCGCTGTCGTCCAGTATAACTATACCGCAGCGTACCATTTTTGGGAGCTCCGATTGGCTCTTAACGATGAGCGAGGTGTCAGCCGGTAGAGGCAAATCGGGGACCGTCCTCTTCAGCCAGGCCAGGGTGAAGTCGTCGCAGCACCACAGCTTTAGCGCACCGCCGCCGAATTGCGGTTTAGCGGTGAAGGACGGTATTTGCCGCTCAGGAGTCTCCATCGTGGGAGAGAGAGACTCGTCTATGATCCTCTTTTGGATCAGCTTGATCACCAAGGCCGACACTTCCTTGCTGATGGCACCCGTGCGTTCACAAGTCACCGCGACGCATAGGTGAGCGCTGGCAGCCCGGGCGTAACTCATATCACCAGCCCTCCCGGACCGATCAAGCCGCTGCCGCTTGTGCTCTCCACGAGGTGACAACGTCTCGTTGAGAGCCCGCTTGGCACCGACCTGACCGTCCCGAGCGGTCTGCTGCGATGAGGTAGCCGTCTGAGCTGGACTGCCTGCCACTGATCGGCTCGTGTCCGGCGCAAATTGAGCCCCATTCCCTGTCGAGAAGCTAATAGGAGTCATCTCTCCGGCTCCCACCCTCCTTCGAGCCCGCATCTGGGAACGACCCACCACTCAAGGTGGGCCGTTAGGACTACCATTGAGATATAGGTGCGCAGGGCTGGCTTACAGTGCGATATCAGGTGCTCGTTTGGGCTGGCTTGAACAGAAACAACCCTCCCTTACACCGTCAGCGTGACCTTCACCACCACTTAAGCCGTCCGAAGACGACCTCAGTGGACCCCACGCACCTCGCTTCTACTCTCAGAAGGAGAGCTCAGCCGATTTATCGTGGTTAAGCTACTCCCACCATCTCCCGTGTCGGAAGAAATCCGGGCCAAAGTGGCGTGTTGTGTGCAGCCTGCTCCACTCAACCACCAGGACCCCTTCATCCCTCTATACGGGTCCCCGCGCACGGCAAGAACACGCGGGAGGTCATTGCTATCCACCATTGTTCTTGTTCAATGGTGGACTCCCAGGGGCATGACCTCGCCACCCCTGTGATACGTCGCACGGTGATTTCTGTTACGTCTATTTCATATGGAATTAGACCAAGAACAGGGCGGCAACCACGAGAAGGAAAATCACCACACTTGCCTTGAGGATCTACACGACCGTAGCGCTCACCCTCAAGACCACGCCACCTTGCCGTCTCTGAAGGAGCCAGACAAGGTAGGACTGCATCTACAAAGCCAAGTCCAATGAGGCCTGTCGCTGAAAATTCAAAGCGTAAGTTTGCAAACCCAGACCAGCCCCATATAAAGAAGAAAGAAAGAAAGAAAGAAAAAGTGTTTATTCGCCACAAAAACGACATACAATTTTTTGATTTTTCCTTAAATTAAACCCATCGGTAGTATTAGTAAGTACTTAAATTATGTTAGTAAAGGAAGTTAAAATAAAATACCAATTTTGAGTACAGTACAAGGATGATGAGTAGGTAAGTACAAGCAGATGCATGTCGTGACTGTGACAAGAAGGCTTCCACTCAGCATAATGCTGTGCCGTGGGAGACCCACAGCACAGCGCTGATTTTCAGTGGTCGCCTAGGACGTGACGTACGGAAACCAAAGCTTGTTGCGTCTAATATAATACAAAAATATATAACAAATAAGTATAGAGAGATAATATAAACCACTACGTAAATATGTTGCGACTAAAATTAAAGTAGGTATCTAGACAAAATCAACGAAACACAAAGTGCGGGTACCATTGCTCTGTCCCGCCCTCATCGCACCCACACTGGCGTGGCGCTCTTAAAAAGCCTTAATGAGAATACTTTTCTTTTACAATAGTGATTTGGTACGGTAATCCCCCAGTATCGATGACAGATTTTTTGTGTAGTGGTAAACTAAAAGAAGTTTCTTGTTCTTGATTTTTAGATCCAGTTATTATATCCTTTGCTATTGAGATGACTTTATCTGGAGCTTCTTGCAAAATTAAATTGTACCTGTCTACAGCGACATTAGTATAAAATAAACGAACACCATGAGGACTTAATTGTTGACTTCTTCTTTTTTGAAAAATCTTGATTCGATAATTTCTAATTGAAACTGTTCCAAAACTTCACCATTGCCAATCTTTGTAAGTATCAATGAAAATGCAGCATTAGCCTGTCTCATGACTTGCGTTAGTTCAAAAAATTTTAGATTTCGCCATAAATGTGGACCAACCATTGTCGTTTTAATAGGTTTATATATCAATGTTGCCCTTACTGGTGGCGCCTGGCGTAAATCACCAATTAAAATGACGTCAATGCCGCCAAAATCAACATTATGAATTATGATTTGCAGCATATTTGCAGTAATTTGTTTTAAGCGCAAATCAATTTTGGCTTACAGTTCTGCACTGATCATGCTGATTTCATCAATAATCAATACTTTGACGTAGGTATCTAAAAAGAGATTACAAATGTAATATTTCAGATGATAATGGTAATAGTTTAGAAATCAAAATTTTAAGAGCAGTATGAACCGTAGGGAAAAAATCAGGAACGACATGTACCAAAATTGTGTCCTGGGCCAAATGGGACTATCGAATTTGAAGACTCAAGCGGAGTTAAATGGAGAAACGAGCGACAGCGAAGATACACTAGATGCGGAGGAAGTCGAGACCGAATGGAAAATGGTGATGGAAAAGTGGAAAGAATATCTCAAGTCGGCACATATTCAACAGGCGCTGAAGGTGAACTTACAAAACTTTATGAGGGACCTTATAAACTCGTCGTTATCCATCAAGGAACAAGAAGACCAGGGCAGAGATGCAGAGATGCAGGCAATCAAGATTGCAGACTTTTATGAGGACCTGCGTGTGGAACCGGTGTATTGGATCCGTATCCGGGTCAAGTTCTATACTGCACGCGATACTTTATATCACTTGTGTGAGAAGTGCTGTTCGATGTTTTTATTTTCTTATGACGTGTACGTTTATTTTGATTATGTTTCTTTCCATAAGGACTCGTTCCGGCCTGGATATTTTTGTACTTTTTGTGATGTCAAATTATATCACTATATACAATTATATCAGGAAAAAATCAGGAACGACATGTACCAAAATTGTGTCCTGGGCCAAATGGGACTATCGAATTTGAAGACTCAAGCGGATGCAGAGTTAAATGGAGAAACGAGCGACAGCGAAGATACACTAGATGCGGAGGAAGTCGAGACCGAATGGAAAATGGTGATGGAAAAGTGGAAAGAATATCTCAAGTCGGCACATATTCAACAGGCGCTGAAGGTGAACTTACAAAACTTTATGAGGGACCTTATAAACTCGTCGTTATCCATCAAGGAACAAGAAGACCAGGGCAGAGATGCAGAGATGCAGGCAATCAAGATTGCAGACTTTTATGAGGACCTGCGTGTGGAACCGGTGTATTGGATCCGTATCCGGGTCAAGTTCTATACTGCACGCGATACTTTATATCACTTGTGTGAGAAGTGCTGTTCGATGTTTTTATTTTCTTATGACGTGTACGTTTATTTTGATTATGTTTCTTTCCATAAGGACTCGTTCCGGCCTGGATATTTTTGTACTTTTTGTGATGTCAAATTATGTCACTATATACTATACTATATACAATTATATCAGGAAAAAATCAGGAACGACATGTACCAAAATTGTGTCCTGGGCCAAATGGGACTATCGAATTTGAAGACTCAAGCGGATGCAGAGTTAATTGGAGAAACGAGCGACAGCGAAGATACACTAGATGCGGAGGAAGTCGAGACCGAATGGAAAATGGTGATGGAAAAGTGGAAAGAATATCTCAAGTCGGCACATATTCAACAGGCGCTGAAGGTGAACTTATAAAACTTTATGAGGGACCTTATAAACTCGTCGTTATCCATCAAGGAACAAGAAGACCAGGGCAGAGATGCAGAGATGCAGGCAATCAAGATTGCAGACTTTTATGAGGACCTGCGTGTGGAACCGGTGTATTGGATCCGTATCCGGGTCAAGTTCTATACTGCACGCGATACTTTATATCACTTGTGTGAGAAGTGCTGTTCGATGTTTTTATTTTCTTATGACGTGTACGTTTATTTTGATTATGTTTCTTTCCATAAGGACTCGTTCCGGCCTGGATATTTTTGTACTTTTTGTGATGTCAAATTATATCACTATATACAATTATATCAGGAAAAAATCAGGAACGACATGTACCAAAATTGTGTCCTGGGCCAAATGGGACTATCGAATTTGAAGACTCAAGCGGATGCAGAGTTAAATGGAGAAACGAGCGACAGCGAAGATACACTAGATGCGGAGGAAGTCGAGACCGAATGGAAAATGGTGATGGAAAAGTGGAAAGAATATCTCAAGTCGGCACATATTCAACAGGCGCTGAAGGTGAACTTACAAAACTTTATGAGGGACCTTATAAACTCGTCGTTATCCATCAAGGAACAAGAAGACCAGGGCAGAGATGCAGAGATGGAGGCAATCAAGATTGCAGACTTTTATGAGGACCTGCGTTGGAACCGGTGTATTGGATCCGTATCCGGGTCAAGTTCTATACTGCACGCGATACTTTATATCACTTGTGTGAGAAGTGCTGTTCGATGTTTTTATTTTCTTATGACGTGTACGTTTATTTTGATTATGTTTCTTTCCATAAGGACTCGTTCCGGCCTGGATATTTTTGTACTTTTTGTGATGTCAAATTATATGTGAAATGTTATTGTGGTTTTTTATTTATAATCCATGTCTGTCTTCGTCGTACTTTTCTAATATCATACCGTATAGTTTATTTCTGTCACCCGGTTTTAACCATGCTATTCTATTTAAGTAGTCCCATAGACCCTGGTCGTTACTTGTGTATTCTTCATTTCCTGGTAGGTTTCCTGGTGTTCCTTCAATTTTTAGAGTGGGGGTGATTCCTGTGCGCGGATAGTCGTTATCTACCAATGCTTGTTCGTCGTTATACGTCACTATGGTTATATGACTTCCTTTATGGTTGACCTTGATTTCAGTTACTGGTTTTTTTTCTGGTTGTTTTGTTTTTTTTGCTGGTTCTTTTGGATATGTTGGTTCCGGATCTTCATGAACGTTGTCTCTTCCGCTTTCTACTTGTTGTCGTAGTTGTCTCGCCATTGGTCCGTCGTACGTTGACCCCACCGTTACTACTGCTAATCGATCTTCTGGTGTGTCGTAGTATGCTCCCGGTTTTGTTATTCCTAGTGGTTTATCTGTTTGTTTTTCATTTTTCGCACTTCGTTGTTTTCTTTTGCTACGGTTAGTTTTTCTTCTTCTGTCATTTTGCCGTATATTCTTTTTTGTCCTGGTACTTTATCTGCTCTTATGAATGTTACTGGTCTTCCGTTTTCGTCTGTCGTGTGTTCGCCTTCTTCGTACCATTTTTTTTGCTGGTCTACTGATTTCTTCTTCCGGTTTTCTTTTTCTAGGAGGTAATTGTGGATTAACTGGCGTTTCAACTGTTGGCGTAGGAACTCGTGGTGGTGGTGGTGCACGTGTTGGCGGCGTTGCCGGTCTAACATCGACAGCCATCGGCGCTGGTTGAGCGTCCACCGCTGTCGGTGTCGCTTGCGCAATCGAGTCCCGTCTTGATTTAATAATGGAATGATCCCTATTCCTACGCTTCCCATGAAATTTTTAGGTGCGTTTGTGCTTATTCCGCCGATTGTTAGGTTATCTACTGTCGCCTTTTCGTATGCTTTTGTACTTCCTTTGTTGTACGCCAAGTCTGTTAATCTTCCGCTTTCTACGTCTAACGATGACATGTATGGTGTGTTTCTGTGCATGTGATCGCTATCTTCAAATCCTTCGTTGTTGCTATGGAATGTTCCGTCTATTGGCGCATAAGATTTTTCGAATATTGGCCCGATTGAATTTGTTGCATTGTATAGAATCGTCGATTCCATGATCAATGGTGGCAGGAAAAATTGTTTATTTATCGTGTTTATTTTGAATGTGTACGAGATGGTGTTGTCTATGATTTTTGCTTGTGCGGTTGAATGACCCAGTTCTTTGTCGGTTCCTTTTTCGTATTTGTCGATTGTTTTTCCGTATAGTGTTTCTGGTGTGATATTGTTTCCCATCACTACCGGTGCTAATTTTTCCATGTCTTCCCAGATTCCTATGGTTGTTTGTGAATTGCAGTTTGCGTAGTTTACTGCGTTTGTCCCCGTGATGAACGGTGTTCTGTTGCCCAGATTTGTGATCTTTATGTTTACTCCCTTCACTCTCGCCGTGTGAAACACTTTTGTCATGTCCGAATATTCCTTGTCTGTCATATACAAATATATATATTGCCATGGCAATGAATGAATGTATGTTTTATATTTAATTATTTTATCGTCTTTGTCGTACACCTCTTTTGTTGATTTTATAGCGAATGTAAATTTCTTCTTGAATTGGAATGAGTGTGTGTGATGAGATTTCCTCTTCTTCCTCCTCTAGGTGTTTCTGACTGTCCAACAAAAGTACCCTTTTCGCCTTTGGGGCAGCAGTTTGTTTCGCACGCTTCATTGCGAATGTGGACCACTGGATAGGTCTGCAGGCACTTAAGTTCGTTGGATATATCAGTCGAGGTTATGATGTGGTAAACGTACAGCTGCTTCGCCATAACTGAAGTATTTCTGTTCATTTTCCTCCTTTTATACTGTTCCGTCGTGCCATTCACTTTTGCACCTCATTAGTATGCATACCTTGACTCGGTCATATCTAAAGTATTTATTTTAATGGTGTTGTTCACTTTTGCAACTCATTAGTATGTATGCCATTTACTCGGTTCTCCGATTTCATATCTAAAGTATCAATCTTTATGTTCTTGTTTTCCTCGCTATTTTATAGACCTGTTGGCATTTGATATGTAAATTTTATAGGCCTGTTGGCATTTCATATGTAAAGTTCAATCTTTATGATGTTGTTGGCCTTTTACTTGATATTTATTTTATCTTATGCATGTTTTTATAGTTTTGTTTACCGAGATGTTATCTTTACTTTTTATGGGCTTGCATTATGAATACTCACTGCGTGCAGTGTAGTCGGGTTCGGTTGAAACTGACGCCCCAGATGTTCGGCAAAGACCTCCGCTCGGTCTCCCGCTACATACTTGAGCGCCCCGTCAGTGCCCAGCAGTGGGCGAACCGGAGCTGGGGTATTCTTCCACTGGCGGCACAGCTTGTGTATGGAGGGCCAGTCGCCCTCCGCGGCATCAATGCGTTCCTCCCAACTCGCGGCTCGCAGAGGACACAGCTCGGCCTTCACCTTCTCCATGAGTTTGTTGAGGGCCGTTTTAAGTGTTGGACATCTGGTTTGTTGCCACTGCTTGCGTAGTCTCTTGTCGTTAATGAGCTTTCGTATGCGAGCGGGCAGGGGCGGCTGTAGCACTCTCCCCTGCTGCTGAGTTCTAGTTGCTGTTTCCAGTGCTTGTTGTACGCAAGCAGTGATCTCGTCGGCCAATAGGTCGACGTCGGTAGCGGTGGTGATAGGCCGAGTTGGCGTGGTAGAGTCAACCTTGTTTGTCGATGTCTTGTTCCTGTTGGAGATGGCGGAGGAGTGCGACTTTGTTTTTTAAGCCGCGAGCATTCCAATGGATTATCCTCAACGGCTTAGGTATGATAAAGAGAAAATAGAGCGGCCAAGCCGTCGAGGATAACCTGTTCCACATCCTGACCCTGTCTGATGGCCTTTATAAGGTCCATCAACAATTGAATGGCGCAGGCAGTGAAATCCTTTTTCCTGGCATCAATATTTGGTTTGTTTATAGTCGGTCCTTGGTTGGCCGACTTTTAATGGCTAGCGCCTCCTGATTGGCCAATAGTATTTGAAGTTCGGATTTGGTCCGACAGATGGCTAGGGAATGCAATCTCGAGACGAGATCGCCAAGACGAGATCTCGAGGTATTACAAATTCGATCTCGGCGAGATCTCGCCGAGATCGAGATCTCGAGTGGATTTCAAAATGTATGGTTTTAATTAAATAAGTGAAACATGGTTGAAACTGGTTAGTTGTGATTAGGAGACGAGAAAGATACCACTTAAATATTTATTTTATTCTATTTTTAGTATTTGTTGTTATAGCGGCAACAGAAATACATCATCTGTGAAAATTTCAATACTATCACGGTGGCTATTTCGGCACTATTTCTAGCTATCACGGTTCATGAGATACAGCCTGGTGACAGACAGACGGACCGCGGAGTCTTAGTACGTAAGCGGCGGCGCGCCGCAGACAGAGGGGCCACTACGAACAAAGTGTCATTCTGCACACACACTTTGACATTGCTGTTTTACAGGGAATATTGGGCAATATTGGACCGAGCTCAGTCGCGGCTGTCTTGAGTGCGTTTATCACGTCATTCATACATTAAGTACTGTAACAAGGTTGGTTGCATTGGATGGGTTACCTTTATTATTTGATACAGACCGAATTTACTTTTTTGTTTTTAATTCTTTCTTTCAATAATTTTTAATTATAAAAGTCATTAAATCTTTCAAAATGACAAATTAGAAATTCATTAAATAGACGAAATTGGGAACTTTTCATAATAATAAATTTCTAATTATTCATAATAATAATTTTCTAATTATTCAGACCCGTAAAATCTTTTATAAACAAAGTACTTATTTAAACAAAAATTTACGTAATAACAGAAATTAACAATTTTTTATTGTAATGTGTGTGACTAAATTAGGAGTGGTTTTGAAAATAGCTTCTTAAAAAACAAATATTACTAAGAGTGCTATCTGATAAACGGCAGCGTATGTCAGTCGCTATGTAGCCAGCGGCTGAAAAAGCTCTCTCAGATTCAACGCTAGTTGGTATCAGCGTGAGCAAGCTGTTGTACGCGAATTGCAATAAAATACCCCTCGACCCGCCACATTCGAAGAGATCCATCTCTTTTTTTATCACGGATTCCAGCCGGTCTGTAATCGTAGCAACTCGCGTGAAAGAACTTTTACAGGCTTTCAGAGTATCTTCGAGTTCCTCTTGAAGGCTATAAGGTTCATTTTGATTATTTATCGACATTTTAAAAGTATTAACTTCACAGTCTTGCACTTGTGTGATAATAATATTCAAGTTTTCATTTAATTAATCAATAAAAAACACGTAATTTTAGCACTTTATGACAATAACTGCACAACTAAAACAATTGTAAACAAACAAGTGCCTACACGCTGTCGAATATATCTCGCTTACTTACTCTAGTCAAAACTACATCATTTGTCCTTTTCATTTCGCTCGCCCATAATCGTAAATACTCGGGAATCGGCGGGATAGTTTGCTTATGCCGTCTGCCGCCCGCCACCCGCCAGTCAGCGACTCGCTCGCGTGCCGACAGCACACGTCGTGCGTCGCTGGCTACGGCCGCTCAATCTCGTCAATCTCGACTGGGATCTCGCCATTTTATGCCTCGAGATTGATCTCGAAAAATGAGGCGAGATCTTGCGAGATTGGGATCTCGCGAGATCGAGATTGCATTCCCTACAGATGGCGCTTGGTGTGTGTTGTAGCGGAGCTAGCCATTTTTTCGTTGTTTACTTGTTTGATTGCCTGCGCGTCTGTGTTTGCTCGGGCTGTGGTGGCTTCCGTTGTTGTTTCCTGGGTCGCAGGGGGGTGTTCTGGTTTTCTGCCCTTCCCCCCCTCTTCTTTTTCCTCCGCCCTGAGGAGAAGGTAGCATCTCCGCGCTGTGTGGGCCCGTTTGCTGTCGCCATCAGCGTTGCGTTGCTCTTCTAGCGGTCTGCCGAATGGCTTTTTTTTTTTCTACGTGGCGTCTCGCAATTCGGCCAAAGTGGCCGACATATGCTTAACCGGGCTTCCCTGTGGAGACTAATCTCTTAGCCTCCGGCCAGGCTTGCCGAATGGCCGGCGTGCAGGCCCTTATATACGATCAGACCGCAGCCGGCGGCGGCGGCGGCGGGCGCTATAGTGGGGCACGGTGAGAGCGAGCACGCACACAGGCACGCGCGTGGTACTCGTATGGCGTCGTGTGCTTGTAGTGTTACAGTCACCCCCTCTGTCTCCGATGACGTCCCGGTCAGGTAGACAAGACTTAAGTAGGCGGCTGCTTTTTTGGCGGTCTTCCACGGCGTCGAGGCTTGGCAGGTGCTGCCAGGGACTCTGGTGGAGCTGGCTTGTTCTTCCGCGGGCGACCTCGCCGGCGTAAAGATTAGACCGGCTCAACTAGGGCGGCTGATGCCAACCCTTGGTAGGATCGCAGGGCTGAGGAATGATACAACCCCGCAGACTGGTTTGGGGTGGCGGGATCAGAAATCTGAAAAGAAGATGGTCCATGAATGTCTTTAATAAGGTATGGGCCATCTCGGCGAGGTGCTGACACCTTGTGACGATTTGCTAAGGCATGAACATCAACCATAACTTGATCGCCAGGCTGATAGTTAGGACATGATTGACGTCTCTTGTCAGCGTATTCTTTTCGCTTCTCCTCTTTAATCTCCTGTATTTCATGGGCACTTTTCAATGTAGACGCCATCATCAATAACTTTAGTGTTATCTCGGGAACAAAATTTTCATTTTGCACTATGTGTCGCAGATCATGATTTATGTCGTCTCGGCCAAAAGTTAAGTAGGCTGGCGTGAACCCTGTAGACGAACTAACAGCAGTGTTCATGGCGAAACGTATGCTGGTTAGGTGTTCTGACCATCTGTTATGGTTATCTCCTACCAACTGTGTTTTTAAATCTCGGTTGCGCCTTTCGACGGGGTTAGTTTCAGGATTATAAACATGAGTAAAACCGTGTTTGATGTCCAGACAGTATGTCAAATCACGTTGCTAACAAATTGAGACCCGTTATCGCTAATGAACCGTCTTGGTGTGCCATACCGTAGAATGATCTTATCCAATAATACTCTAGCACATTCCTCTGCGGTAGCTTGCTTCAATGCGAATAACTCAACCCATCTACTAGCCAGGTCTTCCACTATGAAGATCCATGTCTCATCTTTAGCCGTTTTTGGTAAAGGTCCAAACAAATCCAAGGATACGACTTCAAATCTTTGGTTAAGAGACGTAGTTTGGAGCACGCCTGCTGGTTTGAGATTGCTTGGTTTGTATCGCTGACATTGGATACAGTTTCGGATATAACTTTCGATTTGGGTTCTCATCCCCTTCCAAAAGTATCGCTTAGCAATGCGCTCAATAGTTTTCTGCACTCCATAATGACCGGCGGAAGCTTTATCGTGAATCGTGATACACACTGATAACTTTTTCTTGCTCTTGTTTAGGTACAACTAGTTGAGCATTTTCATTATCATTCTCAGATTTATATCTGTAAAGTAGTCCTTGATTCATAAGGTACCCTTTTGTACTCCAATATTTTCCGTTTTCATATTGGTTACCTTCTAATTCGTTAATTATTTTCTCTATGTCTTTGTCTTTTAATTGTTCTTCTCTTATTTCTTTTGATTTCTTCCTTGGCATATCAATTACCATACTGCATACTCCACAGTCTTTTTCAATTGTAGGATTGCAATTGGGACGTGACAAGGTGTCGGCGACAACGTTCGTTCTTCCGTTGATGTATTTAATCGTTAGATTATAGGGTTGCAGTCCAAGTGCAAGGCCCATCGTGCTAGTCGACTGGTTGGGGGATTCAATGACATAAGCCACTTCAGGGCTTGATGATCGGTCAGTACAGTGAAATTCGTACCCTCGATGAAACCACGAAATTTGTTCACTGCCCAGATTACAGCTAGTGCTTCTCGTTCTGTGGTTGAATAATTTCTTTCAGCTGGAGTGAGGAGGCGGCTAGCATACTCAACTGGATGCTCATTTTCTCCCTCCCCCTGCACCAAAACAGCACCAATCGCGTAGTTACTTGCATCTGACTTAATTGTAAAAGGTTTGGTGTGGTCTGCCTGGACCAACACCGGCGCCGTATCTAAAAGTTTCCGCAGCTCGTCAAACGCTATTTTCTGAATTATATCAAATGCTTCAAGTTTGTTGGCGCTGTGAGATTGTACTCATTTAAGCGATAGAAGACGTCTTGTAGGTCTCTACAATGTTCATCTAGACTGGCAGACATGACTATTATAATAATAATAATATAATAATAAGCCATTTATTTCCAAAAACACAAAACATTACAACTATTACAATCGCTAACATCTAATCCATTTCAAGCAGAAAGAAATAACATAAATTACCTCACTATAATTATAACAAATATTACATTTATTGACCATATGATTCCATTATATCTACATTACAATCAATCCAATAGATTCCATCAAAATGTCACATTCAATTCAAACAAAACAAAACAACCAAGGCCCGATCCCTCAATACTCCGTCTACCCTCAACCGAGGCACAAAAAAACACAGCGAGGCGGTCCGAAAACCTTTGTATAGAAAATATGTAAAACGGCCATTCCCACTCCCCAGTGACCCAGTCCAAAGCCATCAGACCGCTGAAAAATCGGCCCCCAGTCCGATAACTTCTGCATGATATCAAATGTGACAAATAAATTGCAATTAATTAATAATAAATGGTTGATAAAAGTTCCAATTCAATAAAATAAATTTTATCGGTAATCCATTTACAATAAATACAATTCATAATAATATCATCATTATGAGTTCATCAAAATGTCATTTAAATCAATTGAAAAATTAGTTAGATAATTCCAATAGGGTAGACCGGGGACAATTAAAACAGGTCATGATTGCAACAACTTCAATTTCTCGAAAACCATGATACCTACGGGTGTGACGCGTCGTTCGTTGCTTCGTCGGCCATGTTCGGTTTTGTGTTTGGTACGGCTCGAGCGAGCGAGCGACGCAGTCGTGTACAGGACGCCTCGACGAATTTCGCGCCAAAAAGTAAATATTAACGATTTTTTATGTTTGCTATTTACCTATTTAAATCTTGTTGTTTGTCAGTTTTTCTTATTTTGAAGTATTGTTTATCTATTTAAGTTTGTTTTACTTCTGTTGATTAATGTTTAAGTCATAATAATAACAAAATATTGAGTATTTTTGTAGAAGATGTGAGATGGGTACGTTTGAAACAACTTGTCTGTGGACGTTTGAAACGTTTCACACGTCCTCGCATATTCCGCATTTTTGCCTGACTGCGCAGAAGAAGGTTGTGTTTTCTCAATGCCAAAAATTAATAGAATATAAAGATGCACCGATTTTTTATAAAGGTACCTATTAATATGAAAAAATAACCATTTAAACCACTTTTAATTCACAATCGCTATTATAAAATTACATCTGATAGGCAACCCAATAACTCAGACGACCCAAAAATTGAGCCCGCGACATTAAGTTTAATCAATCTTTTTTCATTCATCTTTTCTAGAGATGCCCAGAAAACGAAAACACGTTACAGACAGAAGTTCCAAGAACATATTTGCATATCAACAAGCATATGTGGAATTAAAAACTATGAGATTGATTCTACCCACTAACTATTATTTTTACTATAGGATAGCTTTTTCATAAATTAAGTACGAAAGTTTGTATTTTTAGAAGTGTTTATTTCTTTTACTTTGTACCTAGTCCATAATGGAGATTAGTTTATAAAATACATACCTATGTTCGACTACACTCTTTGCGCTGTAGCATGGTGCGGGTGACAGTCTCAACAACATTTTTTTTTTTTGACATGACTATTAGGTCATCTAAATATATGAGAAGCTTAATGTGACTGAGGGATATCTGAAATCTGTCCATAAGACATTGAAAGGTAACAGGTGCATTTCGTAGACCAAAGGGCATTCTCAAAAATTTGTACATACCGAAAGGTGTGATGAAGGCTGTCTTTACTTGATCTTCATCTTTAACATGAATCTGCCAGTAGCCGGCGCACATACGGCAAAATGACCACTTTAGGCGGCCAAAAATCATAGATGTGAAATAATATGTGCATTTATGCTTAGAAATGTATCTGACCTGTAAGGTTACTTTGTGTTGAGGCTTATAAAGATTTCTAAGTACCTACCTACCTAAAAGGTATTTATAGCTAGAAATTAAATGGTATTAAAAATAAAATTTTGTATATTTTACTTAAAGTGCACATCATCATGAAACAAATCATCAATTATGTTTTAAACAGTTACGTATTTAATTACCATCATGTCATGACATGAACATCCGTTGTTTCTTCGTCATTATCATTCTTGTCTTCGGTCATTTCTACGAGTGGAACGTTCAACATTTCCAGCATCTCTTTAGGAAACGGTTTTCTTTTTTTTATTATGGTTTCTCCTCTTGGATGCAATAATTGGATCAGAAACTATTAGCATCCAGTGCATGGAGAGGAGAGGTTTTTCTAGCATGGAAAAGTCGTAAACCTTTATATTCTTTTTGACTAGTTTCCAGCACATCTTCTGAAAACAACCCCACAGGCAAAGGTAGCTCCTTTTTTTTTTTTTTTTTTTTTAAATCTTTATTTATTTAGAGGCTTTTACCTTACAAAGGTACGTCAGCCTCATCATATCCTTATCTAACTAATTTAACACGTAATTTTAATATTATAAAACAAAAATATTATTGCGTAAGCGAAGGAGATAGTGATGCAGCAACCATTGCATAAATTAGTTTCGCTTCTCCCGAATTTGGTCTAGATAATATTCTAATGAAAGCTCCAACATCATACATATTAAGTTTTAACTCCCGCATCACTATCGCCCTCTCTCTACTGTTCTTTTCACATTCCAGCAGCAAATGTTGGACATCATCGACTTTATTACAGACTTGGCAATTAGGTGAATCGACTTTTTTCATTAGGTATCCAAATTTCCTGGATGGAAAATGACCAGAACGCAACCTATGTGCCATAACAACATACGACCTCTTTGTATAACTTTCAGCGAACCAAGGGATTCGAGGAGGCTCACTTTGCATAGTCTTATACCATATGCCTTTTTCTTTAGACTGCCTGTCAAAATACTCTTTGAAACGATTGTAGCTTATGTTCTTGTAATAGCTGAGTATTTCTGTGTAGAACGGGGCGATGTCCGTTTCCAATCCATCCAAAATAGCTTTTTTTGCAAACATGTCAGCCTTCTCGTTTCCATGTATACCAATATGAGATGGAACCCATTGCAACCTCAAATTAATGTCATTAAGTTCATAAATTAGTCTGAGGATTACATAAGCTATCGGTACACCTCTGTAGCCAGAGGCGCATCGAGCTAAGTGCATTAAACCACTTCTGCTATCCGTGCATATAACAATGTTTTGATTCACAGAATGGTTGGCACTGTCCCAACAAGTTATGTGCTCTAGAGTTTTTGAGATTGCAACGAGTTCCATCGTCATTACAGATAAGTTTGTATCAATAGATTTAAATAAGGCCGAAGTTCCATCACTCCAACTATAATAAGCGGCACCGCATCCACTTTTGCTCTTAGACCCATCAGTAAAGTACATTTTCCACCCCGGGTACTTTCCACTAAGTTCTTTGATCACATCGAATTTAAGTGATGTTACCTCAAGGCTGCGTTTTGCTACTTTTAAACAGTCTAACTCACAACAAATTTTTTCCCGTACGCTTATACCTGTAACCCATTTCTCCAGTGAGTACATGTCTAAAATACTTGAACAATGTATTCTACGTAGTTTACACTCACTGTATACGGTCACAAGCAAAGGTTTTTTCTTATTGTTCCAGTATCTTGTGACTGAAAGATCATTCAAGTCATCTATTAATTTAATAGTTACATTGTTCGAACATGACATACTTTTTATACAGAACTTGTAAGCTAAGTATAGTCTCCTAATGTACAAAGGAGGAATGCACATTTCAGCTTCCATTACGTGTATTGGAGAGCTTTTTATAAAACCACCTATACTCCTCAAATATTGGTTCTGAGTTTTGTCCAGTTTGCCTAAATGACTCTTTGCACTATTATCATAGAGAAAACAACCGAAGTCAATCCTACTGCGTACCAATGAAATATACAAAGATCTCAAATGTTTTGGATGGATTCCCCAAGTCGGCCCAGCCAATGTTTTAAATAAACCTAAAAATTTTGCCGCCTTTTCCTGTAATTCCTTAATATGCCTTTTCCATAGAAGTGACCTATCTAACCAGATACCTAAGTGTTTCACACAAACTACTGAGGAAATTGGTAAGTTGTTAATTTTAACTTGCAATTGTCGTCTTCTTCTACCTCTACTAAAAAGACACATCTTTGATTTATCTGGTGACATGTCTAGACCCATATCATCCAGCATCACAACCATAGTGTTAAGAGCAATTTGCATTTCCGATGCCGCGTGGTTTAAATCCTTATGGCTGATGTAAAATACGAAGTCATCCGCGTACTGCGAGACAATTACAGTCTCAATCTGTTGGCAAATTGTTGATGTAATAATATTAAAAAGCATCGGTGATATTGGGTCACCCTGTGCTAACCCCCTGCTTGCTCGTCTAACATCAACAGTTCGTCCATCATTGCTACTTCTTATCATCAAGTATCGTTCTAATAGAAATGAATTTAAATACCTACAAACTTTTGAGCCAATTCCCAAATCATCTAATGTTTGAACAACCTTTTCCACTAATACATTGTTATACGCATTTTTAATATCCAGAAAGCACGCCAACGTAGGGTCGTTTCTAGTGAAGCCCAATTGGATATAAGTAGATAGTCTTGAAATGCAATCTAAACAAGACTGAGCTCTCCTAAAACCAACCGTGTAAGGAGACGAAATTGAACGTTTTTCAATATACCATTCTATTCTTTTTCCGATCATATTATGGAATATCTTACAGACACATGATATAAGAGATATTGGTCTAAGTTTAGTCTCAGTATTCGTGTCGTGCCCAGCTTTAGGAATAGCAATAACTGATATCGCACGCCATTGTTTTGGAATATCTCCAGTTCTGTAAATGTCAGTATATACCCGAAGAAGAAACACCTTGGCCTCCAAAGGGAGATTATAAATCATAGAGTACGTTATTCCATCATTACCCGGAGCAGTGTCCGTCTTTTTTAAACTATTCTCTAATTCTTCTATTGTAAATGCTGATTCTATTAAATCATTCTGTGATTTGAATACTGGTGGTACGTTTATCACGGAATCCGGTGTGAGTGAATATAACAAACCTTTTAGTTTTTCCTCCGATACACTAACTTTAGCCTGGCGATAACCCTTAAACCATTTCATCTTTCGCCACATATCAGAAACAGAAGAAGTTTCATCTATGCTACTACAAAAATTTTTCCAGCCGCCATCTTTGGCTTTTATTATTAAATTATGTGCATGGGTACTTTTCTCTTCTAATCTTGTAAGATTGTCAGGAGTAGGATTTCTTCTGAATTTGGCTAAAGCCAACCTACGTTCGGCCACTGCTCTAGATAGTGATGGATCCCAATACTCTTTTGGCTTGAAATTCCTTAAGAGACTAGTACAAATTTTGATCATAGGTATGTGTTTATTTGCTGCAATATCTACTTGTTCTAAGAAATATTCGTATGATGCCTGAATATTATTGCTGACGTCAACTACCCCAGAAAAGGACTCTGTAAGCTCATCACGATAGGCCTCCCACTTTGCTTTTTTGAAGTTTCGTCTTTTATTATACTGGATTTGTTCTTGAAAATTCATCGAAATCTTCATTACGAGGTGATCACTACCTAAATTTTCGTTCATTACAGCCCAATGAAATTTAATAGCGATGTCAGATGATGCTAAAGTGATGTCCGGTGATGATCTTTGTATATTTCCATTAACTAACTTGACCCGGGTTGCCTCTCCATTATTTAGTGTCACAAAGCCGTGTTCCAAAGCTGAGTCCAATATTTGAGTTCCACGCTGATCTGTTTTATATGACCAGTTCGTATGGTGACCGTTAAAGTCACCTGCAACTAATGATTTTTTAGGTACTAATGAGAAAATATTGTCCCAATCTGATGATGTTGTACGTACTGAAGATGGACAATAAATGGATACAACATGTACCAAACTCTTACAATTAAGTATTTTTATACATATAACTTCTATACCTACATTACTTAATCTAATTGGGCATATTTGTGCCTGTATAGATTTATGAATAATTATCGCGACGCCACCGTAAGAATCATCTCTGTCTTTTCTATATATATTATAACCTCTCATATTCAAACGGACGTCAGGATTAAGCCAAGTTTCACTTACAATATGTATTTTTTCTTGCCCAAGTAACGCGTCCAAACTAGGTGATTTCGGCTTTAAACTTTGACTATTCCATTGTAGTATATTAATCAAAGCGTCTTTGCGGTAATTATTCATTGAAAGATTTTAACAACCATTGACCTAAATTGCCTCCAATAAAAAAATCCTTAATAAATACCTTGCATTCCTCGTATATCACTTTCAACACCGAAATTATTATTTCTTCAATTCCTTTTTCTGAACAAATTATATCTTTAATTTTTAAAAGTATTTCTGAAAATCTGAATTTTCTTTTCTTCTTCTTTTCAGCTTCTTCTTTTTCCGATTGCCTATTTTCCTGACTACTTCCGATTGTCTCATCTTCCATAGAACAGGTTTCCCACTCTGTTTCCATAAATGTAGTTTGATTTCCTCGCCCATCTTTATATTTATTTTGCTTCTTAGACCTGTTCAGTTTTTGTTTTTGTCTGTTGCCTAAGATTTCTAATTGATCGCATGTATTTTCATTAATTAAGACTTCTTGTGGCGTAACTGTCGATTGCACAGCACTACTGTAAGTTTTGTTCAAAGTAATATGACTATCCTCCGTTCTATCATCAGATTTCTCAATTGTTACAACCATACTGCCTTTATTGTTGTTCTTTAGATATATTTCTAAGGCTTTTCTATAGGCTATGTTCTCTACGCTCATTATAGTTCGAATCTCTTTTTCTTTTAGGAAGGCGGGGCATGTTTTGTCAAGTGCCATGTGAGGTCCTTTGCAATTAGGACATACAATTTTGTCTGTTTCACAATTTGCATGCTCTTTGCTACATTTCGGGCACCTAATCTTTTTAGTTGAGCAGAATTTCTTTATATGCCCGAATTTCCAACAGTTGGAGCATTGAGATACAGGAAATACATATCGTTCTACCCTAAAACGGCAACCATAGACAAAAATAAATTCTGGAGTAGTAGGGCTCTCAAAACACACACGCACAGTCTCACTGTCCACCCACTCTCTGTC
This sequence comes from Orthosia gothica, assembly GCA_949775005.1. Taxonomy (NCBI): domain Eukaryota; kingdom Metazoa; phylum Arthropoda; class Insecta; order Lepidoptera; family Noctuidae; genus Orthosia; species Orthosia gothica. The sequence continues at coordinate 7,796,989 of OX459040.1, read as the reverse complement.
CTGACTGATACGCCTTAGTCTTCTAATTGATAGTATTTTGCATGAAGTCTCTAATGACTCTAGTATCTCTGAGTCACTCAGTTCCAAGTCTACGCCCTTAATTATTCCGTAAGATAAATCGAGCTGGTTAACAAATTGAATTCTTATTCTTAAATCAACGAACTTCTGACATTTGATTAATTTTTCTCCATCTTCTTTCTTAGCAAAATGTATGAAAACTTTAAAGGGACTCTTATAGTTGATTCTCAATATGTTTTGAATATTCTCATTTTTCAATAATTTTGCTAATGCCATTTGTTTGGGCAAGACTTCTAAGGACGTTAAGCTAATCTTATATGTGTCATCCATATTTTCTTCTCTTACCTCCTTCCCCGATTCGCCATCAGTTCCAGACTCACTCCTTATGAGACGCTTAGGTCGCCTTCTGATCACCGTTATAAAACCCTCCTCGCTACAGCTTTCATCGTCCTTTTCCCTGGCCCTTTTCTCCACAATTCTGCCACTATCCATCTCGCAATCCTTCTGGTTACTACTATTACTCTCCTCACCCGCAAAGGAAATCGAAGTAATCATCGAATCGCTGTTTTCCGCGTTGTTTCCGTCACTTTTTTCTTCCATACTCAATTTATGTGGGTACTCCGAAAAAAACTTGACTTAAGCGATACGGAGTAAACAGTCTATAGCGTTCTATGCACGTTTTTGCTGTTTCCGATGCAGTAGTTTTTGATAACCATGACATAGTGTTGTTTGCAGATGATACTTCACTTTTGTTTAAACTTAAACGGCAGCAGCTGGTTACTGACGAAGTAAATAGCGCGATCTCAAAAGTAGTTCACTGGTTCAATGTTAACAATTTACTCCTTAATGAAAAAAAAACCAAATGCATTAAGTTTACCCTACCTCACGTTAGGCAGGTGAAAACTGATGTGTTGATAAAGGGCGAAGAATTGAATCCTGAGAATAGCACAGTATTTTTAGGCTTAACTTTGGATGCTAAGCTTCAGTGGGGCCCACATATAGATAAATTGTCAAAGAAGCTAAGCTCCGCAGCATATGCTGTTAGAAAAATTCGTAATTTAACTGACATAGAGACAGCCCGTTTAGTATACTTTAGCTATTTTCATAGTGTAATGTCGTACGGTATTCTGTTGTGGGGAAATGCCGCCGACATCCAGAATATCTTTGTTTTGCAGAAAAGAGCTGTTCGATCAATATATAAATTAAGCCCGAGGCACTCTCTCAGAGAGAAATTTAAGGAGATTAATGTAATGACTGTGCCCTCTCAGTATATTTATGAAAATCTTTTATATGCTCATAAAAATATAAAATTGTTTAAAAAATACAGTGATATCCATAACATAAATACTAGGAACAAACACAAATTTGTAGTACCTACAACAAGGCTCAAGAAGATAGGTGGCTCGTTTAGATGTCAATGTGTACGCTTTTATAATAAGCTTCCAAGCCACGTACAAGATCTAAGTCTTAATAAATTCAAATCATTCATTAAACGTAAGTTGTGTCAGAAAGCGTTTTATACTATTAAAGATTACGTTGAGGACAAAAAGGCTTGGGATTGAGCTGCTCCAATTAATTTTGATTTTTTTATATTTTGCACCGTGAATTTTGTTTTTAATTTTGATATTTTTTTTTGTTTTCTTGCAATGACAAGAATATTTACTTTTTAAAGTATTATATTTTTTATTTTTTTATTATTGTGAATGTGAAGACTATGTGGATTTTTGTTTTTTATTATAACTTAGTTAGTTTTTACTCATGGTCTGGCAGTTTGAGTAGTTTATGCGGCCTACCCGAATGTCCTTTCTTTGGTATTGTTCGTCGAATCGTTGAGCTCCGTAAATTCTGAGTTGAGCTGCTCGGTTATTGACAAATGCGTGCACTGACTGGACAGGTCCACTCAATCTGGCTGGTTCTTTCCTCAAAAGACCATTTCAGACATATGTCTACATGGTCTTCACATGATATAACCAAGTTTTTGTCAAGACTTTAAAAGAGACTGTGACCTCTGAGTTTGTTTCGGCCTTTCTTCTCAGAGTAGTCAGATAGGAAACGCCGACCTCATCTAGTTTTAAAAAATATGATCGACATGTAAAAGTGTTTGTACAAACCAACTTACAGAAATAAAATCATTTATCATTTATCATTTATCATTATCATTTATCATTAATAACTCCTTGCTCACACATCTTTTGTACTTCTTCCTTCAGGATTTGCAACTTAACTGGCGATAGTCTGTATGGTGGAACAGATACCTATAAGCTTGTGTGATCCCGCATCGATGGTGTGTTGAGTCTCCGTTGTTGGATTGCCATTGGACACGAATACCGCTTCATTTTCCTCAAGGAACTGTTGTAAGCGCTTGGTTTCTTCCTCGTCAGCAGGCAGTCATAGCTGCGCATGGAAACAGAAGAGATCTCAGTACCTGGGAATAAATAAGCAGACTCTGGTGACAGCTCGACGTCAGCGTTATTGATGTTCCTACGCGCATCTTCGTACAGGGCATCAATAATCGGCGAGTATCCATCGAATAAAACTGTTCGTGGACTCTTGGGTGGAGTCTAGAATCCTATGGGTATTAATGGTCCATAAGGTCGTTCCAAGGCTTGCTCTGTTGCTCCAGGCACAATCAAGCCATTCCTCTGAGCAGAATGTGGAGGCGTCATCATTTGCATAGACGGTTCCTGTTGCTGTTGCGGAATAAATGTGGTCATACCAACAGGCGATAGTGAAGGGCTGAGTGTGTTCGTCATTGGCGATTCCATTACTGGCAAGCACACACTGGATAAAATACCTGTATATCTTTTGATTCATCCAGACCCTCTGGATTTAGTTCGTAACTCTTGTGTGGTTTATCAACAAAATTACAGGTTCGTTGGGGTAGATGTAGGGCCAACATAGTATCTTCTATAAATCCTACCCTAAGTAGTGTCCTGTTATATCAGGCGTCAAGAAAGATCACGAAAGACGTGGTTACGTCTCGGCCATAGAGATTGACAGTCGTCCTGACTGTAAGGACGTCCTGCTTCTTTGGTACTCCATCGGCGAGGGTTATGTACATGATCTCCCTCTCAAAACTTAAACCGTTCTGTTCTAAGCGTTTGTAAAGCTGGTAGGAGGCAACACTGGATTTAGCGCGCGTGTCGATGTATGCTATTCCCTTCATGCCTTGTATGGTAATGGGTACTGTGGGACGTGGTTGAACATCAGTCATGTTAGCGGAGCAGAAACAGAAATCAACTGATGTTGTAGACTGCCTATTTTTACACTTCGGACAGCGACTGCGTATTATACCTGGCTCACCACACCCATAACAAGCAAACTTCGGCTTGTCCTCGTTTTGAGTGCTCGGGGTAGTTTCAGCCTTAACCGCAACAACATTATTTTTATCTGTGTCCTCCTTTGCCTTTTTTCTGCATATATCCGCTGTGTGACCGGGAAGACTACAGTAACCACAGCGTATCTTATTTTGATTTTTATTCGTTTTATGTTGTTTTGTTATATCTTTATTGTGTAAATACTCTTGATTCCTCTTTTTGATTATTTTTCTCCACTAGTGTTCTTTCAATATCCCTTGCCTTTTTTAGTAGCTTATCAAAAGTTTTTATAGAATCCCTACAAATCTTCTCCCTCACTGCGAACTTAATCTGGCCAAAAATGAGGCTGATTTCTTGCTGCACCGTATGTGGCTCTGACATCTCAGCAAGAAGCGCCCGCTTCTTGGCAATGAAAATCTCGGTAGGGGTCTGGTTATCTTGCATAACGCCGACTATTTCCTGGTAGATTACATAGTCAAATTTTTTTGGTGCAAAGGTATGGCGCAAGCGTTCTTTAAAAAGTTCCCATGTTTTCACACTGCTTTTAACGCCTTGCCACCAAATCGCTGCGTCACCGATCAAAACCAAAGACAGGCCTTCAATAGCGTTTGCATCTCTACTTATAATATGTCCGGAGTGCACGCGTTTCTTTCTCACGGCATAAAATGTATTCACCTTCTTTTTAGATCGTAAGATCGTCGTTCGATCTCGTAGATCATAAGATTTTGCTGCAAAAATTACATGGGTATGGCATAAGAGGAAACATCTTGAAACTCCTAGAATCATATTTGAGTGACCGAACTCAATGTACAGAAGTCACGAGAATTTGTCCTATTAGTAAATTGGAGATAAAATATGTATCTAAACCAAGGCTTATAAAATATGGTGTACCCCAGGGTAGCGTACTGGGGCCACCCCTTTTCATAATATACATTAATGATCTCCCAAAAACTATAGATCATAAAATGGTAGTGTAGTGTTAGAAAAGGTTTTAGCAAACTCCAAACTCTATAGTACTGGCTTTATATGTTTTCTATTTAATTTGATGTGTCATTTTGATTTGTTTACTTTCTGTCAATATATTATTATGAATACCTCAACATGGTAGCAGAGCACGGTTTTATAGTAACGAAAAATATATCGAAAATATTTCGTGATATTTGAAATGAGCAACGAATAATATTTTATGTGATTGTGTAAAATAATTACTTAATAAAAATTAGCAACGATTTTCAAACCAAATTCGAACAAGATCTGTCAAAATGTCAACTCCTTCGACGAGCTGTAAAATTGATATTGGTCGTTTGGAAGGTAAAGAAAATTGGTCAACATGGCGCTGCAAGGTACTGTTATTGCTTCGAGGAACGCCTGGCGGATTAGATGCTATCAACGGCAATCTAAAGCCTCCCACGCAACCTGGTGCATCAGCTACACTGGCAGACCAGGCTAGTTATCAAAAAGCTCTACAAGACTATAATGAAAAAGATAGTGCCGCGATGCTCATTTTAATGGCAAATATGTCAGATGTCACTTTGCAAAAGGTAATGAAACTTACAAGTGCGAAACAGATTTGGGATGAATTACATACCCTTTTCGACGGCACATCTGAAGATAAAAGCTATAACCTTTGCTACAGCTTCTTTAGTTATCGCAAAGATCCCTTACATGACATGTCCATGAATATATCCAAATTGAAAAACATATGGCATGAATTAAAGGTTGAGCTACGTAGGGACGAAACTAAATTTGATCTTCCTGAGATTCTACTCATATGCAAGATTTTAGAAACGTTACCAGACGATAGTTACTTCCCGTTCAAGTCAAGTTGGATGCTCATGTCAAAAAAGGACCGTAACATTGAAAATTTGACAGCGCAAATTTGCAGTTACGAAAGATCTCTGACTAATAAAGAAGAAGATTCTGAGGCTCAAGCGCTAGTTATACAGAAGTTTTTTCGCAAAACGAAGAAGAAATGCGGGTATTGTAAACTTATTGGGCATAACGTCAAACAATGTCGAAAATGGATTGCTGATGGAAAACCTTCCAAAGAACAACAACCATCTACTAAACAAGCTAACAATATCAACTTAAACCTGACTCTTATGCAAGTTGAGACCAATGAAGCAGTAACCAACCTTGAAGATCTTGACAATTGGTATGTCGATAATGGCGCAACAAGCCATGTCACCTGTCAACCTGACATATTCTCCAGTTTTCAACATTTCACTAAGAATCAGACGGTTACCATTGCAAATGGATCTACAACTGAAGCCATTGGAAAAGGAACAGTCGAATTGATTGCTGATGTTTATGATCGACAAGAGCATATCACATTATGTGATGTTTGGTACGTTCCCGCAATAAGACGCAACCTGTTCTCTGTACTCGCTGCACAAGACAAGCTACAAAATAGTGTATTCACATCTAAGAGAGAATCCTGTCAGCTGATGAACAATGGAAAAGTGAACTTGATTGGCACACGTGTCAAGAATGGAGGTCTCTATAAGCTGAAAGTTCAGACTATTAGAAATCCAACCCCAGAAGTGAGCACTTTGTCAACAGAAGACACTTTGCAACTTTATCATGAAAGATTCGCTCATCAGAACAAAAGACACGTTAAACAATTGATTGAAAAGGAACTTGGCATCAAAGTCAAACTCGATACTGAATTATGCACAGGATGTGTATATGGAAAGACACACAGACATAAATTTGGAATAAGAGAAAGAGCTAAAGAACCAGGAGAGACGATACACACAGATGTATGTGGTCCTTTTCCAAATTCATTCATGAAGTTTCGGTATTTCGTATTGTTTAAAGATGACTACAGTAATTTTCGTCATGTTTACTTCATCAAGCATAAGTCTGAAGTCAAAGACAAGCTCGTGCAGATGATCAATGAAACGAAGACAGCTGGTCATGTTATTAAAACGATAATCAGCGACAATGGAGGAGAATTCAAAAACGAAGCCATTGAGAAGATACTCCACTCGCATGGTATACAGCACCGGTTTACAATGCCATATACACCAGAGCAAAACGGGTCCAGTGAACGAGAAAATCGAACCCTCGTAGAAGCCGCTCGCACTATGATGCACGCTCACAAAGAACTCCCACTTGCCTGTTGGTCAGAACTTGTTAACACGGCTGCGTACATCCTGAACAGAACTGGGCCAACTTCTCAAGAATGCAAGTCACCATTTGAGCTGTGGTTTGTAAAGAAGCCGTCCATAAAACATCTGAGAGTCATTGGAACAGAATGTTTTGCACATGTTCCCAAACAGAAGCGAACAAAGATGTCAAAGAAAGCTCAAAAATGTATTTTAATTGGATATGATGGTGATGATGGCTATCGATTACTGGGATTTAATAATAAAAACGAACCGTCATTGATTCGCTCGAGAGATGTTACATTTAAAGAAACTCTAATAAAATCAGTTGGATTGGAATCAGATATATCAGAGGAAGAGGATGAACGCACTACGACAGAAATCGAACTCAAATTTCCAAAGACTCCACAAAATCAACCAATGTTTGAAGCAAGGGAGGATATACCACAAAATACGGAAGTATGGCCTCAAACATCTAATGATTTAAGTCTAGAAGAGGAACATCTGGACGAGTCGTCTCCTGAACCAGATGGTTGTCGAATAAATTATTCAGACGAAGATCATGATGATATCCCTGATACTAGAACACTTCGTGACAGATCTAAACTGCAGGCTCCAAGCAGATATGATGACTTTATTGTCTCTGCTTTGATCAATGATGAGCCCACGACGTACGAAGACGCTATAAAAAGTCCACAGAAGACTGAATGGCTCGAGGCTATGAAAAGCGAAGTTAAATCTTTAAATGCCAACAAAACTTGGATTTTGGTAGATCGGCCAAAAGATAGAAAACTAATATCTTGTAAATGGGTCTTCAAGAAGAAGATAAATGCCGACGGAAGCCTTGACAAGTATAAAGCACGACTCGTGGCAAGAGGCTACACGCAAGAGAAAGGAATTGATTATGATGAAACATTCAGCCCCGTAGCTAGATTGGCGACAATCAGATCAATTCTAAGTATCGCAGCAAACGAAGGGCTAACTCTCATGCAGTTTGATGTTGCCACTGCATTTCTGAATGGCTCACTCGATGAAGATATCTTTATGAATCAACCAAAGGGATTTAGCGATGGCACAAACAAAGTTTGCAAATTGAAGAGAAGTCTGTATGGACTCAAACAAGCTCCACGTTGTTGGAATAAATGCATAGTTGACTATCTCAAGACAATCGGATTTAAACAGTCAGACACTGATCCTTGTCTATTTATTCGATTGGTTGTAAATAAACAACAAAAAATTGAGAGTAAAACTATCATAGGACTATATGTTGATGATGGTTTGATTGCCTCCACTAATCAAAAGGAATCATTAAAGTTTTTGGCTGAACTAAAGAGAAGGTTCAAGATTACCACGAAGCCAGCTTCCTACTTTCTTGGGCTAGAAATTAACAACCACAAAGATGGTTCCATCAAGGTCTCTCAAAAATTGTATACCAAGAAGATTTTGGAAAGATTTGGAATGAGTGACTGTAAGGCAATCAGCACCCCAATAATTAAAGAAGGACAGTCAGATACGGAGACGGACAATGAACAAGCCAAGTTTCCGTACAGGGAGGCTGTCGGTGCACTGGCATACCTAATGACAGGAACCAGACCAGACATTTCATATGCCGTAAGCGTGGTATCTAGAACACTTGACAGTCCAACGAATGAAGATGTTCGTAAGGTGAAACGTATATTTCGTTACCTTAAAGGAACACTAGATTCGGCAATCGTTTACAAAAAGGGACACAAACCCGGAGAGTTAGAATGCTACAGCGACTCTGATCACGGTGGGGATCAAAGTACAGGACGTTCGACTTCTGGAATTATGTGCTTATATGCAGGAGGAGTGATCTCTTGGGCAAGTCGCAGACAGACATCTGTAGCGATCTCGAGCACAGAAGCCGAAATAGTCGCAGCAAGCGAAGCAGCACGAGAGATAGTTTGGCTGAGAAGACTTTTCAATGAGATAACGACACTGAATGATATCCCAATTTTACAAATTGATAATGATGCAGTTATAAAGCTTGCGCAAAACCCAGAATTGCACAGAAGGACGAAGCACATTGCGATTAGACATTTCTATGTCAGAGAATTAGTAACTGATAAAGAATTACTAGTCAAATATGTTCCTACTGAATACCAATGTGCTGATATTCTGACTAAGCCTGTTTTCAAGCCTAGATTGGAATTTATTTGTGGGCTGATTGGGTTAACGTTATAGAGTTTTCCAAAAAGGGAGGATGTTAGAAAAGGTTTTAGCAAACTCCAAACTCTATAGTACTGGCTTTATATGTTTTCTATTTAATTTGATGTGTCATTTTGATTTGTTTACTTTCTGTCAATATATTATTATGAATACCTCAACAGTTTGCAGATGACAGCACGACTATTGTAGAATATAATAATCCTAATAATTACCAAAATGACATAAATAATTCTCTGTGTGACATTATTAATTGACTTGACAAAAATAATCTTGTAATTAATTTAAAACGAATAACATTTATTTGTAAAAACAATGGTGTAAATATGTACATACTTAAACACTAAACAAAAGTAAACTATCCAAAAAAAAAAAAACTAAACCTAACTACTTACACTATATACAAAAGAAAAGTACACTTAGGCGTCGAAGTACTCCTCCACATCGCTGTCATCCGGGAACGTGCCCAGAAGACTGGCAGCATTAATTAATTTAAATAAAACAAATGTTATGCATTTCCACCAGCGCCGTAAGAATCCACTAGTTAATGTTGCCTATAATGACTGTATAATAGAAGAAGTTACAAATGCAAAATTCTTGGGTATAACTATAGATAATAAACTAACCTGGGCCTGCAGTCTCGACATAGCTAACGATCGTTACGCTAGCTAACATTCGTTAACTCTTACCACAAAATAGTAAGTATACAGAAGGGCCACTCCCGCCGTTTGGAAAATTGACAGCTAAACTTGACAGATTCACTAGGGTTGTAGTGTTCGTGATATTAAATGGATATTTGATGCTCTGTCTACCCTCTAAGGCATGTAAGCATGATATGATGTATGTTTACACGAATCTATGTATTTATGTTTGTAACTTGGGCAACCTACCCTTTTTTTTTAATTCGGAATCAATATAGTAGCAACCCTAGTGAATCTGTCAAGTTTAGCTGTCAATTTTCCAAACGGCGGGAGTGGCCCTTCTGTATACTTACTATTTTGTGGTAAGAGTTAACGAATGTTAGCTAGCGTAACGGTCGTTAGCTATGTCGAGACTGCAGGCCCTGGAAACCTCACTTAGAGGAAATCTGCAAGCGTGTGAGTAAATCTGCATAATTATCTATTATTCCAATTATCCAAGAAAGTGAATACCGACACACTTTTAACAGCCTATCATGGATTGGTCTTTTCTATATTGAGATATTATTCTGGTGACCTAACATACAGGTTTTGTAAAAAACTTAGTTTAGGCACCAGTCTTCCACAAATTAATTAGACAATTGTATCTTAGACTCTATAAAAAATTATTATCTCTAATTATTCTCTGTAATATGGTGTTGTTTTTTGGGGACAGTCAACTAATAGAGAACTTGTATTCAGGATGCAAAAAAAGTGTATACGATCAATGTGTGGTCTAAGAACAACGGATAGTTGCGTTCCTTACAATAAAAAATTAAAAATACTGACTTTTCCATCTTTGTATGTATTGGAAACTGCATTATTTGTAAAAACAAATCAACAATTATTTAAAAAAATTGCAGCAGTTAAGAGAACCCCAATTCGTGCCCAATATGAGAATCTGTTATGTCCATACAAGTGTAAAACTGCTCTATTGAAAAAGAGTTTCTTTTGAGCTCCAGATATTTATAATAAAATACCTGATATTATTAAATGTATGCCTCTAAGCAAATTTAAAAAGTCCCTTCAGGGGATATTACTAGAGAAGTGCTATTACAGTGTAGATGAATTTTTAAACGATGTTTCGCTTTTATAGAATTCTGTGTTTTTTTTTCTGCTTGTCTTAACTACTCAAACTAAAAACCACTCAAATAAATAAAAATTTCGACATAGTGATTTTTAATTGAATTAAAATTGTGACATAGTGATTTTTGATTTTTAATTGAATTAAAATTTTGACATTGTAATTTCAGTTTATATAAAATTTTGACATAGTAATTTTTTATTGAATTAAAATTTTTGACATTGTAATTTCAATCTAATTTTTTTTGATAGTGTGTGTATTTTTTGCTCTGTTTGTAACTAATTTTGTACGCCATAAATGGCAAAACATGTAGCCAACTCATATTAATATAAGACCTTTATACTGTACTCATGTTTTACAAAATAAAAATATCTTATCTTATCTTAACTTTCTTTTTTCTAACCTCCAAATATCAGAAAATTAGGAAAATAATATTATTGAAAAGAGGTGTATTGCGAATATACATATGGTATGAGATCCCTCGGCATCTTAATTGGTACACTTTCCAATTACACACGATAGCTTTTTTAATTTTTGTTTTAGATCAACAAAGCCAATCGCTCGTCGCCATGCGTGACATAGACTATAAACGATACGTCCCAATTAGGACGTATTCGAGTCTTCACATTCGCGCGATCATAACATATCTGTATAATTGAATAAAAACAATACTCTATTTTGCAAAAATCGTTTATTTGCTTAATCCTTACTTGAAGTACCGTACTTAATTTATACGTAACTAACAATAAACATTTTCTTGGATTTTTTTATTAAAATAAGCCGTTATAAAATTGTTCATAGAATTTAGGACCAATGTTTGAAGCAAATCAGTTGACGAATGTCTTCTTTTTTTCGATCGGGGATCGGCAACTTTTCAGTGTACTACACATTTAATGTAATGTCTTTCAGCTGGTTTCTATTAGCAGTCCTGCCTATTTAACATTTGCTTCTGTCTAGATGACTGATTTATAGTTTTTCTGAATTGGTATGTCTATTAACTTTTTGTGAACTTTATGGCTTCAATTTCAGATAATTTGACATTATTTATTTCTATATCTTTGTTGAGATTCAAGTTTGAAAGAATTAATCAAAGTTCATTTCTTTGACCATAAATTCGTTGCCGCGTTTTTTGCATTTCTGATGAGACTTATAAATTCGACTGGAGTGTATATAGGTCCAGTTTTCTTAGCCTCTTTAATGTTCTTCTCAATGACGAATGAAACCGAGTCAGTTTTATTCTGAGTATGTCCTCTAATGAGGAATTTGTGTGTAATTGATTTTATGGGCAATGTATTGACAGCTTAATATTACATTCCGAAAACCAATCTGAAATGAAAGTTGGTGTAAATAAAAAATATTGGAATTGTGACGATCAAAGTAATAAACAAGCAACTAATTAGAGATAAACTCGTGGTGCAAGATACTTACTTATTCTTCTGCTGCCCGCAGCAATTATCAAAATAAAATATGATGTCTTTAACAGGTTGTTTATAACTAAGTTCTTCCAAAAACATGTAAATGCACGTTCCTATTTCATTAACTCCACGTTATGCAAGACCTTCATGGCAGAAAAAGCATAATGTTGTATCATCGTTGATATTTGAAACCTTATGGAAAAATAAATATTTAACTCAGTTCAAGAATGATGGTTGTGAAATTGTAGCAGTTAAGCTTTGACTTATAAAAGAAAGCTGACGATTGGCCAATGGGACATGGTAAGACTGCCTGTTGTTGGTCGAAAATGGCTACTATATTATTCGAATCTGTCTTTGCTTTGTTCTATGTCCTTTTCAAGTTCCAATCGGGCCAGACTTTTTCTTTAAGATGTAATTCTTATTACCGTCATAGTTTTTCCAAGTTGATCATATTATTAGCAGGCTGAGGAGAACTGGTGCTGGAAGGTACAATCAAAGTTACATACGAACAATCAAAATCAAATTTATATTCATGTAAGTAAATGACATCCATGATACTTGTGAAATAGCTATTTGAGTTAATTTACCTACGGGCAGTTAGCTGATTGGGGTTGAGCCATGTGAACTGGCAAGAAATCATTCGCCAGGGTGTCACAATTGTTGGTGTTACAATAATATGGTGAATGTAAACTGATGCAACTAAAATATAATGCTAGACTAACAATGTGAATCAAACATGCAATCTTAGCAACCTTATTCAGCACTAGTTTTTAAGATTGTCGTTTAATATTCAAATCTCGAGAACTAGTTTCTAATTTAGCTATATAATGCATTCGTACATTTAAATAGTTTTCTTTTATTAGTAACTTTTGCCACAACCCAAGTTGCGGAATGATGTGCAGAGTAAGTGGACGACTTGGATGGAAATCAGAACACCAACAAATGCTCCTATATTATGACAATATATTGTCTGATGACAATATATTGTCATAATATACCAGCAAAATTAAATGCTTTATTACAGATAATCAATTGGAATTAAATTGATGTTATAATTCTATAAGTAATTCAACACAAGTATTCACACAGGTAACCGGAACCGGAAGAGACAAGAGAGAAAGAACACCGAACGAGATGCAACACAGAAAATATAGATTTTAACGCAGATAAAGAAACTTAATACTTCCCCTTAAGCATTAAAATCTTACACAAAACAAATATGACTCTACATATGCCTCTACTAAACAACACATTATATTTCTACATGCAGCATGTCTTTACTTCAGGATCTCATGGCGACATGGAGAGGGTGATTGTCGCAACCCAGCGCTGGGCACGCCACAATTGCGGCGGTAAGGCCCCTCTTTGAGGAGTGGCTAGAGAGGCGTCACGGCGTCCTTACCTTCCGCCTGACGCAGGTCCTCACCGGACACGGCTGTTTCGGGAGGTTCCTGTTCAGGATAAGGCGGGAGGAAACGCCCGGGTGTCACTATTGTGAGGATCGCACGGAGAACACGGTAGAACACACGGTGGAGGTCTGCCCCGCTTGGTCGGAGCAACGCCGTGTCCTCGTGGAAGTGATCGGCGGTGGCAACCTCTCGCGTCCGGCCCTGGTTCAGGCCATGGTACGGAGTGAGAGGGCATGGGAAGCTGTCGCCTCCTTCTGCGAAGAAGTAATGCTCGCGAAGGAGGAGGCAGAACGCGTGAGGGAAACGCAACGGAGGCGCCCTCACGCCCCAAGCCACCGCAGGAGACGCCCTGGGCGTCGGGAGTCGCAAGCAGATTCCCGGCCACCGTAGGCGCGGGCTTGCGGTCGGCGAGTAACGGGGAGCTCGCCGTCCGATAAGGACCAGGCCCGAGTCGACGGCGCGTAGTTTTCCACGCGTGCCTCAAAGAGATGTCAGCAAATTGACGGGGTCCGCTAGGGCCGATGCCTGTCTGGGTAGCGGATAAATTTGAAAAAGATTTACCGCGGCCCTGGATCAAGCAACTGAAGGAACACGGGTGGGTTTTAGTCAGTTAAATTCTGACACGCCCTCCCGCTTCACCCAGAGCAGGAGGAAGTCATTGGATGATTTCCAAACCAAAAAAAAAAAATGCATATCTTTACTTAAACATTGTAACTTTATCATCATTATCTACATGCATAGAAAATCAACATGGCATAACACATAATTATTCTACAAATTTACAATGACGTCTAGCATTTAAAACTTTTGTTAGCACATCTGCAATCATATTCTCAGTGCTCAGATACTTAGCAATCATAAAGCCTTTTTGTACCAAATCCTTTATAAAATGGTACTTTACATCTATATGTTTAGTGCGGTTTTGACAGACCTCCTTATTTTCAATTAATCTATGAGCAGACTGATTATCATTATGCACTATTATGTTTATACATGTACGAGTATTTGGCATTATTTCCGACATGAATTGTTTTACAAAACAAAGTTCTCGTGATATGTCACAGATTGCCATGTATTCTGCTTCAGTGCTACTTAATGCTATTGACCTGTATTTCCTAGATTCCCAATTTATATTATTTTTGCCTAATTTAATCACATAACCAGTGTAAGACTTTCTGTCTAAACAGTCATTAGCCCAGTCAGCATCGGTATATCCACATAATGGCAATTCCTTACGCTTTACATAACGTAAACCATAACTAATTGTACCTGCTAAATACCTTAACAAATGCTTAGCAGCTAGCCAATGAACTTTCCCAAAACAAGTATTAAACTGGCTAAGCTTGCTACAAGTGAATGCAATATCTGGACGTGTACAGACAGCTAGATACATCAAGGAACCCACAAGCTGTCTATATGTCGTCGTGATATGATGAAAACAGGGAATTGATCAAATCTCTAAGCGATTTGATCAAATCACGGAGGATGTTAAAATAATAACACGTTTTTATCATTTCCCTAAACAAATCTGGTGATTTGACAAATCCCAATAAAAATCTAGTGATTTGAACAAACCCCTAAATTGATTCAGTGAAAAGATAATAAAACATGTAACAAAGTCGACGTAGCCCCGCTGCGCGGGGCTCCTATTTCTGTCTGCAGGGTCAAAAGTAACCTAACCTAACCTAACCTAACCTGTCCGTGTCGGGGTGCCCTAAGTTCCCGAGCTCGCTTCGCTCGCTCTTGGACTGATTCTTTGACCATATAACATAACGCAGCCGATTACCTCGGAAAGCAAAGTACAAAATAAACCTTTAAATTACTACAGAAAAGTTATTTTTGTCATTTCACTGAACCAATTTTGAGATTTGTTCAAATCACTAGATTTCTTTATTGGGATTTGTCAAATCACCAGATTTGTTTAGGGAAATGATAAAAACGTGTTATTATTTTAACATCCTCCGTGATTTGATCAAATCGCTTAGAGATTTGATCAATTCCCTGTTTTCATCATGTCCCTGCGACATATACTTAAAAGACTCATTATTTAGACATTTACTTTCCATATACAATTTATTACCAGGTACCATAGGTGTTGACACAGGTTTGCAATTCAACATATTAAACTTTTTCTAAATCTTATGTAAACAGATTGATCAAGCGTCAATATCCTGTTTTTCCTGTCTCTAATTACACGTACACCTAAATAGCTCTGTACAGGGCCTAGATTTTTAATAAAAAAACTCTTTTTGCTAAATTTCTTAAAATTTTCTCTTTACATAAACTATCTTTACTGTAAAACAAATAAAAATCTCAACATACAAAGCCAAAATAACATGATCATCACAGTTTTCATAGAATATACACAAGGTTCGTTTTTACTCTGAACAAAACCGAGTGTTTTTGCGTTGGGTACCTACCGTGCCCAATATTTCTATTATTTTTAGGGTTCCGTAGCCAAATGGCAAAAACGGAACCCTTATAGATTCGTCATGTATGTCTGTCTGTCTGTCTGTCTGTCTGTCTGTCTGTCCGTCCGTATGTCACAGCCACTTTATTCCAAAACTATAAGAACTATGCTGTTGAAACTTGGTAAGTAGATGTATTCTGTGAACCGCATTAAGATTTTCACACAAAAATAAAAATAAAACAATAAATTTTGGGGGTTCCCATACTTGAAACTAAAACTAAAAATATTTTTTTTCATCAGACCCATACGTGTGGGGTATCTATCGATAGGTCTTCAAAAATGATATTGAGGTTTCTAATATCATTTTTTTTAAAACTGTATAGTTTGCGCGAGAGACTCTGCCAAAGTGGTAAAATGTGTGTCCCCCCCCTGTAACTTCTAAAATAAGAGAATGATAAAACTAAAAAAAATATATGATGTACATTACTATGTAAACTACCAGCGAAAATTGGTTGGAAAGAGATCTAGCAAGTAGTTTTTTTTTAACACGTTGAACGCCAGTGCGTTTTCTTCGTGTTTCCTTTTGGGCCATGGGGGGCACCATTTGGTCGACACTTACCAGGCCCCTCAGAAAGTATTGCGAAAAAAAGTTTTTATATATGGGAGACTGGCCAGTTATAATGTTTTTCGAAAATATGATTATTTATAAGTAAAAATAAGTAAGTTCCAATTTCAAAATTTCCCTCCACATTTTTTGCGAGTTAATTCAAAGTATTGTGTCTCACTGAAATATGGATCTGCGCCGGGAACATTTTAGAGCTATGATTTTATACGATTTCAAGTGTCGCCTGAAACCGGATGAATCGTACGATAGACTTCAAATGGCATTCATGGATGAAGGCCCTTCCAAGGCAACCGTGTATCGTTGGTATAACGAATTCAAGCGCGGTCGACCAACTTTGGGGGATGACGAAAGAAGCAGTCGCCCTTTGACGGCTGTTACCGAAGAAAACGTGCTAGCAGTGAAAAATTTAATCCAAGACAATAGGCGAATTACATATCAGGAGATTCAACACATATTGAAGATTGGATCGGGAAGCGTTCACGAGATTCTACACAACCATCTTCGCGTGAGGAGGATAGTATCACGCTGGGTGCCGCACAACCTCACCGATGCTCAGAAGCAGGCCCGGGTGGAATGGTGCCGTGATATGCTTAAGAAATTTGAAGCAGGCTCGTCTCGGCGTGTTTACGACATCGTTACAGGTGATGAGTCCTGGATTTATCAATACGACCCAGAAACCAAGCGCCAGTCGACTGTTTGGGTGTTTCAAAATGAGCCAACGCCTACCAAAGTGAAGCGATCTAGAAGCGGGGGTAAGATTTTGATCGCTAGCTTTTTTAATTTGACTGGCCACTTGGTATCAATTCCCTTACGGGATCAAAGAAGCATTAATGCCGAATGGTATACTACCAAATGTTTGCCAGAAGTTTTCTCTGTTATAAGCAACAAGCGACCAAACACAGGGCTCCGCGGGCTACTGCTCCACCACGACAATGCACCTGCGCACACCGCACTCAAAACGAGGGACTTCCTGGACAGCACGCCAGTCAAACTCCTGGGTCACCCTCCTTACAGCCCTGATCTAGCACCGTGTGACTTCTTTTTATTCCCAAAAATAAAAAAATCAGCTCAAAGGGATACAATTTTCGTCGCCGGAAGATGCGCTGGCTGCGTTCGAGCAGGCTGTAAACGAGGTGTCTGCGGCGGACTGGAAAAAGTGTTTTGAAAACTGGTTTAGGCGCATGAATCTTTGTATAGAGGCTGGTGGAAAGTACTTTGAAAAGATTTAATAAAAATATATGTACGTATAGAACAATTTTTTTTAGTTTCGCAAAACTTTCTGAGTGTCCCACGTATCTGTTCCGTTGGAGCCGCGGGGGACAACATTTGACCGCAAGCTGGAGTTAATTTCAAACGTGTCTATGGAGCCGTCGGACAAATGTTCTAAGCAAATCTCGATATAACGTGACCCCCATGGCCCTGTAGACTAATGCAGTTGAGTTGGTTTTTATGTAAACATAATACCTAGAAAAATATGTCAAGTCTTCTAAGGCATATTTGCAATGTAGTGAGAATATAAGTGTGTATGAGAGTATAACGCTCAATTATGCTATAACGCCGAAACCAGTTTGGATAAATTTTGATTACAAATAGGATATGTATATGTGTACTAAATAAAAAACAAAATAGTATTAGTTAATATTCATTTATATATTTATTTATACGAGGAACACATGCAAAATCAGACTTAATTTGAGATCAATGCCAGGTAAACTTAAACTTACATCACAAAATTATTCTAATGAAGTTGATGAAAACAGTCGTAACAGAGATATGGTTTATTTGGGCAAGTTTCACAAAATGTAACCACCTTTTTGGTCTTGTTTTTTGCCAAAGCCCTTCCCATTATCTCAACGTTATGTTTATAACAATTTTGACATGTACGACGTGTGCTTGTGCTTTATACGTCTTGGCCTCAAGGTTTCTATTGGTTGTTCTTCCTTTTTTGACAATAAACCCTTCAATATCTCTTTCCTGAATTCAACTACTTGCATGTTTTTCCCAGTGACAGTCTTGTACAATATTAAAGCATTAATAACGGCCGTGTTTAGAAGCAAATTTATCGCCACTTTTTTATACCATTTGACGGACTTTCTCAAAGGTGTCGAATATGCGGCCATCTGGTCAGATAAGTCCACGGCTCCTTTCGCCTTGTTGTAATCTACTACGATTTTAGGCTTCAAAGTGGTTTTACCTCGCTTCGTGACGGATTGGAAGCGGGTGGAATGTTTTGTAGAAAGAACGTAAACGTCCCTTTTGTCTTTCCATTTTAATAGAGTTATTCCATCAGTACTCTCCATGGCAATATATTCGCCTCGTTTCAATTTAGCATTGATTACTTCTTTAGGAAGATTTTTCCTGTTTTTACGAATTGTACCGACGAGGTGCGTTTCATTTTGCAAAAGGTTTCTAGCCAAACTGTCAAAGCCAAAGTGTCTATGTGTGATAAGTCTTCTTGACTTATCTCAAAATCTCCGAAATCATCCATCTTTATAATATGAACGCAGTATGAATATAATATAAAATTAGCAAAAACCAAATAGCGTTGTGAGCGTATCGCGTTCAATGTGACACTAAACGACATAAACACTCTAAACTCCTGGGCTGTAAGTACGCGGGTGCGGGCGCGCGGGCGGCGGTGCTCGACACCGTGGCCCGCGCGGCCCCCGCTAACGGACATGCGATTTTCTCTTCGCATAGGCCACGGGGGACGACTTATGAGTGACACTCAAATTATAGCAAATTTAAACACTAAAATGATTTTTTTGTAACCAATAACTAAGTTTTAGCTTATTTCCGCTCCAATAATGCAATAAATACATTGTGTAAAATTTTACTGTTTGGTTCGTGGGTTCTTCAGGGTGAAAATAAGGCGATTCTTCCTGGTGTACAATATTATATTCTTTAAAACAATGCTTCTAATTACATTGGAAAACCGTTATGAATTCAATATATTTTATATTAATTAAGAGTTTATGCTAACGAGAGATTCTGTTGAAGAGTCGCGTTTGGCTGCGTGACTTCGTTTTATACAGGCGGAGCAGCGCCATCTCGCCCGTTGGTCTGGAACTAGCGAGGATTGATGCTAGCAGATCGATGCATCTCTCGCCGCGCGTTACTGTTGCGTCGGTTTGTCACCAGGTGCCGGTAGATGTCATAAACATGCCGGCGGGCCTTGAGAGCTCCACAGCTGCTCTCAATGTCCTGGTTCAGGCTGCGTGGCTGCTGCTTCCTCATCATTGGTGGAGGGCAAAGGGCAGATCTTTGAGAATGCCCTCTCGATGACCCCATTAGCTGTCCGGATACTGGCCACTCGGGGTACGCCGTCTTTCCCTGGGAACACAGACAATATTCGTCCCAAACGCCATTTCAGCGGTGGGAGGTTATCATCTTTTATGAGCACCAAAGTGTTGGGTGCTAAAACTCCTTTTGACTGCTTCCATTTTGTGCGGGTCTGTAGTTCTCCGATGTACTCTGATGACCATCGCCTCCAGAAGTGTTGCCTCAGTTGTTCGATGCGCTGGTAGCGGGATAGTGCGTGTAGTGGAGTACTGGCAACGTCTTCGCTCGCATGTGAGGTTAGCGGTCGGCCAATCAGGAAGTGTGCAGGTGTGAGGGGGGTATAATCTGATGGATCTGGGGACAGACAGTACATAGGACGGGAATTCAGGACAGCTTCTATTTGTGCTAGAACCGTACTGAACTCCTCGTAGGTTAAGTGACTATTGCCTAACACCCGTGCAATGTGATGCTTACAGGATTTTACCCCTGCCTCCCATAAACCGCCAAAATGAGGTGCATAAGGTGGTATAAATTTAAATTCTATACCATTAGATGAAGCATAATCAATAATAGGTTGAGACTCCCTAGATAAGAAAGTTGTAAGTTCCCTTTTAGCTCCTACAAAATTCCTACCGTGGTCAGAAAATATGCAATGTGGTTTTCCTCTCCGGGAAATAAACCGCTTTAGAGCTAAAATGTAATATTCTGAGGTTAGATTAGTGACAAGTTCCAAGTGCAAGGCCTTAGTAGCAAAGCAAACAAATAAACATAGATAGCACTTTTCAAGTTTAGAGCCTCTGCCTTTCCGGTTTAAAATATAAAGTGGTCCTGCATAATCAACACCGCTGTTTATGAAAGGGAAGTCAATAGTGATCCTTTCCTGCGGTAGATTTCCCATGATTGGTTGCACTGTTTCACCTTTCATGCGCGTGCACATTTTGCATTGTTGTATAATTTTCCTAGCTAAGTTCCTACCACACAAGGGCCACCAGGTCTCTCTTAAATGGGCTAACAGCTGTTGCGGACCAGCATGTAATAACCTCAAATGCTCTAGCTTGAAAATAAGTTGAGTGACGTAATGCTTACCACACAATAACATGGGATGCTTTTTGTTAAATGAGAAGTCAGGCGAATTAGACAATCTACCTCCCACTCGGATAATGCCTTTGTCATCTAAAAATAAAGTTAAACTTAATAAGTTACGAGTTGATTTAATTGGTAATTTATTTACTAAAGCGTGATGTTCATCTGGAAATGATTCTAATTGAATTCTTTTTATTATGAGATTCAATGAGTTAGTTAACTCTTCCACTGATAAGGGACCTGTCAAACGATCAAGCTTGTTTACTGGTTTAATATTGTGAATAAATCTTAAAACAAATGCATAGGCGCGTTGTAGTTTGCAAAATGAAGAGAACCTTTTAAAATCTCCACCAGAACCATCACAAACCATGGTGACTGTTGTTTGTTTTGTTCTTAATTCTGGCAAACTATCTTGAAAGGTATGTGGTGTGTCGAATGTTTGAAACTCCGTTACCTTTTCCCATAAAAAGGAGGGTCCATTCCACCACTTTTTATTTTGTATTAAGTCGTTCAGACTGGTACCTCGAGAAACTAAATCGGCTGGGTTATGTTTCCCATCGACATGCAGCCATTTTGCATTGCTGCTATATTCACTAATTTGCACTGCACGATTTTGAACAAAGGGCTTTAACTGTTGAGGCGACATTCTTAACCAGCCCAACACAATAGTCGAGTCCGTCCAACAAAATATCTTATCAAAGTTTAGCTTGAGAGCTTTTTGTTATTCGTTCTAATATTATTGCGCCGACGAGCGCGCCACACAACTCTAAACGCGGTATGCTAACTGGTTTGACAGGAGCGACGCGGCTCTTCGAACAAATCAGTGTCACTGTGACGTCCCCGGTCTCGCTAAAGCTACGGGCGTATGCACACGCGCCGTATGCGGTTTCACTGGCATCAGTGAATATGTGTAACTCTGTTCGGTCAGAATTTGTACATATTATGTGACGAGGGACTCGAATATCATGTAATGCGGATAATGAAGTAACAAACTTTTCCCACTTATCTTTAATGTCAAGCGGTACTTCGTCGTCCCAATCTAGTTTGCACAACCACAGTTTTTGTAGTAGTATCTTTGCTTTGATTATAACAGGGCTAAGTAATCCTAAAGGATCGTATACTTGTGACACAACCGATAAAATTAAGCGTTTAGTTGTCGGAGTTGAGATTTCTTTTATTTTTGAAGTGAAATGGAAATTATCATCATTGTTCAACCAACCTAGGCCCAGAGTTTTATTAGAACTATTCTCATTTAGTGTGAAATGTTTCGACTGACTGTAATCATTTTTAATTATTTCCTTTGCGATTTCGTCTGAATTAAATACCCACTTTCTTAACGGTAAACAACCTGACTTACATACTTCAATAACACCTTTACAAATTCGTATTAATTCAGTTTTATCATCATTCCCGAAAATACAGTCATCAACGTACATGTCATTTAAGAGTGTACGCGAAATATCTGCGTCAGTGCATTCATGCCCTAACTGTCTAACGCATCGCATGCTAAGATAGGGTGCAGACGCAGTACCATATGTCACGGTGTTGAGTTTATATACAGAAAGTGGTTCAGAAGGGCACTCACGCCAGATTATCATCTGTAAATGTCTTTGATCCTCCTGTATTAACACTTGCCTGAACATCTTTTCTATGTCACCACACGCAACGTAGTTATATTGACGGAAACGCAAAAGAATCGCAAACAAATCATTTTGTAAAGGAGGGCCTGTCATCTGGATATCGTTAAGCGACTTTCCCGATGATGTCGGTTGACTAGCATTAAACACCACACGTAGCTTTGTTGTGACACTGTCTTCACGAAATACACCATGGTGGGGTAGAAAATAATTATTTGGTGGGTAATGTTCAATGCGAGTCATGTGTCCCAGACTTAGGTATTCCTTCATAAAATCATTATACATTTTTTTGTACTGACTATTACGTTCGAGTTTTCGCTCTAGTGACAGAAACCGTCCTTTAGCGGTTTCATAACTGTCACCAAGCTTATTTATCGAATCTTTAAACGGTATGCGCACAGAGAACCGACCATCGGCTAAACGTTTAGTTGTATCTATAAATAGTTTCTCACAGGCTTGTTCTTCCTGTGAATAAAAGTTATTATTTTGGCATGACACTTCCTCTATCTCCCAAAATTTTCTTAACTGTTCCCCAATTTCTAAAGTTTGAGTAAAGTTACATTGAACAGGAATAATGCGCCTAGGTTCAAAGTAAATGGGGCCAGCGACTATCCATCCTAACTTGGTATTTTGAAGATAAGGTCCGTTACTTAAGCGAATTCTGCCTTCGATTATTAAATCCCAAAACTGGTCAACTCCTAACAATAAATCTATATTTGACGGTATGCAGTAAGTAGGGTCTGCTAGATTTAATCCGTTAGGTATTTTTAATTTGTTAGAATTTATTTTAAAAGTAGGTATCATATTTGTTATAGTGGGTAGGACCAAACATTTAATATTTGTATGATAGTTATTGTCGTTTAGAGATCTAAGTTTGATTTCACATAACTGAGCGGAATGTGAGACCGACTGTCCCACTCCTACGATTTGATAAGCGGACTGTATCGACTTTAAATTTAATTTTTTACGTAGTGACTCAGAAATTATACTATGCTGACTGCCACTGTCAATTAAAGCGCGTGCCTTATGATACTTGTCGTCATTGCCCGCGACTTCAATGATGGCAGTTGACAATAAAGCGTTATCTAATAACTCAGACTTTACCCTATGATACCCGTTATCACGTTCGGAACATAAATAAGCTTGCGTATGTAGAACTGCGGATGAGTCAGAAGGTTCAGATCTTAATGCGCTGTCCTTACTACCCTCATCATGCAATAAATTGTTATGTTTGAGATTGCACCGCTTACACGGGCCGAAGTAACAATCATTCGGGGTGTGTCCCTTACGTAAACAATTTGCACACAAACTATTCTTGCTCACAAGATCTAACCTATCCTTCACCGATAATTTCAAGAACTGGGTGCACGCATAAAGTGAATGATTACCAGTACACACAATACAATCACGAGTGCGCTTATTCTTCTGATTATTCTGAGTGGAGTTATGCGTGGTTGCAAAACTATTAATTTTTTGTGATTTAAACTTGTTATCAGAAACTGGCCTATTCCCTGAAGGGAAAGGAGAATGGTTAACTTGCACCATCTCCAACATATTAGCTTTATCCGTTAAAAAATCCAATAAATGGGACAACTTTGATGATTTCTCAGTACCTAATATGCTTTTATGTTGTTCCCATTCTCTCTCCGTAGCCAAATCTAATTTAGAAACAATTGTAAAAATAATGAGGGTATCCCACCACTCTGTGGGTTCCCCGAGCGTCTTTAACGCACGTAAATTCTTAAGCACTGTATCGATTAATTTTCTAATAAGATGAGGTGATTCCTTTGACATCGATTGCGAAGAAAATAACGCTTTTACATGATTATGCACTAATAAGTTACTGTTGTTAAATCTATGGTTAAGCAAATCCCATGCTATTATGTAGTTTCCAGATGAAAACTCTAATGATTTTATCACCTGACTGGCATTCCCTGTTAGAGCAGATCTTAAATAATGGAACTTTTGAATTTCATCAAGTTGTGTAGATTTATGGATCAATGAAAGGTAGGTATCTCTAAACTCAAGCCACGCATTGTATGACCCATCAAATGAAGGCAAAGTTATAGTGGGCAATTTAACTAACGGGTTTGAGTTGCACTTAGATTTATCACTAACAGCAGAACTAGGATTACTAACGCTTTGCAATAAACAGTCAACTTCTGTAAATACCGTATAGTAGGAATTTTCAAAGGATTCACGAATATCTATTTGCTGAGATAATTCTTTTTCTGAAACTAATTCCTCTATAGAACTTTGAATATAGTTAAAGTCTTGCATTAATGATTTAGCACCATCAGTTCTTAACCTTAATTCCGTAATTTTTTTATCGTTTAACGGTACACTGACAAGGGAAGTTACAAATCTCGTAAAAAGTGTCAATTGTACCCCTTTTTTTATTTAAATCTTGAATCTGATCGTTAGCACTTTGTAACACTGGTATAGGAGATTTATTACGTATTGAAACTTTACCTATATCTTCCGAACCTAGACTCATTTTGGCAATTTATGAAGATAAGGGTACTCACTGTTTTCCTGCAAACACCTTGGTGTGATTACGCGAACCTAAGGCGAATTACCTGTAATTAGTCACAGTTTTAGCACAAATAAAAGGAGGAGAAGGAAAGGAACGATAAGGATTGCCAAACCTCTGCTGATTCTTCTTCTATCCGGCTCGACGAAGGTCCAATGTTTGGTTCGTGGGTTCTTCAGGGTGAAAATAAGGCGATTCTTCCTGGTGTACAATATTATATTCTTTAAAACAATGCTTCTAATTACATTGGAAAACCGTTATGAATTCAATATATTTTATATTAATTAAGAGTTTATGCTAACGAGAGATTCTGTTGAAGAGTCGCGTTTGGCTGCGTGACTTCGTTTTATACAGGCGGAGCAGCGCCATCTCGCCCGTTGGTCTGGAACTAGCGAGGATTGATGCTAGCAGATCGATGCATCTCTCGCCGCGCGTTACTGTTGCGTCGGTTTGTCACCAGGTGCCGGTAGATGTCATAAACATTTACATATTTACGGATTTTCTCCTGGCCCTATCGGCTATTACAGTGTCGCTCATTATGTTGCCCTCCACGGCGTTCAACGTGTTAATACGTCATAAATCGTAAACCGCAATTTACCAAGTACGGAACCCTTCGTGCGCGAGTCCGACTCGCACTTGGCCGGTTTTTTCTAATACCATCTTAGGTTGTACTTATAATTTTCTTCCTTATAGATACTGACGGCACTCCGATTTTATGCAAGTGGGTGCTACCAACTGCCTGTTGGCTTGCAGTGGGGTTGCAGCATGACCCAAAAGTCAGTAAGCCGAGTAATTCATGCTGTAACGATGGCTATAAATGAAACCCTTTTAAGAAGATATGTCAAATTTCCAATGACCCAAGAAGAACGGTGTGTTTAAGAGAAGTTCAGAAATGCTCCACAGCCATTCCCAGCTGCGATTGGAGCTATAGACTGCACACATATTAAAATTTTAGCTCCAAAAGTCCATGAAGAGGCTTATGTGAGCGGACACCATGAGGGCCATTCATTAAATGTGCAAGCTGTTAGTTGACCTTCAGTAGTTCCAAATCTTTCTTGATTTTATATATTCTTTGAAAAATATGTACTTACTTAAATAATATTTTATAGGTGTGTGACCCAGTTCTTTTGAATTTAAACATCAATGCTCGATGGCCAGAAGCTAGACATGATTCTCACATATGGGCGAATTCACCCGTGCGCTCAAAGATAAAGAGACATTATGACAATGGGGACCACCGTACATGGCTGCTTGGTAAAATAATAATAAATGTACATTATAATCTGTCTGTCTGGAAAACTTTGCCCATTAGATTGCTGAAAGTACTTTCTATGTTTTATCTTTTAGGTGATAATGGATATCCTCTGGAACCATGGTTGATGACACCTTTAAATAATCAACCCCCTGGCACACCCGAGTATCAATACACAATTGCTCACTGTTCAGACAGGAACGTTGTCGAAAGATGGTGTGCTGAAATCTGTTTTTTAGGTGTCTGTCCCACCAACGCCAGTTGATGTATGAGCCATACACTGCAGGCCTAATAGTAAATGCATGTGCAGTGTTACACAACATGCGTATAAAATATAAAATAAAAATGAACCAGAGGCCACCATACCCACGCAAATAATGGGTAATGATGGTAGAGTTCATGATGATGCCCTAGAAGTTACAGGTACCTAATCAAATAATTTATTTTAAGTCAGACTTTGAACAACATTGTATAAATACTCCTAAAATCTTATTTTTATTATACAGGACCCGGCACTGGGCGAGCTGTTGCAGAGCGCATACGAAGAAGACTCATTAATATTAGTTTTACATAATTTTAGTTTATTGACTCTCTGTGATTAAAATAAAAAACATATAATATCATTGATTATTTTTATTTGCAAAAGTTGTTAAAGCGTCGGCTATTTTATTTGCAGATTGCGTAAATAGCAGCGATGCCTCTGCTTGTGCCTTGGCTGCCTCAGCCTGTATCTTGGCAGCGTCTGCTTGCATTTGAGTAGCAGCTGCCAGCATCTGTAAAAAGTTATAAGAAATGTTTCTTCATGCTTTCTAGCATGCTGTCGATACTAATAATAAAAACGGAAATATATACTGAAACACACCCTCACTGTATCTGCATTTGCTTCTGCAACTGCCAGAAATTCTCTTCGAGCTGCACTGTATTGCTCAGCAACGCTTTGGCGAGGATTCAGATCTGGAAAAACACACAATGAATTTTATTGTAGAAATTTTAAGAATGTTCGGCTGACCACCTTGTAATGTTTGTATTAGTAAATAAAATTTAAGCTTACTCCTATTTCTTCTGGGTCTATCTTGTTGTGGTGGTGGTGGTGGTGATACAACAGGTGCTGCCCTGCTGCCACTTACTGCTGAAATAATCAAAATCATATGAAATAACAACCAGGGTAAAGAAATATATAGGTATAATAAGAGTAACAAAACTAAAACTTACCAATCTGTGGTGCTGACGACTGAGAGGTTGCATCTTGCACCTGTTGTTGCAAGGCTGGTAGAGAAATTACAGCTGTTGCTTGGCTGTCACTTGTTGCTAAAAGATTAAAATACATTAATTTACATGATATTTTGGTGACATTATGACTGTGTAGAGATGTATATACGTAATTCATTATTTAGGAGTAATAAACATAACAAGAAACACCAACTTACTTATTTCTGATGGTATGATGTCCATGGCGTCTTCAACTGTAATAAAAGAATTAAGTACATAAAAAATTACAATAATATTAACATTATATTTTGAATTAATAATTTGAATACTTACTTACTCACTTACTTGAGGTAAGGTGAGCACCTCCGAAATTACCACCCCAGCCTTCATCTCAAGTTGTAATGACTGTAAATAGTAGTAAAAGTACTTTTAGTTTTATGATCATTCAAAGATTAAGTATATTAATATAAATTTGTTTATCAGAGAATATTACACCCTACTTAACACAATAATCACCAACTCACATCTTCCTCTGGCATAGCGTCCGGGCAGTCGGTGCCAAATGTGTACTCTACACCAACTACGGTAAATTACCGCGTGTGAAGAAACGGGTGGGCTTCCAAAGTCGCCAAAAGCGTTCTTCAACCTGCCCCGACGTTACACGTGGCGTACGCGTACGCCTGAAACATTTGAAATATTCATTATGTAAACACAAAATACTTCGGACATAAGCAAACAATTTAATTTATTACCAAAATAAGGAATCAAAACTAGTTGTTGTGGATTGTACTTACTTGACGGTCACGCTGCTGGGCTTGCTAGTGCTGGCACTCGGGCTCGGGCCTGTTTCATTATCCCCCACCATCGAACTACCGTTTTTTTTCAGTTTTTATAGATAAAATCAGATTCAATGTCGTATTTTGTGTACAAACAAACTTGACATTGACAGTTTGTCTATTTGCCATGTTCAACGTCTGTGTTGCAAGAAAGCGAACTATTTTCTTCTATGTTATGTGTAGGGTGCAAATGCAAATACACCTTAACATTAATTACTGTAAATGCAATGCAAACGTCAGTGTAATGTAAAATGTCAATGAGTGCCAACGGGCTGGAATCAAGAAATAAAAATGCAAGTTGTCCGACCCAAACCGCGTCAATTAGAACACTAAATTAAGTATTGATACAAATGCATCATCAATGCTCTGCTTGCTGCTGCTGCATGATTGTCATGAAATCTAATGTAGGTCGCACGTGTAAGTGCAAAGGTGCGAGCCTACTTATTGCACAACTCCTTACTTACTTAACAATTTTAAAACCCATGTACGTGCACCGTACATATTGCCACCACAAAGAATGATAACAACTACTAAACTAAACATTAAACTAAGAAAATTAAGACAAGAACGACTGTAGAAACTAATGCAAAGCACTGATGTAGTAGGTATAATATGTAATGTAAAATATATGTATGACTAATGTAAAATGCTATGTAAATGTACTTAAAATCCATAAATGTAATTGTCATACTCCCTAATCACACACGTCACTATGTTTTTCAGTGTCAAATTTCACTTCACTTAAGGCGCGGTCAACACTTATCACTTCGATCACTTTTGAATCCCGTTTGTTGACTTTGCTACATCCGTCCTCGATGTCATCTTCTTCTTCTCGTCCTCTTCTGCTTATCGCATCTCGCGAACCCTCCCCCTGTCTTTTGGTGGATGTGTCAGTATCGCCAAGTGTTTCTTGTTCAACCTCAACTAATGGTACTAGTTTTGTGATCGGCCGTTTAACTTCTCCTTTTGCAGTTTGTAATGTCACAACTCTCGTGTGGCCGTCTTTTCCTGGATGTAACTGCTACACGACCCAGTGCCCATTTGACTGCCGGTAGTCTTTCATCCTTGATGCAAACAATGTCATTTTCTCGCGGATCGGTAGTTTGTCGTTTCCATTTTAGCCTTTTTTGGAGTTGTTGAAGGTATTCTTGCGACCATCTCTTCCAGAAATCCTTCCTGAGCTGCTGCACAATTTGCCATCTCTTGCCTAAATTATACGTATTGTCAATGTCCGGTTCTGGAATAGTCATAAGTGATGTGCCGGTTAGCATGTGTCCAGGCGTTAAGCAGTTAATTTCTTCGGCGTTCTCTGTTACGGTGCAAAGTGGTCGTGAGTTCAAGCAAGCTTCAATCTGGCATAGTAGAGTAGTAAATTCTTCGTACGTCAGGCGTTGATCTCCAATGACCCGTTTTAGATGATACTTCATGCTCTTCACTGCAGCTTCCCACAGTCCGCCTGCGCTTGGCCATACAGGGGCATTGAAGTGCCATTTAATTCCCATTTCTGATATTTTACCCAAGAAAAGGTTGTCAATTGTGTCTACAATGCCTTTATATTGTTTCATTAAGATCCGGTTAGCACCTACAAAATTCGTGCCGTTATCGCTGTACATGTCACGTGGCGTGCCTCGACGTGCGCAGAAGCGCTTGAAGGCCGATAAAAACGCTGTACTGGACAGCTCTGACACAAGTTCCAGATGGATAGCCTTTGTTGCCAGACAAACAAATACGGCAACGTACGCCAGCAATGTTTTGACGCCTCGACCTTTATTTGCCTTGATCTCAACGTGGCCAGTAAAGTCAACCCCTGTATGTGTAAAAGGGCGAGATACTGTCACTCTCGGCTCTGGTAGATCTGCCATAATCTGGTTTGAGGTTTTTGCATTAAATCGGCGACATGTTACGCATTTGTGTAGAACCTTTTTAACGGCGCGATGTCCTCCTACAATCCATACTCTTTGGCGTAGATGTGTTAGGGTTAGCTTAGGACCTCCGTGTAATGTTGTACTGTGTGCTTGCCAAATTAATAACTCTGTCAGTTTGTGGTCATGTGGTAGCAGAATTGGATGTTTGGTTTCTTCATTTAGGTTCGAGTTATGTAACCTTCCCCCTACTCGCAAAATGTCATGTTTGTCAAGGAATGGGTTCAAGTTTAGAAGTGTTAAAAACTTCCAGATATAAGAATTCAAAGACTGTACTTCATCAAATAATTGTAATACTTTGTTATCGGCTTTACAGAACATCTCCAATTTTTCTGACTCTCATGATTCACAATCTTTTATAGCTCAATGATGACTGATTGTGATTGGCTGTCCTTTCCTCGTTGACACCGATGTAAAAGACCAGCATCAGCCAATGGAAAATAAACACGACATTTTGTCCGGAAGTCAGCATTGAGCTACTTACAATGAAAAATATCAAAAATTATAACAAACTAAAAATGTAAACATATTCAGAAAATCCACATAAAATCAACATGTTTTATGGTATTAATTTAACAGTAATTAATATTAGTTTTAATACAAACTTCCGAAACAACCAAAACATTTCAATAGAATTCAAGACTTATTTTATTTAAACAGCGCAAAATAACTAAACATATGTGCAATATTTATTTTAAATTAGAACATTAATTTTCAGGAAGCTAACATTCGTCCATCCTGATAAATTTCGCGTCCCCGCGAATGACATTTTTTTAAAAGTAAATTCTGATTTTATTCAAAATAAACACAAGACAACAATTTTAACTGAGTGATTGAAATCAAAAATGTATTTTATAAAATACAAATTTCGTTAATAGAAACTACACACAAATCAAGTACTGTTTACATGAATTGTGTATATAGAGTATTTCAAAAACTTCATTTTTCAGAATCACAAAATATAAGACTTATTTCAATGATTGTGCACTTTGCACTTCAAAACTTATGTTCGCTCATAGCTACTTAATTGTACATTGCACTAAAAGGTAGTTATCTACCTT
Organism: Orthosia gothica; assembly: GCA_949775005.1. Lineage (NCBI taxonomy): Eukaryota > Metazoa > Arthropoda > Insecta > Lepidoptera > Noctuidae > Orthosia > Orthosia gothica. Next base: position 7,765,922 of record OX459040.1, on the reverse strand, counting down.
CACGCTCATAGCAGTTTAATTTAAAAAAAAAAATAACTACACCAACACTTATAGAATCATAGATGAACTAAAAAAAACATGGTCGCTCATAGCGAATAGTAGTTATCAACACCTTATGCTCATAGCAGTGTAGAATAACCATAAAAATAGGGTCGCTCATAGCGAAATAGTAGTTAACTACACGCTCATAGCAGTGTAGGTTAACCATAAAAACTTGGTCGCTCATAGCGAATAATAGTTATCTACACCTTACGCTCATAGCAGTAGTGTAGAATAACCATAAAAACAGGGTCGCTCATAGCGAAATAATAGTTAACTACACGCTCATAGCAGTGTAGGTTAACCATAAAAAAATTTGGTCGCTCATAGCGAATAATAGCTCAACAACAACAACAAACAAACACCAACAACAACAACAACCAACAATTAACAACAACAACAATCAATCAAGCATGATCAACAATTTGTGTAATTCATACTATTTAGCTAATTATGAAAATTGGATAAACTCAAACATTATTCTACATCTAGTATGATATCTGATCACATTTATTTTACATAAATGGTTATGTAATATTTTTACTCAAAAAAAAGTAATCTGCATGATAAAATATGTACTTCATTAATTTCTAGACACACAAATGAATATTATTGGCAAAATAAATTATCTAAATCATTATTTAAATCATCATCGGTTTCGCTAGTAGGCTATTTGCTATCTTTGTTATTGAAACAAAGGCAACGATGTATTTTATCAACAGAAAATACACCTATATACTTTGACGTCCCTTTTCTAGTAAATATCTACAACCCACCATAATACCTATCGTGGTTCAAAACTTTAGTTACTCTGTACGGCCCTGAAATATAATCTGACCAAAAACAAATGCATAAATCTATGAACGAAACTGTATGTGTGTCCCTTTTATTTCACTACACTACGATACGTAATACTTTCTGTTCTTTGAATTTTAATCGTCGTATTTTTTCATTTTAATCGTATTTTATAAAAATTTGCATCATTCGTTCACCGACGCCATTAGTCGTCGCAATTTATTTGTTTTCGGCAAAATAAGTTTTTTTTATTCAATAGGAAAGAAATCTGAAGCAATCGCGTTTTCGTGTCCCTAATTTCACATCTGGTGATATTTTAATTCTATGTGACAAAGTCACAAAATATAGAAATGTCATAGAACATTTTCTTTGTCATCAGAAAACAATATTTCCCTTACACTGATTAACGAATATCTCGTTAACGCGTGGACCGATTTATCTATACCAATATTAAAAATAGGAAAGATTTTTTTGTTTGTTTGTATGTTTGTACCGAATAGGCTCCGAAACTACTGGACCGATTTTAAAATTCTTTCACCTATGGAAAGCTACATTATTCCCGAGTGATAATTTTGAAGGGAGCGAAGCCGCAGGGGTCAGCTAGTTTATTATAAACTTTATTGTACACCGCATAAAAATTTACATTATTTAAACGGTCAAAACAGTTCTACATTAATACTTACCTCTCATTTGAAACCAAACACATTAAAATATAAACAAAAAAAAAACATGTTTTCAAGTTACTTGTTCTATTCTGACAATTCTTACACTAACCCAGGACTTAGCGACTTAAGTCTCCTACAACGGCGGGTTAAATATTTAAGTAAATTTATAAGTTTAACTCTAGATTTACTTCTAAGTCTTGGTGGAGCAAGACGATTTATCTGATTAACCCTGAACTAGTTCTTAACAAGGGGTTTTTTAGGATAAACCAGGAACGCGCAAGTGGCTCTTAACCGCCTTAAATAAAAATACTCTACAATCACCTAAATGTAAGAATTCTTTCTTTTTGATTTTACAAATGTACAGACATGGTTCATATGTATGATGTGAAAGAGTGCAATTTTCTTAGGAATAGGTTGCAGAGGCCTTACTTCTTTCACGCTGATAATTTATTGAGAGCACATTCTAAATCCAAACACGAATTTATATAATTCCTGGTAAACTTTCGCATGCGAGGCAGCCAATAATGTTGTTTAATTTTAACTAATGTTTTATCAAACGTGGCCTATTTCGTCGCAACTTTTCTGGAGAACCTGCCACCTACAGCCCTTTAACACCACGTATCTTATTCCGTCCTCATTTACTTTATAAACCTTCTCGCGCTTAATGACTTCACTCTTATGTATCTCTCATAAGTCATCAAATTTTGTATGATATTTAAACACCCATATGTGAGGTTGCTCAGTAGCAGTCTATCCAACAGATATCATAACTTAGAACAAATTTCAGTGACATTGATCTCAACGCCAATCTTAACGTTATCAATCACTAACGAAATCTTAGTTTTACCTAAAACGCTCACGATTGTACTACCAAAGCTTTTGAGAGTAGGCAAATTATTTACTATCCATTTTGCGTGGAACAACTCCTTTCATAGCAGATTCTTAATTCTTTCTTACCAAGGTACACTGACTACCAAAATCTACGCACCCTATCAAAAGTTCATTATTAACATGTATACTCTTGATAAATTTGTCGTCTTGTCTCTAGCCCGCGCTGTTAACCAGTCATAAAGTCTTAACTTCGGCACACTTACCCAAACACTCTTACTGCATTTAGGATCTTCATGACCAATGCGTTTACACTTAACGATAGGCTTTTTAATGCTAACACTACATGACTCGTTTCGCGACAGTTACAACACCTCCAAGAGTCCCCCAAGAGTCTATCCAAATAAATTTTACAAGTTTACGCATTTCACTTACTGAACGTTCTAACGTACGAAAACTTATCTAATCTGTCACATTTGACATCCCTCAGATAACCAAACAATTTCTCAGCTTCCTCAAAATTGCCTCTGCCCCGTGCCGAACTAATCTATCCTCTACTCCATAAACAATGCAATCAATAGCGTTTCCACCTACTATACCACCCCGATACAAAGCTATTATCTTATCCTAATAATACTCTTCTATACCATCGCCAAACTTAGCTATTTAACAAACATTAAATGTACGTAAGTAAATGGTCATAGATTTCGTAAGACGGAAAAGCAGATTTATGTTTCAACCCATTCGTCCCAAGCTAGCTAGCTTTTTACCACTTTTTCACAGTACCGACTAGCTTAGGTAGAACGTAGTGGGCAATCTGTTTACTGTCCCACCCATAGATCTCTGAGCATTCTTTAACTTTATTCAACCAAGTAACCATTGTGTAGTTTTCAATTTAGGATCAAACTTTCGATCTACATTATTATGCGCAAATCATTCTTAAGTATGTGAATTTACAGCTTATATCGATTGTAAGGACTCTTTGACTCATTTGAGTAAATAATAATTATTACTATATCGGCAGATGAATGCAGTGGGCTCACAGACAGAAATCTTTCATTAGTACAAGATTGACAGATTTCCTGACTTATACTTTATAATTTTTTATTTATTTATTGTTTCACTGTATTGACCTAAAACATGACGAATTTGTAATCCCATTTTATTAAAATTCACATTGTTTATTGTATCGCCTATTTCAAATTATTAACTGAATTTCATCTTGACATGATAAACTTGTACCTACTTTCTGTGCAAATAAAGAACTATTCTATTCTATTCTATTCTAAGAACGAACTGGACTATGCGATCTAAAAATAAAACTCGCAAATCTCTAGTCTAATGTTTTCTACGCGAGGTATCTGTAACCTGTGAATCCGTTGCCCTCTAATGACCCCTCATGACCGTCCTCCCTCCTTCTTGCCTGCAACACCACCCTTGAAGGTGATCTTCTGGATCTGCACCGCTCGGAGTCACGACCACTGCTGCGGGGGTGCTGACGAGCGCCGGCTCCGCCTCGAACCTCGAACACTGCTGCGGAGGGGCTGCTGACGAACGCCGACTTCGCCTCGAACCTCGAACACTGCTGCGGAGGGGCTGCTGACGAGCGCCGACTTCGCCTCGAACCTCGAACACTGCTGCGGAGGGGCTGCTGACGAACGCCGACTTCGCTTCGAGCCTCGACCACCGCTGCGAGGGGGCTGCTGACGAGCGCCGACTTTGCCTCGAGCCTCGACCACCGCTGCGAGGGGGCTGCTGACGAGCGCCGACTTTGCCCCGAGCCTCGACAACGAGTCCGGGATCGGCTGCGTCTCGAGAATTGTCCCAGCACCACACTGGAATGCTTCCCTGCCGACCTCCGTCTTCTCTCGGACTGATCGTTAGGCATCTTCATGCGTCCAATGATCTGGAATAATTTGAACAACGAGTATCTGGTTTCTTTTGTGTGCCTACTTCTTTGTTTCAAAATTGTCTATACGTGGCATAAAGTTCAAGCTATCTCAATTTCTCAATTCAATTTACAAGTATACAATAATTCAAAATGAATAACTGTTGTTTGGTACACGTACATAAACACATCTTTCACCTTGGCGTTAGGCAAAATCAACAGAACGCAGCCTGCTACAGTCCTTACATACTGCTTTTGCTTCATTGACCATATCTGCATCTAGTCTAGTTATTTGGTATTTTCCTAATACCATGACTATTACTATTCAAAATATAAGAAACCTAAACAACGTACCTATTTAACGGCATTATTTTTATTGAAGTCGAACTGTCACAGTATGTGTCGTGTGTCCATATTGACGGGACGCCACCAGTCTATGACGCCACCCACGCACACATTATGTACATGCGTGCACAAATTCATACCCGTACATGCCATATATTATACAGATAGATATTCTATACAGAAAAAGAAAATAGACACAAATAAAATTCACATTAAATAATCAAATTGACTTTTAATATACCTTATTGTGGGCGTATGATCACACCAAGGTGGTAGCGATACACCAGAATTCCTTGGTGCTATTCCGCTTCTGATTTGTTAAAAACTTCCAGATATAAGAATTCAAAGACTGTACTTCATCAAATAATTGTAATACTTTGTTATCGGCTTTACAGAACATCTCCAATTTTTCTGACTCTCATGATTCACAATCTTTTATAGCTCAATGATGACTGATTGTGATTGGCTGTCCTTTCCTCGTTGACACCGATGTAAAAGACCAGCATCAGCCAATGGAAAATAAACACGACATTTTGTCCGGAAGTCAGCATTGAGCTACTTACAATGAAAAATATCAAAAATTATAACAAACTAAAAATGTAAACATATTCAGAAAATCCACATAAAATCAACATGTTTTATGGTATTAATTTAACAGTAATTAATATTAGTTTTAATACAAACTTCCGAAACAACCAAAACATTTCAATAGAATTCAAGACTTATTTTATTTAAACAGCGCAAAATAACTAAACATATGTGCAATATTTATTTTAAATTAGAACATTAATTTTCAGGAAGCTAACAGAAGGTTGCTTTTGTTGCTTAAACCCTTATTTTCCTTCAGTCTCATAATTTCGTCCTTGAAGGTATGCAATTGAATCTGTTTCAGTATGAGCTTTTCAGCGTTTTGTAGTTCTATTGATGTCAAATATGCAGTTGTATTTGTGTTGGACTTCGAACAGTTATTTATGAATCGTTTTATCCAGGCTGTGACCCTTGTAATATGAGCCATGTCGCTGTGTCGATCTAATAACTCAATTACAATTGAAGACGGCTCGAATTTCACAACATACGCGTTCATTTGTTTTTGTTTTGACTCGCATGTTGTTGGTATGATTGCAACTTTATCAGCTGTTTTGTCGTTGTAATTTTTCACCCATTCTGGTCCTTGCCACCACAAAGGATGTTGCAATAGCTGGGAGCAACTGATGCCGCGTAATGCACAGTCTGCTGCGTTTTCTTCTGATTTGACGTACCTCCAGTGATGTTTCGGTATTACGTCATGCACTTGCTGCACTCTGTTGCTCACGAATGACTTCCATTTTGTGACGTCACCATGCAGCCAGCCTAGTACAATCATGGAGTCCGTCCAGGCATATGTGTTTTTGTCAATGTTGTCCCACTTGCATGCTGTCCGGACCTTTTTCATCAGTCGGGAAAGTAATAAGGCTCCGCATAGTTCAAGCCGTGGTAATGTCAATTTTTTATTGATTGGCGCTAGTCTAGATTTTGCAGCAATTAATCGACTTAAGGGCTTGCTTTTGCTGTCTAATGTCAGTAGATAGATGGTGCATGCGTAGGCCTTTTCTGAGGCATCGCAGAATCCATGTACTTGGAAGGGTTTAGTTGTATCTCCCAACCATCTCGGTATCTCGTATCGCGTTATGTTGTGCAAGTCGCTTGTAAACCGCTTCCATTCTTCTTGTACGCTTATAGGTAAGGTTTCATCCCAGTCGCATCCTGATAGCCAAACGCTTTGGAACATCAATTTTGCTTTCAATGTCAGAGGTGTCAGCCAGCCCAGTGGGTCAAAAATTTTTGATATCTCGGACAGTAGCTTCCGTTTTGTCAATGGTTTATTGTTGTCAAGGTTTATTTTGTTAGTGAATGTAAAGGTGTCAGTTTTAGGGTTCCACTGTACACCCAGGGCCTTTGTATTTCCATCGTTTGTAAAGTGCATTGTGGTTTGGTTTAGGTCTGATGATGATAAAGTTTTAATCAAGGTCGGCTCGTTGCTTGACCACTTTCGTAACGTCAGTCTTGCTCCGCTCAGCATGTTGATGAGTTGGTACTGCATTTCTTGTGCTTGCTCGATGGAGTTACTACCACTTAGTACGTCATCAACATACATTTCGTTAGTAATAACGTCAGCTGCTAACGGATATTTCTCTGCGTCATCGTTTGCTAGTTGCTTTAGCGTCCGAAGTGCTAGAAATGGTGCCGCCTTAGTTCCATATGTCACTGTGCATAGCTTGTACTCCTTAAGGGGACCTTGGTTAGTTTCCCTCCAAACTATCTTCTGCAATTCTTGATCTTCTTCGTGCACTAAGATCATACGGTACATTTTCTCACAGTCTGCTGTAAAGACGTACTTGTATCGCCGCCATCCCATGAGTAATGTCAGTAGATCTTGATGAAGCTTCGGGCCACACTCCATCAAGTCGTTTAGGCTGTAACCTGTGTCAGTCTTCTGTGAGGCGTTGAAAACCACTCTTAATTTAGTTGTCAATGATTCCTGTTTAAGGACTCCATGGTGAGGTAAGTAACATGACGGGTTGTAGTCGGGCTTATTCTCTTTCATGTGTCCCATTTCTAGGTACTCTTGCATGAATTTGATGTAGTTTTCTGACAGTTTGTGATCCCTGCATAATCTCCTTTCTAATTGCATAAATTGTGCCACTGCCCGTGGCTTTGATTTTCCTAGTAGCTGACCGTAATTAGGCTTCATTGGCAAGCGAACTACATATTTGCCATTTTTCAGACGTTTTGTTGTTGCAGTGAAGAACTCCTCACAGTATCTCTCCGCTGACGTCATTGAACTGCATGAATCCCCACTGATGTCTTCCACTTCCCAGTATTTTGTCAAGTCATCCACTTGGTTTATTACCACGTTGCAATTGAATGTCTTGTTGACATTGCCTGACAGAATCCACCCTAAGCGAGTCTGTTGAGCTATGGGTTCATTAGTCTCTCCCTTAATCAGGCCATTCATCAGGATTTCAGAGAATACCTGTGCATCCAGAAGTATGTCAATGGGCCTCGATATGTTGTACTCTGGATCGGCTAATGTGATGTCTGATAAGTGAGTCCAAGTTCTTTTTGTAAAGGTTGCGTTAGGTAGATTGTTTACCACCCGGGGCATGACTAATGCTTCCGTGGTAAACTGGAAGTCGTTATGTACGGACCTACAAAGTAGGTTCACCTTGCCTTTGCTCCTGTTGGATAGGGTGCCGATCCCACTTATGCTCGCGTTTAGCTGATGACGCTTTACTCCTAGTCTTTGAGTTGCATTCTCAGTGATCAGGGTTATTTGTGAGCCTTGATCAACTAACGCCCGTAGTGTAACGTAATCGCCATCAGCTGTTGCTACTTGCAATAATGCAGTGGCCAATAGTATCTCGTCATCATTATTCGATGCGAAGTTATTTTGAATACTTTTAGCTGACCTAGTTGCAGTTGACTTCGACGGTTTATCCACCTGTTGTGTTGCTGGGGGCATTTGCGCTGACTTGACGATGTCATTGTGCAATAGTGTGTTGTGTGGGTCACTGCACTCTCTGCATCTTTTTTGTGACGCACAATAGCCCTTGCTATGCACATATAGACAGTTTCTGCAAATATTGTTGGTTTTGATGAATTCTAATTTCTCCGAACTTGCCATGTCAGTGAATTTGGAACATTGGAACAATGCGTGGTTAGTGTTGCATAATGCGCAACTGATCTTATTAAATTGACCAGCGTTGTATGCATGGAAGTTTCGAGAGTTTGCTGGTTTGGGGGTTTTGCTGAATGGATGAGATGCGTTGGATAGTGGTTTTGCAGGAGGCTTGCTAGTGTTTTCTGGCTTTTTCCTATGCAAAGGTTCTAATGCCATGAATTTGTTCTCAATAAAATCCATAAACTGGTTGAACGTGGGTATATCTCGCGGATCCGTCCTAGACTGCATGTATTCCGCGTACGTTTCGGCATCTAGTTTCTCGCATAGCACGTAGACTAAAACAGGATCCCATGAACCTGTATCTACACCCAAATTATGTATCGCATTTATGGTTTCATTGCTCGTGTCATATAACCGCTTAAGGTCAAATGCAGATTGTTTTTGCAGATTTGGTTGACGCATGAAGCTCTGGTAATTCTTGGTGAACAACAAGAACTTGTTGTTGTACCGGTGGTTCAAGATTTCCCAACACGTGTCGTAATTTTCGGGTGAGATGTGTAAATGCTGGACGAGTCTCTCCGCTTCGCCGCGCAATCTCCCTTTTAAGTGCTGCATTTTTTGTGCTTTTGCAATTACAGGGTTATTGTGTATTGCTTCCACGAACAGATCCATGAAAGTAGGCCATACCGAATAGTTCCCGTTGAAAATGGGTATGTCTATTTTGGGCACGGATTGTTGCTGATGCACCGAGGCGTTCAGTTTTACGTTCAGCGCCCGCTTTGTTTTTACAAAGGCCCGTTCGTGGCGACAAAACTCGTCATAGTACTCACTAGGCGCTCCCTCTAACAACCCATCGATCTGCAGGTGCATATTGTCAATCGCAGACCACCGAGACCCTAACGTCTTCAAAGCGTCTTCTATCTCCCATTTTTCGATGACCTCTTCAATTATCTTACTCGTCACTAACCTGTCGAACGCACGGAAGTTTGCTTTTTGCACCTGCTGTAGCTCCAGTAGCTTGACCTCTGCTCCCGAGGTGCTCCCGAACAAGGTCCTGTCAAACTCTACGTGTACCTTGCTGGAGCTGGCGTTGCTGGGTCCACTCTGCACCTTGGTCCCGCATGCTACAAGCTCCTGCCGCACCCCGTGGTACCAATCCCTTAATACCTCGTGTATATTGTTGGTGAAGTACTCATGCGTTTTCTCTTCTTCTGCACTAAGCTCCTGGTGTTTCTCTTTACATTCCGCCCAAAGCTGATCTAACCGCTCAAGCCTTTGTTGAATGTAATCGGAGGTCTTCCTGCTCGCTGAATCCTTCTTGAAGTTGGTATGGATCCTTTTCATCTCCTCCAGGATCTCAGCCTGACGCGCGATTAAACCCTCCATTGTTAATAAAGTAAGCAAAAATGAACGATCTTACTTGAAACACAGGAACTCTCCTCTACGCTGATGCAACGTGTCGCTCTGGAACCTGGATCGCTGCTACTGCTTCTGGACGGCAACACTCGATCAAGACACAAATCACACGCGACGTTTTGCTGACCGATAAATCGGACTATCCGGCTCGAAGGACTAAAAAAAAATAATGTAGGGTGCAAATGCAAAAACACCTTAACATTAATTACTGTAAATGCAATGCAAACGTCAGTGTAATGTAAAATGTCAATGAGTGCCAACGGGCTGGAATCAAGAAATAAAAATGCAAGTTGTCCGACCCAAACCGCGTCTATTAGAACACTAAATTAAGTATTGATACAAATGCATCATCAATGCTCTGCTTGCTGCTGCTGCATGATTGTCATGAAATCTAATGTAGGTCGCACGTGTAAGTGCAAAGGTGCGAGCCTACTTATTGCACAACTCCTTACTTACTTAACAATTTTAAAACCCATGTACGTGCACCGTATTCTTAAAAATGGCATAAGCTACTTACACGTTTCTATGCAAAAAAGTGGTAACATGATATGGTTATATCTTCTGTACAATTTGAAAAAAGTCAACCGATTTTCCCTATAATACAGGGTGGCCCATAAGTCCTTACACATGTAAATAATTAATAAATAAAAAACTAATTACAATAAGAAATACCTTTTTATTTCATACTGACCAGGCAAACTTTGTTTTGCCATAAAAACACCAAAGATTTATCTACCCTACCTACCCTACCTTACACTACCTACACTACCCTACCCTACCCGACCCTACCCTACACTACCCTACACTACCCTACCCTACACTACACTACCCTACACTACCCTACACTACCCTACACTACCCTACACTACCCTACACTACCCTACACTACCCTACACTACCCTACACTACCCTACACTACCCTACACTAACCTACACTACCCTACACTACCCTACACTACCCTACACTACCCTGCACTACCCTACACTACCCTACACTACCCTACACTACCCTACACTACTCTACACTACCCTACCCTACACCACCCTATCCTACCCCACACTACCCTACCCTACGCTACACTACCCTACCCTACCCTACCCTACACTTCCCTACCCTACACTGCCCTACCCTACCCTACACTGCCCTACCCTACCCTACCCTACACTACCCATCACTACCCTACCCTACACTACCCTACCCTACACTACCCTACCCTACACAAAGCAAAAATAGCTTATACAATAGCAATAAAGCTCAAATTGACTCTACGTTTTAGTTAGAAAACTTTTGTATGGGAAAAAGAAAAGGGCTGTTTTTATTTTTTTTCCGGCAATTATTATAATTTTTCTCCCCGTAAAAACCATCTTTGAACTTCAACGAACATTTAAAAAAAACGAATTGGCTAAATTGGTCCAGGCGTTGTTGAGTTATGCGCTTACCAACACATTTTGCGATTCATCATCATTTTTATATTATAGATTAACCTTTATAAAAACTCCTCGATCATTGCTACATATCGCTCTGAATTAACTGTAATCGCGCGACCTCTGCCGTCTTCAAAAAAATAAGGGCCTATGATGCCACGAGCTGACATAGCGGCCCATACCGTCACTTTAGGGCTGTGTAATAGCTTCTGATGTTTACGTTTTGGATTTTCAGGGCTCCAGTAGCGGCAATTTTGTTTACTTACATGCCCATTAATGTGGAAGTGAGCTTCATCAGAGAATAACACGTTATTGAACGAAGAAAAGCGGCTAAACATTTCATTCGCGTAATTTAGTCTCTGGATGGCGTCAGTGTCTTTTAATTCCTGTACCAACTGAATTTTGTAGGGGTGTAGACGTAAATCTTTCTTTAAAATCCGCTGTAACGATGTTCTGGATACGTTTAATATTCTGGAACGCTTACGAGTAGACTGGGTAGGATTTTCACGAACAGACTGTAACACTATGTCGATGTTTTCTTCCGTCCTTGATGTCCTTGGTCGGCCCGACCGCTTTTTATCTAACGTCGAACCAGTCTCTTCAAACTTTGCAACCCAGTTGTTGATCGTTTGAACAGTTGGAGTGTCATGAAAGTTGTGTAGATTGTGATGTTCTCGAAATTTACGCCGCGCAATGGTTGCCGAAAAATTGTTCCGATAAAACTCGCGCACACAAAAAGCACGGTCCGCACCGGTGAAACGCTCCATGGCGACTGACTTCCCAGAAACCGAACGTACTGTTTTTGCACTGCCCGCGTCCCTCCCGCGCGTCTTATGCATTTTATTCGAAATTTACATTTTAAAGGACTTATGGGCCACCCTGTACAAGGATTTTTTTCAACTGACATCATTTTACAATAAAATTACCGCACTATGAATACGAACATCGGTAGCGTACCGACATCGCTAAGTCAAGATAGTGACCGATTGTGCACGCTAACTCGGCTGTCGAGACTTGCGTTTATCGTTAGCGTCGTTACGGCAAGCGTATAATTTCGATAAGAGTTAACGATCGTTACTTAACTTAGTAATCGCTAACTAAGTCGAGACTGCAGGCCCAGGTGTTTGATTTTCGACAAAGTTGTCGAGTGTAGTAGAGCCGCTGAAGTAGTCGTACTTTGTATTTCGCTTGATTCGTCTTGTTGTCTGTTGCTGGTATTCTACACATCCGGTCAGATCTTTGGGTATTGCCACAATATCTGAAAATGTGGATCGCATTGCTTGGACGTAGCTAAATAATGATTATGCCATGCGAATTATGCAATAATTTTGGGTAGGTCAGATCGACTTCCAGAATATATTCATATTTAGAATCATCAGATATATTCAAAAAATCAAAGTTAGCAGTTTCATTTTCAGATAAAATTGAAATTCCGATACAGGCATTCTTTTTCTCATAGCATAGCATATCCGTCAAGATTGTTACAATCAAGATATATTAAAAAAGATGATGGCTTAGTATCATCGAAGTAAGGAAGAAATTTATTATTCGCTTTTGCATGTCGTAGGGAACACTGCGCTAAACCTCCACGTATCCCTTTTCGAGTAATTTATACATTTATAAGTCATGCATCAGCTCCAATTTAACACCAATACACAAAAGCATTGCGCGGAGCTTAAACTTGGCGCGGATACATAATATGCTGGTTCAAGATTGTAATATTCTAAACTGTTGTTTCTAAAATGCTCAAATATGTCACATAATAATAATACATCACATTTTAAGTAAAGATCAGTATATTCACCAAGGGAATTGATATTAAAACTATACCAAACTTTTTTATTCATCTTCAGAAATATTCTTCAGTTTAATTGTGTTATAAAAATACTCTCTAGGTTTTCCATCATACTTAGACCATGTGTAAATATATTTATACGGATAAATACCGTTTTGTCTCAATAAGGATAAATCGGCTTTATCGTCAAATTCTCTTGAAAGATTGACGAAATCTTGTACATGTAAATTCTTAAATAATTCATCTAAACTCAAACTTAAAAATTGATAAGAATCTGTAAACTTTATTTGAACACAACTAGGCTTGTTCTTAATTCGAGCGAGGCTTTTCGTTATACAAATGTATCTTTTGATTTAGGAATTATTTTAATAGGACCATCGTACTTAGTTCTTCAATAAAGAAATGAGCATCATATCCAGACAAATTATGGAAAACAACAGGTATAAACGGACATATTTTAAATGTTTCATTGCATCGAGAGTGTGCTGCTCCTCTGTATTCAAATGAAACATGGTCGTGATCTCGAACTTTGTCATGCAATAAATAACAAATGTTTACAAATATGGCATCGAGTAACCTCTTCGTACTCTATTTGTTGTTTGACAGGCAAAGCTTTCATGGGTCTATGGCATGGAATTATTATAGTATGGTCCAGTATGGAATTTATGTAAGTGACATCTTCAATTAAACGCGTTATAAATGGTAATCTGGCAACGTCTCCAGTATATCGGTTCTTTGATTTAGAATATTCTGACCGTTCTGTCTAGCTCTTTCAGCGACAGTGAGATTCAGGTGATTGCACATCACATGCTGAAACAGTGAGAATGGCAATCTGTCTACTAATCGAGGATCTATGGCTCTCAATTTTTCATATGTTTCTTCTACTAGTGTTATAAAGCCTGAGAATTCAAAGTTCTGACAATGCACATCCCTCATGGCTGTCAATGATGTGTGCGGCCCTATGTCGTACATTGGCTCGTCCATGGGCGGCGTTTCTGTTGTTGATCTGGGTAGGGCGGAATTAACCATCGCCTGTTCCCGTTCAGCTTTCTTCTGCTGAACATTCTTCTTAAAGGCTTCTGACCTTTTAGTGTTTCTGTTTCGGTCTGGCTGTGACTCGAAGCGCGGGTCAACTATCTTTTTTCGGTAATATAGTTGTAGTGTCCTTACACTTTTGAATGTTTTAATTAAATGATAATGCTTCCATAGCTATTTAAAATACTTTAATTAAAATATATACGACCTTAGTTGGTGGCTTCCAAGATGGTTGCTTTTTTCGGGATATTCCCAATAGATAAGAGACTTGTGAACATAGATATTAAATTTGTGTTGTCATACTTATATTCTAAATACACTACAATACTCTTAGTCCCTTATAAGTTCAATCTTTCAGGAGCCTTAACTGTCCTTGTAAATCTCCTCAAAGATATTTAAGGTACTGGTTGAGCCTCCTCATTTACACTCTTATTACCTTCATCCTTATAACTACAACTACTGGCATCATTACAGCTATCTATAACTTCAGGAATTACATCTTTTGAATCCTCACATTTATAATTATCATTACTTTCAATAATTTCCTTATTGAAATCTCTGAAATCTTTAGCCACATGTTCTTCAAAGTTATTAGGTTTCATAAAAGCGTTTTTATTACTTATTTTAATAGGAATATGAATTTCCTTAGAGATCTCAGGGTTTTCACAAGGCAATGAACGTATTATCTGATTGAGGTGTCTTTTCCAAATCAAATCTTCTAGTTTTGAAAAGCCCTCGATTTTTGCGGACATACAAAATACATATCAACATATAAAGTGAAGGTAGAGACAGTATATCGATCTCTTTAATTTTTTCTCTGAGGGACTCGCGAGGACCCATTTTATATATCGCGCGGATTGTCCACTTTTGTAAGATGAAAATTGAGTCAACATCTGCTGCTGATCCCCACAGCAGAATGCCATAAGACATAATACTGTGCAAATAAGCATAGTATACTAACCTAGCTGTGGCTACATCGGTTAATTGCCTTATTTTCCTTACTGCATATGCAGCTGAACTTAACCTACCCGAAAGAGTTCTAATGTGCGCCAGTGAAATTGTGGGCGTCGCTGGATCGTTGTGCGTGTTCGCTTTCATACTGTTGACCTATTTATCGCAATATAACCTGTAAATCTAGCTTGTCCTTTCTTTATTAAATATTTACGAATGTCCACCAAATCTTCATATCTACTATCTATATTCTATATTATTATTTATTTATTTATTTATATCTATAAAAGCGAAAGGTGACTGACTGACTGATCAATCACCGCTTAGCCAAAACTGCTAAGCCTAGAAGCATGAAATTTGGCAGAAAGATTCCTCAAGTGACGTTAGTGTGCACTAAGAAAGGATTTTTGGAAATTCCACCCCTAAGGGGGAAAAAAGGGGTTTGAAAGTTTGTATGAAAAAATCTAATTCCTTCGACCAAAATTCTTGAAACTTAGCACAAATAGTATTCTAAGTAAATGATAAAGATTGACATTATTAGTTTTTCGAAATTACCCCCAAATAATGATTTAGGGGGTGTTGAAGTTTGTATGGAGAAATCTGATTTCTTCAGTAAATAAACTTGAAATTTGCCACAAATAATAAACTAAATAAACAATAAAGGTTGCTATAATTATTTTTTAAAACTTTTTTGGGGTAAAAGATGATTTAGGGGTGTTAAAGTTTTTTTGAAGAATCTTATTACTTCAGTTAATAAACTTGAAACTTGACATAAATACCAATCTAAATAAACAATAAAGGCTTTCATTGTTAGTTTTTCGAAACTACCCCCAAAAGATTATTTAGGGGATGTAATTTATTTTGAAGAATCTGATTTTTTGAGTGAATAAACATGAAACTTGACATAAATACCATCCTAAATAAACAATAAAGGTTGTCATTATTAGTTCGTTGCAACTACCCTCCAAAAGAAGATTAAGGAGGTATTACAGTGTTTTTGAAAAACTGATTTCTTGGGTCAATAAACTAGAAACTTGCAAATACTAACCTAAATGCTACTGAAATTCTTGTTGTAAAAGTTTGTGGTTTTGTTTGTTCTTCTAATAGGTATCCCATAAATTGTTTATTTCCATCTTCATCACAATAAACCGCCTTCATCTTCGGGTTCATGGATATCCATGAACACACCTGTCGTTTCTCATGCCGTTTTTGTAGTGTAGCCTTTACTTTCTGATAGATTTGGGTCTGTACTATTCCATCATGTAATTTTACAGGTCGCAACTTATCTGGGATCGCAAAGGTCCGACCATCTAAATCCGTGATTGTCGTTACACAAATAATATTTGTTTTCACATCTTCACTGGTTTTGACCATGAACTCGAATCTTAAATATTCCATTATTTCTGGTAACCAGCTTCAGAAATGTTGTTTTATAATGTATTAATTTACAATCATCCTTGGATATTATGGTGAACAGTATAACGATAACCAAAATTGAGTTGCTCTGAAAAGAGAAAATTTTATTTTATTACATAAACTAGTTTTAACACTTTTACAAAATATTCTTTAACATTAATTAATCACTAATTTTTCCTGGTAAGAGAAACAACATTTAGGTCTATTGTTTTACCAGTCTTATGATGAGCTATAAGATATCTCCAAAATCTTTACCAATGCTACAAAACAATAAACCTACCAATACTGCATTTTTAAATCAATTCATCGTTCACTTAACGTTTCCAGGGCATCCATTTGTTTCATGAAAGCAATTTGTATAATGCATAATTTTATACGCAAAAGAGACGGACTCGATAACATCAGCGATGTTGTCACTACACCCCACCATATCGGCGCTATCACGACTGGATTCGGGCTAACTCAAAAAACAGTACATTAGTACACGTGTTCCAGTCATAATGAGACCGACCAGCCTTCGAAAATGTTCGTTCACAAGGTACTGATGTTGCTACCACATGACGTCTTTTTAAAATGTACTTATATAAAATTGGGTAAACTTGTTGCCGCTCATGCCACCAGGTTAAGGGGTCTTCATTGCGACTTTATATTGGTTCCTATAAATACTTATCCATTTCTACAATTCCAGCGGCAATTGGGTTACAAGGAACAAGTGCAGCAACTTCTCTGTCAAAATCCTGCCATATCGATGACGATGACGGCGTCGTCGTGGCAGTTGATGGTTGTGGTGGTTTGGGTGGCCACTAATCTAATGGGTTACCCTCGTTATCAAGGCCGACCTTTCCTTTAGAGCTGACAGTGCTTTATCATATTTGCTAATGCTCACAAATCCTTTATTTTTGAATCTAGGGTCTAATATGGTTGCTTTGGTGTATAACATATTAGATTCAACCTTTTGTATATTTGGTCTTTAAGTATTTAAATAAATTTTCGTGTTTCAGACTGCGTTGAATAGCTATTGGAATTATATTTGTTTATATGTTGCCTGAGGAGCCGACAATACACAATTACCTTCGAAAGGCTGACATGCTTCTCGGTGGAAATTTGTGTGGTTACCTCATAAAGTATTTTTAAAATAGGTACCACCTCTTCCACGATCTTCCATTCTTTCGGTTTTAAATTCATGATATCATGGTTCGTAAGCGCCAAAGTTGCTATCACAGCCTCTTTACAGCATATCATGCGATTCAACATATCGTATGTGGAATTCCACCGGGTCACAACATCTTGTTTTAATTTAAGCGTGGGCAAATTCATTTGTTTTTGCTTTTCTTGTAATTTTACCAGAGCTTGAGAGCTGCGTTTAAAATATTCTACTATATGTTTCACTTTTATTACTGTTGCTTGGATAACAGATATCCCGGTCAAAACCACCAGATTAAGGGTATGCGCGAAACAACTGATATGGCGCCAACCTCCGATTCGAATGGCTGCTGTAATGTTCGCAGCATTGTCGCTCACAATTGCTGTAACTTTTTTAATGTAAATGTGTGTCCCATTTGTCCATTTCGGCTTTTAAAAAAGCAACGAGATTATCGCTAGTATGTCGATCTTCGTACTCGATGCAGCATATTAAATTGGAGCACAGTTTTTCGTTTTCATTAATATAATGTGCCGTTACAGCATTATAGCTTTCATTATTTATCGACGTCCAGGCGTCCGTCGTCAAGCATATAGCATGTACAGTTTTAATTTGTTGCTGAACTTCATTATATACTTTCGAATATAGTTGAGGAATAAGTACCTGACATAAAGTTTTCTTAGTAGGAGGTGCATATCTAGGATTGAGCATGTTGATCAATTTTTTAAATTCTTCACATTGAACTAAGCGCAAAGGATGGTACTCTTTTGCTTTCATTTTAACTAGTTGATGATCTAATTGCACTGCTACAGAAGGCGAACACTAAGCCACTTCGCTTAGTGTTTTGTATAAAATCTGATATTTTCGTACAGTTGTGTTTCCTACCAGTGTTAGCAGTTGCAGACGTTGATGGTGCTGTTGATGTTTCTGCTGAACCAGGCTCCAGTAACATTCGTGGCTCATCTGCTGCAGCAATATTTTCTGAGGTAGCCACTTCACTCGGCGTAACTTCTCGTACTATGGGACTTATTGAAACAGTTGGGTGTTTTCTTTTTAAATGTCTTGATAAGTTTCCAGTGTTTCCGGCAGATATGGTTATCTCCAGAAAACAAAAATTACAAGTAGCTAATTTATTATTCTCATTATTTTGCGAAAAATGAGTTTTTTTTTCTCATCGCCATCGTCGAACAATAATTTTTAACTTTTAAGTATTGTAGCAAACATTTTAAGATAACTAGCGCCACCTATGATGTAAAGGAAGACACTACATAGTGCTGCTCCTCGACGCTAGATGGCGCTGTGCGTTAACATCACGTTCCTGAATCGCGCTGTTAAGATTTACCGCGATTTAATGACCTCCGCTAGAATATTGATTTTTTGTTAAGACTGAACTAGCAGTGCATTTGTGAGTTACGTCCTACTTGGAATAACTTCACGAGACTCAGCTACTAAGTTTGCCCGTATATTTAAGACTCTAAGTCTGTTTTTTGGATTAGAGGACCACGATTCCCAGCCTTCGTCCTTACTGGGAAGAGGCTGACGGGATTCGTCCTATACAATTGTACATATACGAGAAATAAATCCTTGTCAAGTAAAAGACATTTCTTCGTGCCGGAAACGGTGACACCATCCCCTACAATCTGGCGACCAACGCACACTGTAAGAAAATCGCAATCTGACGGGATTTTATTCTTATGATACGGAACTAATTAATTTGATTGATATAAGTTATAATTAAATGTTTTTTTAGTTTTATAAAATAATTTTGTATTGTTGCGTGTATTTTTGAAATTTAAAAAACTGAAAAATACAGCAAATAAACATATTAGAAAAAAAAAAAAAAAAAACAAACATAAATAAACATCTCATTCGTTGTGGGCAGGGAAAGCAATGACAAAACTTCTGGCTCCAATATACTTCTATTTTTTCGTGGTATGCTCCTTAATCCTGCTAAATAGGGGTCAGATGAGATTAAAAGTCTATTTAGGAGATCTGTATTTGTATCTACACGCGAAGTTTTTCGTGTAAAGAATTCTCTATAGTAACGATTGTCTTTGTTTCGTGCCTCTTGGGCTTCTTCCGATAACTGGCCAATTGGTAGTATACATGATGATATCACGTCTTTACCATGAAAAAGAACTCTGTGAACACTGACAGGCATATTGTACCAAAAATATTCCATAAGATACAGTTCCCTGGTATCTTTAACAAACAAATCAAAGGCATTTACGTCAATCGAAAACCCGCATCCGAGAAATTCTAAAATTATATGAAATCGATGAACCAGTTCTGAATTCACGCCAGTTATCTGAGCTGTTCTTGAGGAATCTCGAAAAAAGCGTCTGGCAGTGTTGCCGTCATTGGTATTTCCCGACTGTTGATTAGGCATGTCCACCAATAAACCCATTTCATTTCTGAATCTTCTTTGAATCTGCTCCTTCTTGTTTTTGACTAGATTTTTATTTTGATCACCTCTAACTTGCCGGACTTTTATATCGAGTCTATATGCAATGTGCAGTATACATTCCATGAATCTTATCCACGAATGTAATGGAGAAAGTCCAAAAGTCATTGCAGCTGTATCGAGTGGTTTCTTTGAAATAACATCAGGTTTATTCATTTCGGATGGCTTTGCTCCACATATATAACAAGTTTGAGAGGAACCGGACACTGTCGACAAGGCAGTGCAAATTTTGCCATCAATCATAGTAAGCATGAATACCGGTTTTACAAAAATAAGAACGTCATCCATATGAACTTCTACAGGTGATAATGTATCTATTTGATGTTGCATCGCGCTGACCTCTTGTTTTGTTAATTCTGTAGTTTCCCTAGCGAAATGAAGTTTAATAGGTCTACAGAAACGTGTAGACGAGGGAGCAGGGTTTTGCCATACGACCATATTCTCCTTTTCAGTATTCAAAGCCATTTGAATGGGCACCATCGAAATGCTGAAGAGATTTTCGTCAAACTGACTTTCTGATGTGAACTTCTGTTTATACCTTTGTTGTTGAGCTCCATCACAACCCCACTTAATCAGGCAGGTTAGTTCCTTTGATCCAACTTTTAAAATTTCAATAGAATCTAACACATTTCTTTGGGTTAAACATATACGATTGATAGTATGATTCACCAAAGATTGAAGATTGCATTCTGCAGTTGTTTCCGTGATAGTCTTCTCTAACGGATAACACTGTTTTTTTACTTCCAGTATTTGGTCATAAGAAGGTAACAAGTTTTTAGCCAGGTTATTAACCTTTTCTCGAATTATATTGTACTGGTGAGTAGATAATTTAGCATCTATCATCATGCCAAGAGCTTCATCTGCAGATAGAGATACAGGCTCATTAATTAGACGTTTACGGGCCTGTTTGATTACTGTCCCACTATTACCGGACTCAGACGATAATTCTCTTACTATGGCTGCAGAATCTCGTTTGCCAGCATTGCGTAAATTGCATTCATTAGCCACAGCAATTTCTTCTGGACTGGTCGTCTCTATAAGTGTTTGGATTTTTCGTTTTTGTGTTCTATCACAACAGTCTTGAAAACGTTTTGCTGGTCTTCCTGGAGTAATTGAGGAGGAGGATGATGGAATTTCTTGTAAAACACTTTCAGGCAAAGTAATAGTTGTTTTTAACCAATTCATATTGTTTTCTAAAAAACGATCCCGATGACGATGGCATTTAGTCCATTTTATTTCAATTTGTTGGCATAATGCTCTCAGCAAACCCTTGATTTTATTTTTAGAATATTCAGAATAAGTTACACGAGGATATCTATTCATAAAAAATGAAAAAACTTCGTCAAAACGATCACTCCCTCTGTTAGAAGTCCAAATTTCGAAAATTTGCAATTTCGTTATTTCGGTAGCCATGCTGAAAAAAAAAATGTATGGGTGCCGCAAAAAAGCGCAAAATTTATGAGTTGCATCTGTTAGTTAAAACTATCAGCTGTACTGTGATGGTATATACTTTACTATATAATGCTATATAATATGTTTTCGGGACTAATGAATTTAAAATGTAAAAAAATCGAAGTATATTTCGTGTCCTAACAGAAATGGTTGATTTTAGTATATAATTACTATTATAAATCGAACAAAATATGTATGTACTTACATATGAAATACCAACACTACGACAAATAAAGTAAATAACACTATTGACCCAATAATCACTTCGTAATCGTAAGCGTAATTGGCACAAATTAACACTGCAAAACACGTAGTGAGTGTGACTCAGTTTTGTTTCTGATATGAACATTTCTAATATTTATGTTGACATACCCACATTAAAAAAATATGGTGTCGTTTTTATTAGAGGGTAAGGAATAAAAAGACACCAATAATTGGTAGATAAAACATTGTTCGGATTTTGAATTAAATACCGCTAGATTGCGATTTTCTCACAGTGTGCAACGGCGGGCCCGAACAGGATCAACAGAAGTACGTCACGCGCTCAGGCAGATTAACGACGACAACTGTGAAAACCTCACCAAAAGCGATGTCAGTCAACCTGTCCGTCACCCAGTTCCAAACCTTACTGGAGAAGATCTCACCGGCTAGACAAGGATCTTTTACGACGTGTACTGCCCATTATGACGGGACCAAGAACTCTCAAACCTTAGAAGCATACCTGGCAGCGGTTTCTATTTTTAAACAAATAGAAAATATTACGGAGGCTGATGCCCTTATCAGTATCCCGCTACTGCTAAAAGGGGAAGCAGCAATATGGTGGCAAGGTGTGAAGAAACATATCCTTACATGGGAGTCATTCAAAGACCGCCTACGCTATACCTTTGCTCCTAAGAAACCAGGGTATGTACTTTATCAGGAGATAGTTGGCATAAAGCAGGACGCTAATACCTCTACAGAAAACTTTGTAGCCTACAAGCGGATGCTAGTATCTCAGCTTCCGACTCCTGAGTTGCCCGAGTCTCACCAGCTGGACATGATATACGGGTCACTGAGGGGTAAGATCCAGGATAAGATGCCGCGAAGGTCAATTAAGACGTTTGACAAACTTATTAATATTTCACGAGCCTTTGAACAGCTATGGATTGAACAAGCCAAAGAATCCAGTTCCGGGAACACGCAAAGTAAACAGCAACCAGCAAGTGTGTCACAACCTAAGAAAAAGTGTGGTTTTTGTCACTTCAACGGACACCGCACCGAAGAATGCAGGAAGCTAAAAAAAAGGCAGGACGAGTTCGGAAGCTCAGTCCAACCTCCTGAAGCTTTACGTATCAAAATGGAACAAACCAGGTCGACACAAGCTCCATCACCTTCAACACCTGCAATAAAATGCTATGGATGCGGCGCACCAGGCGTAGTACGCAGCAGTTGTACTACGTGCTCTAATAAAAAGGAACGGCAGCCACCAGCGGACCCTAACATTCTGCTCCTTCAACTTTTGGCCTGATGTAAGAGCAAGACCATTGGTATACGTGGACATTGACGGCATCAAAGGAGTAGCGTACGTAGATACCTGCGCAAAAACAAGCGTTGCCTCATATCACCTTCAACACCTGCAATAAAATGCTATGAATGCGGCGCACCAGGCGTAGTACGCAGCAGTTGTACTACGTGCTCTAATAAAAAGGAACGGCAGCTACCAGCGGACCCTAACATTCTGCTCCTTCAGCTTTTGGCCTGATGTAAGAGCAAGACCAGTGGTATACGTGGACATTGACGGCATCAAAGGAGTAGCGTACGTAGATACCTGCGCAAAAACAAGCGTTGCCTCATATCATTTATATAAACAATTGGAAGCAAAGGGACAGCACTTCGTTAATGAAAACGCTCGGGTCACGCTAGCAGATGGGATACCTAAGTATCAACGTGTCCTGAAAACAGTGGTACCAGTAAAACTCGAAGGTAGGGTAATACCCACTTCATTCATAGTCTTGCCCGAATCTAGAGATAACAGAACCCTGTTAGGAATTGGTTTTATGCAGGATGCAAAAATGGTACTAGACTTGGCACAGTTTACCTGGGAGTTCCTTGGCAGCCCTATAACCTACGAATTATACGAGGAGGACTTCGTAGCCTTCACCGATACTGCAAACAGCTCGATAGAAGTCTCACTGTCAGTCACTTCTCCACAAGTTCGTTGTTCTGTACCTTCGACATTTAAGCAAACGGCAGATTTGCCAAAGCGGACAGATACCGCGGCGTATAAATTGATTCCGATAGACGAATCACGATAAAAAGACCCAGAACAGTCTTCGATGGATACTCGCCTCGCTTCGCCGATTTTATGATGAGGGACGCAGAGCGCAACGTTCAAGAAGCGGAAGACACCCTAACACCTAGCGAGAAAGATCTCTTCCCTAGCACACCCGGAACTAGTAACTGCACAAATATTTGATTTGATTGAGGGCGCACGGTTGGCGCAGTGGTTGAGCGATTGACTGCTGCGCTGCGTGTCGCGGGTTCGATTCCCGCACGGAACAAATATTTGTATGACCTACAGATAGTTTTTCCGGCTCTGGGTGTTTGTGTATGTGATATTATATGTTTGTAAACGCACCCACGATACAGGAAGAAATTCCTAGTGTGGGGCATATTTTATTTAAAAAAAAAACCCGGTAAAATGAACACTGTAGCGGACGCGTTGTCCAGACCCCCGTGTTGTGAAGACACCTGTGATATATGCATAGTTACCATAGACATGCCGAGAGAAGTTCAAGAAATGAAAGAAGAAGCTCGCAAAGAATATGTTGACCGACAGAGATGAAACCATCCTCAATACAGACCAGGAGATCTGGTTCTTGTCAACATACACCCGATCAGCAGAGGAAATCAGGGAGTGACCGCAAAGTTTGCGCCCCGCAGAGATGGCCCATATATTAAAGTGCAACCGCACGGCCCCGCATCCTTTAAAGTAGCTTCACCGACTACTCCTGAAATTCCAATCGGACTATATCATACGTCTGCTTTAACACTATTTAAAGGTGAAAATTCCACCATCATACCTGAGCGTGTACAGCCGCTCAGAAGAAGAGGACGACCTGTGAAGAAAGCGGTTATCCAATCCACACTCCCCAAAAGAGGACGTGGACGTCCTAGGAAGCAATAAATCTCCAGTTCCTCTCGCCGAGACGTCTTCGGGAACTGAGGGGGAGTTTGTAGCAAAACTTTTAAGATAACTAGCGCCACCTATGATGTAAAGGAAGACACTACATGGTGCTGCTCCTCGACGCTAGATGTCGCTGTGCGTTAACATCACGTTCCTGAATCGCGCTGTTAAGATTTACCGCGAATTAATGACCTCCGCTAGAATATTGAATGTTTGTTAAGACTGAACTAGCAGTGCATTAGTGAGTTACGTCCTACTTGGAATAACTTCACGAGACTCAGCTACTAAGTTTGCCCGTATATTTAAGACTCTAAGTCTGTTTTTTGGATTAGAGGACTACGATGCCCAGCCTTCGTCCTTACTGGAAAGAGGCTGACGGGATTCGTCCTATACAATTGTACATATACGAGAAATAAATCCTTGTCAAGTAAAAGACATTTCTTCGTGCCGGAAACGGGGACACCATCCCCTACAGTATTTTATTTAATAAATAGTCTAGTACACGTTTCACTTTAAATACTTAATTAATTAATAACGAAACAACGAAAACTAATGACGAAACGAGTCTTCATACGACAACACAAAATACGTAATTATTTCGCAAAATGCAATTGATACTGTCGTAACAAATGCAACCAAAAAATTAAATAATAACAGAGAAGGATTTATTATTATTTTCTAACAGCGCTTTCTTAATAAAATTCATAATTTCACGCCTTGTTTGTATGTATCGTTCGTCGCTGCGTTCGGATATATTCGTGTTTTTTCGGAATTAGCTCGGTGCACCGGAGCGGACCTGTCATTTATTATCACACGCACGTTCCTTTGCGGATTTAGAATGCTCAAGATAAACACTATCTACTTCCCAAAAATGAGTGAGATCAATATCAAGTTGACCTTGAGTAATAAAACATTGACTGAATGTACTTTTCGGACTCGTGATGTGACCAGTGACTAACCATCCGAACTCCGATCTACGTAACATAGGTTGATTCGTGACCTGGCTAATCTTTTTGCAACCTAGAATATCCCAGAAGACGTCTGCCTCGATAAGAAGATCGACTTTAGAAGGAATGTTATAAGAGAGGTCAGATAGAAATAAGCCTGCTGGGATTTGAATGTGTTGTGTGTTAATGTATGTAATTGGTACTGCTGTCGTGACGTTGGTAAACACGTGACAATAAATGTTTGTCCTATAGCTAGAATTCAATGACTCAATAATTGTGAGATTGCAAGACTCTGTACTATTGGATACATGATTATTAAAACCTGATACCATGGAGCTCACGTTCCGCCTCGGCAAACCCAGCTTACTGCAGAAAGCTTTGGAAACGATATTTATTCCGCTACCGTTGTCCATGTTCGCTCTGGCTGTGTGTTTGTTACACCTGTCGTCAACCACTCTCACCATCGCTGTGGAAAGGAAAACACGCATCGGAGTAGTAACCGGTAGAACATCAGTTGTCAATACAATATCCTTTGAAGACGAATCACAAGAAGCTGATTGCTCAGATTTTTCTTTGTTCAAAAGTGTGTTATGCTTTTCTTTGCAATATTTTCAGTGTGGCAAAAACATTTCTTTGCTCCATGACCGAAACGTAAAGCACACCTTGAACTCCTTTACTTTAGAAAGCCGAGTTTCTAGTGGTAGACTTCGCTTCGAAAAGATTCGCAATTGAACAGCTGATGTGACTCATCGTCGCATAATGGGCATGATTTACGTTTGAAATTTTTATTTTTGTTATTTGTGCTATAATTTATTACTAAACTTTTCGATTTTATGGATTCTGATAATACTTTATTATTTTTATTGTTTTCCGGTAAGGTTTCTAATAAGTCCGCTTTGTTATTTAAAAATGTTATGAACTGTGATAGGGTTGGGGATGAAGTCATCGTATTCCGATGTTCTACCCACTCTCGACCCGTCACACTTTCAAGTTTAATTGACATCATATAAATTACTAGCTGACCCCCGCGGCTTCGCTTCCGTCAAAATTATAGCCTATGTTACTTGGGAATAGTGGAGCTTTCTATAGATGAAAGAATTTTATAAATCGCTCCAGTAGTTTTGAAGCCTATTCGGTACAAACAAACAAACAAAAAAATCTTTCCTCTTTATAGTATTGGTATAGATCGTATAGTCGACCCTGCCCTAGTACTAGGTGGGTTCTTTCAATGATGCGAGAGCTCTGATGTTTTTGTTAGTTACATCAATAAAGATATTGAATTGACTTACATGACATTGCCCGTAAGTGGAATTTATTGATGTATTGATGTTATCTACGCAATCACTGTTATGTATAATAGAAAGGAATGTGTCTTTAAATTCAAGCCAGTCTTTATAGCCATCACTGAAATGTGGTAAGACTATTTTCGGTAGCCTAACCAAATTTCACACTCGTCCACCTGATTCTGCATCGCTGAACTCTATCACAGACCCGCTGCCCTTTCCTCCGGCAGCAAGCAGGTGCTTGGCTTTGGCCACCAGCGGTTAGTAGTCGTTGTCAAACTGCACACGCTCCACTGAAACTTCATCGGTTGGTGGCTCATCAGATAGAATCTCGATTTCAGTCTGTAACGCGTCAAATTCCTCGCATAAGGGCTCAAATTTTCGTAAGCGACCCTCTAAATCTATGATTTGTAATTCCGTAAATGTTTTAGAAGTTTCAATTAATTCTATATAATTGCCAAAAATAGTAAGCTTTGTGTCCTTTTCACGGTGTTAGGACCATTTGTTGGCGATTCTTTGAGGTGGTAGAAATAAAATAGCGGAATGTAATAAAGGGAATGGTTTCGTATATTGGACGTAAGAACTGGTCCGTGGTTTTTGAGTAAGTGGTGTTGCAGGTCAGCGGCGCGCGGCGGTCGGTGCCTCGTCTCGCGTT
Source organism: Orthosia gothica (assembly GCA_949775005.1). Taxonomy (NCBI): domain Eukaryota; kingdom Metazoa; phylum Arthropoda; class Insecta; order Lepidoptera; family Noctuidae; genus Orthosia; species Orthosia gothica. The sequence goes on along the minus strand of OX459040.1, from coordinate 7,738,555 downwards.
CCCCGCTCGCCGCTGTTGCCCTCCCATAGTCACAGCGGCGGCCGGTGCCGCGTTTGTCTCTGACAGTACTTCCTTAATCCATCTGCGCCAGTACATATCCGCTAATCTTTATGAAATTCGCGAATATCGGGAAACACAGACTCCAGCAGGGAGCAGTGGTGGCCCAGTGGTATCGGCCGCGACTTACAAGTTGTAGGTCGTGGGTTCGAGCCCAGGCAGGCGCTTTACTTTGTGTAAATTATTTCTTCACCACTGCTCTCAAAACGGTGAAGGAAAACATCGTGAGGAAACCGGCATGTCCTAGAACTAAAAATTCGAAGACATGTGACATCTACCAACCCGCACTGGGCCCGCGTGGTGGATTACGGCCCATTCCCTCTCACAGAGAGGAGGCCTGTGTCCCTGCAGTGGGAACATTAATAGGCTGATGATGTGATGTGATGTGACAGACTCCAGCAGGGAATTCCACTCGTTAGCTGTATGCATGTTTCTTTTCTTTCAATAGATATGACATCATGCGGCCATTCGTCTTATTTTCTTCGTAAGAATGTAGGTCCGTACATCCATTCATCTTGCAGGTCGGGGCAGACGTAATTTTCTCTCGTAGCAATATCAGCTGCGTTAAGTTTTGTAGGCACGTATTGCCATTCATTAATCTGCGTTAACTCATCAATTTCGCCTAAACGGTTTGCTACGTACAATTTATAGTCGCGTGTATCATTTCTTATCCAGTGTAGCACTGTTGTCGAGTCAGTCTAGAAAATTCGCTGCTCAGGTTTTATAGTATGTTCTCTAGCAACTGAGTCTCCTAGTCTAGCCGCTAGGACAGCAGCTTGAAGTTCCAAGCGTGGAATAGTTATCGATTTGTTTTCTACAACCCGACATTTACTCGCGATTACTACGCGTATATTATCTTGGTCGTCATTCCATCGCCAGTACGCGACGGCGCAGTATGCCTTGCTAGACTCATCACTAAATACAATCTGTAGGTTTCTATAACCATTTTGAGGTAACAATCTTTCGGTCATTGATCCTGCAGCCGATGTCACGTCTGCTACGTTCGTAGCAATATTCGTAGTACTCGTAGGCGTGGTGCTTGACAATGTGACCGCCATGTTGTATTGCAAACCTACCTCCGAAAATAATCTGTCTTATGGTTTCACTTTTTAGGCCACACACTAGCTGATCGCGCAAGTTATCATCCAAACGGGTTTTAAATTCGCAATGGTTTGCATTTTTTTTTATTCTGTGATGTAGTCTGCGATTGTTTCCCCGATAAGCTGACGTCGTTGCCCGAACTTATGCCTTCCCGCCATCGGTAGAGGTTTTGGCTGAAGATGGACAGTTTGCAGTTCCACTGCCCTATTATACGTTGACTCTGATGGCTTTAGAGGACTAGTCAGCGTAGATAATAACTCATAGGCCTCCTCGCCCATTACCGATATTAACGTAGGTAGCTTTAAATCACTCGTGACTTTTTTAACTAAAAAGTACATTTCTACTCGTTCCACGTAGTTGGCCCAATTCCGTTTTTAATCCTAACTCACGTATCTTTCCGATCGACATTGTATGAAATTAATATGATACGTGGTTACAAGTAGGACACAAATCGTTTGAGTGATTCGAAAGTGCCAAAGTTATCAATACTGAGGTTAGGACTATACATCACTCCAAGAAGGATCTTAGTGTGATATAAAGAGATTTCTAAAAACATATGCTCCGCTGACTCCGAGTAGGAAGATGGTGATGTACTGATAACCTTCTAAGGAATACCAGCTCGCAAATAAATAGCAACACCACCACCGCCTTTGCCCGTTCTATCATAACGAATAAGAACAAAGCCAGGGAGTGCATAGATGAAAGAAAAAAAATGAAAAATTGCAGGGAGTGTACAGATAAAAGTGAAGGTTTCAGAAAGGACTCAGAGATCAATAAAGCATCTAAATGAGCACAATTAATGGAAGCCAGTAGGTCAGAGTAATGGCTAGGCACTGAGCATTTATGTGATTCAAGGTTTAAGATTATTTATTTGTGGAAACATGAGTACACATACAGACCATGCAAGTTATTAAATTACATTATAGATTAAGATCAGTGATGTTTGGCCTAGTGGCGTACAAATATTTAAATTTCACTAATAAAATTCATTGGATAAAGTATTAGATTACATAAGAACAAAACTAGTAAATCTCAATTTCGAAAACAAATAATTTCAATATATGGTTATTATTAAAGTAACAATTATTAAATGTTTATTAAAATTATCCAATGTCAAATGTATTTATTTCAATAACAATAAAATGTTGCTTTATGTACAGATACGTCAAAGATGTATTGATAACATTGGTTTCTACACGGCATTAGATGTTGTCATTAAGAAATTCTAGAATACTGTAGTATGCTTTCCCTTCTAGCAGTATCTTTAATTTATTTTTTAATTGACGGACATTAAGCTCCTTCCAAGTATTTGGGAGTTTATTAAAAACTTTAGGGGCCATACACAAAACACTCTTGTGTGTTAATGCTGTTTTCGAGCTATGTAGACAAAGAATACTATCATCGCGCCTACTATGGTTGCGATCGACCACTTCTGATTGACGTGGAAATAAGTGTCGATTTGATTATACAAACATGACAATTTCTGAAATGTAAAGGCAAGGCAGAGTTAATATTTTATATTTTTTTAAATAGGGTTACTTAAACTTTCGGTTGATTGTACTTAAACATAGTCCTGATGCATTTTTTTGGGCTTTACAGGGTATGTTCTTGTTGGTTGAGTTGCCCCAGAAAATGATACCCATATCTTAGATGTGAAGAAACCAAACCGTGATAAGCCGAGAGCAATGATTCAATGTTAAGCACTGGGACCAGTTTGAAAAGCGCATAACAAGAATTACTATTTTTTTTACTGAGTTCTTCTATGTGTGCTTTCCAGTTTAGCTTTTTGGCAATCGTGACTCCAAGGAATTTGGTGTTGTCAACTTCTGTAATAATTCTATTATTGTATTGGACATTAAGTTCAGTCGTAGTTGATAAACGTTGACTGAAGTGCATTACATTAATTTTATTAAGATAAATTTTTAGATTTTATTATTTATTCAATTTATTATTCATGAGAATTAGATTCAGAGTCAGAATTATTTATGTCGTTATTGTAGCTCTCTTTAGCATTACATTGAGTTGTGATAGTGCTATCATCAGCAAAGAGTGTAGCTGGTTGGTCTACAGGTTTAGATAAATCATTTATATATTCCTTCGGCAGTCGGGTAAAAAGAAACGACCCACAACAAAAAAACAGATACCTAAAAATATTACAGGTACTAAAATCCGTATGCCACATTCAGAGTTTCAACGTCGCAGAAAAACCGTTAGTGACGTCACGATTCTCAGTGACCTTGTGGGTCAATTTTTTTTGTTTTCTACTAAAATCAAAGTACCGGCGCTATCACTTCAATTAGCGGCTTCAGATGCGTTACTAATTAGTGTAGGAATGATAACAACGATAGTTTGATAAGAATTTTGCAAAATCACAGAACAAAACACTCCCGAGAAAAAAGGTCAACGGTCGGCGCGGCGAGAACAATGGAGGGCTTTTTTTCGTTGAAATACATGTTTCTGATGGAATTTAGGTCAAACACACAATGCCGCTGGTAAAAACTGTTCAACACTTACCGTTCCATATTATTTATTCCGCCACACACACAAATTCTAAAAACAATCGCACCAAAACCAAGCTTGGCAAACCACTTGAATCCGGTCTGGACGCCAACTAACATGTGGCGACTTGAAAAAATCTTTAAGAAGCGAGTATCGATGTTGCCGGTTATTTGAATGAATTTACGTCATCCTTGTCTATGGCCGAACATGTATGGGTCATAATCAAAATCGAAGTTTGGTTATTGGTGAAAATAAAAGTCGTCAGATTGCGTGCAAAATCAACATTTAATTGCAAAATATTCAAAATAATATAATCACATGTCTGAAAAAGATCGACTTTAATTACTTTTGTAAATATTGCCACTATTTACTTTTTATTGGCCACAGAAAATATCAAGCTGACCACAGAAATGATTGAAAAGAACTTTTAAAACAATAGTGTAGGTATTAAAGAAAAACAAATAACTTGTAATGATTAAATGTCTCCGGCGTAATCAAATAACCAATTTTTTCTTTAAATCAAATCACAGTAAACTCAAATAAAAAAATAATTGTGAGATTCCACAGGAAATTATTAATTGTCCACAGAAGATACCAAAATAATCAAACATACTTCTATAATTGACACAACTATTAAAAAATTTCTTCATCAGTATCACTATCCTTAAAAAAATTACTGACCATTCTCTTGGTTCTATGAAGTGGTACAACAAAATCATCAGAATCGTCTGAATAAACATCTTCTATGTGAATTCTCTTTCTTGATACTGTAGAACGTATTTCTATTGAGCCTTCAGATGTGGGAGAATCGCTTAAATTGGTATTGGTAGTAAAGGCATTCGAAGTTCCTATTCTAGATAAAGGTCTAGGGCTTAAAGTAATTGGGATTGATGCACTATGTGGCGAACTGGGTTCTTTTGATGGTGAATGTAACAAATCAGTCTCAATTTGAATTTGTCCAATCTCATAGTGGCTGCATTTGGTATGAGCTGCACAGATTATACAACTTAACCGTCTTGCATGCAGTATATTTGGTTGCTTTTTGGACCAGCAAATTTGGTGAACTTTAAGTGTACCTTTAAAAGGGCGTATGATATTTGATGTTGTAATTTCTTCGATTTCTGCCACATGAGAATCATCTATGCCAATCACTTCAATACCTTTACATTTACTTTTCACGCAAGTTAACAATGAATTAAAATCTGAAATATCTGACCCAGTTGCAACTGACCGGTCACATGTACGTTTAATACAACCTCCCACACCATCGGGAGCTCCTTTACCATGGCCTGCTTCACTGTAATGCCATGTTATAGTTTCAACATTTAAAACTTTGCCAATATAATTAACAATCAAATGAAACATAGTTTTGTTTCTGTATTGCGTAGTGGGTCCGTCGCTTAGTATGTGAAAATCTGTTAAATTTGGCGACAAATCTTTGATTTTTTCTAGAATGGGTTTCAAATGAACACAGATAAGTATGGGATCATGTCTTAAGTTTTCTGATATTGTACACATTGAGATTGGCTTTACTAAATTGTTTGGCGGTTCAGAATCAGTATAATAGTATACGGAAGTGTGCAAGCTTATCTGCGGTTTTGAACCGCCAAAGTGAGCAGATTGGATTTCAGCAGAATACTTACACATATAGTTTTCAGAGAAATCAATGTGTAAAAGACCCTCAGAGGGTGTTAAATTTTGTTTAATAAAACGAATCGTCTTTGATTGATTAATTATGTTGGCACAATGCTGCATAAAAATAGGAATATTAGTAAACAGAAGATTTACCAATACCTGATTTTTTGTATTTATTATTTCTTTGACAGTCTTTTTGCAAGTTTTTTCATGCCCCTTAACAACGATAGTGACAGTTTTTGTGACCCATCTACTATAGGAGATCGAGTCATTCTTATTGAAATTATCTAACTGGATAGTTTTGTTATAACAAATTGGACATTTTCTTTCTAAACAGTTGACACTGAGGACATTATCGCAGCATAAACTTTTAGCAACTTCAATAGCAGTATTTTGAGTAATGATTTTTGAATTTCGTAACGCACGGACAATCAAATCATTGTTAGTGTGAACTGAACACAGACAAGTATCTCTTGATGATACTTTTGGAAAGATAATCCAAAAAGGACGATATCGTCTAAATGTTTGGTAAGACAATTTAAGTCCTGTTTTTTCCATAAAAATCTTGTGTAAATTAAACAAGGTGTCATTAAGGAGACGTATTTGCATTTTTTTCTTATTGCGAGTGATAGTCTCTTTTTTGCCCGCTGTAAGCCTACTATACTCATCTTCTTGTAAAAAATCACGAATTTTATTTTTAATAACTAATTTCTTTGATTGATTGCTACGCGTAACCATATTATTTTTATTTTGGCTATTTTTGTTAGCCCTTATTAGGCGCATTTTGTATTTGTTTAGCTTAGACTCTAGAATGGTTAACCTTTGCTTAAGGTAAAGATTTTCAGATTTTAATTTACGCTTATTGCGAGCAATCACTGCTCTGCCTGATGCAATTCTTGAATGGGTTGAAACAGAGGAAGTCGGTGTGCAAGTATTTGATAATTGTTCTTGCTGCTTTTTATCCTCACGACGTTTTCTTGCTTTATCTCGCCACATCTTTCTTATTTGGCGCTGTTGACGTGGTGTATATTGTTCAATCGTTTTCACTAATCCTTGCTCCTTCTTTTTATGATACCTGTCTCGATCTTTTCTCCTTCTTTCTTCAATAGCTGCGTCATCTAATCTCGCCCGAGCACGACGCATACTTTGTTTTTTTTGTTCTCGGCGTCTTCTCTTTTTTTCTTCCTCTGTCATTTTTTTCCTTGGAGGCATGGTTGCTAAAACAAAATAAGCTACATGCAATTTCTGCGATTAAAATAAAACAAATACACTTGTGTGTACCCATACAAACAAACAAAATACACACAAAACAATAATAGTAAAATCTAGCTTTTTTATTTCATAAGCGCATTAAGCCAATAATATATAATTTAAAAAAAAGCCAAAACGTGAGTAAATTGAGCAATGGTTATTATATAAAAAAATATTAAAAAAAGAGCATAAACACAATAGCATAACTTCTGAGAAATACTATCGCTATCACTATTATTAATATTATCTATTCTGTTGACAGTCGTCCCTTCGGTGGACACAGAAACACAGAAAAGATTTCCACAGAAAGGACTAACTTGTACAAAATTGAATAAAACGTCGCAAACTTATAGGTTAGAAAAGCAACAATGAAAAATTCGTAAAGATGTTCATTTAACTCAATAAAGCAGAGTTTTTCGTATTCATTTAGTACACACTTACCGAAATATTTTATATCAAGGAAAGACACACGATCTTTGACGAAAAACTTGGATATCACAAATTTTAAATTCGTTAAAGCGCACTGTACCATCACATCATCTCAGCAGATTGACAACTGACAACTACATAAGAGTTGCCAGCGTCAAAATAAAAATATCGATTTGTAACTTGTGAAATCGATTCTTGACTGCGGTTATCTTGGGTCCACAGAATGGATACGGATTCTGTAACGAGTTGTTTAATCTGTTTTTACTAAAAAACAAGTGGTAATATTTTTCGAAATTGCAAAAATATGTAAGTTCAAAACATTAGTGATTGATTATTAACAGTCTGACAATGATAAAAGTAAACATTTATTTTTGACACGCATGCAAAGTTACGAACTCCCATTAGTAACAGGTCCACTGAAGGGGACTTTCACCTACTATAGGCTTAAAAAAACGACATTTAAAAATAAAATGAATAATCTACATCACGCACATGTTACTTTAGAATGAAAATCTTGTCTATGATCCGATTAATTATTTATTATGTCTCATTAACATGAAAAAAATAAGTGATAACACTTTTTCCGCCGTATTTGATTATGACCCGTATGCGTATTTAGACGCGTGTGGACCTAGCATTAGGCAGAATAAAACCGTCAAAACGAACGCGCGCCAAAACAATCTAATTTAGATTGCGTGACCGAATCCGTCAAAAATTTTGTACTCTAAATTAGAGTTGTCGACCGACCAGGGGTAAATAAATAGTGGGGGACCCATCACACTACCCCCCAGGGTAGTCCATACTTGACTACTTGTTCGTGCGAATGAAATATTTCTTCACATTTAGTTTTAACGTTTATCCTAGATATCTCCGTGACCTGTTTTCTGTTATCAAGATATGTTTTTATTAATTTAAGAACATTGCCTCTTATACCGTATGCTTCCAACTTATTCATTAAAATATCATGCCTAACGTAATCAAACGCCTGCGTCATATCACAGAATATGGTACAGACGGGATTGGTTCTATCTACATTTACCATAACCTTATGTAGGAAATCGTAAACAGCCATATTTTTAGTTCGGTTTTCTCTGAATCCTTTTTTTTTCGTTAACTAGTATATTATGTTTTTCTAAATAAGCACTAAATTCTTTATACTTTTCATATACCTTGGAGAAAACACTAATAATCGAAATAGGTCTATAAAATTTCATGGATTTTCTATTTTCTTTTTAAATATAGATTTTGCAAGTGATTTTTATAAAGCATCACGGAATATGCCAGTACTTACGCTTAAATTAATCAAATGGCTTAGATGCGTGCAAATTTCTGGAGCCACCAACTTAACAATTTTTGTTGATATTCCGTCATAACCAACGCTGTTCGTATTTTTCAAGAGTTTGATTATTCTAAACACATACTGCGGTAAACAAGGGGGCATAAAATGCTTTTTCTCTATTTGGGATTTTTGAAGTGACTTGATTTCCTGAATCAACAAGCGGAATTACTTTTCCAATAAAGTAGTTGTTAAAGTCTTTGGCTATTTTCTGGGGATCTGTTATAGTGTCACTGTTTACTCTTATTTTTGTGAAAGATTTCGTGGTATGCTAAGCTTTGAGTCATTGATAATTTGCCAACTGGTTTTAGATTTATTATTAGATTGTTTTATTTTATAGTTATTCTGTTCATATTGCGTAAGTTGTATAATTTTCTTAAATAGTTTAGAGTATTTAGTCAAGCTATATTTATTAGTTACATTGGGGTCACGTCTATATTTCCATAGAAGTTGTCGCTTCTTTTTGCTGCACATTTTGAAGCCACGTGATACCCACTTAGATTTATTTGAAACTTAGAAAGCAAACTTAGAAAGCATAAATGGTAGAAAAGCGAAAAAGTTTTTATAAATGCTTTGTAGGCTATGTTAGGATCACTTGTTTCGTATATCTCCGATAATGAAAATTCACGCATGCAATTTTGAAATTTTGAAGTATATTCTGATTTATAATCACGCCTATTCATACGCCAGTATCTTAGAATGCAACCGTTTTGGAAGGGTGCTTTTATTAATTGAGCTCTGTGGTTGGATAACGCAAACTTAAGTATTTTGAATACAGGCCTGCGGATCACAAAGCCAACAGCCGAACACTGGGGCCCACAGCAATGTTGCGACTCTTGGACCCTATCAGGTCTATACCCGCGATACTGCGATTCGTAGCAGCGAAAAGCTAGGGGTTTGTTCTTTAGAGATACTGGTTCCTGGCATGCAGGTGGAAAGAGGTACATAAACTTTGCACTTACCCTTGTCCTCGTGGTGGTCACCTGGTCAATCCCGTGTGGTCGGGGGGTTATAGGGAAAATATGTATAATAAATGTGGAAGGGACAACATCCGTGTTCTGAGCCGGGCCTCCGGCTGCCAGCAGACACCTACACGCTCCCGACACGAAAACACCTCGCTGCGCGCGAAATATACCCAAATACCAATGTCCGCCGCTGCCTGTAAGTCCTTACTGTGTGGTAGGTAACAGTTTAAAAAAAAATATATATTTAAAATCGGTCTCGGCAAGCCATTTTTCTTGGAAAACGCAGATCTATCAGTTCTGGTAGCACACAGTTTCCAAAATGTTGGATCAAATTATTATTTTTTTCTATTTCGATGCCGTTTGGCGTCTATACTACGAAATAACAATATTTCCGTTGTTTTGAGTTGGCCTTGTACCTGGTAATAATAATTATGATTATTTTTTAATTTTATAACGTCTTCGGCCTCCGTACAAAATCTTATTTTTTTAAACGGATTGCCTCCTTTGGCGTATAAGCTGCTGCTGACGTTGGACATTTCACCTCATCAATACTGTCGGTCTCGAGTAAACAGTCAGGAGACGCACCAAGATATGAATTTTCTATGTCTATAAACAAATCGCATGGGGTAACCGTATGATTGTTTATATTTTCTAATTCTGTTATTGCAGTCGCTTCATGGACTTTGCCATATCTAGATGCGTCGTTACCTGTAAAGGTTGAATATAAAATGGTTTTTATCAAACATGGACAGGGCGTTGAGTCCTTCATTTTGCATACTTGGCCAAAAATGTAAGCTATTAATCTTTTTTTTTGCGTTCAGTGAACCATAGATCGGAATTACCTTGGGCGACTGTTATTTTTTCTCATGCATTAATTTCTTCAGCAGTCATTTTTATTTTTTTCAAATACTTCCTGAGGAATATCAGCAACCTCGATTATATCACCATAATGTTTGTCTGCCGTCTTAAAGCGCTTAGCTCTTTATTGCCTTGCACTTTATCTGCAGCGGTTCTCTTTCGTTGTTTGGTAAGTTTTTTTTGTACTTATTTATCTGTGTATGTATAAGTATTATCAGGTGTGTCTGGTCAAACAGCGTTTTGCACTTTACGCACAAAAGTATAATCTTTTGAATTATAATGTCCTGCTGCTGCAAAACATCTCGCTTCGTAGGTGCCTCTTAGAGTAAAATTTACTCTTTTTCCTGCAAGAAATTTGGCAACAATTGCATTAAATTGTTCAGCAGGATTATTTGTTTCCAAACTTTACTTTTTTAACAGCAAATTTTCAGTGTTTTGAAGGAGCCACCCAAGATTTTCATAAATATCGCTCCACATGCCGCTAGATTTCTAATGTGGAACTCGGTTTTCTTCCATTGTTTTCCTGCAGTAACTCGTTTTGCAACTGTCATGCCAATCAAACACGTGGCATGGCCCATTTCGTAAGTCTTCTTTGAGGACTAAAAGCTTCTCTGCTGTTGGGACCTCAGGTTGTCTTGCGTGTGCAACAGTGCCAGTTACAGCATTATACAAGCGCCGTACTTTACCTAGAAGAACTTTCCTAGTTCTTACAGATACAAAACCAACTTTATTTTCAGTTTTTTTTTCGATTTTTCGAAGTTTATTTGAATAATTCCGAAGTAAATGGTTGCTGCACTCTATTTTCCTAATATGAACATCGGGACCATATATCACAGAATCTCTGAGGGCGTTCAGTACGCTACTATCTCCGTCTCCTATTACTTGAGTGTACTTTACACCATGCATTTCAATGCTGACTTTAAAACCGTCAACAATGGCTGATGTCTCCATTTCGGTAGATGGACCAGACCAAGTTTTAAAACAGTCAAGCGTTGTTATTGGCATTTTTTTATTATTACCGAACGCGCAAATGTAACAGTAAGAATTTTTGAGTCCATTAAATAAAAGTTTTTTCGTCCGGTGCCCTATAATGCAACCCACGCCAGACAAAGTGTTAAAATTAGTTCCATAGCTCCGCTTAGCCGTCTGTCACGACAGTGATACAAGGTACACCTTGACTATCGACTTCGTGCTTTTTTAAAGCAAGACGATTTTCTTCCGTACCTGGGCGGTCTACTCCCTATCTTCTTCGACGAAGTTACGGGCCGTCTGAAAGTATTCCGAAACTTCGGAGTGAACCCGGGTAGGGTTCACTCCGAAGCCTCCGGTAGCTAACGATTTCGGGTTATTGAGCTTCGAACGGGATCATAGACAATTTTCGTAAACGAACGACAGATGACGTTAGAGGCACTATTTTGTCGGTCGATTACCGGTTGCACAAGCTTACTAAACAAAAAATAATATTATTTTTACGTTACAAAATGACTATTTTTTTAACAATATAATTTATTCATGACTATTAATATAAAAATTAATTACTTTTTAATTTTAGTCCGGAAAGTGGCATTATAATGTTGATACCATTGCCTTTTTTTGTTTGACGGCAACACGGCAACTTTCAAATGAAATTTCAAACAATTCCTATTAAATATCCGGGCAGATTTTAGTTTTCATTAATAATTAATTAAAATGACCCCGACCGCTGCAGCAAATTACTCGCAAATTGAGGCCCTTGTCGACTTCATGAGTTCGCTCAAAGCTGCTGTAAGAAAACCTGTGCAAGCACCTTAATTCAATTGGAATTTGCACAAAGTTCTTGGACCAACGGCAAAGGGTGAGTTTACTACATTACTCGTCAATATTAATATGATTTTGAGGTCTTGTCATCAGTGAAGTGCAAACAATGATAATCAGTCATCCTGCAAATACTTAAAGCCCAGTCTCGACATCTTGCAGTGGCCGTTTTGGAATTTCATTTTGTTGCAGTTGGAATCTAGCCAGTCTTTCAGAAGACACTGAGCTTTTTTATATGAGTCACATTTTTTTTATCTATTTGTCTTTGGCAAATTTTAATCGCATCTTCCACTATTCAATTTAATGTATGCGCAAAGCATCCGAAATGTTTCCAACCTTAAAACTCTTTCATTGCTTTCACAATATTCGGGCCATTATCACTAACTGAAAAGTTAATTTTGTCTTTTAACGCCCAAAGATCGATTATTGCACCTAATTCAGTCGAAATATTGGCCGCTGTATGTTGGCCCGAAAATTGGCAACATCCTAATAGCACATTTTTTATCTCAAAGTCTTTTGTGATGTTATGTCCTGTTAGTGCTATATAAGAATCACCTACTCGTGAAGTCCACATATCAGAAGTAATGCAAATACCGCCCGGCGAGCATGGCCTACTGTGACATCGCTTAAGTCACACTTTTAATCACAGTTTGGGCGATAAACTCATTTTGTCTTAAATGCTAGCACGGCGGCGTGAGATATTTTCTTGACTTGTGGCATAACTTCTTGACGTTTATTTTTTTATTTTTCAGACATTTTCCAATTTTATTGCAGTTTCGGTTTAACCTTGGCCATAAAAACCATTTAGGTTCTGAGAAGCATAGCCCTACGACGCACTGTTTCCGAATTATGGGCCTCCGTATCTTATTTTATTTTGCATAAAACGCTCATGTCCTAGGCAAAAAATAACCAAAATTTACCCCCCCCCCTTTGCTTTCCGCATGTTAGCAGCATCCCAACATGAATTAATAGTTTTATTTTTTTTACATTTCTTGGTTTTTGACTTGAACTACGGTCATGACAAGTTTTGATAAAATATGTCATGTCTTACAATTTGTCTTAAATGCTAGCACGGGACAATCATGTGACATAGTTTACAAGCGCGACATGCTTTTCTTGTTGTTGACTTCATAGTGCGACATAATTTGAATAGACGACCAAATAAAATAATACGTAAAAAAGTGTGTCGTTCATACAGATAAACAACTTTTTAATTTTGTTGGGAAAAAATAATATTTGACCCACGACCATAGACTTATGCACATTAAATTTTTCTTTGTTTGTTTGATAACATTATATGTTATTATATCTTTCTAATAAACACTTAATACACACATCAACACGGTCTAGGGATATTTCATACTCAATTAAATAACTCGAAAAGTACTGGCCGTATTGGAATCTTTTATACACCGATTTGTTTGTAATTTTTTAGTTTTTAGTTTTTTTTTAAACGTTGCCCCACACTAGGAATTTCTTCCTGTATCGTGGGTGCATTTACAAACATATAAACTCACATTCACAACACCCAGAGCCGGAACAATTATCTGTAGGTCATACAAATATTTGTTCCGTGCGGGAATCGAACCCGCGACACGCAGCGCAGCAGTCAATCGCTCAACCACTGCGCCAACCGTGCGCGCCATTTATCTCAGACTAATTCCAAATTAAATTTTTTGAAAATTCTTTTGTTTCGGTGGCATAAAAATGTCTTGATGTGTAGGAGAGGGAATTTTCATTTGTGCGAAATTTAGAAAACAATACGAATTACGTTTAGTTACAGTTTTTTTTCATTTTTAAACGAAAGATAAAGTTAAAATTGAGGTATTGTAGCCATGCAACGCCAACATTTAACGAGGGCGGAGATGTTACGAGCTGTGGGAATGCTGGAAGCTGGGTCTGTTCAGCGTAATGTTGCTGAGGCCATAGAAACCCACCAAAATGTAATTTCAAGATTGTGGACACGCTATCGTGCCACAGGTGAAGTAGCGGAGAGGCACCGGGGGCCAAGTCGCATCACTACCCCCAGACAAGACTGATTTATGCAAATTACTGCGCGAGCTCAACCAAATGCAACGGCGACTCAATTGGTCCAAAGGCTGCGAGTGGAACACCAAGTGCTTGTGAGTGACCAAACTGTAAGAAGGCGACTGCATGAAAGCAATCTACGCTCTCGTAGACCACTCCGGGTCCCACCTTTACAGAGAGGTAATCGTGGAAGACGATTAGAATGGGTTCGGAACCACGTGGACTGGGGCCGTGAGCAATGGTCCAATGTGCTGTTCACGGATGAATGCAGGTTCGGCTTCCATCCAGATTCACGAAGGACGCGTGTTTGCCGAGTTCCTGGACGATGGAGCCGTCTTCAGAACCCTCAGGAAGTTCACCCATACCAAGGAGGAACAATTATGGTTTGGGCAGGAATTCGTCTTGGAGAACGGACGGATCTCGTTTGGGTGCGGGGTAATATGACGGCAGAACGATACGTCCATCAGGTGCTGGGGCCCGTAATCTTGCCCCACAGAACACAAATGGGGCAAGATTTCCTGCTCATGCACGACAATGACCGGGCACACACGGCGAGAACGGTAGAGTTAACTGTTAATTATCAATGAAAAAACAGGTTGAAAATATTAGGTTTCAATAGTCATTATTTAAATCAGTTAAAAAAAAAACAGGGTGAAAATATTAGGTTGCATTATTAATTATTTAACTCTGTTCCAAAAAAACAGGTTGAAAATATATAATCTGTTAATTTTCGTCAACGGCTCAACGGATTATTTCACTGTAATTTTATTCATTGCCGAGAATCAACTAGTATGCGAAACGAATACTTCCGAACAATGCCGAACATCGTCGCGTCGTTGCATCGGCCTGCACGTGGTGGACTTTGGACTTCACTCATGTGTGAGCGAGACAAGAAAGCTCAATTGGGTTAGTTAGAATAGTAATGTTATGATTGACGTGCTATAAAAACGGTTTAGGTTCCATACTCAAAACTATTACAGTCAACTTAGATTATGAAGATGCTATTAAATTTAAAATGAAATATATAACTTACGGAAATCGGTCCATAGTATTGATTCATCTCAAAATCAAACATTATCTAAGGCAAAACAAGCAGTTGAAGAATTCAGTAAACCGGTGTAACTTTTAGATATAAACCAGAAAAAAAATTGCGGCAACATTGATAAATGCTACATTTAGTAATAACTTTGTATTAGGCAGATAGCACTTCTTAGATTTATACATTCAAATAGAGTTTAGTTTGCAATTACTTTTAAATAATTAAAAAATAGTTTCAATAGTTTAATAGTTTCAAATAGCTTTCAATTAGTTATTTTAGAAGACGCCATAACTTTTGCACAGTTAGAAGTAATGCATCCTAGTATAATATCCCCCCATAGTCTTATTATGGAAATGTTGACTATTCAAAAATTTTATCAATTCAGACCCGTTGATAATATCAGCATAAATAATATTCATAGTATAGAGAAGTCTATTAGCGTAAAAGCTTATAGTACAGACAACACGTTGACGTTTATACTAGAGATCCTTTCCACTGACCCAAACCCCTACGACCTTATCCATCTATACTCTATACCTGACAAACAAAACCTCACCATTATCCCTAAATCCAAATACCTTGCACTGGGATCCAACGAGTACTAATACCTAGAAGAAGACTGCAAGAAGATCACGCAAGATGTCCAGCTCTGCACATCATTGAACACCCAGCCCATGGAGAAATCCAAAGACTGCATAATAGCTCTTATAAAACATGAGAGCAAGAACTGCACACGAGCCAGAATGGACCTGAAGCAAGGGAAGGTCCAGAAACTACATGAGGACAAATGGCTTATCATCTTAAAGGGCGAGCAAATCCTAAGAACTCGTCGAAGGAAATCAGACTACAACAGGATAACAGGCATACATATCGCCAGTATTACAAGCGATTGCGAAATAGACATATTCAACCGATATAAATCTTTTTTAATAATTATCTTGTTCGCTGAAACATAACTACCGTCCTGTATTTTATGTATAAGTAGCAATGGCCAGGGACCGAATTACCGTTATTTTTTTTATAACGTTGCCATTTACCGTTACGTTAACGATAAAAAAGTAACGATATTAATAACGATACCCATAAGTGAGTTAACGTTATCTAATAACCAGTATTAGTACCGGTAAAATTGCAATTGTTATACCGGTAATTTATACGCCTATCTCTTTCTAACAATGAAAGTGTGGAGACTAGCATATTTTGGTGTTAGTACGACTAGCTTCAGCGTGTATAAAATATTGTTTCTGTGCTACATCTTGCGACGGATACTTAATAAAAAAGAGAGTTTACGAGAACTGTATAATGTGTAAGTACATATATTTTCCTAGTTAAATTTTTTGACTAAAACATCGGCTAGTAAACATATAGGTATAGACATGAACAGTTGACCACACGTCTCTGTATACAATTTGATCTTGACAGCGCTATATTTAAGTAGTAAGAGCGGTTTTCATAGTGCACGTGTATCCAAAGACGTGTCTAGGTCGACCGAATGTAGGTACCTATTATTGGACATGGCACTAACTAAATTTTCTTTGCTATTGTTTTAGCTAACCGAAGACCGAGTGTAACGATTTTTGAATCACAAACCCAAACCCAATTGGAATCACCAGTTCCTGAGGATTGTCATCATGGTGGTAAGTAATTTAGTTAGGCATCTGATTTAATACTCGTATATCAAAAAGACTAGTGCTTAATGACACTCCGCAGCCAACGATACGTCTTTCATCTGCTCAGGGAAAGGGAAACAAATAAAAAAAACATACCAGCCGTTCACTCGGTGTTATTCGACGAGTCTCCCGTCGGCGTGGTCAACGTCCGACATGAACAGAGGTTTATTGAAATCACACTCACACAATACAGATACACTTAGCGTTTTATTCAAACTGTTATTAACTTCTTTACACAATTTAAACTATTTCTACTTTACAGTACGACACAGCGATGCGAGCTTTAGGACACCTCGTCAGGAAAGTGGGCGGAAACACCGCAAGTTTCAATACAGAGTCTTTTAACTTATTTGATTCAACAAAACTTACAAAGAACTAGAAAACACTTCTTAGTTATTTCTTTTATAATTAAACACAGCTATTAATTACAAATGCAAACATTGCTCAGAATTAAAGTTCAATTGGTGGTTTTATTACAATGTTAAATCTCATCCGGTCATTTTAGGAATTTAAACAAACAAAAGGTTTTCATTAGAAATTGCTATGTAAATTATTGCTATGCATTATAAAGTTTGAAATCTATTACTGAAACCTATTTAAGGTTCGTATTAAATTATAATATCTTGGTCTTGATCATTCGAATTGCAACTTTTCCGCCATTTTTCTAGAACTCGCCAGGGACTATCAGTCATGAACAAAACTATGTACTTTGTCAAATTTGCCATACCATAAATTCATATCATAATTTAACTGTTTCTTTTATTCAAGCTTTAGTATTAATTAAAACATTGGAAATAATTTATTGATTAATTTCCATTCAATCAAAGGAATCAAATTATCTACTCGATTCCACAAAAGGTCAATAGATGGCGCTGCCCAAAAGACCTACTTAAACATTGAATTACTTCTAACAATTTTCATAGATGGCAGGATTCCAAGTTAAAGTTAGTTAAAATTATTAATTACAATGATGATGGTAGCAAACAGTCGATTCCGCGGCGACATATATTATATTGAAAGCCCGCTGCCGCGCTATTACATTAATGTAGGTTGTTTAGCTACGTTATTATTACGTCGTTGTTGACTCGCTCGTTGATGGTTACTTTTTATTGTATTTACTTTAAAGGTCTCAGCACACATATGGGATCGGAAAGGGATCGTAACCGTAACGCCTTTCGCCTCGCTGTCAACCAGGCGTCAACCTACCGTATGCACGTAACGAAAGCGTATCAGCAGCGCCTGTACGTCAACTCGGCTACGGCTAGGCGACACCGCGCTTACGCCTCGCCGCCCCCTGGCTGACCTGGTTGGCACCAGATCAGTTTGAATCCAAACGTTAAGTGTAGCGCACGGTTATGTCTTGGTTTACAATACGTGAGTTGGCTATCATAGCCATAGCACTTGATGAAGAGGAAAAAGAAAATAGCAAGAAAAAAAGAAAAAGATATTGGGTACACAGTATGAATAAAGCAAGGAGTACTGAAGGGGAATTTCGGACTATAAAAAAACATTTGATGGATGATAAAGAGAAATTTTATATTTATTTTCATATGCCGAAATATCTCTTTTATAACATATTGCAGTCTATAGATGAATGTATAAGGAAGAAGAATACAACATTCAGAGAAACAATATCGCCCGAAGAAAAACTAGCTGTAACGTTAAGGTGAGAAATTGCATTTGTTTTTGGAATTTTTAATCTGGTCTACATAAATATTTGTACTATAATTTTAATGTTTGTATTATCTCTATTGTTCTTTTTTTTAAGTGTACAAAAAAAATACTCGGTTCCGAAACTACAAGATAGATTAATTTTTATCCTCTGTCGATAAAAAATATTTCTTTTGGAACGCAACCCTCATTTGCGATCAGGTGTGCACAGGGGATGTACGTTTTATGTCTGGTGTATGTGTGTATATATTTTGTGTGATTGCGTAAGGTATTTTAGTAAATGCAACTTTTTTGTAGTTTAGGTAAAAAAAAATACTCATAAATCACATATTTTTTTATTATTCAAAACTATATTATTAAATCCAAAAATTATGGCAATTAAACAAAAATAGCGCCACAACAAAAATACAATCATTGTATAAATTAAAGATTGTTTGAAGTATCAAGATCGTCAGCATTTGACGCGCCATTTTCTTCTAAGTTTGAAATATTAAAATCATGAATGTTTGAAGCGCCAGATGTTGATTGTATCTCGTGGCTAATGTTATTTAGAGTGGTATAACCTCGAGGCATGTCATCTTCTCTTTGGGGAATGTAAGGGTTGCGATAACTATAATAGCTTTGTTTCTCTGCGATTTCTTTTTACTCCATTTCCGAAACTGCGTTATATATTTTACTTTTCATAACAGCTTGGTTATATTCTGAATTTTTTTTTAACCGTTGCCGCAATGCTCTTAAAAAATGTATCTATCTCATCTTCTTTTTTGGTTTCGTTGTGATTTAATAAATATTTCATTAAAGTTTGTGACGCTGAATTTTTTTCAATATTAAGATTGTTTTTTTTTTGAAATTTTGGATGCAACTGAAGATGCAGAAGACTCAGGACGCGGCGAAAGTGGAGTAGTTTCCGCTTGTAAGTTTTCTGGAGACTGAATTATGTTTATTGAGTTCTGTGAATCATCATTACCCAAGAAACTGCTAACATCTGAACCGTCATCATCATCAACCGAAGAGATCGTATTTCTTTCTTTGTAATGAGGTACTAAAAAACTCATTTCATCTTCAAAGGTCCACTTTTTCGTCGTGGGGGCTGCCTGACCACTTTTAGTTTTACGCTTCTTCATAGCTCGTCGGTGAGACTCTCTAAGATTTAACCAAGTTTTCTTGCACTCAGATTCTGAAATAAAATAAATCATGGTTAACTATATCAAGCGTATGTAGTTACACATGTATGTGTGAAAGGGAGTACGTACACACACATTCACATAAACATATACACGTATTATATAACGTATATTAAATATACTTTTATTGTTGCAGGTACTTCATAACTGGATCTACATTTACTAATTTATCATCGAGCTTCCGTTTAGGAGAATCAACTATTCGTTTGATAGTAATAGATGTGTGCAATGCAATAATAAATAAATTAATGCCAATTCATATACCTCAACCAACTACAGCCACATGGCAAGGAATCGAAGAAGGATTTAAAAATAAATGGAACTTTCCGAATTGCATAGGCGCCATTGACGGCAAACATGTAAATATAATTGCACCTCCCAATAGTGGATCGTTGTTTTTTAACTATAAAAAAACATTTTCTATTGTTTTGTTAGTTATAGTTGATCCTGAATACAGATTCATAGCGGTTGATGTAGGAGCCTATGGAAAAAACAGCGATAGCGGAATCTATTCATCATCTACATTTGGAAAGGCACTTGAAAGAAACACATTCAATATTCCATGTGACAAACCATTACCAGGAACTAATCATGCAATGCCACATGTATTTGTGGGAGACGAGGCATTTCCATTGAAGACATATTTATTAAGACCATATCCTCGCTCAAATACACGTAGACTATCAGATCCTGAACGGCAATATAATTACCGCTTATCACGAGCTAGAAGGGTTGTTGAAAACGCTTTTGGAATTTTATATCAAAAATTTGCGATTTACAACAAAAATATTAAATTGCATCCAAAGTTTGTAGATAAAGTGGTATTAACAACTTGCATTTTACACAATATGATGAGGACATATAACATTGAGATGAATTTACAGGAACCGAACAGAACAGAACAGGAAATTACAGTTGAATTCGGCGAAGACCGATTGTTAAGTCAATTACCAAGTATTAGTGGTGCCCATATGGCTACCGCTTTTAATGTACGTGAAAAGTTCAAAAGTTTTAAATCCCCATTCTAACAGAGCGAACAAAACAAAAAAATATTTATTCAAATCGATCCAGCCGTTTTTGAGTTTTAGCGAGACCAACGAACAGCAATTAAATTTTAAAATATAGAATGATAGGTAGGTAAGTGTGTGTGGCCATTTGAGCGACTTATTTTCGTTCCTGATTCTTAATCTAGTATTTTTATAGATCGATCGAAAAAAAATAATTGAACGTTTCGTTAATACAAACGAAACGTTCAATTATTTTTTTCGTTTTTTTTTCGTTTCGTTTGTCTTGTCCAAGCTCAAACATAAATTTTAAAAATTCGAATTTCGAATTGATTTTTTTTTGGCACAATTTGATTTAGTCTTTAACACTTGCGTGTAAGACTAAATTTTTATTGAGCTCATAAATTTTTTATTGCTTTTTATACATCGTTTTGTGAATGCAACTTTAAACATTGCGTTTAAGGTTGAATTTACATTCATCATCTTCCTGCCCTTATCCCATGTTACTTAGGGTCGGCGCAACACGTTTTCTTCTTCCATACCATCCTGTCCCCCGTCACTCCATCACTGACGCCCTTTTCTTTCATATCACTCCTCTCTTACATTAATGTATATTTATTCCAAGTAGAATTATTAGAATTCCCTAAACACAATTGGCGTCAGTTTTAAAGATAAGTTTTGTATGGGATCCTCAATCTAGGTGTATTCTTGATCCAAGATCGAAACTCACCTAGTATGAATGAAGCTTAACTGCGATTAACTCTACAACTATAGTTATATATACAATTTTGTTCGAAGAGTATAATGGTATATAGCTATAGTTGTTGGGAAGATTTCACCAATGAAACTAATCGCGATTAGTTCAACTAAACTCAGTTTAAGCAAATACAGCGTTCTGATTGGTTGCGACAGCTGAGAAACTACCAATCAGAACCCTGCATTTGTATAAACTGAGTTTAGTTGAACTAAACGCGATTATTTTCATTGGTGAAATCGGCCTAAGTACTGATGCCTCATTTGCAGGATAATATCTGGACCTCGAGCCGGACATTGTTGCGAAGTAAAAAAATTTTGATTGTCTTATGCGATTTTGTACATTATTATTGAAACAAACTATTGCTCTCATTCGGGACTCCCAATCGAAAGCTTAAACTGTGATTAACAATAATAATTAGATAATAATAATTTTGTAATATGAATAATTACAAATAATATCCAAAATAATCAAGATGATCGCAATTCTAATAATCTAACAATTTCAAACACGATTTGACACTTCTTAATCTGGGGTACATTCGAAAGTTCGCGGGCAACAAACATACCAAAGTATTCGTTGGCAACTTTTAAATTTTCTGAGCTTTCTTCTGTAAGCAATGTTTGAGTGCAGCCTTCGTTAGATGATAAATTTGGTCTTGCTATATTATTATTGCCCGGGTCTGTTTGAGTCTCAAAGAGGCGAGGCGAGGCGAGGCGAGATCTTTTGGCTGTGTATGAAATCATGAACATAGAATAGAGTTCTTGAGTATGCTTTTGGCTGTGTATGAAATCCTGAATGTGAGGTTGCCGTTGTATTCAGAATAAAGATTGATACTGAGAGTAAAGATTGAAATAACAAATTTCATTTTGGTTTAAAGGTGCTGTTTGGAAGTGAATTGGAATTCTGAATGGTGGCAATTATGTGTTGAATTAAAGGCTTTGTTTGGTTCATGATGAGTTAGAGAAAATCTGAAAGATCAAGTACCCATTGACGTAACTGAATGTACTATGGTGAAGACTGATTCAAATCAATCTAGCAATGGTGAGGTCGTGTGCATGGTCAAAGGACTGACTGTGCGGTGAATAGTAGTCACTGCGGTGACTGCTGTAGCCTAAGATAGGCTGGTGAGTGGTCAGAGATGACTGCTGTAGCCTAAGATGGGCTGGTGAGTGGTCAGAGATGACTGCTGTAGCCTAAGATGGGCTGGTGAGTGGTCAGAGATGACTGCTGTAGCCTAAGATAGGCTGGTGAGTGGTCAGAGATGACTGCTGTAGCCTAAAGTGGGCTGGTGAGTGGTCAAAAGATGACTGCTGTAACCGAGATGGGTTACGAGGCCTGGTCAGGATGACTATGGTTGCAGGATGGTCACAGGGTTGACCATCAGGAGGCACAGCAATTGCTGTGGGACCAAGAAACATTGCTGGATATGTATGGGGGGGAGCCTAGTCCCTCTGGGGCTTCGGTGACCTGTTGTTTAATGTATGTGGCATGGGTATCTGGCAGTCTTGTTGCTTCGAGAGGACCGGTTGTCTGGGGGAGCCTGGTCCCTCTGGGGCTTTGGTGACCTGTTGTCTGGGGGGAGCCTAGTCTCTCTGGGGCTTTGTTAACCTGTTGTGTATCTGGGGGAGCCTGGTCCCTCTGGGGCCTCGGTGACCCGTTGTTTGGTGTATGTGGCATGGTATGTTGTGTTGGGCGTTTGAGTGGTTTCTGGCACACTTAGTGCTTCGAGACCGATTTGACGTCTGTTGGGAACCTGGCACCTCTGGTGCTTCGGTAACCGTTTGGAATGTGTGAGTGTTAATATGGTTGTCTAAACGGTGAGGTATCTGTTTCTATAGTTCGACGATGGTTGTGTATGGTGTACGGTGTGGAGACCTAGATTTACATGGAGAAAACAAATGAACAGTGTGAAAGCTATGAGAATTATGTTTTCATGAGTAAAGAAGTTCTTGATTTTAGTTGTCGGCTGGTAATATACGGTGTTGATTGAAAGTTTCACGTGGAAGATGTCACGACCACGTAATTTTTTTTTTTTTTTGGTCAGGAGCGGCCGAACTTAAGCTATTGTTTAATTATTTTTTCCCCTCTTGGTTTTTGTTTTTTATCACAATTGAGTAACGATGTTGTTCATCGCTCTACATCAAACGTGGGACCGTTTGAATGTCAAGATGGCCGTATCGGGGGAAGGTAAATGATTAATAGTTGGGAACGAAGAAATATCGCTTGTTAGAAATAATTCAGTTTTGTTTAATTGGCAACATTTAGCTTCTGATTCAAATTTCAATTAGATTTTATTCGATTGGTAACACTTAGTTTTCTCCAGTGTCCAATGCTAGTGAAGGATTTGAATCCTAGAGCAAAGGACAGACAATTTGGAGGGAAGGCGCGCGGCAGCGCGGAGTTGACTTGGGTAGAGAGAGTACGATATTCCTGGAGAGAACTGGAGCGGGACGTATGGCGATTACGTGTGATAAGTGGCATTATTGGTGCCGGTGGAGTTGCGTCTAAAAGTATCAGACTAGAGAAAGTGAAAATTGGCGCGTCAACTTGCTACTAGAATTGGACAATGGAATATCTCTAAAACGGCATTAGTTACCTGCCTCGTGCATGCATAACCCACGATAAGCCCACAAGTACGAGGGTATATGGAAGGAAGCCCTCGTGTTTCCGACATATATATAGGAGCATATTATATAATTTGAGGTACTGATGGTTATCAAAGGGGTTATTAAAATCAGGTATAGCTATTTCGGCATTTCCTTGGCCTAATAGTGTAATTATTAATTCATTTCTAATGGCCTTAAGACTTTTATAGATGTCTTCATAAGTACAGGTATCAAAGTGATTAACTTTGGTAAAAAGGAAATAATATGTTTTATTATCAAAATCATATTTCAAGGAGGAATGTAGTGATCTTTCTAATAATGCAAATTCGTCTTGGTTAGGAAAATTACATGTTACTTCTTGTATGTAGGGGACAGATTCGTTCATGTCTATGGATGTAGGAATAATGATTATTTTCTTATCAGTTTTAGATAAGCTTTGGTTGTGTTCTATGATAGTTACATTTGGGTTAAAATCTTTTAAAGCGATTTTAAGGAAATCTGAGTAATTACCATCTAAGGTACCGAAGCTACTGGGACTTAGGACATCTGGGGGTGTTGGAAGGTCTGAAGTATCAGCGGAAGATAAAGGTAAGTCATTATTTCGGTTTGTTACTTCTAGGTCATCTAGATTACCTAATTCTGGTAAAATTTCAGGTTGAACGAGGGGATCTATTAGATCTTCAAGTTGGACAAGATCATCAGAAGGGAGCATTGGAGAGTTATTTGGGTTGGACAACTCATTGGGATCAGGTAGGTTCATATCCTGATTAGAGGGTTCAGGTATAGAATTTATAGGATTTACGAGTTTAGTAGGAGGATAGCGAGATAATGCATCTGCAGCGTTATTTAATTTTCCCATGCGATAGATTATGTCATACTCGTATTCTTCTAACTTAAGTCTCCATCTTTGAGAATGGTTGAAAAGCCAACGAAAAGGACGCGACGACAGCCGAGCGCCGCCGTCCACGTTGGCGATGAGCCGAAAGCTGCCGCGGCGTCCGGGCGCAGCTGACTGGATGACGCGGCATACGCGCGGATCCAACTGAGTTCCAAGCAGTATAAATTCCATGCAAACATGAAACTTAACTATTGTGTAGAAGTCTGAATTTTCTTTAGCACATTGTGAAATGCGCTGCGCTGCGCTCCTGCGTCGTCCGGTTGGTGGAAATCGTACATAACTATTCTGCCCTGTAGAAGAAGCGACTAAAATAATTGACCTCCATTTGGTAAGTCTATGCTTTTAGGCATATTCAATAAAGAATCTGCTAAGTTGTAGCCCTTTGGTAATTTGAAATGATCAAGTGGAATGTAATTTTGTGGTAGCTTTGTAGAAATTTGGTCTGTTACTACACAAGTTATTGCTGATGAATAATTGCTGTTACGAGATGCAATATTGACTGTTGTCGATTGAGATGAGTGAGTAGGAGTGGTTCCTACGCCTTGTATAATGTAATTAGTTTGATTAGTGAGAGAAAGCTGAAGGTTGTTCGCTAAGTTCCTTGTAATTAAACATACCTGACTGCCGCTATCTAACAGGGCTCGACAATCACTTTAATTATAAAAGTAAATAAATATACTTGACACTTTTATTGCTTGCAAATGCACAACTGCTTGCATATTACCATCTTGTTGAACATTATTGTTACTCACACTTGTGTCGAACTGGTCTATCAAAGAGTTACCTGTAGTTGTGTCAGATACCGAGACAAGGTATAGTTGTCAACATAAACTTGGATTGTACTATGATGTTTTTATGACGAACTTGACAATTATATTTTGAGCATGTGTGCTGATACTTGTAAGGTTTAAGACAATTGTAGGAAAGTTTCTTTGATTTTACCTACTCATTGCGTTTGATTGGTGTCATTTCTAAGAAATAGGGGCACTTGTATAAGTCATGAGACATGTTACGTATAATACAGCTAGAAGTCATAGTGCCTACATGGGTGGATACACGAGTGAAGTTTGACCTTTTGTTGTTCACCACAGTAGTGGGTTTTGATACATTTTGTGTTTTATTGTACATCAATTTAAAAGCTCTGGCATGACTATTAAAAAATTTGATTAATTCAATAAGTGTTGGCAAATTATCGTTTTTGCGGTCGATTTCCCAGGCAGACCTGAGACTCTGATCTAACCTTTGCACAATAATGTAAATTAATAAGATTTAATAATAGGTCCCAACTATCAACAGGTACCATTAGTGATTTTAATGAATCCAGACTTTGTTGTAGCGTAGATAAGAATTCTTTCAAGTAATTTTTAGATATCATAAATACTGACATTACATTTTTGATGTGATGGTTTACTGTAACTATCTTATATTCATACCTTTTAATTAATATATTTAATGCACGTTCGCAGTTTTCTTCGTTGATTGTGATACCGTTGATTAGGCCGGCTGCTTCTACTCCTTATAGAGACTTCAGGTATTGGAATTTTTGCAGCTCGGTCAGATGAGTGTTGGAGTCAATAACGCCATCAAACAGTGTCTTGAAGCATTCGGAGAGTTTACTACCATCAAAGCTTGGAATCTGCAAATGAGGAATTTTAAGAATATATGTTTAGCGTTAGCTGGTTTAAGGGATTGAAAGGAGTTCGTTGATCGATTGAGCTCGTTCTTGCTCTATAATGAAAATATTTGTCTTCTGTGTTAGCTCGTTCTTGTTCGTGTATTTTTGTATCTCTGTCATCCAAAAGTTCAATAACTTCTTGTGTCGTATTGTATTTTAGGTAGGAAAGGTTGTCTGTAAGAGATTGCCCTGTGCGATAAGACCGCCCATTGTACACTTATCTTTATAAATGTTTTGTCCTGTAATTATTTAAGTGGTGTACAATAAGGTATATAATAAATAAATAAAATTTAGATAAATATCAGCTAATTCCGATAGCCTTGCTTGCAATTCATATATTTTCTCGTGGTTTTCAGGATCATCGACGAAGTTGTAGATTCTGGTAAAACGTCCTTTGTAATTGCTTCTGCGGCTGACTAATCGTTCTAGTGATTCGCTCATCTTCTTCGTTTGTCCGAAAATATAAGGATAGCACTATTGCGCAGCAGGCGTGCCGTGGTGCCGTATAGCCGATGCCGATTTTCCTTTGTAATTGTTTTGCGGTAAATATATTAATCACTGGTTTTAAAAATTTCGGTCGGGTCCATCTTGGATTTTCATTTTGCCCACAAATTCGTATCTAGCGAACCCAAAAACCATGAAAATGCCACTCATGACGAAAATTTCAAAAATTTCGGTCGGCGCCATCTTGTATTTTCATTTTGACCCCATATTAGCACCGAAATTTTTGAAACTTTCCTTATGGGTATCATTTTCATGGTTTTTGGCGTCGCTAAATGCTAATATGGGGTCAAAATGAACATACAAGATTGCGCCGACCCAAGTTCTTGAAACTTTCATCATGGAAATAACACCCATGACGAAAGTTTCAAAAATTTCGGTCGGCGCTAACTCATGAAAATGAAGCCCATGATGAAAGTTTCAGAATTTTTTGTCGGCGCCATCTTAGATTTACATTTTGACCACATATTCACAATTACCCAGCCCAAAAACTATGAAAATGACACCCATGACGAAAGATTCAAAAATTTCGGCCGGTGCCATCTTGTATTTTCATTTTGTCCCCATATTTGTAAAAAGTTACCCCAAAAACCATGAAACCCATAACGAAAATTTTGGCAATTTCGATCGGTTCCGTCTTGGATTTTGATTTAACACTAGTAGAAATACATTGTTTGCATTAATGTGTCTATTTAGTCCGTCCGTTTATGTTTTCAAAAACGTAAATAGGTAGTCAAATAATTGAATAAAATACGATCTAGGGTATTTTTTATTACTACGCATTGTAACCCTCGTATTTTATTAACTGTTAAAAGCAATAGTAAAATAAGCCTTCTCTACACACCTTTGTTGTGACAGTTTTGTCGGCAGAACGCACACGCGAGCGCGCCGTTTGCTTCGCAGTAACAATGGCACGTTAAATACCTACTTCGCCGGCAAAAGTAAGCCTTAACGCGTAAGCAATATATTTTTAAATCAATATACATTTTGATACAACATGGCACCACAACATGGTTTTGTTTTATTGAATTTTTCATGAATACAACATCTCTACTTATGATTACTTTATGAGTTTTTGGATTTATCAACTTGTAACCTTTAGAAGTATCACAATAACCAATAAAAGTCATTTTGCTTGCCTTAGGATCCAGTTTTTGTAGTTTTTCATTTGGAATTTTAACCATGGCTTCACAACCAACAACTTTTAAATGATGAGCACATCAGGTTTCTTGCCCAACCATATCTCCTCAGGTGTAGCATTATATGAAAGTGCACGTGTTGGACAACGGTTAGTGATATAGGCAGCTGTAGCTACTGCTTCTGCCCAGTACTGTTTGTGGCTCCTCCTAGTGATTGCACCTCCAGTGGTCCACAGATATCAGAATGTATTAACTCTAAAGGTTTCTTTGCTCGAGCCTTCAGCTGGAAATGGCAGTCTTGACTGTTTTCCCTTTTGACAGAGTTCACATATCATTTTGTTTTTGTTTTCAACTAATTTTACTCGATTAGTACTGTCTGCTATTTTATTTAAGTCATTAAAATTTAGATGTGCCATTCTTTGATACCATAATAAAAAATCTGTTTCACTTACTTGACAACTGTATGCTGAAATCATGTTGGTATTCAGCCGGTACATATTGTTGATAAGATTTGCAGCTGCTACTTCAGTATTCTTTTTATTGAATATTTTACAGCCATTATTAGTAAACTGTATGGAACAACCATTTTTAATTATTTGACTTACTGACAGTAAATTAGTTGCTAACTCTGGAACAAAGATAACATTTTTAATTTGAATAGTTTGTCTTTCACCGCTCCTTGCAATAGCAATAACTTTTAAGTCTATCTTTCCACAGCTTTTCACCGGAAGCATTTTGTAATTTTCTATTTTGATACTTGTGATCGGAGGGGGTATAAATAGTGCAAATGAATAGTGCAAGCTATTACTATTTTTACCCGACTGCCGAAGGAGGGTAATGTGTTTATCAGTCTATGTATGTATGTATGTATGTTTGTTCCTATATGGCGTTCCAGAGAACAAACGCGTTGGCCGATTTTGATGATTCGTACGTCAATCGATGCGTCTTAACCCTGCGAGTGTCATAGGCTACATTAAAATTGGATAATAGAAAAATGGCGGCTTTTGGGTGCCATATTGTGGGAGCCCTAATTTTTTTTTCTTCCAAACCCATCGTGTGGGGTATCAAAATAAAGGGTTTTAAGAGGTGATTTCAATAATATATAACACTTATATGTTTAAATGTATCTAATTCGAAAAAAACTAACTAAAAATTTATAAATAAAAAAACTTAATTAAAAAAATCAAAAAACCCGACTGCTTCAAAAACGAACTAAAAAGTCGTTAATAAGGAAAAAATCATGCTGTGCAGGCGGAGGATACACCAGATTTTGGTCAGCCAGCCCGCAAATATGTATCCTTCGACTGCACAGCATGATTTTTTCGTTATTTACGATTTTAGTTCGCTTTTGAAGCAGTCGGGTTTTTTGATTTTATGAAATAAGTTTTTTTACTACACTCGGTGAGCTAGCAAACATCCGAAGCGCCCTTTCAAAGGAGTCATTAAATATGTGGATACCCCGAGTCACCTGAAATCAATGAATGAAGCCGGTATTAAGTGCAATCCTGGCTTGTAATTATCATTGTATAGTAAATAATAACTAACCAAGTAGGTATACTATTTATCCATTGTTATTTAAATTTTGTAAATTTCCCTTAACTCTAGTGTTTCCAAAAACAAATCTATGATGTGTTGAATCCCCGAAAGTCACATCCAGATCAGCATCATTAATCTAAAATAAGAACGATAAAGTATGAATTCTTCGTAATCAATGTCTACATTAATTGTAATGAAAGACTTACAATTACTCATATAACATACCTGGCATGATAGCCTTTTCGGCTTTTCTCCTCATGTTTTTTAGGGCGTACCATGGCAACCAGGGTGCCATCAATGCAAATTGAATTTGTCATAAAACCTTTAATTATTTCAACAACAACTTCATTGATGACATTGTAAGTGGTTCGAAGTAGAATCACTAGATGTCGCTGTTTATTGATCGCCTCTTTCTGAATCGCGGTGTTAAAAATCACCGCCAGTTAATGACTTCGACAGATTATTGTTGTTCGTCAACGCTATTCCCAGCTAGCAGTAAGCTGCATCTGCGGATCCTCGTCCTACTTGGAAAGGTCACGTAGAACACCCTTGAGAGTTGGTTCTGTAGCCCGTATCCTTTTCCTTAAGGAATATATTTTTTGGATTAGAGGGCTAAGTCCCCGCCTTCGTCCCGAGCGGACTTGGCTGTGTGTACTACGCCCTATTATACTAAATAAATGTAAACAAAGTTTGTATCTGCTGCCCTACTTGGAATAAACACCTGCAAGCCATCTCAGTGTTTCCTTCGTACGTGTGACGTCACGACTACACTCCCTACAGTATTCAAATAAAAAAGGATCTTGTTTTAATAAGACTAAAGAGTAAGAATAAAAAGAAAATGCTCTTTTGATGCTTACCTTGACTTGAACAGTTGTCGTTCATTGTAGTTTTGCGACAAACGAATATATCTACTAACAATATTTGTATTATTCAGAACATCAACAAAAATTCGTGGATTGCTCTAGAGACAGATGTCTGAGATACGTAAGTGTCTAGATTCTTGCCAATGATTGGTACCTTCCGTTAGCCAAATTTATATATTTTTTTTTTTATTTAGCTGAAAACAAACCTTTAATCTCTTGGTTAAACCATCAGAACGAACCCGCGGTTGCATGTATGGAGCTAATTCGTTTTCCAAAACATTAATTAAATCCTCAGAAAGCCTGTAAATATGATTAAAATCTCTGCCCCGATATAATGTATTCAGCTTTCTTATTTCTCTCGCCTGTCGACCTTTTTTTAATATCCCCCTAGTCATTATTTCAGTGCAAGGTCAGGTCTGATGAGCGCTATAGTAACTATAATAACATCTCTCGTCGAGCTAAAGCGTTGCAGCATGTCATAGCTAGAGTTCCACCTGGTGGGGATATCTTGTTTTAGTTTAAGGGTTGAAAGACTTTTTAGTTGTTTCTGCATTGTGACCAATTTGTGATTCGCTTGGGAACTGCGTTTAAAAAACTCGACGACGCTTTTCACTTTACTTAATAAAACTGGGGCCAATATTCCATTTTCGATGATTATTTACAGAAATTCAGTAGGTTTTTCTTTGGTGTGCCTTTCGTTGTACTCCACAAATCCCAGTAATTTCGTGTCATCTAATGTAGAGACGACGTAATGATCCGTAACAGCTAAATAGCTGTCATTGTTGTCCGTCGTCTAGCCGTCAGTTGTGAGGCAGACTCCGTTGGCATTTTCCATCTTTTACCTCACTTTCTCTTCCTGTTTTTGCACATTTTGGTAATTAACGACTCTGACAGTGTTTTCCTTGTTAGAAACTTGTACCCTGGGCACAGCATATGTATTTTTATTAATTCTTCGTCCTCCACCATACTGAATGGATAAATAGCCATTTGCAATCATGCGCACAAGCTGCTCATGAAGAAGTTCCGCACGCCGAGGCGGCACGGATTTTGTGCTGGGCTCATATTACTTGATGGACGGCTGATGAAGAGATAAACCAGCGGAGGAAGAGGCAGGGGCATTGGACGTGGCAGGTTCTGTCTTAGTTGATATTGGCGCTAAAGTCTACTGCGGGACTTTTTGAAAAATGCCTGCTGCATTGGCTGCCTTTCAGCAACGAGGGGTACTGTAGGGTGTTTACTTTTTAAATGTCTATCCAAGTTACCACAATTTCCAGCGGGTACATTTAGAATGTTCGCACAATATAGGCATTTTGCTTCTTTTGGTTCTACTTCCTCAAAATGATTCCATACTGAACTTCGTTTTCGTGGACCCAATGAATTATTTTTTTTGTTAATAAAACACTAACTGTACAAAATTATTTACACTTAAAATAAATGAAACAGTCACAACTGTACAGTACAAAACTACTTTAAATTATTTACACTGAATGTCTTATTTACCTACATTTAAACTTTAGGTTATTTAAGTTTTTGATTGTGTTCTCTAATTCATTTGTGTTGAGGTGCAGGGTTAACAGAAACGACCAATTACCACTGTAGTTTATTAGCGACTAAAAACCTCTATGTATCACGGGCGTAGCCGTGCGTCATACTAACATTAGATACGCTGAGTAAGCTTGTACATTGTGTCCCTACAGTAGCCCCTTTCTTAAAAAAAGCTTTTATTTGTAGTGTAATTTCCAATAACAATTACAAAATATTAAGTCTAATTACATAGTTTCACTTAAAACACTATTAAACATTCCAATGGAATCCTCATTAAAGAAGAATGATGGAAAATATGTCTCAACACTACATTCACAAACACTTGTTACTAATATACATCTGGGTTACGGGGTACGGTCAGTGGCTGAACTGTTTGCATCTTTACCACTGGCGGGTTCCAACCGAACCCGACTGCTTCCTTCTGGAATTAGTCCCGTACACGTCTCTTACATTGGCTTTTGATCATAAACAGAATCAAAATTCCCATGAGAACAGCGCATACGATTACAATTATTTCCAAAGCGTCAACTCTTTGAACAGTCATCTCGTTAGACACCTATTCTGTGCGATAGCAACATTGTTCTGTGGTGGTTTGCTGTGTGTTTGGGATTGAGATTAAATAATGACTCAATTTCAACCCCTATATATCTCTATAGGTATCCTTCCTCTACTTTGCTCGGTTTTGTAGCGCGGCCATAAACTCTCGTCGCCGCTTCTCACAGAAGCGCTGTCGTATTTGTTCAAAAAGCTGGTACCTGTTGGCTGTTGTGAAGGTACAGACATCAGCGGACGTCCGATTAGGAAATGCCCAGGAAGAATGAAGAGCGTCGCTAACTCTTCAAACGTGAGTGATGCATTGCCAACTACGCGTTTTATGTGAAATTTCGAGGATTTAACGCGGGCTTCCCAAATTCCACCAAAATGTGGCGAGTACGCGGTTCTTGCCACTGTCGCAGTATATGACAAAGGGCTTGCCGCGACGCGATACGAAACTGCGCAGACATGATTAAATTAAATTTTATTGTTACATCAGATACATAATTTACACAATGGAAAAATAAAAACATAAGTAAACAGCACAACACAATGGAAATGGCCATGGGCCCCAAACTAGGCATAGCCTGAATCTTGGTGGCCCAGTTAAACAAAATTTAGAGTAGGTAGATTGAATATTCTGGTCACACAGCACAGTGTTATCAATAATACCGTATTATAAATCAAATAATCAGAATTAAAAACAATAATCAAATTCAATAATTACATTTAAAATATTATAAAATTAAGAATAGGTAAAATCAAATTGGTACACAATCCAGATCACTGTTAGAATTAAACTTTACTTCAATCAGTCAAAGTCAAATAAAAAAACAAATTAGAGCTATCAACATTAAAATCAGCATTAAAAAGTAAATTGAAATCAGATCATTCAGCCAAGAGTCATAAAAGTAAGTGGAAGGGTGAGGAGAGACTTTGGATGTATGTGTCAATGTGGGACCGGGATAGAAGCCGTCTGGGTGAGGGTTTGTGTACAGGTGCTAGTCATCCCAATGGGCATACAATAAGTTCAGTTTAGCTCTTGCAACCATCTCTTTAATAAAGCCTTGGCTTCAAAGGTATTTCCAGGGACCCGTAGTGTGGATGAACTAGATGTTTTAGATTCAGATTCAAATCTCCCTACTTCCTCCCTTACCTCTCTCTCAACTAGAGGCAGTATATGCCCTTCATTTCTCCTATATTCTCGACTTTCCCCAACCACCATCTAAGATCTTGGGTGGACCGTTTTATTGTTAACTGTCCCAGGTTCCCACAATAAGTTCGCCATGTTTTTAAACAGGACCTTATCCCCAGACTTGAAATCGTACCTATTTTTGGCTCTTACATCATAGCTTTGCTTAATTTCTTCTTTCAAACTTTGCAGTTTTATCCTATCTTGTCTATATGTTAATTTAGGCACCAACAAATTATGTGAACATGGTATGTTTGTTCTCAAATATCTTCCTATAAGAATTGAAGCTGGTGAACTGACCAGGCCACTAGGTGTTGCCCTATGATTAAGCAGAGCCAAATGGATCCTGTCCTGAATCTAACGATTTTTTGAATAAGGTTTTTGTGGTCTTAACTGCACTTTCTGCTAACCCATTAGATTGGGGATAGTGAGGACTGGACATAATATGCAAAAATCCCCATTCCTTAGTAAATGCTTTAAAAACAGCAGAATCAAAACATAATGCCCCATCAGTATATAAGATTTGTGGAATGCCATGCCGTGCAAATATACATTTAAGTTTTTCTACAACCGTATTGCTTCTTAAATTTGACAATGTTAATACTTCTATATAATTGGATAAAGCATCTACCACTACCGTGTATGATACACCATATAATTCAAATATATCACAGCCAACTTCCATCCATGGAAGTGATGGTACTTTTTTATACTTTAAGACCATTTTTATTTTATTATTTTGATACTTTTGACAAGTGGTACATGACTTTACAAATTTTTTAATATCTCGATTAATACCAATCCAAAACACAGTTATATCAGCCCGATTAATCATCCGGCTGGTCCCAGGGTGACCTGTATGTAATTTGTTCAGCATGTAATGCTTCAAACTATTGGATATTAGGACACGGTCACCCTTGAAGACTACACCTTTGACTAGTGATAATTCTTCCCTAACATCAAATAATGACCTCAATTCTTCATGTACATACTTATGAGGTGGCCAACTCTGCTCAATATATTTTTCAAAGTTCTAAACATATTCTCTTTATTAGAACTCTACCACAAGATCCCAATTTTCTTTAGTCATTGGTAAATTATCAATTAAAAGTGATATTTGTAATTCTACCTCACTAAAAGTAACTTCTGTGTCACAACCTTTAAGAGTAAAATCTTTAGACAGAGTATATGCAACATAAAGATATTTGCCAGGTGTGTGGACAAGCTGTAACCTATAGGGCTGTAATTGCATCATCATTTTTTGTAAACGTGCAGGAATTTTATGTAAAGGTTTTTTTAAACACCCCTAACAAAGGTTAATGGTCTGTCTGGACTTTGATTATATCCCTACCCAATAAATACTGCCTAAATTTAAGAACCCCAAAACCCAATGCTAAAAGTTCTTTCTCTATCTGAGAATATCTCGTTTGGGTTTCTGTTAATGCTTTGGATGCATACCCAACTGGCCGGACCTCTTGAATCAACTCTGCACCTAAACCATGAGAACTTGCATCAACATAGTGGTCAAGCGCAAGCCTATCAATAATAAAATAAAACTTGTAACAAAACATCTTGTTCTTGGTTATAAAATGCTAACACAGGTGCTGTTATACTACAGTTTTTAAGCTAGGTAAAACAATTCTCATGATGTGACGCCCAAACAAATTCCACATCAGTTTTCAACAGATTCAACAACAATTACTTTTATCTTTAGGCATTTTCATCTCTTGAACCGCTTTAACTTTATCTCTATCAATTGCCATACCTTTTCTACTAAAGTTAAAACCTAAAAAAGTTACCTCCTCAGCATCAAAAACAAATTTCTGAGAATTAAATTTAATTCCATTCACTTTAGCAACCTCTAAAACTTTCAGTAAGGATATATTCAACCCATATAATTCTTTATTGTACGACAAGACATTACACTTAAACAAATTGA
The DNA here is from genome assembly GCA_949775005.1 of Orthosia gothica. NCBI lineage: Eukaryota > Metazoa > Arthropoda > Insecta > Lepidoptera > Noctuidae > Orthosia > Orthosia gothica. Next base: position 7,702,849 of record OX459040.1, on the reverse strand, counting down.
TAATAAAATTGCTGTACAAAGGCGAGCTTAACTCCAAATGGAATTTTTCATATATAATTTTATGAAATATTTCAGGGGCTATATTAATACCAAAAGGTAATCTCTTGAATGAGTATCTTCTCCACTTAGTTCCTCCACAGAGGATACTTACTTTGGCTACTGTGATCTCAGGTAAGTTTTTAAGAATAGTGTGAGGTTGAGTAGGCCAATAAGATTCTTCCTGTTTTAGGAACGAAGGACCTTCCTACCATAAAGATAATGATTTCAGATGCTGTGGGTCAATGCCCCTCGATGCTAAATCTGCTGGGTTTAACTAGGTTGGAACATGCTTCCACTCAAATTCTTTGGTAATTTCATTAATTTTGTTGACTCGGTTACGTACAAATGTCTGTAAGACTCAATTCAAAGTTTTCAGCCATTCGAGTACAACTGTGGTATCTGTCCACATATTTTTTTTTTGTAACATTGCATGATACAGAGTGTAATACTTTCTTACTAACTTGCCCCTACTAGAGCAGCACATAACTCTAAAGGTGGGATTGTGAGCCCCTTAATTGGAGAAACTCTAGTTTTTGCACATAGTAACCGTACTGTAATATTTTGTTTAGTAAACGAAAATAAACACACGCCCCATATGCCTGCTTACTTGCATCTACAAATGTAGCTCAGCTGACTGTGTTTCTAAATCATCACACAAAACACAACGAGGTATTATAATATCAGATAAATGATGCAAGCTTTGGATGAAATTAAACCATCTTTTGGCATAAGGCTCAGGTACGGGATCATCCCAATCTAATTTTGCAATCCACAAATGCTGCAGTAAAATTTTTGCTTTAATGATACAGCAACTAACTAGCCTTAGAGGATCAAATACTAAACTTGATCTAATAATAACCTTTAACCTTTGAAGCAAACTCAATTGCTTTTGGAAAACGCAGCTCATCAGCCTTTGGTGACCACTTCAGAAAGAAAGAAAAATGAGTTTATTTGCATTAAATACAAATACACCTCAAAATTAAACAAAATATTTTTTTTAACTATTAATGCCAAAAGGGCCTAGGCTCAGCATAATGCCAAATGGTAACACAGGGTATACCACCTGACGCTGATTTTCAGCTGCAGCCCAAGAGTGCCATACGCTCGAAAACACCGACAAACATTTATAATAAGTATACAATTTTTGTAAAAAACAACCTAAGATAAAATTTCGCAACTACCCACAAAAATAAATAAATACTACCATAGATATTTGTTGTTTTGTTACATGTAACTATTGCAAGTTTATTCAATACTCGTTTAATCTCAGTACCATTGTTAATGAGTGCATTATGCGTCATTTAGGGACTTATCTTTATTCATCTATGCTGATAAAATTAAACATGGGACTCGAGTATTGTTTAGCTGCATTGCACATAATTATAAAATATAATAGCTAGCGTAAACTGAATGCTATCGGCGAAAGATTCGTTCGTTTAACCAATCGTCGTTGAAGAGTGTTTTCGGTGAACCGTTACATCGGCGAAGGATTCATTCGGACTACCAACCGTCAATAAATAATATTTTCGGCGAAACGTTTCATCGGCCAATTATTTTTTCGTTCAACTAACCGTCGGAGTAGAGTGTTATCGGAAAACCGTCCTTTCGGTGAGCGGTATTTCGGAATACCATACGTAGCTCGAATTATGTAAATATAAATATCGGAAGACCATAAATGCCAAGTGATTTTAAGTTAGTTCGGTGAAATGAATGTGTTTAGGGTGAAATTATTACCCTAAAGTGCTGTTCCTAAGTGGTTCCACAATCTAGCGCCGAGGTGTGGATCAAAGAAAGAAGAACAACAACAACAAGGATTCTTTCTAACAAAATCAAGGTGTTACATTATGAACCATGTAAAAATATACAAAAATAAAATCATAACATCCTTAATAGTAATGATTTCTAAATTAATAATGTTTAAGCTGGAATAACGTATTGGAGTGGGCGGAGTCGTTTGCAGTACCGGTCCGTAGTCCATATGGCGCATGCGCACGGGGGAGTCTATTTCATGTTAGTGCAAGTATTTTCGACGTTTTGTAATCTAAAGTCAAATTAGATTCGATTGCCAAGCAAATGCCGCTATCCAACCATAGATGGATTTTCTTTTGTCGATATCCATCTATAAAGTTAATATTCGACCCGACTACATCACTAATTGAGTAGCGTAGAATTTTCGAGAACGAAATAGTGAATACTTCAGATTAAAGGTGAGTACACTTTCGAAATTTTTAAATTCCGAAAGAGAAATAAACAAGGAGCTTGCGTGCGAGGATCCAGGAACGAACCATACCATTCCCCGTGGCTCTAACGCGCGCTCGTATCAGCTCCTTTCGCAATTGACGTCCTTCATAAAGATTATTTATTGCAGCTTATTTACGTTGGTTGTTCGTTCCTATCATTGAATAATTTGACTTTACTTTTTGGTAGTTGAGTAGGTTGTTTGAAAATACTCATATAGCACGTACTCGTATTTGCTTCGGATGTAGGTACATAAAAAAAGTTGTTACATTATTGTAGCGTATAATGAATATAGGCTGCATACTGGTGGGGCGACCGGAGTGGGGAGCGTGGTAAAGGCATCACTTGCCGCACCTCCTACCCGACCGCCGGACGAGTAAGTGCATGATTATCCTAGTTGGTGTATTATTTAATACTAGTATAGTGACCTGTACAAGTGGCGACCCTGCCAGGATTACAACTAGTTCACGTAAGTACCAACATAAAATTGAAAAGAAAAATTCATAACGTTGCATTAGCAAAATGTACTTGTACATCAGTGATACCTCTATTGTTGTCCCAAAATCAGTAGTAAAGTCAATTTACATTGTCAGCCCTGTGAATATCGCACATTGCATACCTTGTTATAAATAATTACGCCTGCTTAGCGAAAGCTAAAAGTTCCTTAGTTCATTTATTAGAAGAAAACAAATTAAGTTTCTATTTGGTTATTAAATTTATGTTAAATGTTTATTAAATGTCTTGTTTCAATACAAATTGAACCATGTAGACACAATACAGCCTGTCAGTCGACGTAGGTACAAAAGATCGCTGCGGCGATGACCTACTTACGAATACCCACATTTTCTTTTGTTTACGTTTGCGTCTTTTAATTATAACTTATTTGTTTACAAGTTATTTGATTTTATTTTGGTCAACATTTGAGGTTAAACGCTAGATGTCAGATGTAGTTTGGGTCACCAAACGGTACCTACAAATACATCTAGAGGTAGTTCGTTGATAATCTGAACGGTACCTACAAATACATCTAGAGGTAGTTCGATGATAATCAGAACGGTACCTACAAATACATCTAGAGGTAGTTCGATGATAATCTGAACGGTACCTACAAATACAGCTAGAGATAGTTCGATGAAAATCTGAACAATACCTGAAATACAATTAGAGGTAGTTCGATGAAAATCTGAACGGTACCTACAAATACAATTAGAGGTAGTTCGATGAAAATCTGAACGGTACCTACAAATACAATTAGAGGTAGTTCGATGAAAATCTGAACGGTACCTACAAATACAATTAGAGGTAGTTCAATGAAAATCTGAACGGTACCTACAAATACAATTAGAGGTAGTTCGATGAAAATCTGAACGGTACCTACAAATACAATTAGAGGTAGTTCGATGAAAATCTTGAACGGTACCTACAAATACAATTAGAGGTAGTTCGATGAAAATCTGAACGGTACCTACAAATACAATTAGAGGTAGTTCGATGAAAATCTGAACGGTACCTACAAATACAATTAGAGGTAGTTCGATGAAAATCTGAACGGTACCTACAAATACAATTAGAGGTAGTTCGATAAAAATCTGAACGGTACCTACAAATACAATTAGAGGTAGTTCGATGAAAATCTGAACGGTACCTACAAATACAATTAGAGGTAGTTCGATGAAAATCTGAACGGTACCTACAAATACAATTAGAGGTAGTTCGATGAAAATCTGAACGGTACCTACAAATACAATTAGAGGTAGTTCGATGAAAATCTGAACGGTACCTACAAACAGTATTGATACTTGTTTACAGGTAGCCCAAATATGTCGCTAATACCTCCCATGGAGTCCTTGGACTGTGACGGAGAATCAGCCTCAATCGGTTTACGTTGGGAAAAATGGAAGCTAGCACTTGGGTTATATCTGACTGTGACAAATGTTACCACGCCAGAAGCAAAAAGAGCAGTACTCTTACACATGGGCAGGCTGGCTTTGCAACAAATATATTACAACATTTCTGGTACACATGTAGAAACCGCTACTGATGGTGGAGACGATATTTTCACGGTAGCGGTTAATAAATTAGATGAATACTTTTCTCTTAAACAAAGTCGCGTCTATGAACGTCATTTATTTATACTCTTCAAGCAAGAAAGCGGAGAGAAATTTGACAAGTTCATTGTTAGACTCGAGACATCAGTGCTCTAAGTGCAAGTTTACCGCTTCGGATGAGCACATAATACATCAAATCACGGAGAAGTGTGAGATGACGTCACACTTGACAAAATGTCTCAAGTGTGGGCTCGTTGGACATTTCCGAAAATTTTGTAGAACTAGGGCGAGAAAACGGATTGTTCGTAGACAGCCAGCTAAAGGCCTTAGTGCTGGAAAAATTCTAAGCCTGAAGAGGTGGATTACATATTTTATCTTGATGGTGACGACACCATCACATGCACCTTAGGATACATAGGAATTAACATGCTCATAGATTCTGGCAGCAAATGCAATATCATTAACGAAATAACTTGGCAGATGCTTAAAAATTATGGTGTTCGTGTTGAGAATCATCTAAAAACTCCAAGCAAGAAATTTATGGCTTACGGGAGTCGAAACCCTTTAACTGTTCTCGGGTCTTTTGATTCTTCTATAATGGTTGGCAACGGGTTTCGAAGTGTAAAAGCGACTTTTAAAGTTGTAAAAGACGGCACCAGGCATTTACTCGGGTAAGACACCGCCACGAAACTTGGAGTCCTAAAAGTAGGATTAGGCGTTAATACAGTGGATGGTATGTTCCCTAAATTCAAAGATGTTCAAATTCACATCGCTATTGATACGTCTATCCAAACCAGTCTCTCAGCCTTGTCGAAGAACCCTTAGAGACTAAAACTGATAAAAAAAAATAAGATCTCGTCGATTTAGATATTATAGAGCCTGTTAATGGACCGTTTGATTGGATTTCTCCTTTGGTACCAGTACTCAAGGGTGATGGAGACGTCAGAATTTGTGTAGACATGAGCCAAGACTCAAAAAGGTTTTGCAAGTTTTAAAAGATTACTATATCTTGCTCAATAAAGCCAAATGTGCTTTTGGGGTTAAACAAATTGGATTTTCTCGGACATCAATTGTCTTGTAATGGTGTTATACCTAGATAAATATGTAAAAACAATCGAATCGTTTCGAGAACAGACTGTCGTAGAGGAAGTGCAAAGTTTTTTTGGATTGGTAAACTATGTAGGTAAATGGATCCCTAACCTTGCAACATGGACCGAGCCATTACGCGAACTTTTAAGGTTAAAACTAAGCAAATGGGCTGAATATTACTTCGTACTGGCATGGTAAACAAATTCGAGCATTTGACGGGTTAACACGAACGATGACTCAAATTAAAACCTTAGCTTACTATGATCCGCAGGATAGGACTCAAGTCTTCGCTGATGCTAGTCCAGTTGGATTGGGGGCAGTACTTGTTCAACATGTTATAAGTGGGCCGCGAATAATTGCACGGTAATAAGAGTCTCACTGATCGCGACAAACGATATTGTCAGAACGAGAAAGAGGCCCTTGCTTTAGTTTGGGCCGTGGAGCATTTTGACACGTATTTGTCTGGCAAACATACTTTCGAACTTGTTTGTGACCACAAGCCATTTGAAGTAATATTTGGCACCGAATCTAAGTCATGTGCTAGAATAGAGCATTGGGTTTTAAGCCGACAGTCATATAACTTCAAAATCATATATAGTCCGGGCAAGAAAAATATTGCAGATTAACTATCACGGTTCTGTTCTATTGTCTGTTCACCAGTTCCGTTCAATGACGATAATTATTTGAATTTAGTAATCGATCAGTCTCTTCCTGTGGCAATCATCCTGTCCGAATTGACGGAAGTTTGTGAGGGAGACCATGAACTAAAATTGGTTAAGAACGGTGTTTACAACAGTATCTGGGACCAGAGTATCAACACTTACAAAATCTTCGAACATAAACTTTGTTTCCAAGACAATTTACTTTTACGTTGCAATAAAATTGTAATTCCTTTAAGTATGAGGGCAAAAGTTTTAGCAGTTACCCATGAAGGACACCCAGGAATCGTAGCGATGAAAACGCGACTACGTTCCAAGGTGTGGTGGCCCAAAATCGACAGTGATGCGGAGCTTTATGTAAGAGCTAGTAAAGGTTGTACTCTGATTTCCGCTCTTAATCCTCCTAACCTTATGCGCAGACGGGCACTTCCAGTTCAACCCTAGATTCACGTAGCCATTGTCTATCTTGGACCGTCGCCTAGTGGGCATTATCTTTTTGTAATTCCCCTGCAGAACTCTTTAGGGATAGGATGCCTTCCGTTGCCGATGTTGAATTTGCAGATTTACATCTCGAATCAAAAGATAGGGATACATAAATGAAAGCCAAAGGGAAGGAATATGCGGACAGAAAAAGCGGAATGTAGTATTGATGTTGGAGAGAAAGTTTACGTGAAGAATATGACGAAGGAGAATAAGTTGTCTACCACATTTAATGATACACCACACACAGTCATCAATAAGGAAGGCAATGACGTAGACGTTCAAAAAGATAGCAGTGGATAACGATTACGTAGAAATATCGTACACCTCAAGCGAGTTGAAGGACAGTGGGAAGTTTGTGAAAATGACAATAATACTGATATAGCTGATGACAGTGGTTTTGTTAGAAATTAATAAGTGCCCATTTATACTAATGATGAGTGATGATTTAATATGTAAAAGTAAAAATATAATAATTATGAATTAGTAAGTGTAAGCTGAATCAGTAGTACTATAGAATTAGTTCTGAGTTGCATATATGTAGTTATAAAACTAACAGTATTTTGATTATGTTGTATGATTGCATTTAACTGTATTAAGAATATATTTATTATTTTTCTAATTTTGTAAAAGGCAGATGTAGCGTATAATGAATATAGGCTGCATACTGGTGGGGCGACCGGAGTGGGGAGCGTGGTAAAGGCATCACTTGCCGCACCTCCTACCCGACCGCCGGACGAGTAAGTGCATGATTATCCTAGTTGGTGTATTATTTAATACTAGTATAGTGACCTGTACAATTATATAATAGGATCCATGCACATTCTGCCTTAATATAGCATGCACATGTGGTACAAAGTGTAGGTTACTAAAGACATTACAAAAAAATATCATTTAAGAAATCATATGAACATACACTTTTTTTTAAACTTTTGCAACAGTAAGTTTTTAAGTTGATCAGGTATTTTATTAAAGATTACAGGAGCCATACAGATAACATTTCTTTTTAATAAGCTAGTTTTAAAAGCGCCGGTGCATAATAGATTTTGGTATTGGGATCTCATAGCTGTACTTCGTTTTCTAGTTTCTATTAAAGTTGCAAATAGACATCGATTAGTTATTACAAATATAATAATAATATATTGCTATTTATATACAAATATATAAATAGCTAATTCAAAGATATAAAGGCATGGGAAGGTTAATAATTTATGAGACTTAAATATAGGTACGCAACTGTCTGTTACATTAAGACCAAATATAGCTCTAAGACAGCGCATTTGAGCTCTGGAAATGCTTTCTCGTTCACTACAGTGACCCCAAAATATTCAGAACACTGTATACTTTCATAATCGCCTAACAAAGGTTGAAATACTGCTGAAAGATGTATCAACTAAGCAAACCAATTGGATTTTTAACTTACCTTATTTTCTGTATTATTATTTTCTGTATTCACGAGTAGTTTTCGTACTATCTTTGCTAGGCTAAGTGAAATTGAAACTATAATGGAAATTCCACTTTCGGATAATTCATCATATACCTATTTTAAGATATATTCCATACCAATCTTTCATGAATCCTAAAATAAAACCTTGGCTATTATGCCCAAATATACCTTCTGGCGAAAATAATAAAATACTTACCACCAATAAAATCATGTCGACCATTCTCTGCTGGCGATCAGTTTTTATGCACTGCAGATAATCAAGCCTGTGTACTTACCTGTTTAGAAGACTTGATGAAATTCGAAGATGACCATACTCCTTGTAAAGAATGTCAAATCCAAATGGAGAATGTCAGGGTCCAGCAAGTCAATGAAGCTAGCTTGCTCCTTTATGGTAGATTGAGAACAACACTGACTCAGCAATGCGGTGAAGAGATCAGTAACCAACTTGTATTCGGCACTCACCTGGTGACCATTGACGAGCCTTGTGACCTGCAAATTTATTGAATTCACCTTCACCATTGAATTTCTGTGAAGTTGGAAGGTGTGGAGAAGATTCCCATTGTCACACTACCCCAGTTGCACGTGAATGTCACTCTCTCCAAATCAAGTATAGTGAATATGAAAGGAATCAGTTTAGACGAAGTGAAATATATGGCCTTTTCGTTAAAGCATAGTGTGGTGATCGAAAGTGTTTTAAATGAAAAGAATAACTTCAGTTAAAAATTAGGATTCGTCACTTTAGGTTTAGTTATTTCTAACAATTCAGTATATTTATACAGATCGTACCTAGATAGTTTTCGTGCTCTTTGCTATTCAGGTTAATATATGAATAATAGATACTTAGGTTTAATGATTATTAAGGCTTTTACAATAATCATGAATCTTTACTTCTAATAATTTTTTAATCAAGTAATCAATGTGATTCAGATCGTGCTGGTCACCCGAGAAGTTTAATTCAATCTTTAAGCGATGCATTAAATCAGCCACAAAACTATTTTTATGTAAATAATCAATATTTTCATAGCAAAAATCTAAATACTTATTTACCATTTTTATTAAGAAATCACTAGGAGATTTGAGTGTGGGCGTTGCAATATTTGAATATGTTCTATTTATCAACAGTAACTGTTTTTATCAGTTAAATCAACTAGATTTTCTAATAATATATTCTTGAGGGAAAAACCGACCAGGTGCGAGTCTGACTCGCGCACGAAGGTTTCCGTACCATTATCGCAAAATACGGCAAAAAAGTCAATCAAATTTATCAATGCACGATTTACCCAACCATCCGGCAAAATAAATAATTGAACATGTTTCCAATGTAACGGATTCATCGGTAGAATCGATTAATCCGCCCGAAGTTGCATTTACATTAGAACTGTAACTCGCCGCCAACATCACCGACTGTATCACCTGATACAGTCGATGATGTTGGGGGTATTTCAGCATCATGTACCAAGACAAGGTTGTTCTATAATAGATGATGATGTTGATGGCTCAGGATTGGATCTTTGTGAATTTTGGAGGATGGACGCAAATGTTTCTTGATCTGATTAACAATTAGTTTTCTCAAATTTCATTAAACTATTTAAAAAAATTGATCGAAACGTCGATCTTAATGATTTTGCGGTAGGGTTTCTATTGCAGCCTCCTTTAATCCTATAAATACCAAATTTTTCAATTACGTCTTGATTTAATCGATATGTGTTTGTAAATTTAACGCCAGTGCCTGCTGTGAATTCTTCAGCCTGGAGGTGAAATACAGCATTAAGGATCCCCTAGTCGACGGCACGAAATCTCATCCGACAACACGTGCGTAAGATATATAGATGCTGTGATGAGCGGTATGAAGCCATTTCGCGTACGAATTAGCACTTTTGCAAATTTGTGTCGAAATGAATGATGATTTAGGACGAAAACGAGCGCGCGAAATTTTATAAACAGACCTTTGGGAGTCTAGATATCATGAAAAAACGACTGAATCTATATTTTCAAAATAACATTATTTACAATGTTGAATTACTAATCTATCCCTGTATGGAGACCGTTTTGCAATTTTCAGTCTTCTTATGGTATTTATTTGCGTCCAATGACGCGTTAAAATAAGTGTTGAAATATGGAACTTTGGACGCTCCATAACTTTCAATTTTTTTTTTACTTTTTTGTTTCCATACAGGGCTAGATAATGATGAGACAAATCGATATCATTTTTTATTTTGAACGTACATCGTCAAACAGTGGAGTAGTCACCAGACTACGTTGGTATGGAAGATTGATCGACTAGTGTATCCTTAATTGTTTGTATTATTCCTTCAAAGCAAGCAGTTCATTATTTTTTTCGTTGTGGATAATTTAATTAAATTTACTAAAAACAGCTTTGCCTTTGATTAAGGTCTGATTAACGACAGTTTTACAATTATTTGTAATTGCATATCTAAACAGGTTATGATCTAATCTATTTTTTTAATTTAGACAATCAAATAAATCGTTACAAAATTGAACGAAATCAGCCGTGTGTTTTGCAGTATCGCTCTTCACCTCTCCGCTGTCAATAGCAGTTATAATTGTCCCAGCAACCGAAGCACTTAAAACTTGGGTGGCTAGTTTAACTTTAATTTTTTGAAAATTAAAGTTAAACTAGCCATTATAAGATTGATGTGCACTGGCGTTAATTTTCTTAAATATTTACTCTTATTATTTTTATCTATGTTATATATATTGATTATATCTTTGAATGAGATATGATTGCCATCTAATACAAAATCATTAATAATTAAATTGTTCCTGATATTTTAATCAAATAAGGAGCGTTTTATATTGCATAAATCTTACGTTCATTTATAAAAAAGAATGGATAATCAACAGTTGCGCCCAGATTTTTACCAATTTGACATTTGTCGTGGCCTGATCACAAACTGTAGCTTTTGGTAAAAGGCCACTTTCAAATAATTTATTAATCACAGAATCAACATTTGTTCGTAATTTATTTGAATCATCAGTTTTTGGCTATAAACATATGCCACGGGGATTTTCCAATTAATATAAATACCCCTATCAATAAATACTAAAGCGTATTTGGCTTCCTTGTTTATTCGATTACCACCACCAAAATCTTCAAATCCTTCAATTAAATCATATTTGTTTGTATACTCTTACTGAACCATGATGCTCATTTTATCAAAACACACAGCCCTCTCCTTAACTGGTTTATCATTTATTTTTAAGAATTTCAAATATGTCGTCATCAATTCCGGGTAAACAATTTGATTCTTGAAGCCAACGCTGGATTGTAGATGGAGCAGCTGATTTTACACTTGATTTAATCATAAATTTATACAGCCGGTGATTGATAATAACAATGCACCATTTTTTTCCTCATTTGACCATTGTTTTTTTATTACTTTTCTTAATTGCATTTTTGTAAATAATTGACCTACATTTCAAAATTTGTATTTCGACAAAACAACATCTTTATGGCCATTTTTTTTAAAGTCGTTTTTTCTTAATTTTACGATTTAATTTCTTATTTGTACATGCTAACCTAGTTATTTTTTTTGCATTTTGGGTTATCATTATCCTCCTCCTTTTGTGTCCTCCTCTTAGGCGTGTACCAGTGGGAATATGACATCGAGTCATCAGGTTCTTCAGGAATTTCATATAAAAGCCTCTTATTTACGTATATTTTTATTGGTGTCTAGATTTTCAAATCGGATGGACCTAAAAGAAATTAGATTATGTTGTTTTCTCCACTAATTTATCTCAGTCATTATAATACAAGTATGATCAGCGACCTATTTTGTATATCTGGAGAGGAAGTGAATCGGTGCTCTGCCGCTCTGCGCTGATATAGCTTTTAGGACCTTTAAGAGTCTTTTTCTGCGACTAGTCTCATAACTTATGTATTTTTTATCAAAATTGTTAATACATAAAAATCTACCACGCAAACTTCAGGAAGCAACTGGGCACTTACAATATTACCTAAAATCAGAAACACTTAATATAAGCACGTTGTATATGCATTTGCATATTTATCCTCTTTTCTTAAAACTAGTGATGGTTTAACCCGCCATTTTTACAAATCCTAAACATTCAGCTGTCAAATGTTTTTTTTTTCAGGGTTGCCAGCACTAAAATACAAAACTGGCGGCAAATTGAAATCTTGCGTCCTTTTTGGGACACCCGATATATATCTATAAAAGCGAAATATTACCAAGTATAATGTCAATATGGAATTTGATCTTTAATCAAATGATTTATTACAGCAAACAATCTTCAGACAATAAACGTTTGGTGAAATGATTTGTGTAGACAAAAAATATTAAGGCAGAAATTCGATTTTTTGGGCATTATATTATTAAAAAATGCAATTTTATTTTAATATAATCATTTGTTTAATGCAAAATATTTTTACATTACAATTTTTTCTTTTTTACAATGGACAATGGACATTAGCAATTTTATTTCGGAGTTTTTAGACTTGTGTTGCAGAATTCGTTTAATTCTTTCAATTTGTCTGAAACAAGTCAAAATTTATGGTTACTTCATATTAGTTTATTTATGGAAGTAGTTAGAGTAGGTTAATTATTAAAAAAAATGTTAGGTTAGGTTAAAACTGTGATCTCCTACGCACGAGCCGAGCGAGCGTAACGAGCGGCAGCGGCTGGCGAGTGCCAGAAACGACTTGCATTAATAGAAAAAAGATATTACTTTTTAGTAGGTTACCCGGAAATTATAGTAGGTTACCCGGAACTGAACTATTTAGATAAGGATAATTACTTATTTAAAAAAAAAATGTTAAGGTTAGGTTAAAACTGTGACCTCCTTCCTACGCACGAGCCGAACGAGCGAAGCGATCGGTGGCGCGGCAGCGGCCGCCCGGCCGGCGAGTGCCAGGAACGACTACATTAAATAAAAAATCAAATAAAAAAAGAAAAGTAAAAAAGTATAAATGTAGGATGGAAAATCGGAATAAAGCGCAGAAATCTTCTTTAACTTGATATATTTCAAACTTCTTAATATTATAAAAATTACACGCAACCAACTTTGCTAACATTCCGCCATCTTCTATCTTACCTCTCTCTCTCACCCATCTATCGCATTCCCTCTATGGTTCGTTTAGAAACTTACCGACTTAACTTGACTTTTTTAGGTAAACAACACCAACTAATTATTCCTACAACTCGGCCATTCTGCTCTCAGTCTGTCCACAGACTGCCTATAGGTAAACAAAGTATTTTAATTTTAATTACTTTGGTCTTAAACTCAACCCAACTATAAATTACATGGTCACTGAGCATTAAACAAAATTTAAACTAAAAATAACAACTGGTATTGTTTTCCTAAAATTACATTTATCTACAGGGTGTCCCAAAAAGGACGCAAGATTTGAAATTGAAGAAAAGCACTTTTATTTTTTCGTTATAATATATTTGTATATAAAATCTTGAAGTACATAAAATAGGGTTATTTGTGGAATAACACGTCAGGCAAATGTCCTCCTAGACTTTGCTGGCACATACGCACTCTTTTGTCAAAGTTTTCTATGACCATTTGGCTGAATTTCCCCGATGCAGCGTCGAATTTCCTGTTTTAAAGCGTGAATAGTTGTAGGCTTATTGGCATAGACTTTAGGCTTTAAATAACCCCATAAAAAGAAATCTAAAGGCGTTAAATCGCAAGATCTAGGGGGCCAATTCTGATCACCGAATCGAGAGATCACACGACTAGGAAAAGTTTCATGCAGTAATTGCATCGTTTCTCCGGCTGTGTGGCAAGTGGCCCCGTCTTGTTGAAACCACATTGCTTCCACATCGATATCCTCTAATTCGGCTAAAAAAAACCTTGTTATCATGTTGCGATATCGAGCCCCATTAACAGTAACCGCTTGACCGGCCTCATTTTGAAAAAAATATGGTCCAATAATGCCTTCAGCCCAAAACCCGCACCAAACAGTGACACGTTGTGGATGCATTTGTTTTTGAACAATCACATGTGGGTTCTCTGAGCCCCAAATGCGGCAATTCTGACGATTAACAAAGCCATCGAGATGAAAATGTGCTTCGTCGCTAAAGATGATTTTGTTTGAAAAATCTGCATCCCTGTTTTGGCGGTCGATAATCCATTCAACGAACTCTCTTCGCTGTCCATGATCACGGGGCTTCAGTTCTTGTGTTATTTGAACTTTGTAAGCATGGAGATGCAGATCTTTAGTGAGAATACGCTGGAGAGAGCTTCTTGAAATTTGCAATTCTTGTCCACGATGCCTAATGGATGTTCCTGGATGTTCACGGACATTCTGACGCACAGATTCAATATTGCCATTTGAACGGCTTGTTTTTGGACGACCAGTGGAATGAACATCATTAATTGATCCACTCTCCCTGAATTTTGCAACCAGTCTCTTCACAGTTGATGAACTCAAGCCAATATTCCGACCATATTTTGCACGGAATTTTCGAACCGTACCCGCCAAACTTTCATTACTTTTCAAATATTGTTCAATAATAAAAACGCGTTGATCTTTCGTATAACCCGCCATTTTTACAAATCCAAAACATTCAGCTGTCAAATGTTTTTTTTTTCAGGGTTGCCAGCACTAAAATACAAAACTGGCGGCAAATTGAAATCTTGCGTCCTTTTTGGGACACCCGATATATCTATAAAAGCGAAAGGTGACTGACTGACTGATCAATCAACGCACAGCCAAAACTGCTAAGCCTAGAAGCATGAAATTTGGCAGAAAGGTTCTTCAAATGACGTAAGTGTGCACTAAGAAAGGATTTTTGGAAATTCCACCCCTAAGGGGGTAAAAAGGGGGTTGAAAGTTTGTATGAAAAATCTAATTCCTTTGACCAAAATTTTTGAAACTTAGCACAAATAGTATTCTAAGTAAATGATAAAGATTGACATTATTAGTTTTTAAAAACTACCCCAAAATGATGATTTAGGGGGTGTTGAAGTTTGTATGGAAAAATATGATTTCTTGGGTCAATAAACTTAAAAGCCACAAATATAAACCTAAATGAGTATTAAAGGTAGCTTTTATTATTTTTTGAAACTACCCCCAAAAGACGATTTAGGGGTGTTAAAGTTTTTTTGAAGAATCTTATTACTTCAGTTAATAAACTTGAAACTTGACGTAAATACTAATCTAAATAAACAACAAAGGCTTCTATTGTAAGTTGTTCGAAACTACCCCCAAAAGATGATATAGGGGATGTTATTTTTTTTGAAGAATCTGGTTTCTTGGGTGAATGAACATGAAACTTGACATAAATACCATCCTAAATAAACAATAAAGGTTGTCATTATTCGTTTTTTGCAACTACCCCCAAAAGACGATTTAGGAGTTATTACAGTTTGTTTGAAAAATCTGATTTCTTAGGTCAATTAACTTGAAACTTGCCATAAATACTAACCTAAATGAATAATAAAGGTTGCTTTTAATATTTTTTGAAACTATCCCCAAAAGACGATTTAGGGGTGTTAAAGTTTTTTTGAAGAATCTTATTAGTTCAGTTAATAAACTTGAAACTTGACATAAATACCAACCTAAATAAACAACAAACAACAGGTTTTCATTATTAGTTTTTCAAAACTACCCTTAAAATACGATTTCGGGGTGGTAAATATTTTTGATTACTTTTACTGCACATAGCTTCTTTTTATGATGTAGGGGAGCACTTAGGAGGATTTTTTGGAAATTCAGATTTTAAGGGGTTATAAGGGAGACATTTATTTGTATGAAAAATCTTATTCCTTTGGCAAAATAAGGTTGGCATCATTAGTTTTTCGGAATTATCCTCAGAAGACGATTTAGGGGTTTCAAAGTTTCTTTGAAGAATCAAATGGCACTAAGACGGGGATCTCTACATCGATTTGGAACTACCGAACTGGACCGTTTGTCTCAGGTAAACATAGTTGTGTGTGATGTTTTAGTGTCGCGTAATTTACGCTGTATTAGATTTTTGTGTTGTGTCGCGTAATTTACGCAGCATTCGTTTTCACACTAAAGTAATTTTTGGTCCACCCGAAATTAAGCGTCTCAAAAAACCCGACCAGTCTTCTGCTCCATATATCTTCTATACATATGAAATGATTTGTCCTGAATGACTGACGGATCAACGCACAGCCTAAACCGCTGATCATAGAGACCTGTAACTTGGAGTGTATGTTTTCTGTATGACGTAGGCATCCAATATGAAATAATTTTTTGAAATTCTTCCACTAAGGGGGAGAAAAAGGGGGACAAAGTTTGTATGAAAAATCTAATTCCTTCGGCTAATATTCTTGAAACTTGGCACAAATAGTAATCTAAGTAAATAGTTAAGGTTGACATTATTAGTTTTTTGAAACTACCCCCACAAGTCGATTTAGGGGGTGTTGAAGTTTGTATCGTTGATGGGATGAGTTGCCACTGAACTGTCAACCTTTAAGGGGGTGAAAAGTGGAAATTTGTTTGTATGAACAATCTCTTTCCGTGGAGAAAAAGTAAATAATCAAAATTTACATAATAAGTTTTTAAAACTACCTCCTTCCTGATAGGGTTAAGTGATGTTAGTTTTTGTATATTAAGGTATATTAGGTATATTAAGTTTTGAGGGGCGGATTTTACTTTGTAACGGTAACCTTTAAGTCAAATAACGAATCGTCCCAAACCTATAAACCGTAGATTTTTACGAAACCACATTTTTATTTGGTTTAATTACAGCTTATTTTTGGTTGCCGTCACACGAAGGAAGTCGCGGGCGGAGTTAATATTATAAATGTGAAAGTAACTCTGTCTGTCTCTCTGTCTACCTTTTCACGCTTAAACCGCTGAAGCGATTTAGATGCAATTTGGTTTGGAGATATTTTGAGACCCTGGGCAGGATATAGGATAGTTTTTATCCCGGAAATCATACTTAAGGTGGTGGAAAGAGGGGTAGAAGTTTGTATCGAAAACCTACAATATTATGCCGCGATATAAAAAATAAGCTATTCGAATTACTAATGCTTCGCAGACGAAGTTGCGGGCAACAGCTAGTTGTTAAATAAACACCATAAACAACTCTTCAGGCACACAACCTTTCACACCGATGATACACGGTTTTCCTTTTAAAAGAAACTTAGTACTACTTACTTCTTACAAAGGTACATATTATCAGATGTCTGATAAAAAAAAAAAACTACACTACTATTACAAAGGATAATGCTTACACTTGCTATACTGTTATAGAAACAAAATAAACTATTTGATGACTACAAAATGTATTGAGTCTATTCATCTTACATCCAGCAAAACAAATGACAATATTATAGCATAAGTATTACAACTATTTCAGTACAACTTTTAACTTAACACAATTTATTCAGAGAATAGAATGGTAAGTCAGCTGTCTTCAGGGGTAAGGTAAGTACATACTTTTCTTGTATTATAAAATAAAAAAAAACAATGAGGTATGTAGTTTAGGATAAGGTAAGTGTATCATTTAACTAAAGCCATCTTTTCATGTAATCTACCCCAGTAGTAGTTTTCTTAGGACCTTCGTTACTGTTATCAATTTTCTCTACCTCATACCTATCTTTTCCTAATCTTTTACTAATCCTATACGGACCAAAAAACTTTGCTTTCAATTTTAAATTACAACCAAACTGTGTTCGCTGTATAGCAACTAAGTCTCCTACTTCATAGATCTGTCCCTCCTTTCTTCCTTTATTAAATGTTTTCCTGTTTTCTTCTTGTATTTTCAGAATCTGAGCTTTTGCTTCTCTCCTTACTTCGTCTCTCTTTTCTATAAATCCTTTTCTATTTTCTTCTTCTAATAATTCTACTATCTTTAAATCTTTTTTCTGTTTTAGCTCAACTCCAGTCAACAATTCGAACGGTGAGGTATTGATAGAACGTTGGTAAGAACTGTTGATGACCCGCTGTAGCTCACTGACGTGTTTGTACCACTGAGTAGGTTCTTCGATACACATCTTGGTCAGAACTGCAATAATGATCTGATTCATACGTTCCACTTGTCCGTTTCCTCGTAGAATGCCCGTAGCTACTGTTATATGTTTAATTTCTTCTTCAGCACAATAATCTTTAAATTCTTTGCCAGTGAAAGCTGTTCCCCTGTCTGTTATTATACGGCGAGGGTTGCCATAATCTTTCTGATGCTGTTTAAGCTTATCTACAGTTTCTTTTGAAGTCAAAGTTTTCACTGGGTAGATCCATACAAATTTAGTATAGGCATCAATCACTGCTAAAATATGGTTGTACATCTTTTTAGTGGCATCCAATGGCCCTAAATGGTCACAATGCAAAGTGTCCAATGGAAGATCTCCTTTGTCAATAGGATTTAAAAGTCCTTCTTTCTTTCCTGATTTCCTGGTGGCTAAGATGCATGGAATGCAGGTAGAGATCACTTTCTCAATTTTACTATCCAACTTTTTAATGTAATAATCTCTTTCTACAATTTCTTTGACTTTCTTTTTCCCAAAGTGACCTATCCCATGAGCTTTCTTAATTATCTCAATATCCATAATGTCTGGTATTACCAACTTTTTCTCAACACCTTTGTATTACATCATTTTCTAGAATATAGTCTTCATACTCTTTCTCTTTCAGAATTTCTTTTATCACCTTTAGAGTTTCATCTTCTTCTTGAGCTTTCTTTATACGATAGTGTAATTCAGTATTGATGACACACACATTCCGGCTTAGTGAATCTACATGCTGCATCTGTTCACCTTTACGATGCACAATGCTGTAGTTAAAATCTTGTATGTACATAATCCATCGAGCAACTTTTGCTGATACTTCTTTTTTGGTTAAAGTCTTCTGGAAGGCTTTACAATCTGTCACTATTTTAAATGGTATTCCTATAAGATATTTCCGAAATTTTTTCACACCTTCTATCACAGCCAGCGCTTCCAACTCATAGCTGCTGCGCTTCTGTTGGGCATCTGTTGTTTTTCTACTCATGTAATGCACTGGATGCATGCTACCATCCATGGAGTCCTTCTGCATCAAAATCGCTGCATAACCAAACTTGGAGGCATCTGTATGAAGCTCAGTTTCTAACTGTAAGTCAAATATTCTTAAAACTGGATCACAACATAACATCTGTTTAAGTTTCTCAAAAGCACTCTTCTGATCTTCTCCAAAATGAAATTCTTTAGCCTTTAACAAATTACTCAGGGGTCGAGCTATTTCTGCATAGTTCCTAATAAATTTTCTGAAATAGGAAGTTAATCCAATAAAACTTTGAACTTCCTTAAGGTTTCTTGGCTCTGGAAACTTGAAGACCGCTTCAGTCTTGTCCTTTGAAGGCTTAACTGTACCATTTGAGACCACATGACCCAGGTACTCCACTGATCTTTGTAGTAGCTGTGATTTTTTCCAATTTATATCTAACCCATATTCAGACGCTACTTTCAACACTCCTTCTAGTCTTACCCTTGCTTGAAACTCATCTTCTGCTAAAATAATTAAATCGTCGATGAATATTAACAAAATCCCTTTTCTTATGAAATTGGTAAAAATTATGTTGATATATCTGGTAAAATATTTGGGACATATTGAGAGTCCGAACGGTGCCCGGAGGAACTCATACTGGCCTTCAGGCTTACTGGTAACAAAAGCTGTATACTTTATAGACTCCTCTTCAATCGGCAAATGGAAAAATCCATTTTTCAGATCTAATGTACTGAACACACGAGCTTTACACAATTTGTCTATGTGATCCTCGATCACAGGTAGGGGGTATTCATCTTTCATCATTTTTTGGTTTAGCTTTCTGTAGTCGACACAAATCCTCATACCTCCATCCTTCTTTCTCACCAAAACAAGGGGGCTAGCATATTCAGAGTAGCTGGGACGTATGATGCCTTGAGCCAACCACTCTTCAATCTTCTTATTAACTTCATCCTCTTCTTTCAAAGCAAACCTACGCGGACGTTGGACTATAGGCATATCATCTTTTAATACTATCTTTAATTTAATAGGAGCTTCTTTAATTTTTATTGGTTTATAACTATTAATAATCTCCTGAACTTGAGGTGATAACTCATTATCAACACTAGAAACGAAACACTGTAAGTATGAACTATCATAGTAATGAGGCTTTATTTGAATGATACCCTTGTTGATCATTATTATGGTATTAACCAAGAAAGTTTGACCCAAAATAATAGGATAGGGAATTACGCCTTTTGGCACCACATAGAACAATACATTATAAGAGTGCTCATCAATAATAATGTTATAAGTAAACTTACCAATTGAAAACACCTGACTTGATCCTAACCCTGTTAAACATAACCTTACCGGTTCACACTTTACATCTAACTTTAAAAACAAATCGTTCGACATTATGTTTATATCACTCCCGGTATCTATTAAGCATTCCAATGATATGGCACCGACTTTCGCAATTTTTATTGATTTATTTAACACCGAACTGTTATTGTTTACACTTAAAACGTCAAGGTTTGGATTTTGACACTGACAGTTACACTGAACGAGCGACGATGTGACGTTTGCCATTCGTTCCGGACATTCGTCGTTAGCTTCATTTATTTCACTCACCACGGCTGCGCCACCTGGTGGCTGGTAGCTCACGAACATTGACGTGCGTGGCGACCTGATGTTGTCATCACCGACATTGCGGGTTTTGCGAGTTCCGCCTGCCTCGTTTGTGATGGTGGCGGTACATTGAGTAGCCATATGCCTAAAGGAAGTAACCCTCATGAACCAACATGAGTGCTCGATGCGTCAGTAAAAAGACCGAGAAATGCGCTACAGTCTGGGTGGGTGCGCGAGGATCCTCGCGGAAGTCAGACTTTTCTTGCACTCTTCGAAACACTCCATTAACTCAGGCGTCCAAATAAAAGGCTTGGCGCCCTTGCCTTGAATGGCAACAACTGCGTCAATTAAAAATTAATAACAGGCAACTCAAAGAGGTCAGAAGGGGAACAAATTCGGAGTTGAAGGCAATTCAAGTTACTGATCGGAAAAAATATCTACATGTTTGGCGACTACATCTGGATACCACTCTTGAAGCCATAGCAGATCACGTGAAAAATGTATGTGGCTCAGATGATCGAATTAAAATTGATAAAATCAAACACAAAATCGAGAAAGATTATTCGTCGTTTGTTATTGGTTTACCGGAAAAGTGTTTCGATAAGTTGAACCAGGCCGAAAACTGGCCAATGAATGCGGAATTCAGTGAGTGGATTTGGTTTCGGAACTCAATCAGAACGAAACCAAACATATTATAGTCACAACGTCGATATATTCTATCAAAATGTACGAGGTCTACGAACTAAACTGGATGAATTCCGAACCAGTATTGAGTCATTTGATTTTGATTTATGTGCAATAACGGAATCTGGATGCAATAATTCCATAGAAGATTCTGAAATAATCCCACCGGGATATCAAATAATACGTTGCGATCGAGCGGATGGTCGGAAACAGGGAGGAGCGTTTCTAGTGGCCACACACCGATATGAGCTGCGACAAGTACAAATCGCAGACGCGTCGATAGACACCTGCGTTTTTGAAATGGTTAGTGCAACGGTTTATTTTAAAAATAGATTTTTGTTTTTATGTTGTGTGGTTTACATACCTCCAGGGAGTTCTGAGAATGACTACTTGACATTATTTAGGTTAATAGAAAAATTATGCGATAGATATAGAGAAATAATTGTTATTGGTGATTTTAATTTGTATTCGTGTCCTGTAAATGTAAAAAATTATTATGAATGTTTTATGTCCTATTGCGAGTTCACTCAAAGCAACACAGTACCCAACCATCTGGGTCGTCAGTTGGATTTGGTTCTGAGCACAGGTTTTGGCGGGGAGATATCGGTGGTGGCGGCCGAAGACGCGCTCGTGCTCGTCGACGCGCACCACCCGCCGCTCGCGCTCGGCGTGCCCTGTGCACGCGCGCCCCCCGCACCCACGGTGTCCGCCCCGCCTATGCCTTCTGCCGAAGACGGTAGTCCCGCAGCACGTAGTGTTAGGCCGCAGTGGAACTTTTATCGGGCTGACTACGAGACATTATATTCTTTGCTGACTTCCACTGATTGGAGTATGATTTATGACACGCATGATTTGGAGGATATGTTGAATATTTTTTATGATACACTATGTGATATTTTAGATAGATGTGTACCCCGCAAAAAGACTAAACTTGAAAATTCTCGATACGTTTATCCCGAATGGTACACTGCAGATATAATAAGAGATATTAAGAATAAAGCTAGACTTCATAAAACTTTCAAGAGAACAAAGCTGGATAGTGATTATTCAGAATTTTCAAAGTGCAGAGCTCGTATTAAAAAATCAATAGATATTGCGCACAAAGAACACAAGTTTAAAATTCAAAGTCAATTCTCAAAAGATCCCAAATCATTCTGGCAGTATATGAGGTCCAAAAGAAGCAGGTTAAACAGACAAACTATCATAAAGGATGGTCAACATCTTTCGGATGAGGAGTGTGCTAGACAATTTGCGTCATTTTTTGAGTCGGTATACAATAAGGAGCGGCCGCGGCTGGAAGCGCGGGCGGCGGCGGCGGAGGCGGAGGCGAACAGTGCGCGAGTGCACATTGAGACCCTCAGTCTTCAAGACGTAAGGGAAGCGCTCATAAACCTCAAACCAAAGCGCTCATCTGGCCCCGATGGCATACCAGCTTTTCTGTTCCGAGACTGTGGCAGGGTGCTGGCTGAACCCCTGCATCATATCTTTAATACTTGTTTAAAACAAGCAACGTTTCCGCCGAGGTGGAAAATCACTCGAGTGATTCCAGTTCCTAAGGGTAAGTCAGGTTCGGATGTCAGTGGCTACAGACCGGTGGCAGTGTTGTCGACACCTGCAAAAGTGTTTGAGTCTGCCGTCCAGCGCTGCGTGCAAGGTCAAGTGTGCGCACAGCTATCAGACGCGCAGCACGGGTTCCGTCCGGCGCGCAGCACTGCCACTAATCTGCTTAACTTCATGGCACGGGTGGTGCCGGCAGTCGATGCTGGTGTGCAGGTAGATGCAGCTTATTTTGATTTTAGGAAAGCGTTTGATACTGTCGACAATGATGTACTGCTAATGAAACTGGCAAAAATTGGCTGTACATCGCACCTCTTACGGTTCTTCGCCAGCTACTTGAAAGACCGACAGCAGTACGTTGACTACAACGGGTTCGAATCCGAGCCATACTACACCAGATCCGGCGTGAGCCAGGGCAGCAATTTGGGTCCTCTCGAATTTATTTTAATGATAAATGACTTACCAGACGTAGTCAAACATAGTTTATGTTTATTGTTTGCCGATGACCTCAAATTGCTGCTCGAGGTCAAGAGTTTGTCGGACTGTGAGAGATTGCAGGAAGACATAGATAGAGTGGTAGCGTGGAGCCATAAAAATAAACTCTATTTCAACACAGCGAAATGCTCAGTCATGTCATTTACGCGCGCGAAGACTGCCTTAGACTACGAATACAAAGTAGAGGAAGCGCCACTGCAGCGTGTGTCTCAGGTGCGAGATCTAGGAGTACTGCTTACCCCGGATCTCACTTTCCGGGATCATATAGTTAAGATTTGCAAAAAAGCATACAGAAACCTGGGTTTCGTGCTAAGGCAGTCACAAGGATTCACAAATATTACCACGCTCAGGGTGCTGTATGACGCTTTGGTAAGGAGTCACTTGGAGCACAGTGCGGTGATTTGGGCTCCTCATGAAGCGAAATATAATGTCATGCTGGAGCGAGTACAAAATAAATTTACAAGACACTTGTATTTCAAACTTTATGGAGTTTACCCATTTTACCCGCTAATGTATCCTACACTGTTTGTACTCGGAATGGTGGGGTACAACGAACTCAGAGTGCGCCGGGAATTTACACTCGCGGCGTATGCACTAAAGCTCCTGCGTGGAGTAGTACATAACCCGGGTGTGCTGCGTCAACTGAAGCTGTGCGTGCCAGATCGGTACGTGTGGAGGCGGCGTCGGCCGCCACTGCTGGCCGTGCCTGCTGCTAGAACCAATCTATTAGCGAAAACACCTCTCACCCGGACAATCTGTGTGCTCAACGAATTGCATGAGAGGCTAGACATATTTTCGTGCAATTTGAGTGAATTCGCAAGAGTTTTGTTAAATTTTGTTAGTTAATTAAAATTTAGATGAGTAACGTTTAATTTTATATTAGTTTAGAAGATATTAATAGTGTTAGAAGTTTAGGTTTATATAATTATTATAGGTACATTTATGATAGCGCTGGTAAATGAAACTAGCAGCAGAGACGAAATCAAAACGTCAAAAAGGCAGATGACATAACGGAAACACGAATTATGTATTGTTATTGTAAAGATTTGTTTTTATTTGAGTAATATTTTAAAGTCAAAAATGGAAGGTAGATTCACCGACTGTTAGTTTATTTCAATAAAATAATTGGTAACTATATTCGTTCAAAATATTTGTAAAAAGTATTATTAATTACTAAACAAATAATGTACACAATTACTGTATTTTTACAAACCTAAATCTATAATTAATTGATAAACGAATGTCACCGGATGTTGTTGCTGTGTGACGTCTTGTCATTTGTTTAAACGTATAAATAGGCTGGTTCTAGTCGAAAGAACTCAGTATTGAATTGTATTGAACTGTGCACATATCATTATAAAATTAAGTTGTGAGACTTACTGTTGGTGTGAGTAATAAAAAGTGTATACAAGATGTCTGATCGTTATCATTTGAGAATCCTGAGTACGCCCGCTCTTACATCAGAAGAAAGGGATCAACCCGAGCCTCAACTGGACCCATCAACACAGTCGCCTTGCCTAGCCTACCGACCACTCGACCAGGACATTCGGATGAGCTGAATTTACTTCGTTGCCAGATCAAGTTGCAGAAAAGGATGTTTTTCAAAAACAAAACACCAATACCCACAAGCTAAGTAAAATTTATTTACCTAATTATGATCTTGACCAGCATAAAATAACAATTGAGTGAACAAGTTACCTGTCTATCCACCGTGCGAGGTAGTTCAGTCTATTGCTAGGATGAAGGGATTTTCATGCTTGCTAAGACGCGCCAAGCAATTGGTAGACACTAATGCTCATTCTTTTGCACTCGTCGCACAATATTAAGTAGCTAAACTAGATATTATATTGTGTATTGGAATTGTGTGTGTATTGAATAGACTTCAAATCAAGCTAAATCTTTTTTTGAATATGGTACCAAGTCATAAAGTTTACTTTCAAGTATTTTTCCTAATGCTCCAGTGGCATAAAATCATAGTTTTACCAAGCTGAACCCCTCGGGTCAAGCATCAAGAACACAAAACAAACATGATTTGCGCGAAACTTTGACTTTGGATATCAAAATACTTCATTAGATGCCACTAAATATGATACACATACAAATAAAACTTTCGGTTATGCCCATTATTTTCATATCCCTTAATAGAGGAGCTCGTGGCTAAATAATAACTTAAGTTAAGCAACGCTTGACGATGTCGGTCCGTGGATGTGTGACCATTTCAACATACCGAGTTTCCTTCGTGCCTCGGAAAGCACGTTAAGCCGTTGGTCCCGGCTGTCATTTGAAGATCTTTGACAGTCTTTACGGGTAGTCCGAAGCTTGAGATCTGACACCAGTCTTGCCAAAGGGTACAGTGTTACCCAGTTACTGAGTTGTGGAGGTCAGATAGGCAGATTGATTGGTTTAGGTTACTACACCGGTGCACAGGTTAATTTCCATCAAAGCTGTGTATGGTTAAGATAACCGTGTGAACATTATACTCTCGTAATATTTTTCATGTTTCAGATACCATATTGTGTCGCAGCCTGAAGCTTCTGCTGAAGGCTAGCGATACAGATGCTGAGCGCGAAGGTTGACGTGTCAACATCTGAGAGGTTAAGAAGAACAGCATGCAAGCAGTTCGCTGGTCTTAGCCGAACGGTACGAACGTGCGCAAGTTTGGAATGGAATACTCGGTGAGTCGCTTCCATTTTATTTTGATAGTGAAGTCGAATATTCTCTAGTGATGAGATGCTATTTCGAGTTTTAAGTGTTCATGTTGGAACACTGAATTGGTTGGTAGTGGTTATACCTAGCACTATCACTAGGTAATTAAAACACACCTGGTAAAAAGCAAGTAGCTAATAAGTTACCTATTGGGTTGTTAGTACTTTCCTAGTTTCAACATTTGGTTCAGTACGAACTTTAGGATGAGATATCCCATAAGAAGGAGATGAAATATCCAAAATGACTGAATAACTAGTCGTTTTCAGTGGCAAAGCGAGTTAGTAATGTCGTTGGGCTATCGTAATTGTATCGAGTTAGTAACGGTACTGGTCATTTGCGTGTATTCAGGACGGATCTTGTTGCGTAACGATGTACAACCACCGTCTTCAGATCTGAATTCACTTGCTTACTTTCAAAGTAATATTATGATAACAGTAGATCACGCGATTGTTTTTCTTACATGAAAACTGAGTTAGTGACCGACATTAAAGGGTTACTGTTGATAATCTGATATTTATGATATTGATCAGAGTTAATTCGTGAAGCTCCTTAATAGTATCAGGGTTAGTTGTTTCCCTTTTATAAGCCATCAGTATGTTCCAAAATCTTTAAGTAGAAAACACGAATCATGTTGGAAGGATACCCGATCGCCAAGTTCTTTGAGAATTAGACGTCATAGTTGATGACTGTGGTAGTGAAACCGAATCTGATTAACATGTCTACTCATAAGACCAATTCTGGACCGCACCTCATGCGTACCATGTGGCGATGGGTTTTTTTTAAAGTGGGTTTATGAGTTGAGTATGCATTGCCTTTACTTTGTTTAATTTAACTTGTTGATCGTCGGACCTTTTTCTAATGAATAGTGTTTTGTGGGAAACTTTAGTACGAAAACTGAAGAGGTCCGGTATTAAGTCCGCGATAGGTGATTATGACAGGATAGTGATCGTTATACACCGAAAGCTTTAAATAGATACGCTTAAACCTACAAGTATGGACACGGTAGGTTAAGGAAGATGCCAGCGGGTCATGTACCAGTCGATGTTGATGTTAAAAGGATTTTAATGATGATGAGCAAGCTCAAAATGTCGAGTAATTGAGTCTATCAGCCGTATTATGTTTGACCGTACCAGTGGATTCTGGCGGAGGTCGGGGTCTTGAGAGACCGTTGTGTGAGAGCAATATAATTGCTGTTCGGCTACAGAGCCGTGGCGTTAGAGGTTTTACTCGAGGGTTTCTGTAAGCTTGGCAGTTTTCGCTGCAGAAGAAGTTTTAAAGTTTGATTTGAGCGACTGGTGGTACATGGCCCAGGGTAATGATTTAGTTAAAGATCAAAGTTCTAAAATTTCCCTATTGTCACGAACCCAATGATCTAGTTTGGTCAGGAGTAGCCGAGCGTTGTGCGTTGGCCTGTGTGGCAACTGTTGGCCTTTATGGCAACTGTTGGCCTGTGTGGCAACTAAACGCCAGTGTGCCAACTGGAGGCCTTTATGGCAACTGTAGGCCAGTGTGGCAACTGGAGGTCTTTGTAGCAACTGTGGTCCTGTAAGTTGGTTTAAAATAAACACGTTTGTGTAAGGAACCTTACAGAGGATTCCTGTAGAGTTATGAGGTTAAAATAAAGTAAACTCGCATAGTCACGCGAGAGGTGAGGTCACCATGTTAATGTTGATGACGTTCGAATCGACAAGCCTTCGTTACGAAAATTGAAATAATTTTGGTTTTCTAATTTTTATTACTATGCGTAGATTGTGTTAGTAAGATATACAAAGCTGAAGTACCAATTGAGATTGTAGATGATGAATAGACGTAACATAGGACAGACTAAATCTCTGTGTGAACAGGTTCTGAGTTCAGAGAGTTGAGTTGACTCGACATCGTAGGGATGTGCGAGTAGAGCAATTGAGAAGAGAGCTATGTGATGGCTAAAGGTCGTGAATAACTTGTCGTGGACTTTGTAATCACGAAGATTAGAAGCTTTTGCGTTCCGAAATTCACCCTATTGATGATCATTGAATAAGTATAACTTTTCAATTAATCTTTTGGTACCTCATGTAGAATTATTACAAATGGGGAATCCGCTACAATGGCACAGATTACAGCCATTTTTATTTTCTTTTTCTTCGTACATCATGCTATTACTCGCGGTACATCTAGAGCTAACAGTCAAACTGAATGGGTTTGGGTTAATAAAATAGGTGAATTGTAATTGGCATTAAAATATACGAAATCTAAGGCTACTGAATGGCCCTTTTGATTAACTAGGTAAAATAGCCCTTCCCCTGCAATTGAAAATACCATATCCGTTTAGACCCTAAGCATAGAATGGCCGAAAAGGAAGCAAAAAAAATAATAATAAAAAAGGTTTTGGTTTTAGAAAAAGACTTTGGTCACTCAATGAACTTTGAACGACTAGACCGTGATAGCAAGAATAAATAATAATGAAAAAAAAAAGGGTTAAAAGAATGTTTTGTTTGGTTAAATAAAATTTAGTCGAAACAAGTCAAAGACTGGCCTCTGAATCTTTATGATCAAGCAACGAACTACGACCTCTGAGTTTCAGA
Organism: Orthosia gothica; assembly: GCA_949775005.1. Lineage (NCBI taxonomy): Eukaryota > Metazoa > Arthropoda > Insecta > Lepidoptera > Noctuidae > Orthosia > Orthosia gothica. The sequence goes on along the minus strand of OX459040.1, from coordinate 7,674,287 downwards.
ATTAGTTGGTTAAATAAAATTCTGTCAAAACAAGTCAAAGACGGGGCCTCTGAATCTTTATGATCAAGCAACGATCTGCGACCTCTGAGTTTGATAGTTAAATAAAACTCAGTCAAAACAAGTCGTAAGACTAGCCTCTGAATCTTTATGATCAAGCTACGATCTGAGACCTCTGAATTTGATTTGAGTTAGCAAAAAGGATGTGTAAAAAGGCCTTGGTCATGGCTATGGTTTAAGTTGGATGATTCAATAAAATTTAAGTCAAAACAAGTCAAAGATGGGCCTCTGAACCTTAATGGACAAGCCACGATCTGCGATCTCTGAGTTTGACAGTTTCACCAGAACAAGCAATAATGTTGCCTCTGAGTCTGGTCTAAAAGGTTTTTTGCATATTTTAATTTTTTTTATGATTTTCAGAGATTCGCTGGGCCTAGCAAGGCCCGCTCGTCAGTATGGCCGTGATAGCGCTGGTAAATGAAACTAGCAGCAGAGACGAAATCAAAACGTCAAAAAGGCAGATGACATAACGGAAACACGAATTATGTATTGTTATTGTAAAGATTTGTTTTTATTTGAGTAATATTTTAAAGTCAAAAATGGAAGGTAGATTCACCGACTGTTAGTTTATTTCAATAAAATAATTGGTAACTATATTCGTTCAAAATATTTGTAAAAAGTATTATTAATTACTAAACAAATAATGTACACAATTACTGTATTTTTACAAACCTAAATCTATAATTAATTGATAAACGAATGTCACCGGATGTTGTTGCTGTGTGACGTCTTGTCATTTGTTTAAACGTATAAATAGGCTGGTTCTAGTCGAAAGAACTCAGTATTGAATTGTATTGAACTGTGCACATATCATTATAAAATTAAGTTGTGAGACTTACTGTTGGTGTGAGTAATAAAAAGTGTATACAAGATGTCTGATCGTTATCATTTGAGAATCCTGAGTACGCCCGCTCTTACATTTATTTAAGAACTGATTTTAGATTTAAGATTTTAACCACTCTATTGTATTGGGTTCAACCTGTAAGATAGTTGTGTAAGTTAAAATAAATAAATAAATAAATAAATTAAAGGAGCCTGGTATTTGGCAGCTGCTGGTATAAATCGTCGATAAAAATTGGCCATGCCAAGAAATCGACGCATGCCTTCAACAGTTTTTGGGGGAGGAAAATCCACTAGGGCTTGGATTCTGTCAGCAGGGGGCCTAACACCCTCTGCATTAATCCTATACCCCAGAAAGGTAACCTCTTTCACTCCGAAAACGCTCTTGGAAGTGTTAATTACTACACCATACTCATGCAACCTTCTGAATAGGATCTCCAGGTGTTGAGCATGACAGGAGATGGAGCTGGAGTAAACCAAAATGTCATCAACGTAAGCATAACAGAATTCAAGGCCCCGAACAACTTCGTCAATAAAACGTTGAAACGTTTGGCCTGCATTTCTAAGTCCAAAACTCATAAATGGGAATTCAAATAATCCGAATGGTGTAATTATTGCTGTTTTGCAAACGTCAGCGGGATTTACCGGAATTTGCTGGTAAGCCTTCACCAGGTCGATTTTACTGAATATGTTACTCCCAGCGAGGTTCTGACCAACATCCCCAATATAACGAACCGGATATCGGTCCGGAATGGTGCGTGCATTCAATGCGCGATAGTCACCGCATGGACGCCACGTTGAATCTTTTTCTCCACTAGGTGTAACGCTGAAGACCAAGGACTGCTTGATGGCCTGGCTGTCCCAGCCTTGACCATGTCCTCAAATTCCTTTTTGGCAGCACGAAGTTTCAACGGAGCCAGCCGACGCGGCCGTGCCGAAACCGGGGGGCCATCAGTCGTCTTAATGAAATGCATTGTTGCGTGTTTTGGCTCCTGAAGTAAACCTGGCGGACGTGTAATACTCGGAAATTTCTTCAGAATGTCTGAAAATGGCGAGTCGGGACCAGCCCGCCTCGCCACAGTGCATGGCCTACTGTGACATCGCTTAAGTCACACTTTTAATTACAGTTTGGGCGATAAACTCATTTTGTCTTAAATGCTAGCACGGCGGCGTGAGATATTTCTTGACTTGTGGCATAACTTCTTGACGTTTATTTTTTTCTTTTTTGGAAATTTTCCAATTTTATTGCAGTTTCGGTTTAACCTTGGCCATAAAAACCATTTATGTTCTGAGAAGCATAGCCCTACGGCGCACTGTTGCCGAATTATGGGCCTCCGTATCTTATTTTATTTTGCATATTTCCAAAATGATATCTCGAAAACGGTATGTCCTAGGCCAAAAATAACCAAAATTTAGCCCCCCCCTTTGCTACCCCCATGTTAGCAGCATCTCAACATGAATTACAAGTTTTTTTTTACATTGCTTGGTTTTCGACTCGGTCATGACAAGTTATGATAAAATATGTCATGTCTTACAATTTGTCTTAAATGCTAGCACGGGACAACCATGTGACATAATTTACAGGCGCGACTTGCTTTTCTTGTTGTTGACTTCATAGTGCGACATAATTTGAATAGACGACCAAATAAAATAATACGTAAAAAAGTATGCCGTTCATACAGCTAAACAACTTTTTAATTTTGTTGGGAATAAATTAATATTTGACCCACGACCATAGACTTATGCACACTTTATTTTTCTTTGTTTGTTTGATAACATATTAAGTGTTTGTTAGAAAGATATGTTTATTGTGAAAAATTTAACAATTACTAAAAAATATAATAGCTTGGACCAATACCGGTGGGCCCCTATTTTTTATATTTTAAATGTTTTTTGGGGATTTTATTTAAGAAACATTTAAAAATGTAGAAAGCAAGAAGATTATGGTATAAAAGAAAATAATTATAAAAAAAATAATCATAATTAAAATAAGAACAACAATAAAAAAAACAAATATGAAAAGTAATAATATAAAATTAATTAATAATCCTGTAACATTTCAATTAATTAATAAGCATTGATCACCAATTCACCATACACACAAAATGAATTTATTGCCATTTGGTGCCGCAATTAGAAGGCAAATATATTTTTTCCAACTATAAAATTTGATCAGCACCTCCGAACGAAAGTGTTACATTTTTCTAAATCATCTGTCAAAATGTGACATTTGTGACAAAATGGGTGCGCCAGTATTAGCAATTAAGACCCGATGAGTCCCAAACTAACGTCAGGAAATTTTCTCACGCCGCCGGTGCTATTATTTAGGACAAAATGGCGTTATCGCCCAAACTGCGATGAAATGTGTGACTCAAGCCATGTCACAGTAGGCCGTGCTCGCCGGGCAGCAACAAGAAAGGCATGTTGCGCCTTTAAAATATGTCACATGTTTGACCCGTGTTAACATTTAAGACAAATTGTAAGATACGACATAATTTATCATGTCATGTCACAAATGTCTTGGGTACGCCCATGCTCGCTAGGCAGAAATAACCTTCACACTAGACTGGCTCGCATCATGAAGCTTTGCGATGGATGACAGACCTGTCTTCCCGTCAAAAAGTCTCCCATGAGCACAGTCTGGTAATAAATTATAGTGCGACAAAAAATCTGATCCAATTATCCCGGACTCAACATCCGCTACTACGAAATTCCACGAAAAATTGCGCCTAAGTCCTAAATTCAGGCACAATGCAACTAAACCATATGTTTTAATTTTCGAGCCATTAGCTGCAACTAAATCGTACGGCTGCACCTGCCTTTGTAACCTATTAACGTGGCCAACTGGAACGCAACAAAGATCCGACCCAGTATCAATAAGAAACTTCCTATTAGTATACCGGTCGGTAACGAAAAGTCGGCGACTAGAAGTGGAGCGATCGGTAGTCGCCTGCACCGGGCGCTCTACTAGTTTTCCGAAGTATTGCCATCATTGCCAGCACTAGAAGGGGGAGGGCCAGTCCATTTACATGGTTGAATACACTTTTTCGCCTTAATGTTAAAACGATTGTGGTAAAAACAAAAACCTTTATTTCGCGAACGTGAACGATTGCGATAATCACGGTAATTACGTTCTCGCGAGCGACCACGCTGTTCATTATTTAGTTTGGCCAAAGATGCCACAACACGAGTAAGTTACTCAACTTTTTGGTTTAACTCCGCTATCTGCGGATGGCTACTGACGAACGAACGAACGAACGAATTTAATACCTTTCCACCTTCTGCTTCGGTAGTGACCAGATCGGGTCGTCAGGTTAGGTTTAGAAACATTTTGGACTTATAGTACAGTTTTTTTTTTTGTTGCCTCCTTTGTGGGGGGGTTTTTCCTCTGCGTTGGGGGGTGATGTGGCGACTTGCGTGCCACCTATTCATATACGTACTGGCTGATTGTACATAGTTACTGGCTGTTTGTAAATATTTTGTAAGTAAGATGACGGTTACCACTTCAGGCTAACCAATTACCAATTTATTACCATGTGGCGACTTGCGTGCCACCTATTTATATACGTACTGGCTGATTGTACATAGTTACTGGCTGTTTGTAAATATTTTATAAGTAAGATTTTAAAATGTTATGTGTTTGAATAGGTGTCATTACTTGGTTCTTTTTCTGAGAGTCTTCTGATAATTTTACTGTCGCGCATTCCATGATTTATCAAATATTATTACAAGTCCATTATTGTTCAGTTTATGTACATCCATGTGAATAGTGTAAATATAAAAGAGACTGAAAGTTGTGCAGTTTTACTTCTGGTATCAAAGAGTCGAAACAAATTGAAAGGGATAAAATTCCTTTATTGGTGACCCCGACGTGATTCCGGAGCACGTAAATATATCTTTGTGGATGCGTAAGAAACTTCAACTTACATCTTAAACTAACGAGGATAATCAATAATTTTCTGAAGAATATTATCGCTGATGAGATAATCTCCGATTTTTTTTTTTCCTTGCTATCTTGACCTGGTACTCATGCTGGTACCGTTGAACTTACCGGTACTTGGAGCGTCTTAAGCGGCCTGTTCTTCGAGTTTTGTTGACGAAAAGAAGGATTAAAGTGTGTGTGTAAATAAATATTGTGTTAATTTGTAATATAATTTTAAAATTTTATTTACAGTGTTTGAAGCTGTAATGGTGAGCGCACACCACATCATCCCCATTGCTCGGGAATTGCTCTGGTACCCAATTTAGTTATTTAAATTAATATGTCAGAAACTAAGGGTGATTTCGTCGAAGCAGAAGGTGGAAAGGTATTAAATTCGTTCGTTCGTTCGTTCGTCAGTAGCCATCCGCAGATAGCGGAGTTAAACCAAAAAGTTGAGGAACTTACTCGTATTGTGGCATCTTTGGCGAAACTAAATAATGAACAGCGTGGTCGCTCGCGAGAACGTAATTACCGTGATTTTCGCAATCGTTCACGTTCGCGAAATAAAGGTTTTTGTTTTTACCACAATCATTTTAACATCAAAGCGAAAAAGTGTATTCAACCGTGTAAATGGACTGGCCCTCCCCCTTCTAGTGCTGGCAATGATGGCAATACTTCGGAAAACTAGTAGAGCGCCCGGTGCAGGCGACTACCGATCGCTCCACTTTTAGTCGCCGACTTTTCGTTACCGACCGGTATACTAATAGGAAGTTTCTTATTGATACTGGGTCGGATCTTTGTTGCGTTCCAGTTGGCCACGTTAATAGGTTACAAAGACAGGTGCAGCCGTACGATTTAGTTGCAGCTAATGGCTCAAAAATTAAAACATATGGTTTAGTTGCATTGTGCCTGAATTTAGGACTAAGGCGCAATTTTTCGTGGAATTTCGTAGTAGCGGATGTTGAGTCCGGGATAATTGGATCAGATTTTTTGTCGCACTATAATTTATTACCAGACTGTGCTCATGGGAGACTTTTTGACGGGAAGACAGGTCTGTCATCCATCGCAAAGCTTCATGATGCGAGCCAGTCTAGTGTGAAGGTTATTTCTGTTCCCGACTCGCCATTTTCAGACATTCTGAAGAAATTTCCGAGTATTACACGTCTGCCAGGTTTACTTCAGGAGCCAAAACACGCAACAATGCATTTCATTAAGACGACTGATGGCCCCCCGGTTTCGGCACGGCCGCGTCGGCTGGCTCCGTTGAAACTTCGTGCTGCCAAAAAGGAATTTGAGGACATGGTCAAGGCTGGGACAGCCAGGCCATCAAGCAGTCCTTGGTCTTCAGCGTTACACCTAGTGGAGAAAAAAGATTCAACGTGGCGTCCATGCGGTGACTATCGCGCTTCAAATGCACGCAACATTCCGGACCGATATCCGGTTCGTTATATTGGGGATGTTGGTCAGAACCTCGCTGGGAGTACCATATTCAGTAAAATCGACCTGGTGAAGGCTTACCAGCAAATTCCGGTAAATCCCGCTGACGTTTGCAAAACAGCAATAATTACACCATTCGGATTATTCGAATTCCCATTTATGAGTTTTGGACTTAGAAATGCAGGCCAAACGTTTCAACGTTTTATTGACGAAGTTGTTCGAGGCCTTGAATTCTGTTATGCTTACGTTGATGACATTTTGGTTTACTCCAGCTCCAGCTCCTGTCATGCTAAACACTTGGAGATCCTATTCAGAAGGTTGCATGAGTATGGTGTAGTAATTAACACTTCCAAGAGCGTTTTCGGAGTGAAAGAGGTTACCTTTCTGGGGTATAGGATTAATGCAGAGGGTGTTAGGCCCCCTGCTGACAGAATCCAAGCCCTAGTGGATTTTCCTCCCCCAAAAACTGTTGAAGGCATGCGTCGATTTCTTGGCATGGCCAATTTTTATCGACGATTTATACCAGCAGCTGCCAAATACCAGGCTCCTTTAATTGACGCAGTTGTTGCCATTCAAGGCAAGGGCGCCAAGCCTTTTATTTGGACGCCTGAGTTAATGGAGTGTTTCGAAGAGTGCAAGAAAAGTCTGACTTCCGCGAGGATCCTCGCGCACCCAGACTGTAGCGCATTTCTCTTAATTCTTTATTGTACACCAAAAAACAACATTACAAACATTTGATAATAAAGTACATGTACAAAGGCGAGCTTAACTCAATGCTGAGTTCTCTTACAGCAAACCCTAGAGTGACAGAGAAATTTTACAATTATAGAGGGCAGGCTTCCAATGTACAATATTATAATAACCTATGACGAATTTAATTAAAACATAAATATACTTACTACGTACGTACATAAATAAATAAATATATATATATATATAAATAATAATATTATGTCATTGTGTTAGGTAATGATCTTTAATCATCCTCTTAAAGACCTCCAGAGAAGGGCTGTCGCGTATGGAGTGTGGGAGAGAGTTCCAGAGACGCACTGCTGTAACAGAGAAAGAGCCATCATAGCGGCTGGAAGTGTGTCGCGGAGGACGAAGGAGAAGAGAAGTGGCAGTGCGACAGAGTTTACCTCTCGGCACGAGGTATTCAAAGCCGTCACGAAGGTATTGAGGGGAATTAGGATTGTGCAGGATAGTATAGAGAAGGGATAGGATATGGGTATCCCGACGACGCCGAATGGGCAGCCACTTTAATCTGTTCCGAAACTCCGACACGTGGTCGTATTTGCGGAGACCAAAAATAAAGCGGATGCACAAGTTCTGCAGTCGCTCGAGTTTGTTAAGGAGTACCTCCGTAGCATCTAGAAAACAGACATCCGCATAGTCTATGAGCGGTAGAAGAAGGGATTGCGCAAGAGTGACCTTAGTATGAAATGGTAAGAATTTTTGGACACGTTTAAGGGACTGAAAGGAGTAAAAGACCCTCTTACTCACACTTGCAATATGTACCTCCCAAGAGAGGTTAGTGTCCATATGAACGCCTAAATTTTTTGCGGTTTTGGAGTAATCTATGGGCACTGAATCATACACTATCGGCGGGAGACACCGGTGATCCAATAGGTTGAGCATGTATCTACCACCAACAATGAGCGCTTGCGATTTGTTTGGGTTTAGTAATAGTCCGTAGGATTTAGCCCACTGGTTAATATTTTCAAGGTCACTGTTGATGGCAGCCACAGCCTCAACGAGGTCTGCTACTTTAAAATGACGATACAACTGCAAGTCGTCTGCATAGAGATGATAGTTAGAAGAAAGGACCTTTCTCGGTCTTTTTACTGACGCATCGAGCACTCATGTTGGTTCTTGCCTACAACAGCGATCAAGCGAGATGGATGATTGGCAGCCAATCGCGTACTTTAGCAAAAAGCTGAATTCCAAGCAGGCACTCTGGCCAGCTTACTATAGGGAGCTTCTCGGCGTTTACGAGAGTGTTCAGCACTTTAGGCATATTCTCGAAGCTCAGCACGCGACAATCTATACGGATCATAAACCGTTAATTTACGCGTTTTCTCAGCGGAGAGAAAAGCTGCCACCCTCTCAGCTGAATCAGTTGTCGTTCATTAGCCAATTTTCTACGGATATTGTCCTTATTAAAGGCATTGACAACGTAGTTGCGGACACTTTATCACGTGTCGAAGCTGTTTCTTTGGAAGCGGACTTTACCGCTCTTGCTACTTCACAATTAGCTGATGAGGAATTAGCACATGCTCGCGTTAACTCTTCGCTTAAATTAGAAGAGGTTTTAATTCCTGGCACAAATGTGACCATCACTTGTGACATGTCTACGGGCAAGCCGCGTCCGTTCCTTACTCCTTCCTTTCGAAAAGCAGCTTTTGACAAATGCCATAACCTCAGCCATCCTGGTGCGCAGGCATCTGCACGCATGGTGACTGAGAGATATGTTTGGCCTGGCGTTAAAGCCGATTGCCATATATGGGCGCGCTCCTGCTCTGAGTGCCAGCGTTGTAAAGTGACGAGGCACGTTAAATCACCACTAGGTGATTTTAGCAGACCATCTGGTAGGTTCAAGCATGTCCACATCGACATTATCGGACCACTTCCGCATTCAAACGGTTTCAATTATTGTCTTACCGCGGTAGATAGGTTTACGCGGTGGCCGGAAGTTTGGCCAATGAGCTCTATTACCACCGAAGAAGTGGCCGATACCTTTTTAAATGGTTGGGTATCTCGCTTCGGTGTCCCAAATGTTATAACAACGGATCAAGGGCGTCAATTTGAATCATGCCTTTTTCAGCAATTAATGTGTGTTTTTGCAACGAAAAGGATTCGAACGACAAGCTATCATCCATGCGCGAACGGCATGGTCGAGCGTATGCATCGACAGCTCAAGGCGGCGTTAATGTGCCATGCTGGGTTTTGGTCGAAGGCACTTCCGTTGGTGCTCCTCGGTATGAGGTCGGTTTTTAAAGAAGACATTAAAGCTTCTCCAGCCGAGCTCGTTTTTGGCGAGATTTTGCGTTTGCCAGGCGAATTTATTGAGACTACAGACTTGTCTAGAAGCCCTGAGTCAGTTGTTGATTTTGTCTCGGACTTAAAGAGGCGAATGGAGGTGATTCGACCGGTAGAAGCTTCGCACCACGCGCACCCTTCGTTATTTATTTTCAAAGACTTGGCGACAGCGTCGCATGTTTGGTTACGTGACGACACAGTAAGACGATCGTTGCAGCCACCGTACTCCGGTCCATACCGCGTAATTAGTCGGAAGGATAAAACTTTGAAGTTAGAAGTTAAGGGACGTGAGGTTACAGTAAGTATTGATCGCGTAAAACCTGCGTTTATTGAAGCTGATTCTTTAACGGTTAATAATGAGGTTTTAGATTCGCGAATCTCGTTGTTAATAAATACTGCAAATGCTCCGACGTCCTTTCCACCTCCTGCTTCGGTAGTGACCAGATCGGGTCGTCAGGTTAGGTTTAGAAACATTTTGGACTTATAGTAGACACAGTTTTTTTTTTGATGCCTCCTTTGTGGGGGGGTTTTTCCTCTGCGTTGGGGGGTGATGTGGCGACTTGCGTGCCACCTATTTATATACGTACTGGCTGATTGTACATAGTTACTGGCTGTTTGTAAATATTTTATAAGTAAGATTTTAAAATGTTATGTGTTTGAATAGGTGTCATTACTTGGTGCTTTTTCTGAGAGTCTTCTGATAATTTTACTGTCGCGCATTCCATGATTTATCAAATATTATTACAAGTCCATTATTGTTCAGTTTATGTACATCCATGTGAATAGTGTAAATATAAAAGAGACTGAAAGTTGTGCAGTTTTACTTCTGGTATCAAAGAGTCGAAACAAATTGAAAGGGATAAAAATCCTTTATTGGTGACCCCGACGTGATTCCGGAGCACGTAAATATATCTTCATGGATTCGTAAGAAACTTCAACTTTCATCTTAAACTAACGAGGATAATCAAGGTAAAACGCGCCTTAATAAAGAATTTTCTGAAGAATATTATCGCTGATGAGATAATCTCCGAAATTTTTTCTTCGCCAACTTGACCTGGTACTCATGCTGGTACCGTTAAACTTACCGGTACTTGGAGCGACTTCAGCGGCCTGTTCTTCGAGTTTTGTTGACGGAAAGAAGGAGTAAAGTGTGTGTGTAAATAAATATTGTGTTAATTAATTTGTAATATAATTTTAAAATTTTATTTACAGTGTTTAAACCTGTAAAGGTGAGCGCACACCACATCATACCCCATCATCTCTGGCACGGAAATTGCTCTGGTACCCAATTTAGTTATTTAAATTAATATGACAGAAACTGAGGGTGCTTTCGTCGAAGCAGAAGTTGGAAAGATAGTAGTTAACCGCGTGACCATACGAACGCCTCCTTTTTGTAAGGATCGCCCAGCATTATGGTTTGCGAGCCTTGAGGCGCAGTTTAGTATTAACGGAGTTGTTCAGCAGTTGACTAAATTTAATTATGCGTTGGCTCATTTAGACACGACCTGCACTCGGGAGGTTGAAGACATCATTCTCACCCCTCCGAAGGTGGATCCATATGATACCTTGAGGAATGCGATCATACATAGATTTTCGGTTTCGCAAGAAGAAAAGATTAGGTGTTTGCTTGAAAAAGAACAGATAGGCGACCGCAAGCCGTCGTCGTTTTTCAGATACCTTAAGTCGCTAGCGGGAGTTACTTTTCCTGAGGATGTTTTGAAGACCATTTGGATGAGTCGGCTTTCCAGGTATCTTCAAACCGTTCTCACTGCACAGCGACTTCAAAGTTTGCCAGAACTTAGTGAGCTGGCTGACCAGTTGATGGAAATCAATGGTCAGCCATCTCAACATATGAGTTGCGCGTCGGCTACGTCGAATTCTTCATTGGGTAGCGATCCACAGATAGCTGAGTTAAACCAAAAAGTTGAGGAACTTACTCGTGTTGTGGCATCTTTGGCCAAACTAAATAATGAACAGCGTGGTCGCTTGCGAGAACGTAATTACCGTGATTATCGCAACCGTTCACGTTCGCGAAATAAAGGTTTTTGTTTTTACCACAATCGTTTTAACATCAAGGCGAAAAAGTGTATTCAACCATGTAAATGGACTGGCCCTCCCCCTTCTAGTGCTGGCAATGATGAAATTTTGTTTTTTATTGTAGTTTGGCAATGTGTTTATTTACCTACAATACAAATCCTTTAATACAATCTATACATCTCTTACTATAATAACATATTTACTATGCCAATAATGCACAAACGTGTTCCTTACATATACTGAAATAAAAAGTCAGTTTTTTTAATCGCTGGCTTTTGTGAGGAGTTTTTAAATCTAAACTATATAAATAGTGATACCTACAAGATTCTTAATAATATGTTTGGAACAGATAATCTCTGGATGGACTTTCAAAATATTCCCTTTTTTAGGAACATGTACGGTTCCTTTGGGATGGGTAATGAGAGTGGTGTCCCTGGAAAAAGCTAGTTTGTTATACCAACAAATATCAGGTTAGGCTAATTGGGTTTGTCTAAGATCACCAGTTCTGCCCGGCGAGCATGGCCTGCTGTGACATCGCTTAAGTCACACTTTTAATCACAGTTTGGGCGATAAACTCATTTTGTCTTAAATGCTAGCACGGCGGCGTGAGATATTTTCTTGACTTGTGGCATAACTTCTTGACGTTTATTTTTTTTCTTTTTCGGCAATTTTCCAATTTTATTGCAGTTTCGGTTTAACCTTGGCCATAAAAACCATTTATGTTCTGAGAAGCTTAGCCCTACGACGCACTGTTTCCGAATTATGGGCCTCCGTATCTTATTTTATTTTGCATAAAACGCTCTATATTTCTAAAATGATATCTCGAAAACGGTATGTCCTAGGCAAAAAATAACCAAAATTTAGCCCCCCCCTTTGCTACCCCCATGTTAGCAGCATCCCAACATGAATTATATTTTTTTTTTTTTTACATTGCTTGGTTTTCGACTTGAACTACGGTCATGACAACTTATGATAGAACATGTCATGTCTTACAATTTCTCTTAAATGCTAGCACGGGACAACCATGTGACAAAGTGTGCAGTCGCGACTTGCTTTTCTTGTTGTTGACTTCATAGTGCAACATAATTTGAATAGACGCGCGTTTTTTTGTTTTTTTTATTTATTTTTTTATATTTTAAATGTTTTGTGGGGATTTTATTTAAGAAACATTTAAAAATGTAGAAAGTAAGAAGAATATGGTATAAAAGAAAATAACAATAAAAGAAATAATAATCAAAATATAAAAAAAAAATACAATTATGAAAAAGTAATAATATACAATTAATTAATAATCCTGTAACATTTCAATTAATTAATAAGCATTGATCACCATACACACAAAATGATTTTTTTGCCATTTGGTGCAGTAATTATAAGGCAAATATATTTATTTTCAACTGTAGAGGGTAGAGGGTAGAGGGAAGATGGCGCTACTTCGCTTGACACCTAAATAAATAAGCTCCGTGTTAAAATTTAATTTAAAAATATTTAAAATCCGACTCTAGTGATATAAAACTTAAAAACTAGTTTATAAAGGCCCAATTCACTAATGGGAACGTTATGCAAACTGACTTATCCAACATAACAGTGACTCCAACAATAGTGACTAAAAATAAAGTGACAATTTATCAATAGTGAATTATAAACAAACTTTAAAAGTGACAATAACAGTGACATTATCATTAATACAAACAATCTACCATACAACCATACAGTATTTAAGCAAAGAGAAAACAATCAAAACAAAAACTGTGAACAAAAATAATTAAATAAAAGTCTACCTACGTCAAGTGGAAAAAAGTCCTGACAAAATTGTCATATCAACTGTTTTGCTAAATTAAAATAACTGCAACTTGGATATATACTTCTTAATTTCACCCAAGTATTCTAACTACCGCGTGGTCCAGAGGTTTAGACACTTACATGCGACAGCAATACGATCTCACGCACCAGGTTCAAGCCTCACCCACACAGTCGATGTCTTTTTGTGAGATATAATTTGTACTTTTTAAAACACCTTCTACTCAAAGTCAAGAAAGCGCTACCAGAAGGCGCCTCCGACACATAAACAAAGAAAATCTCATTTATTAAAAAATATGGATTCAGATAACAATAACGTCACTCATCGCAAACATTGCACTGGATCTTTGAACAATTTGACTACCTTGACAAACGACGATGAAAAAACCATACATGACACCACAATGATGAGTATACCGGACAGCCTACATGACAATCTTAGCGAAACTGACATATTTAATGAATTGAATGAAAAGATTAAAACACTTCAGATGCAACTAATGAGCGCACATCAGGAAATAGAAGACCTTAATAGCGAAAACTTCAGACTAAAATCCGACTTACAAAAATCGCTCAAGAATGTAGAAACATGCAAAAAGATCTGCCTAACGCCTGATAGAAAAAGTAGCACACCATTAGCATCACGTAAAGTAAAGTCCAAACTCCATAAATCTACACCACTCGCTTCAGATAATGTCTCAAAGACATCGATCAACGAAACAAGAGTCGCCATGCTCAATAAACAAACACAAACCTACGATCAGACTCATGACATCTTGACGCAAAAGCAAAATCTGACAAATTCACAATTAGGTAAAATTGCTGTAAAAAAGCCATCAGGTGGGATGCCAAAACATAAACTTGCCGTAATAAGCACCAGCACCACAAAAGGAACTTTGCCGTTAATCAGAGAAGTCTTCTCAGAACAATTAGATTATTGTCATTATTTGATACCAAACGCCATCACAGAAGGCTTCTTGAATGAGATCGAAAATAAATTAAAAAACTTTTCAATGGATGACTACTGCTTGATTTTTGTTGGAGTAAATGATCTTGGTAATAATAAGTTTATGAGCATCCTTGACAATTTAAAAATCGCCCTGAAAAATGTTAACCACACAAATGTTGTTATTTGTGCTCCAACTTACATAATAGGGCCACTAATACATAATTATAAAGTAGAGCTATTCAATAATCTTCTCTGTCTTGACATAAAAAACCACAAATATGCGTACTTTTTTGATAGCAATCTTACCCTATCACTTGACATGTTTTCCTACAAAACAGGCAAAATAAATAAACATGGATGGAGAGAAATCTTTAAACAGATCATGTCCAACATACAGATGGACTACAAGTTGTTCGGCTCGCTAGGCGGTGCAACAACCTCACACCGTGAAATTATAGATGGATTACCTGCAACATGTAATACTGAGTCATCAACTGATCAAGATAATATTAACACAGCAAACGATCAGTTTTTTCTATTATAACCACATCAATATTATGCATCAGAATATCGCCGGGCTTCTGAATAAATCTGATATGTTGACCCTGCATATCCATGAGTTAAACACTGAAAAAGATATAGACATTGATGTATTGTGCATAACAGAACACTTCGTAACTTCAGGACAGGAATCATTAGTTAAAGTACCTAATTTCAAGCTTGCAACATGTTACTCAAGAAATCACCAGAAACGTGGAGGAGCGTGTATCCTTCTACGAAATAAGTTTGAATATAAGGAACTTCCAAACACGTCTATTACAGGTATATTTGAGTATTGTGCAATTGAATTAACGCAGCAGCGATTAATTATTGTTTGCATATATAGACCGCCGAATATGTCTTGTATTAATACCTTTTTATATCATTTGGATATTTTACTAAAGAAATTGTGTACTAAGGCCAATAAAAGGATGGTCCTGTGCGGGGATTTCAACATTAACATACTGAAAAGGAATAATGTTACTTTAGACTTTGAAAACTTACTTTTAAGCTATAATCTTAAATTAGTATTCAATCAGCCTACAAGACCAAAAAGCGGCACTTGCTTAGATAACTTTGCTCACAATTCCAGGCAAAAATGTGTGAGTGAAGTAATCGATTTAGCACTATCCGACCATACCGCTCAAATTTTAAAAGTACCGGTAAAAAAGTCATGCATACTAAATTCTTGGCGCATCCAAAAGAGGAACTTATCCAATGAAAACTTAATATTATTCAAAAAGCACCTCCAAAGCCTATCTTTTGCAGAAGTCTTTGAAACAGATAGACCTAATGAGGCGTATGATAACTTCATCAATCTATTTAGATTATTCTACGACTTATGCTTTCCTAACCATTTAGTTAATGTAAAACCTGATAAAAAGGTAAAATGGATTTCACGTGGAATAAGATTATGTAGCAGAAAACAAAGAAGTCTACTTTGGAAGTACAGAAAATCACCCACGTGTGAAAATAAAAATACATTTAAAAATTATTCACTGAGGCTTAAAAAAATTGTAAAATTGACACAAAAAGCTCAGAATAATAACTTCATTAACAGCTCTCAAAATAAAGCCAAGGCCTCATGGCAGATAATTAATGATAACAATCAAATAAAAGAACCTATTTTACAAGTAATAAAAGGAAAAAAAATAATAAAAAATCCTATGCAGATTGCTAATTCATTTAATGATTTCTTCGTGGATCAGGTTCAGGATGTAACTAATGGCGATCGCGGCAAAACAGTCGGCATTAACGCTATCCCAAATTCAATGTTCATGCCTCCGGTAGTACCTCAAAACATTTTAAATGTAATAAAAAAGTTAAAAAATAAAAAAAGTTGTGGCTACGACGGCGTTTCTACCGTTGTAGTAAAATTTGTTGGGGATATTATAGCAAATCCACTAAGCCATATAATAAATGCATGTATAAGTTCAGGTATATTTCCTGAAAAACTGAAAACTGTCATCATAAAACCACTACACAAAAAAAACAATAAGGAAGACATGTCAAACTATAGACCAGTAGCTTTAATTTCAGTTTTTTCTAAAATATTTGAAAAGATCATATATGAATCTATATACACATTTTTATCAAAAAATAATATATTATGCGAAGAGCAAAAAGGTTTTAGGAAAAATAAAAATATTAATATGGCTATATTTGAAGTTTTAAAGGTGATAATGAATAATGTTGATGTTAAAAATCCTGTATGTGCAATATTTACAGACATGACAAAAGCATTTGACTGTGTAAAACATGACACGCTCTTAAAAAAGCTTAACAATTATGGTCTAAGAGGCAACATATTAAACTTAATAAAGTCATACCTCACGGACCGAAAACAATATACAGAACTTTCGAAAGTATGTACTAAGACTAAACACGAATTTAAATATTTATCTACTTGTAGAACACCCAAATTTGGTGTGCCGCAAGGTAGTGTACTTGGGCCGCTACTATTTTTATTGTACATTAACGACCTCCCTAGACATATTCGGCACCCAATGACATTATTTGCGGACGACAGCACAGCTATAATCGCATGCGTAGATAAAAATGAATACGAAAAAGACATAAATGACACACTTAAAACAATAATAGATTGGCTCAATAAAAATAACTTAGTTATCAACCTTCAAAAAACCAAAGTCATGCATTATTACCAACGACTACATCCAGAAAATGTAAACACTAAATATAAAGACCAAATCGTTGATACAACCTCAGATGCTAAATTCCTGGGAATATATATTGACGAAAAACTGACATGGAAACCACAAGCTGAAAGCGTATGCCAAAAACTAAGCAAGACTGCTTACCTACTCTACAACCTTTCAAAAAAAGTAGATACTGACACATTAGTGACAGCATACCATGGTTTAGTTGCTTCATCTTTAAGATTTGGTGTCATATTTTGGGGTAACTGTAGTGAGAGAGAAAGAATCTTTAAGGCCCAAAAACGTTGCCTTAGGTCAATGACAGGTCATAAAACTACAGAAAGCTGTGTGCCACTTTTTAAATCTTTAAAAATTCTTACATTTCCGTCCCTGTACATACTAGAAGTAGCCCTTTTCGTCAGAACGAATAAACACTTGTTTACGTCAATGGTTGATATTCGACAACGCACAGGACCGATTAGGTCTTTATATAAAAACCAACTTTATACAGGTGGTCATAAGACAGCTTTATTAAAGAAAAATATTTTGTCCATGGGTCCGCTTATTTATAATAAATTACCTATGAATCTTAAAGAATTACCCATCCAAATGTTTAAAAAACAGCTAACAAAACTGTTACTAGATAAATGTTACTACACAATTATAGAATTTTTAAATGACAAAACTATCAGTTAAAATGTACCCATTTGCTTGTTTTAATTATTTTGTTGACTTGATTATTATTATTTATACAAATTTTATTTCTGATGTTTTTGACTACGACTGTACTTAATTTATTAATACAATTTGTTGACATGATTATTTCTAATTCCTAATGATTTTGACTATGATAGCATTTATTTTATTATTTTGTTAACATGATTATTTTTTTATTCCTAATGAATTTGACTATGATTGTATTTAATTTATTAGTTTACTGACATAATTATTCTTTATTCCTAATTTAATTTTTCTTTATTCCTAATTTTTGACTATAATTGCATTTAATTAACTGTTTTGTTGACATTATATTTTTTTTAATCTAGAAAGTTTTGATTACTTATTGTTATATTTAATTATTTTGTTGAAATAATGATCTGAATGTTTTGTATTATTGTTGTATTAATAACTGTTTATTTTTATATTTTTTTAACTGTTACATTCAATTGAACAATTTTGCATGCCGTAAGGCAAAATGTACCGGGACTGTCTACAAAAAAATTACCATCTTATATGTATACCTACATTATTGGCAATAAATGATTCTGATTCTGATTCTGATTCTGTAAAATTTTATCACCACCTCCGAACGAAAGTGATAATTTTTTCTAAATCATCTGTCAAAATGTGACATTTGTGACAAAATGGGTGCGCCCGTATTAGCAATTAAGAGCAGGCAAGCCGACATAATTTTCATACAAACGCTCGTACGTGATTATGCCGTTAAAACACATCTATCTTTGATTTTTTTGAACTAATAGGTATCTTGTGCACTATATCTAGGTTTCTATCAAAGCAGAAAATAAAAATTTGGAGAAACCAATTCAGTATCAGCCTCCAAAATCTGCTTTTTTGCACAAATTTTACCTCAACTTTGGCCGTTCATAATGTACTCATAAATTGTAAAAGTAAAGAAATCATCACGTTAGAAACCTTCCACAAGTAATAGAGATTCTAAATGACCAATAATTATTTCACAAACTTGTAAGGCTTTTTCAAAAACACGTATTTCCTGGAACAAGTTTTATGAAATTTTCAAACACAATTTTTCGTTCAATGCTATCGCGTTCTCACTTGCTTGTTAGTGAACAAGGCGGTAAGAGGGGCGCGGGGAGGCGAGTAGTGCGGGGTCGGGCGGGGTGAGACGGGGGAGTTGAATGAAGATCCCGTGGCCCCTCGCTCGCTCGGCTAGTAGGTATAGGTAATGAATGAATTTGTTGAGTACTGTGCGCGTACGTGAGTGTGCATCGTATCTATTTCATTTATTTAGAGAATTCTGTTTTACCTTTTACGTTTTTGCTTTCAAATAGATTTTGTTTTTTTATAAGAAACGAACCTGGCATTAGTTAATACAGAAACCGAATTTGTTTTGATGGTAGGGTTGGTAAGTAGGTAGGTAGGTTAGGTTAGGTTAGGTTAGGTAACGAGTAAGGTAGTTAGGTAAGTAGATAGGGTGGGTAGGTCCTACCTACCTACTCACTCTACCTATCCGGTAGATAGGTTGAGTAGGTAGGTAGGTCGTGTAGGTAAGGTAAGAAGGGCAGGTAGGTAGGTAGAGTAGGTATGTACCTAGGTAGGGACACTCGAAACACCCGCCAGATGCTCGCAATACTTCCTTGAGTATAGGTATAAAATTATTGATATTTTTATCGATACTCAGTACTGATTACTAGGTAAGTATATCAGGCTGCAACGCAACGTTGCGAGATCACTCATCACCGGCGCGGGCGAACGGAGCGCAGATTTGGCGTGTGACGGAACGGCAACAGTGTGCGCCGTATATTTGATCAATCAAAAGAAAGCATCGCATTCGCAAGTTTCTTGCTACGTGCGTTGAAGTTCCGCGTGACGTCACGTAAAGTGTCATCTCGATCCCAACTCCTAAGCTTTGACGAGCTTTATCATTATCAATTTTTAATGATATAATAAAAAAAAATACGTGTCTAATATTTTTCGATAATCTAAATGACGGACTAATTAGAATGATTATTTATATCTGACTACACCGAGTTACAGACAAATGGTTTTGTTTTGTAAGTACCTATCTACAAAACACAACCATTTTCATTTAAAAAATACGCGATTACACTCGATTTAGACGAAGTTAATTACTTTACATTTTTGCTTTTTTTATTTTATGTTACTGTTTTGTTATATCTCTATTTCTGATAGGTAACTACCTACTAAATAATAATATTCATAAAAAAACAAACAGAAACAAACGAAAAAAAACATTTTTAGGTAAAATACAAACAGCCATCTTGATACACCAATCACTACAAACCAAAATTCACATACGTACCACACGGCACACGCACCAGGCACGGATGAAGTCCCTGGCCAAGCGTGAGCTCTGACTATGGCTCTCCTCTAGTTGTGGGGTTCTGCAGGGGTCGGTTTTACAAAATCTCTTGTGGGATCTCGCGATATACGATGTGGTCCTGCGTGTTGACCTCCCCGTCGTCAAGGACTGGTTCAAGCGCTTCACCATAGTCTCACGAAGAGACCGGATCTCGCCCTAGTAGCCCTTGCGTTGGACAAGTACCTCTATGCAACTATGCTGTCATCTGCATACTCAAATTGACGATTTTAGCACTTTTCGCTTATATATTGCAATTATACTGTTGCTGACCCATGGTCGACCAAGAACACCATCCGAACCTGGTGCGTGTGATTACAAATATGGAGAGAGAGGGGACGGCAACAGAAAAGATGGATGGACTGTATGAGGAGTGATATGAAAGAAAAGGGAGTTAGTGATAGAGTGACAGAAGTCGGGGAGATATGGAAGAAGAAAACTTGTTACGCCAACCAGAAGTAACCAGACCAAAAAGTAACCATGGCCAATAACTGGCCGGGGAGCGGGGGAGCGTGACTAAAAGCGCAAGCACTCCAGCGCCCCGGCCGAAGGTACCTGCAAAACACCGTGTGGTTTTATTCAGTTAGACTCTGACAGACCCCTTCGCTTGCCCCAGGGCGGAGGAAATCCATGGGGACTTCCAAAAGAATAAAAAAATAAGTTTTGGTAGCCATTTGTCCTAATATATAAAACACAAAAATAGTTTGTTCCTACGTCCGTTACAGAGCTTGAAACCATCCAACCGTTGTGACCTAAACCTAAATATATGTCGGAAACACGAGGGCTTCCTTCCATATACCCTCGTACTTGTGGGCTTATCGTGGGTTATGCATGCACGAGGCAGGTAACTTATGCCGTTTTAGAGATATTCCATTGTCCAATTCTAGTAGCAAGTTGACGCGCCATGTTCACTATTAGACGTAACTCCACCGGCACCAATAATGCCACTTATCACACGTAATCGCCATACGTCCCGCTCCAGTTCTCTCTACTCAACTCCGCGCTGCCGCGCGCCTTCCCTCCAAATTGTCTGTCACCTTACTCTAGGATTCAAATCCTTCACTAGGATTGGACATTGGAGAAAACTCAGTGTTGCCAATCGAATAAAATCTAATTGAAATTTGAATCAGAAGCTAAATGTTGCCAATTAAATAAAACTGAATTAATAACTTTACAAGCGATATTTCATCGTTCCCAACTATTAATCATTTACCTTCCTCCGATACGGCCATCTTGACATTCAAACGGTCCCACGTTTGATGTAGAGCGATGAACAACATCGTTACTCAATTGTGATAAAAAACAAAAACCAAGAGAAGAAAAAAATAATTACCTAAACAATAGGTAAAGTTCGGCCGCTCCTGACCAAATAAAAAAAATTACGTGGTCGTGACATCTTCCACGTGAAACCTTCAATCAACACCTTATATTACCAGCCGACAACTAAAATCAAGAACTTCTTTACTCATGAAATCATAATTCTCAAACTCAACTCTCATGAAAACTTTCACACTGTTCATTTGTTTTCTCCATGTAAATCTAGGTCTCCACACCGTACACAAACATCGTCGTACTCTCGAAACATCTTCATTTGTTTTCTCCATGTAAATCTAGGTCTCCACACCGTACACCGTACACAACCATCGTCGTACTCTCGAAACAGACACCTCACCGTTTAGACAACCATATTAACACTAATACATTCTAAACGGTTACCGAAGCACCAGAGGTACCAGGTTCCCAACAGACGTCAAATCGGTCTCGAAGCACTTAGTGTGCCAGAAACCACCCAAACGCCCAACACAACATACCATGCCACATACACCAAACAACGGGTCACCGAGGCCCCAGAGGGACCAGGCTCCCCCAGACACACAACAGGTTACCAAAGCCCCAGAGAGACTAGGCTCCCCCCAGACAACAGGTCACCAAAGCCCCAGAGGGACCAGGCTCCCCCAGACAACCGGTCCTCTCGAAGCAACAAGACTGCCAGATACCCATGCTACATACATTAAACAACAGGTCACCGAAGCCCCAGAGGGACTAGGCTCCCCCCCATACATATCCAGCAATGTTTCTTGGTCCCACAGCAATTGCTGTGCCTCCTGATGGTCAACCCTGTGACCATCCTGCAACCATAGTCATCCTGACCAGGCCTCGTAACCCATCTCGGTTACAGCAGTCATCTTTTGACCACTCACCAGCCTACTTTAGGCTACAGCAGTCATCTCTGACCACTCACCAGCCCATCTAAGGCTACAGCAGTCATTTCTGACCACTCACCAGCCCATCTAAGGCTACAGCAGTCATCTCTGACCACTCACCAGCCCATTTTAGGCTACAGCAGTCATCTCTGACCACTCACCAGCCCATCTAAGGCTACAGTAGTCACCGCAGTGACTACTCTTCACCGCACAGTCAGTCCTTTGACCATGCACACGACCTCACCATTGCTAGATTGATTTGAATCAGTCTTCAACATATTACATTCAGTTACGTCAATGGGTACTTAATCTTTCAGATTTTCTCAAACTCATCATGAACCAAACAAAGCCTTTAATTCAACACATAATTGCCACCATTCAGAATTCCATTTCACTTCCAAACAGCACCTTTAAACCAAAATGAAATTTGTTATTTCAATCTTTACTCTCAGTATCAATCTTTATTCTGACTACAACGGCAACCTCACATTCAGGATTTCATACACAGCCAAAAGCATACTCAAGAACTCTATTCTATGTTCATGATTTCATACACAGCTAAAAGCATACTCAAGAACTCTATTCTATGTTCATGATTTCATACCAAACTCTCAGTACGATAGGTATAATAACTTACAACACCAAACATTACCAACTTTGCAAACTAAAAATTAAATCATGCACCGCACATCACCGACTTTACATCTGTGTTAACATTATCTTATCCAACTTGAATGAAATAACACAAAATAACGTTAGGTATGTTCACAATGACCAGCACAGACTGTTCAACTATTCAACAAGTTAGCACAGCCATTACTGACAGTATACTTTAAATTCCAAACTTATTATTCAAGTTAGGTAGGTACTAGACTTCCTACATGACACCACACAATTCACAAATACAAACCTTTATTTTAAAGAGATGCTACAATTATTAAAATTTTTGAACAAGATTACCGAGGCCAAGCATCGTTGAACAACACAGAACAAGGAAACCATTCCTAGTTTCCTCCAAAAAAACAACAAAAACCCATGTACCAAGTACATCAAATAGAACCCAAGTATCCCATCCGTGGTCTACAATTCACAATAACTTTGCAAATACATTCGCTACACAGAATGCACTTTCAACTTAAACGCCGAATAAACTCTTGACTCCGTCATCTCTCTGAACCACGAAACTGAGAAACCGTTCTATGTGTATTAAAATGTTGCCAATTGAACATCTATCTCATCCTCAGCCACGACTTGGAACAGTTATTGGCTCTCGAGCATCTCATAATACCTGAACACGTCTTCTCGACACCATCTAAATGTCTAGTTGCACTTGTCATTCACCATAGTCAATTTAAATCATTTTTATTTGTAGGTACCATTAGAATGACATGTTATCAGTTGGTTAGTTCTCTACAATGCGATATATAACAACTTCAGACATTAACTTTACCTTTATTCAACCGCTGGTAGCAACAAAACTAAACGCCAACTGTCTAGGCTATAGTAACGTTAATCCTCGTGATGTTTGCAGGTTGTAAGATTGCAAATCGAGTTGAACAACAAACTATTTCACTAAACTTTAACACTGGTTTGAAAATAATCTTGATTACATAGCTCTTAACTGAAAGTTATTGCATGTCTTTGCAACAATGCAAAAGTTAAAAGTCTAATCCTCACAGTGACTCACACATTGTAACGATTTATTAATAATCTAGTCTTTATCTAGTAACTTTTAAGTTAAAAATCATATCAAAGTTATTTGTTTTGTATCATCAAACTTTTTCGAATGTTGACACTCACTTGTCACTGTCTTTATGTCTTATAGAGATGAGCAAGGGATGACGTTCTGTTATCGATTAATCGACGAATCGATTTTAAGGACAAAAAATAAATAAACGTTTTTCAATCGATATCCAGTACTGAATCAATCCAGCGAATCGATATTTAAACCTAGAAAATCGAGATAAGATTTTTCGACATGAACCAAAATATCATTTAAAAATTATTGAATGTATATCACAAACATAAGTGAATTCAACGTAAACAAAATAAATATTGTTCCCTTATACCTGATACTTTAATTTAGTTGTAAAAACAACTTCAATCGGTCAAAGATGCTAAAGATCGACTATTATTACGATTTTTCTTTTTGCGTTCCGTAACTGGATTCAAACTTGTATTGAAAATACCAACGCGAACAGTTAGAAAGTATGTTGTTTCCAAGAAATAGCATATTCACAAATTCCCTTGGAGATCAAATCAACAACAAACTCAGTGATAGTAATATTTACGGATAATCTGAAGTGACACCTATTAATGAAAAATGCATGGCTAAAATTCCTAGTGTTCAAACATATAAAAAAAAAAATACGGATTCCTAATATCTTTACTTCTCGATTGTCAGTACACTAACAACCTATCTATTATCTTATGCTTATGACAGCACTAGTGGTCACAAAACCGTGTATTATTGTTCTCATAGATAAAATAAAACTACGTTAATTGTTCTAACAACATAATAATGTAATGCAATCTCATTTCTTTGCGTTTCGTCCCCACGTTCCAATGCTCCGAGTACATTAGAAACATAAAATTGCGAAAATCGTTTTGTTGTTTATTTTGTTGGTGAATAAAAAAGATTAAATACTTGATGAAACAAAATATTTCAAAGCTCGAACAAAGCAAGGATATCAATAGATGGCGTGACATGGACTGACTTCTCATTCTGTCCATGTAAAAATGATTTGTTCATTTTTTAATTGATCTTAAAAAAATTCATGCACCTATTCAATAAGTTATTTCAAGCAGCATATTACAGCTAATGGGGTCCCGAATCTTTCGATGATTATTGAAAGAAACATACAGTATCAACACCATAACACATATAGCGCTGTTTGAATATTTTTTTACTCTTTTTTTTTGTAACTTACATGACACATTTCCATGAAACAAAATAGTGCAATAGTTATAGATTGCAATGAATGCAAGAATTAATTGTAAAACTTCGGTAAATCCAAACCCAATACATACTTCAGCTGCCACAAAAATGTACAGCTGAATGCAGATGCAGCAATTGTTGAATGCAGATCAATCAAAGTAACATACCTTAAGCCTGTACTCCCGGATGGGTCAGGCAGCAGTGCCGACCATGCTCACATGCACAAGTCCAGACTCCTAGATGCTACCAGAAAATATTAAATGGATTGATCACCGCATGTATAACACCACTAGATTTCCTCTTTCATAGCGCTGTAGGCTGCGGGTTATGTTGCCTTTTGAAATGGAACCTGAGCTCCGCACTTGTATCACCACACACAGCTGGTCACAACAGGTCTTGTGGTATCCACAGCAGCCATGTTGAAGGGCTCAGACGTCCATGCTATTTGTTGCATATTGAATGAATGCCTGAAAAATTCATGTCTATGAGCAAGTTTTCACACAAGCGTAATGTTTTGTTGAATCAAGTTGTAGCTTAAGGATGTTTGCTCTCTTGCACTGTATTTACACAAGTCGTCTTATTCTCATGCGAGTTCCACTGACAGTATGAAACTGGCTAAGTTTCTTTTAGCATCATAACGAAAATAGAAATTTATTTTAAATTTTAGCCACTTTATACCAAGAAAAACAATAGGTATTGTGGCTAAACTTCACAAGGCATTAGATAGGTACTAATTATTGTCAGAATACTCAAGTTTATACTTCCCTGCACATCTGTACACCACAGTTGCGTTTGCCCAGTAGGTATCTAGTCAGGATTGGGCATCCATGTCATCATTGAAATTATCTGCAACCCGACTTCGCATGTTGTCTAGGATAGGCCACACTATTCGGTTGAATTCGGGCAACATGATATTCCTGTTGTAACGGCTAGGTCTGCGCTAGGTAAGCTGCGCA
Organism: Orthosia gothica; assembly: GCA_949775005.1. Classification (NCBI taxonomy): domain Eukaryota; kingdom Metazoa; phylum Arthropoda; class Insecta; order Lepidoptera; family Noctuidae; genus Orthosia; species Orthosia gothica. The sequence continues at coordinate 7,648,330 of OX459040.1, read as the reverse complement.
GGCCGCTAACTGGTAGTTAGGAGGTAGTTAGAGAAACAGCTTGTAATTTAATACATATATTTAAAGTTAAATATAACAGCTAGGTCGAGGGTTCTAGCGCCACTCAGTTCTGTACAAACGCCGTCACGCGGATAAAATAGTAAGGGGGTACCGTCCCTTGGCAGCACGTGGTAGACGCGGGGACCGGTCAGCACCGGCACAGCGATTGGTCGCCGGAACTGTAGCAGCTAGGGTGCGCAGGGTAGGCTGCGCTGGCACCGGCTCACGCGACGGCAGGCCGCAGGTAGGCAGGCAAGACCGGGCCACGTGCGTAGGCTGGCACGGCGGTAAGCCGCAGGTGTCAGGTAAAAGGACCTGGCGGTGGGCGTAGGTAGCGTGCAGGTAGTTGGCAGCGTACAGCCGTGGGAGAAAGGCAAGCCTCAGCCCGTACAAAGAGGCAGCAGCACGTGGCAGACGTGGGGCAGTGGACCGCGGCCGGCTTAGCGGTAGGCCACAGGGACAGTAGCGGTTAGGGGTGCGCAGGGTAGGCTGCGCACGCCGCTACGTCCTTGGGTAGCGCATAGCCGGACGGTACGCCCGTACGAAGAGCCCTGAAAGCACCATAGGGTGCGCATGTTAGATGCGGTGCAAAAAGCAGCAAGCCGCATGCGATGTACCAGCTTCGTCCCCATTTTAGGCCAAGGAACGGTATGGGAACATTATAGGTGAAAGCTCAGCACATCGCAGCGGCTTACAGGTAAGATACTTGCAAACATAGCAAGCACATTGACAGATGCAAAGTTAGGTTAAGTATGAACACGCTAGCATTTATTAACATAAGTAAACATGATCACTTACAATAAAACACGGAGACACAATCCAATGCGGTAGAAACACATGCTCATAGCGAATTCCTTTGTCCCAGGCGACCCTTAGCCACGCGTCCAACATGACAGTGCAAAACTGATATTAATTAGGTGATGGAATCGGTATTGGTCGCCTGGCACAAAGAATAAGGTACAATAGTTAAACTAATGAGAAACTCACCCTAAATCGGGGCACACAGAGTCGTGAGGATTGAAAGTAAATTGTCCGCTAAGCCACCGGAATCGAAATGACCGAGTGACAGTAGTCCGGCAAGTTAGAGTTGTGCCGTGTCTTTAGAGATGTGACTATTAACCGACTAATCTTGATATAAGTATCATTCGACTATTTTCAGTTGAGATCTCACAACGCTACACTGTCTCTAGTAGCCGGCGAGTTGCAAAACGTCTCCATTAGGTAGGTACTTCGATGCCATTTTGTTGCGCACCAAAGTGAGCGCGCCAGCCATTACTCGTCTCATTTGATCCAGCATCGCCCAGTGCGTGCATTGGTACACACTTTCGATGTCGGAAACACGAGGGCTTCCTTCCATATACCCTCGTACTTGTGGGCTTATCGTGGGTTATGCATGCACGAGGCAGGTAACTTATGCCGTTTTAGAGATATTCCATTGTCCAATTCTAGTAGCAAGTTGACGCGCCATGTTCACTATTAGACGTAACTCCACCGGCACCAATAATGCCACTTATCACACGTAATCGCCATACGTCCCGCTCCAGTTCTCTCTACTCAACTCCGCGCTGCCGCGCGCCTTCCCTCCAAATTGTCTGTCACCTTACTCTAGGATTCAAATCCTTCACTAGGATTGGACATTGGAGAAAACTCAGTGTTGCCAATCGAATAAAATCTAATTGAAATTTGAATCAGAAGCTAAATGTTGCCAATTAAATAAAACTGAATTAATAACTTTACAAGCGATATTTCATCGTTCCCAACTATTAATCATTTACCTTCCTCCGATATATATATGTCAATGCCCAAACCGGTTTCATTATGGCAATAAAGCATAGATGGTTTTAGACCACTTAAACAAACAAAAAATAAACAGAAGTTATTTATTTACCGACTTCAAAAATAAAGAGATAATCAATTTGACAAGTATGGATGTAATATTATTGGAACTGCACAATATTCACATAATAAGTTACGCTATCTGGGCTTCTAAACACGTTTGCAAAATATCATAAGTGTATGTATGTTTGTATGTATGTATGTTCGCCCACGCATTTCTCCGAAACTACTTGTCGGATCGTGATCATTCTTTTTGTGTTGGATTGACTATCTCTCAACTTAGGGATTAGTGCAAGTTTATTCAAAATCGGTCCATCAGTTTTCAAAATATGGAATACAACCTAACTCCATAGCAACAAACAGCACGAATGTGTACATTTAGTTATTATAGGTATTTTGTCAATGACACCCAGATCCGGAACAATTATCTATAGGCCATACAAATATTTTTTCCGTGCGGGAATAGAACCCGCGACACGCAGAGTAGCAGCCGATCGTTCAACCACAACGCCAACTAACATTGTGTGTAACCATGTGTGTCGTAATTTATGTGGGATACCTACATAAAGTACGAAAAAGTATAGGTACCTGAATAATTTATTCTGCTTATGGAGTAGCACAAGCAGAACACATTATTATTTATTTATCTCAGTCCGTATTGACACAGGTATTGAGGAAGCTAAAATTTATAGGTATAATTACTGACGACTGCCGAAACTAAAGTTTTTTTTGTACTTTTTAGTGTTTTTTCTTTCGAAGTCGATTTTTTTTTTGTGAAAATGTTTTTATTTCGCTCTTTATAGTTTTAGTACACCATCACTAAAATGAGTAAGTTCTATGGTAAGGTACCTAAAGGATTGATAAAAAACCTATAACTCAATTTACAAATTCGTGCTGTTTGTCGCTAAGGAGTACGGTTGTATGCTCACTTTTCCCTAATTTGAGAGATACTTAGCATAAAAAGAATGATCACGATCCGACAATTAGTTTCGGAGAAATGCGTGGACAAACATACATACATACAAATATGCAATGAAAATTGGCACACATTTTTAGAAGAATATATAATTATGCTATGTGAATATTGTGCAGTTCCAATAATATTACATAAATACGTGTCGAATTGACGACACGGTTGGCGCAGTGGTTGAGCGATCGACTGCTGTGCTGCGTGTCGCGGGTTCGATTACCGCAAGCAACTAATATGAGATGTTCCGGGTCTGGGTGTCTTGTGTAGTTGTGTATGTGAGATGTTTGTAAACGCACCCACGATACAGGAAGAACTAGATAGAGTGCGACATCGATTTAAAAAAAACCCTTCGTTTGCCCCAGGCTGAAGGACATCCATAAGGACTTCAAAAGATAAAAAAATAAATGATGTTTGAATGTCTGTTTTCGGAAATCGGAATCTTCTCGATTTGGATGAATTTTTCGATAATTATAATAAATAAAAATGCCAAACTGTAATTAGACCTACGTACATTGTAATTGTACCTACTAATGTTAGCTGCCTCAATACTGCCTGGTTAAGTTAGATAAAATAATAATAATGTGTTCTGCTTGTGCTATTCCATAAGCAGAATTAATGATTTTGGTACTTTTACTTTTTCGTACTTTATGTAGATATCCTACATAAATTACGACAAAACTAATATATTTTAAATAATTTACATGCAGTAAAAAATTGCGCACGTACGGTACCTAGATTGGTAAAAATACAAACACGCATTCCCGGGGCCAAGGGCTACGTCCGTACTAAATGTAGCGCGCGATGCGATATTATTATCATGAATTCATGAATGAATGGGTCGCACACTCACTCACACAAGCGGCCGGCCGACCGGCGGCGAGCGCCCGCGACTGAGCGGCGGAAGTTACCGAGTGACAACCGAGCGTTCAGGCGCTAGCTCTCTCTTTTCGCTTTGCCTCTTTTTCAAGCATTGCGCTGGATGAAACAACAAGCTTTTGGACGGTGCTCGCGTTGGCGATAGACGGCCCGGCTAGGCTGCTCTTAAGACCCGATGAGTCCCAAACAAACGTCAGGAAATTTTCTCACGCCGCCGGTGCTATTATTTAGGACAAAATGGCGTTATCGCCCAAACTGCGATGAAATGTGTGACTCAAGCCATGTCACAGTAGGCCGTGCTCGCCGGGAAGCAACAAGAAAGGCATGTTGCGCCTTTAAAATATGTTACATGTTTGACCCGTGCTAGCATTTAAGACAAATTGTAAGACATGACATAATTTATCATGTCTTGTCACAAATGTCTTGGGTACGCCCATGCTCGCTAGGCTGAGTTATGAAAATAAATGAAACTATTTGCTTACCACAATTATCCAGCCAAACTTTCAAGCGATTTTCGTCATTCGTCGGAAAATGGAACATTGACTTTATTTGTGAAGTATTTTCACACCTGAAATAGGAGCACCTTTTCGTTCCCATTTTATTCTTCAAAGTTAACAGCCAAAACTTATCCTTTAGTACGAGCTAGGTCGCCGTTCGAGCTAATTTCCAGTTTCCGAAGTTAAAAAGTCAATAGTGAATCGTATTAACAGCGGAGTCGGAGTACGTTTACGTGCCAAAAGTTGATCGAGGAAGAAAGCCTTATCAGAGTCCGTTTTATGTCCAGGTTAATAATAAAAATCACGAAAACTCGAAAGATTCAAACGAAGTGAAAAGATCACAGAAAAGATTTCGTCACTCAATTTCAAAGTTGACTTGACACTTGCGTTTTGTTGTTCCTCTGTGATCATGATCGCAGTAATCTGTGGTGGTTAAATAATTGTTACTCGGTTTCTTTTTTTTTTAAAGCGACTAGATCTTTTAAATAGTATATTTTTCGCCTGTTTTGAAGTTTTAATTAAAAAAAATGAGTTTTAATACAAATTTTAAAAAGTCGGGTTGTTAAAATCCTCTGAAATTTAATACAGCGCCATCTATTAGTATAGATATTAACTGTCCATTCCAATTATCTTTGAAATTAGAAATAAGAACCCATTATTCCATAATTTTGTGCGTATAGAAGTTATATATGAATAAACCTTAACAACGACAAAATAGAAAATTTTACACACTTCAACCACAGATAAATACATGTCGCGCCATCTAGTGTGATTTATTTGTACCAATTTTTTTTCTTAGCAATGAGACCCCGTGGTCTGATGTTGCATATTTTTTTTGGCATAATGTTTTTTCGTGTAATGATCTTGAGCATGTAAGAAAGTATTTTATTTGCCTTACTCACCAACTAGCTCAAGGGTAGGTGATCAGCATGAAACTATGTAGGGTATGGTTTCGCATGAAGTTGACTGAAGTAAAAGTCACACAGTTTGGTCAACTAATTTAATTCTTGAACATACAATCCGTCATCACAATTTCTTGAGGTTAAACAAGTACAATGAAACTTACTTTTATTTGGGATACAATTTACCCATTATTTCCAATACCGTAGGTATGATTTCTCAAGCAGTATCATTCGCCTGGGAAGCTATAAGCCTCGTGCAAGCTAAAATGTCATTTGTGTTTGGTACCAAATGCTGGAGCTCAACTGCTGTTTTCTTCAGGAGTTGTAGTCATATGTGTAGTTGTAGTTAGATATAGTTGACCATTTTCTTATTTATTTATGTACTAATAAAAATTAATCCTAGAGTGCCCTGCCAAGGAGAAGAAATGCATGATGAGCATCACACACGCACATGTTTTCACAAGTATGGAAATTTAGTTAAATTCAACATTATACTCACAGCTATTGATGACACATTTATTATTTATATTTGGGGCTTGTTCCCTGCCGCCTGCGAGTCATTTTATTAACTTTTTGTGAGCTCTTATTGGGATGAAAAGTTTACAGGTGTATTCGCTCAGTAACTCCAATGAAAAAGAAATGTCATTCTTGTCAGTCATAGACACTGAAGATTAACCAATAGACTTGACATGTCTAGGTCTATGTCTGGGTTTTCTTTATGTGGATATTTTAAAGAAACCAATCATTTATTATTTTTGTGTTGTATTGTGTGTTTGTTGAAATAAATTGATACACACCAATTGTTATTTTATTATATCATTAATTATAAACTCAAGATAGCAACGCCATCCAGTGTCACGCAACGATCAACTGGTGACACATCCATGCCAAGCTGGTTCTCATCTCTGACACAAGATGTCGCTTTGATATAAAAATAATCGTTACAGTACATCCTTCCCCGGTTAAACAAATTGTTTTACAATTTTTTTGAATTCACTTCATTTCCATTTGTGAATCTAAACATGTTACCTGACAGAAATCGAGGTAGTCCGAAAAAATATTTTATATCAGAACTACCTGCATTAAGTTTTATAGAAAAAAAAAAACAAAGTTCAAAACCTATTCATCAAAGTTTTAAGTTTATAATTAAGTACCATATGTACTAAACATTAAAACATTAGTGACAGACGTACATCTGTCTGAACACAATCGCTAAGTATTCAGCTAAATTACTAGTTATGCCTCAAACTAAGTTTATGAAAGTTAATATTTGATTTATTAAATATTTAAGTTTATTAAATGTTTATATTCGGGTTTTAATCTAAACATATTTAGCCCTTTATTATTTAATTGTAGACTTAATGTCTAATCAAATTAAATTTTACAACAAAAGGTAAACACTGCCATTTAAATAAAGCAAATGTTATTCTAAGTACCAAGTTATTTTTAAATGTAAACAAGTAAATGTGGACAAGTACCCAATCAAGTTAGATTCATAACAAAAAGTAACATTGCCATTCAAAATGAAGCAAATGTTACATTAAGTACCCATTCGTTGTATAGATGTAGGCTTATACCTCATCAAGTTAAAATTCTCAACAAAAAGTAATACTGCCTTTTTAAATCAGCTAGTATCACAGTGAGCACCTATTCGTTGTATAGATATAGGTAAATGTTCAATAATTATTTTAAGTTTTATAATCAGAAAACCACCTAGTCTTTGCATCATTGTGTTACCTTTCATCCTACCATTCACATACATCTAAAAAATTATTGACCTCGAATTTAGAAAAAAAACCTTATACCCTACCAGCATTAATTCATCCCTTTCTTTATTACATATTTGCACGTCAATTAATAAAATTCGTGCAAATATTGAATTATCAACACAACAATGATTATTAACTAAGAATCTTCATATATTTTAAAATAATGTATGTAAGTCAATTGAGGACTATTGTTAACATGGACAATTGTAGGCATGCCATGTACAAGAAAACACTAGTGTAAAACTATAGTAGTGTTTGTTGAATTCCGTTATAGGAAACAACATAACATAAATCTACTAAGTATACTATTATATTGTGTTTCTTTTAATTGACATAGGAAAAAAATCCTAAAATTTTAATTAATGTTCACATGTACAAATTTAGGCATTCTGTGTACAAGAAACACTAGTATTTTAACTATAGCATTGCTTGTTTCTATAACATAGCTACTATAGTAATCAAAGTATACTATTAAATTGTGTTTCTTAAAGTTGACACAAGAAAATAACCTAATAAGTCACTACTAATTGCTTCAAATAGTTTTTAAGTTTTATTTATTTAAGAATTGGGCGCCAGTGGGATTATCATGAAATAGATATAATAGATGTCCCACTACTTTCTCTTGGCATCATTAACTTCCAAGAAAAATTGTGATAAAAAGTTATATTTATTTTAAAGTTAAAAAAAAAACAATTATGATAATAATCATTTGAGAAATTCTCATTAATTAATATTATGAGCAAGCTATGATACGTCTAAATGTAACAGTATCTACTTAAACCTACTCTTTATTTAAATAAAACAGCTTTGCATTAGGCTCCGAACACATATGTACCTCATCGGTCAACGCTGGCATTGGAAAATCCACCTGTTTGATGCTGCTACTCTGACACCGACTACACAGGGAACGACACTGCTTGCGAATCACATCTCCAGTTGCTTTTAGATCTATTGAAATACAAACATTTTTAAATACATGGAAATATTCTTCTTTATGAAGATAGTTTAACAAAATTGCTTTACGCATTTTGAACAAAAACAATATTTTTGTTCTTTATATTTTAATCTAATTAACAGTTAAAATAACTAAGTTAAATTAGAGTGATTTATATTCAGAATAACAAAACATTCTCTAGTGCGAAGGTATATAGTTTAAAATAAAAACATGTGACTATAACCGCACTTTCAAATTCTATATAATGTTAATGTTTTGTTTTTAAGTTTATATTAATGCTATGCATGTTGAACAAAACAATGTTTGTTCCATATTTATATGTCACGTCGAAGTACCTATGAATCTTAGGACCGCCATCATTAACCCCAATGTCTAGAGGCAATTCCTTTATTCTTGACTGGAGCGGGTTAACTTCAATAATACACAACACTGGATTGAAACTAAGAGTGTTTATTTGATTTAGTTACAGGCACTTTGAGTTTTCAAATGAACTTGAAGCTAAAACCACATCGTGTGGCTTGCTAGGTCACAAAGCTTTCGTCGGTCGCTGGAGAAGACCTAGCCAGAAACTCCAGGATACTCTTTTTAAATGTTTTTATAGATTACACAATCACTTTATGACAATTAACGTTACATGTTTATTAGGTTTTTTCAAACATCTCTTCAATTACATTTATTCATCAGTATTATTTTTTACACACCGTCCGCGCGATCCGCGTTCTAAGTGGGCGGGACTTCCTTAATGTTTTTGTTTAGACACTAATTACTTGGATAGTTGAGTAAAGTTAGCAAACAATACTAAAATGCTGATCAGTTAATTATTTTAACATTAAACAACCTCAATACTCACAAATACAAAGTGGTTTGTAGTTTATTATTGAAATAGTCATCTAATAACAAAACTATTCAAGTTTCCGGTGATCTAACAATCTTACTAATTAGAAAGTTTCTCATTATTACATAGCTGTGTAAAATAGTCTTATGACTTCTTAGTATTTAATCATTTACTCAAATTTGTTTAGTTCTCGTATTAAATTATTAAATCTGGTTATTGGTCATAGAAATTATTACATCCGCCATTGTTTGACAACTTAATCTGAATAACATAATCAAACACATTTACTTAGTCAAATGTGCAATAGTTAAAATGAGAACAAATCCAAAAGTCCTACAATAAGTGTTCCTGTTTTATTTAAACATCTCGTATTAATTAAACATTGAAATTAGCATACGAATTATGAATCAATACTGATTCCACAGTGAGCCAATAGATGGCGCTGAACTCAAAACCCAACTTAAATAGACATTGACCCTTAAAATGATTAATTAGGATAATAAATTAGCAAATGCACGCCTACGCGGCGACATATATATATCTAATTAACAGTTACTATAACTTTGTTAAATTAGAGTTATTTATTATGTTTAACATAACATTTACTAGTAAAAAGGTATATAGTTTTTAAAATAAAACATGTGACTATAACCCCACTTTAAGTTTTACATAATATTAATGTTATGTTATTTAAAATTTAGTAATCTTGAAGTTAACCCATAGTTTGGTTAAGTTCTTTAGTTAATAAGTTATTGTAGAAAGTAGAAAAACAGTAAGTGGTTAAGTACTTCAGTCAAACCACATGCGACACGTAGGGCAGCCAATTGTAAGAAAGTATAAGCATGTGGTTATCCCTAAGTTTGGTTTACTTATTTATTTCTTTAGCATTCTTGACACAAAACAAGTGGCCAAGTACTTCCTTCAAACTACAAGCGACACGTTGGGCAGCCAATTGTAAGAAAGTCCTAGCATCAAGTTAACCCATAGTTTGGTTAACTAATTTATTTCTAGGACATACAATCCGTCATCACAATTTCTTGAGGTTAAACAAGTACAATGAAACTTACTTTTATTTGGGATACAATTTACCCATTATTTCCAATACCGGAGGTATGATTTCTCAACCAGTATCATTCGCCTGGGAAGCTATAATCAAGCCTCGTGCAAGCTAAAATGTCATTTGTGTTTGGTACCAAATGCTGGAGCTCAACTGCTGTTTTCTTCAGGAGTTGTAGTCATATGTGTAGTTGTAGTTAGATATAGTTGACCATTTTCTTATTTATTTATGTACTAATAAAAATGAATCCTAGAGTGCCCTGCCAAGGAGAAGAAATGCATGATGAGCATCACACACGCACATGTTTTCACAAGTATGGCAATTTAGTTAAATTCAACATTATACTCACAGCTATTGCTGACACATTTATTATTTATATTTGGGGCTTGTTCCCTGCCGCCTGCGAGTCATTTTATTAACTTTTTGTGAGCTCTTATTGGGATGAAAAGTTTACAGGTGTATTCGCTCAGTAACTCCAATGAAAAAGAAATGTCATTCTTGTCAGTCATAGACACTGAAGATTAACCAATAGACTTGACATGTCTAGGTCTATGTCTGGGTTTTCTTTATGTGGATATTTTAAAGAAGCCAATCATTTATTATTTTTGTGTTGTATTGTGTGTTTGTTGAAATAAATTGATACACACCAATTGTTATTTTATTATATCATTAATTATAAACTCAAGATAGCAACGCCATCCAGTGTCACGCAACGATCAACTGGTGACACATCCATGCCAAGCTGGTTCTCATCTTTGACACAAGATGTCGCTTCGATATAAAAATAATCGTTACAAGCATATGGGTCATAATTGTTAATTAGTCTTATTTGGGTGTTTAGGTGTTTGTAGCCAATTGTTTTATGTTGAATGTTATGTACTGGGTAATGAAATACTGGGGTGTTCTTTAAAAATAAAATAAAAAAAAAAACGTAATAAAACACAGTACAGATGATTCATTGTTTTTATTAACTATCATGCAATTAATGGTATTGTGAAATGTTTTATGTATCTTTCAATACATTGGATAATATAGCTTAAGACTCAAAGATACTACTTCAAATATTGAGTTATTTTAAGGTTAAACTGTTAGCAATCGCTTGTAAGAATGTTGGTTTAGATGTGTATTGTTTTTTTTAAATTATAATTGTTTTCTTGGCGTGAAATGTTTTGCCAATATTTTGCCGGGGGTGGCGAACCTAGTTCTAATTTTTGAATTTCAATTTATTGATGTCCTATTATCTGACACTGTTGACCATCTGATGGATAGGTCTCCAAAAATGATATTGAGGTTTCTAATATAATTTTTTTGTAAACTGAATAGTTTGCGCGAGAGACACTTCCAAAGTGCTAAAATGTGTCCCGCCCCCCTCTAACTTCTAAAATAAGAGAATGATAAAACTAAAAAAAAATATGATGTACATTACCATATAAACTTCCACCGAAAGTTGGTTTGAACGAGATCTAGTAAGTAGTTCTTTTTTAATACGTCATAAATCGTAAACCGCAATTTACCAAGTACGGAACCCTTCGTACGCGAGTCCGACTCGCACTTGGCCGATTTTTTTTATGTACAGTTCATGTAACACAATTATAGAAACATGGATGCAATTTTCGTTATAATCCAATACAAAGAAAATTTGTCATATAATATCCTACTGAAATAAAACACATTTAACAATTTATATAAAAACAAAAAGAAATCAACTACAAGGTATTAAAAACTATATCAAAACCGTGCTAAGAAGATGGGATGGCGCAAGGGTGTCGACAAACGTTGCATCCCACACCAAAGGCCTACCCAACTTCCAAGGCATTATGGTCATCCCGTCTGGTCTCTTCCCATCGTCGCGCGCCAAGCCATCGGGTTCTAAAACAGCTGGCACCCCGGCGGCGGCCGTGACAAGAGACCAGCGTTCCTACAGCAGGATAGGCCATGGTGGCCGAGGCGGTCGATTTAATTATCCAGAAGACGATGAAATCCAAAAAGAATGTTTTTAAATGTAGTAAAAGTCGGCCAAATCGAATAATACAACAAATTATTTAATATTTAAATATTAAAAATTATTTATTTTGTCTTTTTTTACAATATTTAAAACATTCTTTTTCGATTTCATCGTCTTCTGGATAATTGGTTCTGTTGCCATTTAACAACTTAACAATCTTTACACCAATTGTACAAAAACAAATTACATGCTAATTCCTCCATATATTCTATTATTTGTTTTTTATGAACAGGGTATGTAATAAAATTATAGTTTGATAGATAAAATTGTTTTAATATAGTTTTTAATACCCTGTTGTTAATTTTTTTTGTCTTATTATATGAATTGTTAAATCTTGTATCATAGAAAAGTATTTTAATACATTATCTGTAGGATACGTTAAATATCTTGAATTTTCTTCATATTCCTTAAACATTTTGTTTTTCAATATTCTTGTTTATAAAACACTCTGAACATACTACGCAAGATTTAAATATTTTAGATTTTGTTTTTTTCACTACATAGCCAGATACATATTCTAATATGGCTCTCAGTTTAGCATTGTTCTTTTTAATTTGAACATCTTTTATAATATGGTCATAATTTAAGTCATCCATTTCTTTTTCCATATTCTGAGATGTGGAAGGTGGTAAATTTTGAAAAAATATCTTTTTTAGTGATGTGAACATTGAGCACTTGTCTTTTTCGCAGTTTGCACCAGGGGAGTGGATTCCACTTAAGTTATTTATGAGCAGCGAGGCGAATGCTGATTCGAAGCCTGCACATGTGGGATTGTTATTACGGCATCCATGGCTACGAACACACCCAAAAAAGTTTTCGAGTGGGTCTTGATTCAAGTGTCGTAACCATATTGATTGTATGTGTAGTTTTAATTTATTTATTTTTTAGCCATTCTTAATTTTCCAAAGATTTTATCCAATTTGTAATGGAAGGCACTGTCCCTGATTTCTTGCGTGTATCAATAAAAGACATAGTTTTTAGGGTTCCGTAGCCAAATGGCAAAAAACGGAACCCTTATAGATTCGTCATGTCCGTCTGTCTGTCTGTCTGTCTGTCTGTCTGTCCGTCCGTATGTCACAGCCACTTTATTCCGAAACTATAAGAACTATGCTGTTGAAACTTGGTAAGTAAATGTATTCCGTGAACCGCATTAAGATTTTCACACAAACATAAAAATAAAACAATAAAATTTGGGGGTTCCCATACTTGAAACTAAAACTAAAAATATTTTTTTTCATCAGACCCATACGTGTGGGGTATCTATGGATAGGTCTTCAAAAATGATATTGAGGTTTCTAAAATCATTTTTTTCTAAACTGAATAGTTTGCGCGAGAGACTCTGCCAAAGTGGTAAAACTGTGTGTCCCCCCCCCCTGTAACTTCTAAAATAAGAGAATGATAAAACTAAAAAAAATATATGATGTACATTACCATGTAAACTACCAGCGAAAATTGGTTTGAACGAGATCTAGTAAGTAGTTTTTTTTAATACGTCATAAATCGTAAACCGCAATTTACCAAGTACGGAACCCTTCGTGCGCGAGTCCGACTCGCACTTGGCCGGTTTTTAATACTGCTTTTGCCTCATTCCATACCTTTTGATGAGGAGAATTTGGTGTAAGAGGCCCAAGTAATTTTTTTCCAGGTTTTCTTTTAAAGTTACAAAAACTTCCATTTACAGAGTCAAACAAGTAGTCAAAAAAGATTAAGACTCTGGCAGTTTCCTTTGCATTTGCCTCTAATATTCCTTTTTCTGAAAAAAAAATTAAAAAGATGCATGTTTTAAACTATTTACTTTTATATTATGTTTATGATACCATATTAATCAGCTATTTGTATGAAAATATATTTATTTATTTAAAACTTCATGTACAAAGGCCATTGTATGGCGGACTTAATGCCTTAGGCATAAAAGTCCAGGATAAACTATGTACCAACAAATCTGTATTCATTTCAGTGTATTATAGTGGAATGAATAGCATATTATTATGGTTCTCAGAACAAAATGACTCACTTGCTAAATATCCCATAAATACGGCAGTTGAGTGGCTGAGTACTTGAGCAGCACATTTAACTTTCATCTTTTTCATTTTTTTTGGGTTCACATGACTTTCTGTCAAATTTGGCAGCATTCAAAGACCATCAAACCCTGGGTCTTCTTTAGACAGCATTTGTATATGCTGCCATTTTGCAATATTTGTTTCATTTTTAATAGTACATTTTAAATTTTTTGTTATTAAATTATTTCGGATACCTTTGAGTAGGTGAGGTGGGTCATATAACGGTATTATTTCCTCCCCATCAATTTCAAACACATTTCTTTTAAATTCCTCATCACGTCGTAGATAGTCTGCCTTAGTACTCTGTATTAATTTGTTGATAGCACTCACATTAGTCGAGCCTTGGTCACATATGGTAGTCAATACTATAAATCCAATTGAATGAAGCTTTTGTATAATTTCTTTTATCTGTTGTGCCAGTTCATTTGCTGGTGTAGTTGCAGAACAAAAGGAGTATGCTATTGGTTGTTTGTAACTGTATTGGATTCTCCTTATCATAAATACCATTGCGTTATCTGCAATTTTCCTCTGAATGCATTTTCCATTATTAACAAAGCCTGTGATCATATCTGTCCTACTTTTATAATCAAAATGTGGTGCCAGGGCAATTTCATCAAATAATAATGAACAGAGTCTTTGGTTGATTGACATTTTTGAGACCCTTTTTCTCAACTCGTTAAATAAATTTTCATTGATACCAGGCTTTAGATTGGCACTCACTATCATTTTGTTCAATGATAAAGCTGATGGTAGCACAAACACATTCCTGAGCCACTTGTAGCCTCTTGGTCCTTGCTTATATAGTGCCAGTGCCATAATTTTATCTTTACTTGTGTATCTTCGCCCAGATTTATTTTTACCTACTTCTCTTAATTGAAAAATATCACTACAATGGCCACAATATTTACATTGTGGCCATTGTAGTGAAATTTTTAAGGATTTTCTGGAAGCTTGCGTTCTCCGACAGATTGAATGCCCTTTTTTAATTTCATAGCATATGTATTTTTACTCTTTTTCAGATTCTGTATCTGCCGTGCAAGAATACTTGCCTCAGAAGAGTAGATTATTGATAAGGGTTTGCCCTTTTTTCCTGAAAATAATTTTAATAATTATTAGAGGTGTAGGAAATCATTGGTTTCGAAAAATAGCAGCCAAACTTCAATCTCATGGATAATATAGATTCAAAAGTGTTTATTTATTTAAAATTAAGTTATATTATATTAATACAAAATGACATCCTTGCGTATCGCAACTTGGAACATAGATGGATTGTCACCTAACACACTAGAACTTGAAGCAATCCTTTACAAAAATAAACTAGATATAATGCTGATATCAGAATCTCATGCAACAACAAGAAGTTCGTTTCGCATAAGGGGTTACAACATCTATGCTCCACCCCATCCTGATGGTGGCGCTCATGCAGGAACAGCAGTCATTATTAAATCTAACATAAAGCACTTCATCTTGGAAGAACACTCAATGGCTTATCTACAAGTCACCACAGACAGGTTGGAGGATCGAGCTGTCCCAATCACTGTGTCGGCCATCTACAGTCCCCCGAAGCATAAAATAAGCGACGAAACGTTCACATTTTTTTTCAAAACTCTTGGACATCGGTTTATTGCTGGGGGAGATTAAAATGCCAAGCACACTTTCTGGGGCACGGTAACCAGAGGCAGAGCATTGAAAATCTCAGTAGACAAGAACAATTTGAGGTCCTGGTCGGATGGTAATCCGACCTACTTAACTGGCCTTCTGATCTGAAGAAAGTCCCGATCTCTTAGACTTTTTTATTTCGGGTGGAGTGAGTAATCTACACCTGTCTGTTGAGTCGTGCTTGGATGGATCATCCGATCACACTCCTGTGATACTTAACATTAGCAGCAATATTATCACCACAGAGAAACCTGAATCCTTGCATAACTTCAAAACAGACTGGGAAGGGTTTAGAGGTTACCTTGAAGAAAATTTTAATCTAAAAATAGCACTTCAGTCACCAGATGACATCGAAGACGCATGCAAATATATCACCAACTTAATACAAGTGGCCTGTTGGATCAATACACCTGAGCTAGAAATGTCACGCAAAATTCCTTCACAACCTTTACAAATAAAACAAAAAATCTAAGAAAAGAAATACGTTACCTCAGAAGAGCTTGGCTCCTTTCTCATCATTCGTCGGATAAGACAAAATTTAATCGTGCCGCGAAAGAACTGAAAGACATGCTAAGAGATACCGCAAATATTTCTCTGCAAAAGCAAATATCTATGTTGTCTAATTCGGATCAAGGCGAACATTAAAAAAAAAAAAAAAAAAAAAAACTTTATTGTCGCCAGTTAATACACTTATCTATCTTATCTTAAAATAACATATGTTTCGTATTAGTGTATTACACAAAAGTTGCTGCTACTGATTCCCAAACAACATTCCTTGTGGAAGGCCGTTAAAAATCTCGACAAGTCTCAAAATCACAATCCGCCAATTAGATCAAGCATATCTTTGGCCAGAACAGACAAGGAAAAGGCTGAGATCTTTGGCTTATATTTGGCAAGCGTTTTCAAACCCAATGAGGGGTTAGATAGACCAACAAGAAATTGAAGACATACTGAATCAGGACTTACAGTTGTGTTTGCCTATTAGACCAACATCACCCAAAGAAATCGAGAAAGAAATCAGATCGTTGAATACAAAGAAAGCACCTGGGTTTGATTTTATTACGCCTCGAGTTCTCAAGGAGCTATCCAAAAAAGCAGTTACGTTCCTGGCTACTCTGTTTAACGGAATATTCAGAATGGGCTATGTTCCAAATTTATATGAGAAAGAATTTTCTTGTCCAGGCTAAGTACTAATGGATGAATGTGAACTTGTCCCTGCACACCAGTTCGGATTCAGAAAGTCACATTCAACTACCGAACAGGTCCACAGAGTCTATCAGGCAATACGCCAGAGCTTCGAGAAGAAGGAATACACCTCTGCGGCATTTCTGGATGTGCAACAGGCCTTTGATCGTGTGTGGCACAAGGGCTTTCTGTGCAAGGTAAAGGACAAGCTCCCAACTCAGTGTTTCCCATCATAGCTTCATATTTAGAGGGCAGACAATTCCAAGTCAAAAAAAAAGACGAACGATCTTATCTGTATAATATCGAAGCTGGAGTTCCACAAGGATCGGTTCTGGGACCCGTTTTATATAATATTTTCACATCTGATCTTCCAACTACAGCAGATGTTACGGTAGCGACATACGCAGATGACGTTGCTTATCTGCCGAGCGCCAAAGAACCGGATATTGCCAGTAACAAATTACAAACTGTACTGGATAAAATGGACACCTGGCTGCAAAAGTGGCGTATCTGTGCCAGTGCCCAAAAATCAAGTCACATTACATTCACTCTGAGAAGAGGTGACTGTCCCACAGTAACATAACACACACAGATTTAATAACACACACACAGATTGTGTTAAGTATTTTGGTTTTCACTTGGATAAAATTTGATTTTTGAATTAAGTTTTTTTATTAATAACTTTTTAGTGTGTTATATATTTTTGCAATCACTTCTTAAAACCCTTTATTTTTTGATACCCCACACAATGGGTTTGGAAGAAAAAAAATATTTGGGCCCCCACATTAAGGCACCCAAAATCCGCCATTTTTCTATTGTCCAATTTTAATGTAGCCTATGACACTCGCAGGGTTAAGACGCATCGATTGACGTATGAATCATCAAAATCGGCCAACGCGTTTGGTCTCTGGAACGCCATATAGGAACAAACATACATACATACATAGACTGATAAACACATTACCCTCCTTCGGCAGTCGGGTAAAAAGAGAACATCTAAATGCCAAATATAAAAACCTGTATTGGTTGATGGGTCGTAACTTAGTGCTATCTTTGGACAACAAACTACTGCTGTACAATTCTGTATTAAAACCTAAATGGTTGTACGGCATCCAACTATGGGGAGTGGCCAGCAAAAGCAACATAATGTGCCTCCAAAGAGCTCAAAACGCGATCTTGGGGAATATTGTCAATGCACCATGGTTCACACGGAATGAAGAAATCCATGATTATCTCAACAATCCGACCATTTTTGAGGAAATTAATAAACATAAAAAGCGTTATGCTGCTCGTCTAGCCATCCACCCAAATCCTTTGGCTGTTAAATTGAAGGAGAAAAAAAAGTTATATTATATTAACAGCTATTAGAATTAGTTGTTAAGTTCAAGTGTAATTCCTATATTTGCCCATCTGCAATCTTCAGATGAATCAAGACCAAACTACTGACTAAAGTCAGTAGCGGCCACAATGACCGAAACCAGTTATCATCAATATAATATGGAATCTATGGTGAATGAACAACCATGGCTAAATTAATAATCAAACCAGGATTTAATTACCTTTTGATATTTTTGATGAAGAATCCTGAGCCTGCATTAATTGCACATCATCATTGTTCTTCAAAACTTCAGGAATTATGTCTGTAAAACGAAAGTAATTGATCAGGTAGGTCAAACTAATACAGTTTTAAGTTTGGCAGATCATGAAAAAAAACCTGCCAAGTGCGAGTCGGACTCGCGCACGTAGGGTTCCGTACCATTATTGCAAAAAAACGGCAAAAAAATCACGTTTTTTGTACCGGAGCCCCACTTAAATATTTATTTTATTCTGTTTTTAGTATTTGTTCTTATAGCGGCAACAGAAATACATCTAGCTGTCATGGTTCATGAGGTACAGCCTGGTGACAGACAGACAGACAGACGGACCGCGGAGTCTCAGTAATAGGGTCCCGTTTTTACGTATTTTTTTGGGTACGGAACCCTAAAAAAGATAATTAAAAAAATCTGACTCCGAAAAAGATGTAAACAAGAAGAAAATCATGCTGTGCAGTTGGAGGATACATATTCGCGAGCTGCTTGACCAAAACCAGATGTATCCTCCGACTGCACATGATTTTCTTCTTGTTCACATTTTTTTAGTTCGCTTTTTAAGCTGTCGGGTTCTTTGATTTTTTTAATGAGCTTTTTTATTTATATCTTTATAGTTTTTTTTTTAATTAGATAAATTTAAACATATAAGTGATATATATTTTTGAAATCACCTCTCAAACCCCTTTATTTTGATACCCCACACGATGGGCTTGGAAGAAAAAAATCATTTGGTCCCCCGCAATATGGCACCTCTAATATAATAATAATATATCACCCCCAATAGCATACAGCCAAGTGCGGAACCTCTCTGGTTCCTTGTGTGGGTTCGGAAATATATGCAATGAAAATTCCGGTCCTGTCAAAACAAAATATATACAGATGTTATTTAGTGTTTTGTTTAATTTTGAATATGTAGGTATCTATTGGAAGACAATTAAAAAAAAATACATAAACTCAATGATGTATTAAAAAGAGAAAGATACGTTACGCGCTAACATGGCGATCAGAAAACCTGGGCTCGGCGCACGACTAAATGCACCGAAACTCACACATATGTGTTCAGTGTCATCACCAGTCCCAAACCTACAGTTTCCGATAGACAAGGACAGATATATGAGACGGCGCTGTAGTGCAAGTGAAATCGCGTTAGCCGCCGAATGTTGGCCGAATCACCGAATGTTTACTATAATGAATGAAATGACATTGCAATATGTGCGTATCGTGTTTCTCACGCATGTTTGTAATATCTATCTCGCTCTCACAAATTTGGCGAAGTAAACATTAAATATTATTGTAATTTTCAACAAACTAACCTTTTTAACTGTACTTACGAGTGGTAAGTGATCTCGTGTGACTTATTTTTCTTCCTGGTATTATTTAAACACAAACAGTGTTTAAGCATTATAGCTACACAAGAAGTCATTTTGATGCGTATTTATTGCAAAAAAAAACATAAAAACACTGAAATTAATGAGCTGTGTGATCAACAATGTGCCGTGCGCGACTGAGTACCCGCTACGGGCATTCACTTAGATTTGTAGGACCAAACGCTGTGAGCAGTCTCGTATCTTCCTCTTTTTAATACATCAATGCATAGACTAAGAAAGAATTATCTCACTGAACAATATTTATAAATTACCAACAAAACACTAATAAAAATGGGATGGATCAATGTATGCTTGTTAGTCAATCAAGCCAGAACGGCTGAACAATCTGGATAAATTTTGCTCATAGATAGATTTTAGTCTTGATGCTCGGACGAAGCCGCTGGCAGAAGCTAGTGAAGGCTCGGGCTAGCTCGGGCGACGGGCTTGCAGAGGACAGGCGGCTATCTATAGTAGATGTATGTGTAGCTACCACGACGCCGTCATCACGTTCTCGTTGACGTCGGCGGTGGACAATCGCGCTTACAATACTTATAAATGTGACTTCACAAAAACAAATTAAGGAGCATACTAATCCTGGCCGCAAAAAAAAATTGTTGATAACGTTGATCTTACCAAAGATCTTAGTACCTAGCTAATTAGGATAATGCAGACAAAGTACTCATCTATGACTTGGTAAATTGATTATTGATACTTACGCGATTTATGACAATTAGTAACACAACACTTTTTCTCAGACATCTTTACTTCAACGGTATCCAAATCACAAAACAAACAAAGTCCAGGAGCACGAGCCGAGGTCAAACATAAAAATCGAGAGAGAGAAATCCAAAAAACAAGCTAAGTCAATAAAATACAGAAATAAACGGTGAAACTTCGAGGAAAGAAAACTTATAAAAATATAAATTAAAGTAGGTACTCTGAAAACTTTTAAAAGTTGTCAACTTGTCACCACTGAAATAAACTTACCAGCGCTCAAAAATATAATGATACGATATATATATATGATCAAACATAAAAATATATTTTAAATTTGTCTAAGTGCCATCTAGCGACGAGTGACAAAATAAAACCGCCAGGTTTACTATGGAATGAAAAAATGTTCTAAGCTTAACCACCGTGACCTGTGTCGACACTCTTGCGCCATCTCATATTCCTAGTTCGGCGGGCTGTGCTGGCGCTGCTGCTGCGGCTGCTGAGGCCCCCCTCAAGCGACGCAAATACTGTAACCTAATTCGTAATTACAGTTTTGAGCCATTTGGGTCGAATCGGTTGGGTCATGGGGCCCGAGTGCACGTCTCCTTTTTAAGAAGATCTCTCGCCGACTGATCGACACTGTGCGTGACCAGAGGGCTGGCTCTTTTTTTTGCGCAAAGAATCAGCATTGCCATTCAACGTGGCTGCCAGTCTTCTGGGCACGTTCCCAGATGATAGCGATATGTGAGTACTTCGACGCCTAAGTGTACCTGTCTTTTGTATATAGTGTAAGTAGTTAGTTTCAGTATAAGTTTGTATAGTTTACTTTTGTTTAGTGTTTAAGTATGTAAAAAATGTACACCTTTGTTTTACAAATAAAAATAAATAAATAATAATCTTGGTGATAAATGTAAGTTATTTGCGAAAAAATACTCTATAATTGTTGTTAATATAATAAAGTATAAGGTAAATAATAAAGTATAAGTACTTTTATCTTTGTTTGTACATAGTGCGAATACTAATGGGTAAGTTTGTGAGTTGTGTACGCAACCGTGTATTGTTTAAGTTGATAGAAAAATTGTGGACAAAACTTTGAATGTTCCAGTTCTCTTGTTACAGTTTGATAACGCAAAAAAAGCCGGCTGAGACACTTGACGGATCCAATGAACATCACTGACGTGGAGTTCAGACACCGGTACAGACTGAGCAAAGAGGCATTTAAATTCCTTTGTGAGGAGCTCAGGACGAAAACAAATCTAAAGCTTAGTCAAAGGATTAGTTTGGAATATAAATCGAAACGGTCATTTAATTGTATTTTTATTCTTTTTACATTAAATGACTGGCAATCGCTTATATTGACACATCCCCGCTGCTTGACATGGCTTGATCTAAGGGGAGGCTTCAATATGGCGGCTCAGATTCGGCGGGCTCGGCGGGCATTGGTCGGTTTCACGTAGGCAGACGTCACATCCGTTACATTACATATGTACCGAATCTAAACATGGTTATAGCACCTAATTATTTACAGGTTTTGCCACGGGTTCATACCAACGCACAGTTGGTATGAGCAAAAACTTGGGCCAAACTACATGAATTTGTAGGAGAAGTAACCGAAGCACTGACACACCCAGCGTTGGCTAACACATTTATAAACACCACGTCAAGGTCGGAAAAAGACGCTATTAAGCAAAGGTATTATAGTAGAGGAAACGTGGAAGATCGATCTTCACCCATCAGATAATTTGTTGTTTACTGTTCTCTAATCTGAGGTACTTATAATTAACTTTAATTCTAGCTAGGCCATAGCCACTTAGTCTAAGATTACTTTAACTGTTACGTATCAGTATGGTCCAAAGTTACCATCAATTAGCAATTAATCCAGATGACACTCGTAAAACAGATTTTAGAATTAGCCAAGGTCACTAAGTATACCTGGGTTCCATTTAGATTAAACAAAAGTTAAGGGTAGCTGTAATAGCGTCTGCTATGCAAAAAACAATAACCACCCCTTGGGATCTACAACATTTTCTATTAGAGCGCCAGTAAAAAATTGACATTGTGTCATTGACACATTTATTTATTACTATGTAAAGTCACACAAGTTACTAAATATTTCGACCTTCAAAGATAAATTGTGCAAATATGTTTTATGAATAAACAAAATCAACAAGAGATTAAACTTTCAAATCAAATATCAGCTGGGTAACCTAGCAACCCGGCCAGAACGAGTAGTCTGCTGTCTGACCATATCAGGCTCTAAGGAATTACTAGGACTAGGGCAGACAATTGGAACCAATGACGGGGTCCTCTCAGGATCTACCTGTTGAACATTAGTGGTAGGTACAATCTTACCTGAAATACTCTCTTCCTGTTTTCTGAACTCGACTTCACGATCCTCCTTCACGACCTCAAGAGGAAATAAACGCTGAAATGGACGTACCCTTGTGCCAGTCGATGTTCTCACCCTTGCTGTTCGGTTGATATTATCACGACCCGTAAAAATCTCTTCTACTATGCCTAGCGGCCATACATCTCCAAAATTATGTTGAGTTTGTTTCTCCTTTCCTTTTTGTACTAGAGCTGTCAAATATTCTGTCTTGAATCTATGTTTAAAGTCTTCTCTTAGTTTCAACAAGTACTTAAGTCTGTAATTTAATGTTTTAGCATCTGCTGCATCCAGATCTGTTACATCATTTTGAGGAATACTTTGTAGGAAACATAATGGTGTCAATGGTTCTAGATGTGTATTCATATCATCTTGCACATTATGTCAGAGGACGCTGATTCATTATTGTCTCACATTCACACAAGATGGTTTCCAATTCCTCATAATCCACACGCGACATTCCTAGGATCCTTCTCAACAGTTCTTTCATTATACGTATAAGTCGTTCAAAAAATCCACCCCACCAAGCTGCCGTTAGTGCGTTCATTTTCCACTCAATACCTTCAATAGTTGAGCATTTTTGGACTTCTTCCCAATCTATTTCAGAGAGCCTGTTCTTTGTGCCAACCAGATTAGTGCCATTATCGCTAATTAACTGTTTAATCCTACCTCTTCTAGAGATGAACCTTCTTAAGGTAAATATAAAAGCTTCTGTTGACAGTGATTATGTTAACTCCAAGTGAACACAGTGATATACTGCACATGTGTATAATACGATCCAACACTTCTCGCCACTACGCAGAAATAATGGGCCCGCCAGATCGACGCCAGTCGTTTGAAACGGCGCGGAGCAGTTAGTGCGTTCTGGTGGTAGTGGTGGTGGTAGTGGTGCTGTTTGTGCCTGTGTAGCCTTTGCTTGATAACGTCTACAGATAACACATGCAGAGATTACTGACTTTACTAATCGTCGTGTTCCTATGATCCAGAACCTTATCTACGGTAAGTTGATTAGCTCCTACATGCTGTAGTTGTTCATGGCGTTGTCTCACCATAGCCGTAACAACTGGATTCTTAGCCCACAACAGATAAGGTGCCTTGGTGGTCTCTGGAAAATCTGATATGGTAAACTTAATTTTGATTCTTATTAATCCGTCTTTATCTATATACTGTGTTAAATGTTCACTTCTTTGCCCATTCGCTTGGCAGTTTTCCTTTTGTATCAATTTTATCACAGTTTGTTCTGCCTTACTGTACTCACTATAAGTTATTTCTCATTTTCTTTTATTTTGTGAATGTCGTATATTAAATGTAAATCTTAACATCCATGCTATCATCCTAATATTTTTTGTTGTTAGTTTATTTGTCATGCACAACACTGTTGAATGCCTTTGATTACAGATCAGACA
Organism: Orthosia gothica; assembly: GCA_949775005.1. NCBI lineage: Eukaryota > Metazoa > Arthropoda > Insecta > Lepidoptera > Noctuidae > Orthosia > Orthosia gothica. The sequence continues at coordinate 7,624,223 of OX459040.1, read as the reverse complement.
CTTAATTGAGGCTCTGCAATTTTTCCAGAAATGTCCTTTTCTCAGACAGATTGGACGTAGATAAGCAAAAAGGATCCAACCCACAAAATGTTACATTTGGGTTGGATCCTTTTTGCTTATCTACGTCCGATTGTGCATGCCTTTTTCTTCATTACTATCTCTTTCCGCTGATCTATAGATAATTTTTGTAACCTGTAGCTATGTCCTTCTTTGTCACAACATAAACAAAATGTTTTTGGTTCTTTCACCGTTGCAGCAAGGCAATTCGTAGTTGGCATTTCTTTCTTATTGTTTGATGCAAGGTTTTTCGAAAATGTATTAGCCATTTTTATCCTTTGTTCATTTTCAACCTCCTTTTGTATAAATGTCAACAGGTTGTTCAATTCTTTGTCTATATTGACATTTATAGTGTAAGAAAGGAGCAATTAAACTTCGTATATATAGAGTCTTATGTATATTTATAAATCACAACACACAGTTAACAGTGAGAAAATTGGCATTTAAACATTAATTAAAGTTTTGTTAGAGTCCGTGATGCCGGCTCATCGGCTGACTGTTAGTTAACTACGATACTTTGCCGGGAGGCGGCGCTCGCAATGCGGGCGCGAAGTTTGTGTTGCGTTCGGATTCGCTACATCCTCCCCCTCCAAGCCGATGGCGGGAGTTTCCGACACGAGCTTGGCAACAGATTTTAGAACAGAACCGGAATCATTGACTGGTCGACCCCGTTTCTTGGCAGTGGCTACAGGCGCTTGGCCACTGTAAGGTGTGAGGAAGCTGGAATGGTACTTTCCTTTTACTAATCCGTTCGAATCTAGCAATTCGTACGAAACTTGCGAACAGACTCTACCCACAGTGAAAGGACCTTCCCGACGCGGAGCGAATTTTTGAGTAATGTCCTTAGACTTATCGCTCAATATGCGGCTTTCGACCGGAACGAGATCGCCTACTTCAAAGATAGGAGCCGGTCTCCTACAACGATCAGCTACCAGTTTGCGAGCATCCTGTTGACCCTCTACTCGCAACTTCATTTCCTTAAGATGATCTGCGAAGTTTCTAAGGTAAGGCGTTACCTGGGGAACATAATTCTCCTGCTCTATTATTGGTCGTAAATCGGTGGTATTTGCTCAAGGGGACCTAAATTCCCGTGCAAAGGTTAAGTACGCTGCGGACTGTCCAGTACCCTGATTACAGGCAGTATTAAGAGCAAAACGAACTGCTGGTAGCGCTTCAGCCCAATTCCTGTGTTCAGGACCTACTACCATTTTATCAATTTCTTTTCTAATGATCTCTTTCTTTGCGGCTGTCACCCTGTAAGGTGGCACTGAAATTGGAGCACTGTTCCCAGTGTCTATCCTATGCAGAGCAAAACTAGTTGGTCCTCCCCCTGGTTCGAAGATATCCTTATTGGACTCCAGCAGGTTGTCCAATTTACTACGATCAGATGGTTGCAGGAGAGTGCCCTCGTTATTGCGGAGAGATAAAGCGGCACACGCGGTTTCAACACGCCCTTCCTCATACAAAATAGGATAAATTACCTGTGAGCCTTCCAAAGACCAAGAATTCTTATGGAAGTCAAGTACCATGCCAGCATCCGTAATAAAATCTATGCCAAGCAACAACTCCACAGCCCCAGGTAACACTATAAAATGCGTGGGTACAACCCTATTATAAAAATGGACATCAACAATCGCAGTCTCTACACATAAACAATTTATGGAACCATCAGCAAGCTTAATTTCGGAATAGGTTTTTACAAATTTTTGACCATTATTAACTAAAACATTTCTTAAGCTAACACTAGCTATCGATAGTTTAGCACCAGTATCTAAAAGAGCACTGCCGCTGTCACCGTAAATTTTAATGTTTAGCTTTGGCCTACTACGCGGTTCTAATGATTTAACACCACACACGGACACTGATTGAAACGGAATGGGCAACGTATTAAGTTTCTTCTCTTTACACGTCGAGCAGTTCGAACGAATGACGCCGGGTGCTCCACACCCGAAACAAGTAATCGAAGAAGCTGGTGGAGGCGAATCTCCTTCTACGGTACCATCCTTGGGTTTCTTTTGCTTCGCCAGCCGCTGACACGACTCTTTAACATGACCGTACTGTTTACAGTAATTGCAATGGGGCCTAATCTTATTTGTAGAAGGCACACTATGCATAGCAGTAGACGGTGATGACGCCGAAATCGGCGGTTTTTTATCCGCAGGGACGCGCGGCCGTAGTTCATCAAATATATCTTCGATGCGGCGCGCCTGCGTCAACATTGCCGCAAAGGTATTAAAAGCGGTTCGTGGAAGTTTTTCTCGGACGCGATGGTTAAGCAACCCATATGCCATATCCACCTGAACCACCTCTCGAAGCAGGAATGGTGGTAGCTGAGCGATCAGGGCCCTAATATGGCACACAAACAAATCCGTAGCTTCGTCTACTCGTTGTTCCCGCTCAAATATTTTTCTATATAATTTATGTGGCGGCAATCGTGGTCCAAATGTTTGCTTTAGTGATTCTACAGCAACTTGCCAGGAGGCGGTGGTATCTTTCACTCCTTGCCACCACGTAGCGGCAAGTCCCGTCAACAACATGGGTAGACCTCGAAGAGCGTTGTGGTCATCGACGCCAACACACTCTTTATAAGTCTCTACAGCATCAATAAACGCCAAAACGTTGCTTGCCTTCTCGCCGTCGAAACGCGCCGTGCACTTGGCGAAATGGCCACCGTGGTTAGAATAAACTGGTGTACTTACAGGATCGCTGCGACTTAGCCTGTTTATCAGCAATAGGAGTTGCTCGGTCGGCATTGTGACCGGAGCCGCTGCAGCGGCAGCAGCCAGCTGCGGATCCACCGCGGCCATCTGCGTGGCAGCAGAGTCGGCGGCTACGCCGCGCGGAGCCTCCTCCGGCACGGGCGCGGGCGGCGCCAAAACCTCTGATAAGGCACCAACCTAAGCAGGACTAGCAGCGCGTGATCTCATTAGCACCATTGTGAAATAGTCCGCAAAACGAACGAAACACCAACTTAGGTACTATAGGTAGTCTAGATTCCACCTAAGCACTAAGACTGTTCGCAGTTTCACAACAGTAGGTACAACGGTTATTACTTAATCACAGTTCGTAAACTAATAAGAAAAAACGAGGTTGTGAAACAGTCCACAAAACGAATGAAACACAAACTTAGATACCCTAGGTAGTCTACTTTCTAACTGAGCACTAAGACTATTCGTAGTCTCACAACACTTGAAACAGTTACTCGACACCGATCGCCTCGCGATACAATCTTAACACACTTAGGTTTTAGATATTTCCTTAGGGCCAAAAATTTGTTAGTTACACGATTAAAAAGTCAATTAATTTTATTGTACATTCACTACTACACAAGTCACAAGTTTCAAATCGCCATAGTCCGTAATCTAGGTTCAGGTAAAACAATTTTACCCGCGACAAAACCTAGTGCACAAATTACGAACACACGTACGCTTATGCCCGATGCGTGAATTGCACTGTGTGTTCCCTGCAGTCTTTTTCGCGTCACACGGACGCGGCCACAAATATTCTTCACGAAATGGGCGGAGCTATGCCGCGCCGTTCACGCGCTTCGTATAGATACCTACAGTCCATACCAACATTTTTCAATAGGTAAAGACGTATTAATACTAGATAACACTGGATAACACACTCAGTATCTAACACGCAAAAGTTTTGCACTTTTAAATGTACTTAGTTCACTGATTCACTCACGGTTCAGCTCCACGTTAGGCTGCCAGTTATAGTGTAAGAAAGGAGCAATTAAACTTCGTATATATAGTCTTATGTATATTGTAAAAACAAGAAGAGTGAACGCTTAAGACTGCTTATTTATAAATCACAACACACAGTTAACAGTGAGAAAATTGGCATTTAAACATTAATTAAAGTTTTGTTAGAGTCCGTGATGCCGGCTCATTGACTGATTGTTAGTTAACTACGATACTTTGCCGGGAGGCGGCGCTCGCAATGCGGGCGCGAAGTTTGTGTTGCGTTCGGATTCGCTACACATTACTCTTTGTTCTTTGCCATGTCTTTAATATTTCTTGGGGAACAGACGATTCTACTAGCGGTAACAAGAAAGCAGCATGTTTTTTGGTGACTCCAAGTGTCTCCAATGCTCTTAAATGTGCACTTAATTTGTCATACAATATGGCCAAGTTAATTTCATCGCTACTCACTTTCTGCAGTACCAGTCCCAAAAGCTCCCTAACATAAACTTGAATTTGTAACGCGCCCATATCTAGACTTCAGGTGCTCTAAACATTTTGGATAATTTTCAGTAGTAATAGGCTAACTTCCTACCAGTGATTTAGCCTCCGAGTCGATGGTCATGGCCTGCACCAGGTACTTGTCTTCCGTAGCTATATTCCCTTCGTGAATTTTCCTGAATTGGCTTCAAAATAGCATGCAGCTTTTTAATTGCCCGTCGAATTTTGGAAAATCATCCTTCTTCAAACTTTCTGACTGGACTTGTACATTTACTTCCTGAAATTTTTGTTAAATATTTCCAAGGTTCTTCATTAAGATTTGTTTATTTTCCCCTTGGTCCATTTGCTCGCTCAACTTGTGCGCGTTTTTTGTAAACTGCGTTCGGAGCGCCGCACGTAATCTTTGGTATTGTTCCATCTTATTTTTCTCGATCACGGTCGCCATATGTCAGAAGTTGGATTCTTGTGTGTTTAGATGGTTTTTTTTGCAGGTTTTATTGAAACAACACCATAATTATTTTTCCTTATATTTTTTCTTTTCAAACATTACATACCATCGTCACCATTTTTTACTTAGCACTTATTGGGTGCCAAAGTGTTGCCATTACAATAAAACCATTTAAAACTATATTTAGTCGAATACATATCTAATATTAGCAGAATCTGTCGGTACATCTGTCGATACCCAAAACGAAGTAGGTATTGGCATTTTTAGAAGATTTACTTCTACCCTTAACTGAATTAAATTCTGGTGTTATAATTATATAAAAGCAGCAAATATATGGCAAAGGCAGTTATGGTATGAAAGTACGAAAATTACATCTAAATTCCTAAACCGTCTGAACCAATGCTTGATGTATGTGGACCATTTAGGACCGTTTAAGAAAAAGTTTTGATTAACAAAGGATGGTATTTAAAAGTACTTCAATTTATTCCCATTTCATTTACCTAATTTTGCCTGTGTTCCACCAAATATACTGAATGTGCACCAAAATATGTTCATTAAAATATGTCATAACGAGCATCTATTTAACAACTGTTGCAAATTTGTAAAAATAGTAATACACCTAATTTTAAAAACAAGCATTTATTTTTTTAGTTAAGTTTAGCTTTTTAGTTTAGTTTTAGTTTTCGAATAAGTCGACGTAGCCCCGCTGCGCGGGGCTCCTATTTCTGTCTGCAGGGTCAAAAGTAACCTAACCTAACCTGTCCGTGTCGGGGTGCCCTAAGTTCCCGAGCTCGCTTCGCTCGCTCTTGGACTGATTCTTTGACCATAATTTATTCGTAGATCAACTAATATTTGGTGCACGATCAGTATTTTTCGGGGAAGAATAAAATAGTTATTGTTACAATAGAATATTTGCAGCGCACTACAATAAAAAAGTGTTATATCTTGGTGTTAATTTGGAATTTGTTTGATGCAACATATTTGTTGGCCGAGTAGTTTAATTATAGTAAAACAATTAAACGGGTTTAAGATCAATATTTTAGAAATGCATACATAGATGTACCTTTAGATTTTTGGTGAACACAAAAATATTATCCTAAATGAATTGGCTACTAAGTTTCACGGTGCTAAGTATTTCTCAGTTTTAGATGCATATTCAGGGTTTTGGTCTGTAAAACTTGATGATGCAAGTGCAGATTTATGCACATTCAGCACTCCATTTGGGCGGTACTAATATATGCGATTGCCCTTTGGCTTAAATTGTGCTCCTAAAAAAAGTTTTTCATGCCAAAATCAAGCAATTGCTTGAAGGTTTAGAGGGGGTAGATTCGTTTATCGATGATATTATTTGTTGGGGGCGAAATAAAGATGAGCATGATAAGCGACTGAAAGAGTTGTTAGACAGGGCACGGCAAATTAATTTAAAATTTAATAAAGATAAATGTCGTATCTGTGTTGAGGAAGTGACCTACTTGGGTCATATTTTTATCAAAGACGGAATGAAAGTTGACTCAGAGAAAGTTAGAGCGATATATAAAATGCCGGAACCAAGCGATCGGAAGAGCTTGGAAAGATTTTTGGGGGCTGTAAATTATCTTTCTAAATTTATACCTAATTACTCGGAGCATATTTTTCCCCTAACGAGATTATTAAAAAAAGATATGGCTTGGTGTTGGGAAGTTGGTCACATTGGTCACAATGACGCATTCAGTAAACTTAAAGAATTGATATGTAATGCGCCTGTCTTGTCTTTATACAATGTAAGTAGTCCGGTGGTGATGTCAGTGGATGCGAGCAGTGTTGCACTGGGGGCCGTGCTCATGCAGGAGGGTCGTCCAGTGGAGTATGCGTCACGCACGCTCACTGACACGCAACAAAGATACGCACAAATCGAAAAAGAAATGCTGGCTATAGTATTCGCTTGTGAAAAGTTTCACCAATATATTTATGGGAAAAGTGATGTGCTCATTGAATCGGACCATAAACCCCTGGAAAGCATATTTAAAAAATATTTAGATTCCGTTTCAGCTCGCCTGCAGCGAATGATGTTAAAGGTTCAGGGTTATGAGTTCATCATCATCATCATTTCAGCCGAAAGACGTCCACTGCTGGACATAGGCCTCCCCCAAGCGTCGCCACATTGACCGGTCCCGTGCGTCTCGCATCCAGCGCCTTCCCGCAACCTTAAGCAGGTCATCGGTCCACCTAGTGGGAGGCCTTCCAACGTATCGTCTTCCAGTTCGCGGTCGCCACTCCAGAACTTTTCGGCCCCATCGGCCATCCGTTCTGCGAGCAATGTGCCCTGCCCACTGCCACTTAAGTTTGGCAATTCTTCGGGCTATGTCGGTAACTTTAGTTCTCCTGCGGATATCATCATTTCTGACGTGATCACGCAAGGAAATTCCGAGCATAGCCCTCTCCATTGCCCTTTGGGTGACTTTAAGCTTTCTGATAAGGCCCATTGTGAGCGACCACGTCTCGGTCCCATAGGTGATCACTGGCAACACACACTGGTCATAGACTTTTGTCTTGAGACTCTGCGGTAAATTGGACGAGAAGATACCACGCAACTTCCCGAACGCCGCCCAGCCGAGTCGGATTCGACGGTTGACCTCTTTCTCGAAGTTGGACCTACCCAACTGGACCGTTTGTCCCAGGTAAACATAATCGTCTACAACTTCAAGTGTAGAGTCTCCGATCTTGATAGGAGTGGGTGTTACATGGGCGTTCACCATGACCTTGGTTTTGTCCATGTTCATTTTAAGACCCTCTTTCGGAAGCTCTACTAAGGTCATCGAGCATTTTACTGAGGCTCTCCATGGTCTCAGCCATGATCACTATGTCGTCGGCAAACCGAAGGTGAGTGATGTACTCGCCATTAACGTTGATGCCAAGCCCCTTCCAGTCCAGAACCTTGGATACATTCTCCAGCGCAGCAGTGAACAGTTTCGGAGAAATTACGTCTCCCTGTCTTACGCCGCGCTGGAGAAGGATAGGTTTCGAGGTCTGATCCTGAAGACGGACTGACATGGTGGCGTTTTTGTACAGACACTTCAACACCTCAATGTACCGGTAGTCGATCTGGCACCGTTGGAGAGACTGTAGTACAGCCCAAGTCTCGATCGAATCGAAGGCTTTCTCGTAGACCACAAACGCTAAACAGAGAGGCAAGTTATACTCTTCGGTCTTCTGTATAACCTGCCGCAGCGTATGTATGTGGTCTACGGTGCTAAAGCCTTTTCGGAATCCGGCTTGTTCGGGAGGCTGGAAATCGTCAAACCTGCGCGCGAGACGATTCGTGATGACTCTTGAAAACAACTTGTAAACATGGCTAAGAAGCGAGATGGGCCTATAGTTCTTCAGCCGGGCATTGTCGCCCTTCTTGAAGAAGAGTACCACCACACCCCTGCACCATGCCTGTGGCGTTTTGCCCTCGAGTATGACGGAATCAAAAAGCTTCTGAAGTGCCTTGAGGACCGGTTTTCCACCCGCCTTCAGGAGTTCAGCCGTGATTCCGTCATCACCCGGCGCCTTGTTGTTTTTAAGCTGTTTCAGAGCCATCCTAATCTCGTACAGGCTGACGTCCGGGATATCTTCGGTATAGTGCCGGGTCAATCTAGCTCTTGGGTCGTTTGCTAGATTCGCAACGGGTTTACTGGTTGACGTGTACAACTGCCCATAGAAACTCTCGATCTCCGTCAGAAGCTCCGGTTTGGCGGATACAATCCTGCCATCATCGGTCTTCAGTTTCGTGAGCTGGCTCTGCCCAATAGACAGATCCCTTGAAAACACCTTGGAGCTTTTATTTCGCTCAATCGCGTCTTTAATACGCTCGGTATTAAAGCGGCGGAGGTCTCTTTTCAAGGATTAAGAGATCTGTCTATTGATCTGCCGGTATTTGCACGCCTCATCTGAAGACTGCAGGATCATCTCACGCCTCTCCTTCATAAGCGGTCTTTATGAGTTGGTGGTCATTTATAAGCCAGGAAAATACATGTATATACCAGACACATTGTCGCGGGCACCTCTTCCGGATTTATATGACGATAACATTAGTAGGGCTATATTAAACCAAATAAAAATGGTTATCAATAATATACCCATGTCACATAATAAATTATGTTAAGCAGGAAACTAGTAAGGATGAGTGTTTAAAATTATTACTTAAATATATTAATCATGGGTGGCCTGATAAGTTTAATATTCACAATGATTTAAAATATTATTGGTCTATAAGAGAAGAATTGTATTCAGTTGATGGTGTCATATTTAAAGACAAACAGGTTGTGATACCTCGTTCAATACAAAAGGACATGTTAAATATAGTTCATGAGGGGCATTTAGGAATTGATCGATGTAAGAGACGTGCTCGTGAAGTTATATTTTGGCCGGGTAATAAGATATTGATGACTATGTGAGAAGATGTAAAGTATGTCAGGAAACAGCAAACAGACCAAGTAGGGAACCTATGATTCAAGTAGCTATTCCAGAGTTGCCATGGAATAAGATTGGAACTGATATATTTGAGTATGGAAAAAAAAGCTATTTAATTTTAATTGATTATTATTCTGGTTTTATTGAGGTTGGATATTTGAGAGATACTTCATCAAACTCAGTAATAAGTATTATGAAAGAAAATTTTGCACGGTATGGTATTCCAGAAATAGTCATCTATACTATATATATATATATATATTATATATGTCACGTCGAAGTACCTATGTATCGTAGAACCGCCATCTTTAAGCCCAATGTCTAGAGGCAATTCCTTTATTCTTGACTGGAGCGGGTTACTTCAATAACACACAACACTGGATTGAAACTCAAGAGTGTTTATTTGATTTAGTTACAGGCAATGTTTATTAGGTTTTCAAACATCTATTCAATTAGCAGATTTATTAAACAGTTTTACAGTTATTATTTTTTTACACACACCATGCACCGTACGCGCCGCCATGCACGTACTCTACTATGGGCGGGACTTCCATAGTTTTTGTTTAGACACTAATTACTTGGATAGTTGAGTAAAGTTAGCAAACAATACTAAAATGCTGATCAGTTAATTATTTTAACATTAAACAACCTCAATACTCACAAATACAAAGTGGTTTGTAGTTTATTATTGAAATAGTCATCTAATAACAAAACTATTCAAGTTTCCGGTGATCTAACAATCTTACTAATTAGAAAGTTTCTCATTATTACATAGCTGTGTAAAATAGTCTTATGACTTCTTAGTATTTAATCATTTACTCAAATTTGTTTAGTTCTCGTATTAAATTATTAAATCTGGTTATTGGTCATAGAAATTATAACATCCGCCATTGTTTGACAACTTAATAAGAATAACATAATGAAACACATTTGCTTCGTCAAATGTGCAATAGTTAAAATGAGAACAAATCCAAAAGTCCTACAATAAGTGTTCCTGTTTAATTTAAACATCTCGTATTAATTAAACATTAAAATTAGCATATGAATTATGAATCAATACTGATTCCACAGTGAGCCAATAGATGGCGCTGAACTCAAAACCCAACTTAAATAGACATTGACACTTAAAATTACTAATTACTATTAATAAGGATAATAAATTAGCAAATTCACGCCTACGCGGCGACACGGCCATACTGGACCTAGCTGCGGGCTCTGCAGCTAGAGGTGTCCTCAGTCTTGTGTCCTCAGTCTCGTGTCCTCAGTCTCGTGTCCTCAGTCTCTGTTTCTTGGTTGTTATCTGTAGTAGCGGAGAAATATTTGTCGGCAGATTATTGTTGTTTTTCATCCTACAGTATTAATTAAGTTTAGGATCTGATAACAACTGGTTTTATTTTTCATTGACAGCTTGTAATAAATCTAAGCTAAGTTTGCCTTATTTTTGAAATATTGAATGTATTTTTACACCCACAGCTATATGCTTTAGGTATTCAACTTGCTATATGGTAAAGACCAATGTTGTTAGGAAACAACTAACTGCTACATGTCATGTCAATGAAGGCATACAATTTCTATTTCAGATTTTTGACATTGAATAATCAGTTGCTAGCTTACTAGTCCAATTTGAATCTTGTTTGCAGAATGTTATTGTTTGTATTATCTTACAATATTCATTGATTTGTAATAGGTAATAGTCAGTTTAAGTTATCAATTTATCACTGAATACTTATGAAATTAGGTAACTATTAAGTTTATCTCAAATTAAAATATTTGATGCATTAATGAGCACATACCTACTTATAAGAAGGCTTTCATAGCAGCCTTGTATTTGGTAAGTATAGTGTAGGTAGTGTAGGAGTATTGTGATCAGCTGTTTTTTTGTTTAGTTTCATTCTCACGGGACGGTAATGCTCTGTGATAGACACAAAGTCTTTGATTTGACAGGATTTAAGGATAGGATCAGGAACACCGCTCTGTGATAGACACAAAGTCTTTGATTTGACAGGATTAAAGGTTAAGGAGTTTAGGATCATTGCTCCGTGACAGGCACGAAGTCTTTGATTTGACAGGATATAAGGAACCAGGCTCTGGGTGGTCTTGTACACCGTGGACCCAGCAGGATAACATGAGAGATTGTTCATTAGCGGCCTCCACGCCTAACCAATGGATATTAAATCTTTATTAGTTGCTTCCACAGCAAACCAATAGATTGTGTGTTGTATTATCACTATTAGTTTCCTCCACGGATTACTAACAGACAGCTTATTGTGTTATCATTATTAGTTGCTTCCACAGCATACCAACAGGATAGTTTATTGTGTTATCATTATTACTTGATTCCACAGCATACCAATAGGATAGTTTGTTGTGTTATCAATCTTAGTTGCTTCCACAGCATAATAAGATAGTTTATTGTGTTCTCATTATTACCTCAAATCCATCTCCATGGATGCTGATAGTTTGGTGTTGATATAACCTATTATTTTATTAAGTGCCTCCAGAGCTATAGGTTATTGGACATCTCAATAATTAGAGCTTGTTTTATTATTCTATAATTGACTAAATATGACAATAGAATAGCATAAACTGAAACGAGTTACAAAAACATAATAATAACAGTAGTCCTCCTGACTGTTGAGCCATCTGCATAAGGAGGTACTATGGTGCACAAGGCCAATGGCTGAACATGCTTTTTGAAGCATGGGGGTTCACCAATTTCAAAACTCTGGGCTGCTACAGAGGAATCCCTATTGGAAAAACCCCATAAACAAATTTTGCCCAACCTAGGAATTGAACCCAGGAATAATAATTTAAAAGTACTTTGTTGCATGGTAGTATCATGCACAAGCGTCATGTAGTTATTCGACATGGCTATTGTGTTGAGCCTTCTGATACAACAACACCGTATCAGTTAGCGAGGTGAGTAGAAGATAGTTTGAAAACTTCTCACCTTTTACTTTAGTTATGTTGGGCTGGAAGTCATTTTTCAGCTGACCTCTATTTGGTGGCTTGTATGTATGTTGGTAGCTTCTAAGGTCCTGACCCGGCGACACGGTCACTTGCAAACCAGGTATTTTTAGTTTTGTTTCCACATCCTTGATAATACTTGACTATGTAGGTAACCATTTTGATTTTTGATATGACACAGGAATCTGGAATGTGAGAAGGTATACAGATAAATAATAATAAAAGAAAAGATGATCCTATTAATATTTAAATAAGTAGGAGTTAGTACTGATAACAATTAAATTATGTTATTGTTTTGAAATAGTAAGTGAGTAATTCAAAGTTAACTAGAATCTGATGACACTGAAATGAATAACTATGAAGATTGCTGCATTACTTATGACGGTGTTTGCACTAGCTAAAGATTAATGTTAAAACATGTTGAAAACTACTTTTAATGATGCATGTTTGCATTGCCACACACGCAACAACCTATTTACACACCTATTACAAACCTATTTCATTACAAAACATTTATGTGTGAACAAGTTTGAATACAAGCTAGGTAAAAAGTTGCAAAAAGAAAAGAAAGTTATTGAATGCTAAAAGTGACAAATTATCAAAAAACAAACCTGTCTTTTGATTGTTTTTATTCTGTGCAAGTGCATCCAATAACAAGCTTTGAAATCTGTCAGAAATTACTAATCTATTTACACCCATGTACCATAACAAGTAAAATTCAACTAAACCCATTGTGAGATTTAATTCATTAGGAAGGTTCTCAAATATTGAATGATTAAATAAACTTTATTATAACAAACTTAACTTGAACAAGCATAAATCTTAGAGCTTATAAAAGGCCCCATCAGTATCCAACTGACAGTCTGAACCAAGAATGTAGGGTCAGACAATTTTTTAATTAGATTTAACTTATAGCGCTATCACTGTCAAGAACCCCATAGCCAAAACAAATCTACCAGATCATGTAGACAGATAAGATGGAACACAGTAATCACATTAGATTCACTCAAATATGTCTTACATACACAGGACCATTAATTTACCAAAAATCACAAGGTCCATACATAATAGGTTACTCACACATACTAAGCGTACCTACTTGTAAATTAAAAGTTACCAGGTGGCTATCAGCTTATGACTATTTATTATTATATTATGATTATGCATGAACTGAAGCTCTGCTGATACTTACCCTGATTATAAAGTTTGTAATGACTCACCCAGGTGTATCACAACCCTTTCACCCATTCATACAAATACATTTATATTAGATGCATACTCACTCTACAAAAACCTCTAGATAATATTTTAAATATTGTTTAGTCTTGTAACCAAACAATTATTCTCACCCCAGCTACTTAAATGCAAATCGTTGTAAGTATTTTCTTGAGCACACTATAATTTTATTTTTATTTGTTGTGCTTTTCATGTTTAAGGAATGTGTTAATACATTTTCTTATCTTACTTTACTTTAAAAAAAGTATGACATGCAACGGGTTCCACATTATTCAATAATAAACCCCGTTTGGTAGTCGAGTAAAAACAATAAATTGCAAAAATGCCAATTAGTGCGTCAACATGAATATGTCATGGCACTTTCTGCCAAATGTTTACTACTTCTGTTGCACATACATTCTGTAACTTACTTAACTTATTTACCTACTAAACTTTTGTTTTAGCTACCTAAATGTAATGAATGCTATAAAAATAAGTTGTTACTTTTTGTCCGGTACAAAACTCAACGTAGGTACTTTGAATTGTTTAACATTCATACACTCACACCTTGTCCCCATGGGGATAGGCAGCAACCACAGATTGCCACTTGCTACGATCCTTACATACTCCTCAAATAAAATAAAATTTCTCAAATAACTGAGCCATTGCAATTCTTAAGACAAAAGAACCATATTTAAACAATAACATTGAGTTTCTAGTCAGCTGTCTTATTTTATGCAGTAATTTAAGCCGTTTCATTCATTTTAATTCCACAAATTGCCACACAAACAACAGCAGGGACCACTCAGTCAGTAAGGGGTATTGTGTTACCCAGTTACTGGGTTTTGGTTGCTCCATGTAAAGCACTGGTACTCAGCTGAATCCAGTTAGAATGGAAGCTGTCCCGGACTTGGTTGGGAAAAGACTAGGCAGATTGATTAAAATTGTCACACAAAAGGTCACTGACCTTGCCTTGTATGATGAAAATAATTAAGAATGTTAAGTTACATAAATAAAAAAAACAGAATACTCCCCTCAACCATGATGGAATCTATCAATGGACAGATCAAGTTGTTCGCTTAGCTGCTTCGGTCATTCTGTGCTGTATAAAGTTTTGGCCACAATGGTGTAGGACAGCATCCATGCCACTAGTCAGTAGCTTCTTCTGTCGTTTCAATAGAGTTCAGATCGTTCACGTAAAAATATTCCAGTTATTTTCGCCTATGTCTGGGCATCGCTTACTCTTGGAAATTATCATAGGAAAATCTTTTGCCATACCCTCGGCGCTGGCGATGTTGTACAAAATTCTTCGGATGGCTTTCATAGCATGGGCAGAAGGCGATAGTGGGAGCTGAGCCCAATTCTGATGTCACGTCGAAGTACCTATGTATCGTAGAACCGCCATCTTTAAGCCCAATGTCTAGAGGCAATTCCTTTATTCTTGACTGGAGCGGGTTACTTCAATAACACACAACACTGGATTGAAACTCAAGAGTGTTTATTTGATTTAGTTACAGGCAATGTTTATTAGGTTTTCAAACATCTATTCAATTAGCAGATTTATTAAACAGTTTTACAGTTATTATTTTTTTACACACACCATGCACCGTACGCGCCGCCATGCACGTACTCTACTATGGGCGGGACTTCCATAGTTTTTGTTTAGACACTAATTACTTGGATAGTTGAGTAAAGTTAGCAAACAATACTAAAATGCTGATCAGTTAATTATTTTAACATTAAACAACCTCAATACTCACAAATACAAAGTGGTTTGTAGTTTATTATTGAAATAGTCATCTAATAACAAAACTATTCAAGTTTCCGGTGATCTAACAATCTTACTAATTAGAAAGTTTCTCATTATTACATAGCTGTGTAAAATAGTCTTATGACTTCTTAGTATTTAATCATTTACTCAAATTTGTTTAGTTCTCGTATTAAATTATTAAATCTGGTTATTGGTCATAGAAATTATAACATCCGCCATTGTTTGACAACTTAATAAGAATAACATAATGAAACACATTTGCTTCGTCAAATGTGCAATAGTTAAAATGAGAACAAATCCAAAAGTCCTACAATAAGTGTTCCTGTTTAATTTAAACATCTCGTATTAATTAAACATTAAAATTAGCATATGAATTATGAATCAATACTGATTCCACAGTGAGCCAATAGATGGCGCTGAACTCAAAACCCAACTTAAATAGACATTGACACTTAAAATTACTAATTACTATTAATAAGGATAATAAATTAGCAAATTCACGCCTACGCGGCGACATATATGTCGCCGCGTAGGCGTGAATTTGCTGATTTATTATCCTAACTAATCGTTTTAAGTGTCTATGTCTATTTAAGTTGGGTTTTGAGTTCAGCGCCATCTATTGGCTCACTGTGGAATCAGTATTGATTCATAATTCATATGCTAATTTCAATGTTTAATTAATACGAGATGTTTAAATTAAACAGGAACACTTATTGTAGGACTTTTGGATTTGTTCTCATTTTAACTATTGCACATTTGACGAAGTAAATGTGTTTCATTATGTTATTCTTATTAAGTTGTCAAACAATGGCGGATGTTATAATTTCTATGACCAATAACCAGATTTAATAATTTAATACGAGAACTAAACAAATTTGAGTAAATGATTAAATACTAAGAAGTCATAAGACTATTTTACACAGCTATGTAATAATGAGAAACTTTCTAATTAGTAAGATTGTTAGATCACCGGAAACTTGAATAGTTTTGTTATTAGATGACTATTTCAATAATAAACTACAAACCACTTTGTATTTGTGAGTATTGAGGTTGTTTAATGTTAAAATAATTAACTGATCAGCATTTTAGTATTGTTTGCTAACTTTACTCAACTATCCAAGTAATTAGTGTCTAAACAAAAACAATATGGAAGTTCCGCCCACTTAGAACGCGCGTCGCGCGGACTATGTGTGAAAAATAAGAACTGATTAATAAATGTAATCGAATAGATGTTTGAAAACCTAATTAATTGTCATAAAGTGATTGTGTAATCTATAAAAACATTTAAAAAGAGTGTCCTGGAGTTTCTTGCTAGATCTCCTCCAGCGATCGACAAGGGCTTAGCGATCTAGCAAGCCACGCGATGTGGTTTTAGCTTCAAGTTCATTTGAAAACTCAAAGTGCCTGTAACTAAATCAAATAAACACTCTTGAGTTTCAATCCAGTGTTGTGTGTTATTGAAGTAACCCGCTCCAGTCAAGAATAAAGGAATTGCCTCTAGACATTGGAATTAAAGATGGCGATTCTACGATTCATAGGTACTTCGACGTGACATCAGAATTGGGCTCCGCTCCCACTATCTGCCCATGCTATGAAAGCCATCCGAAGAATTTTGTACAACATCGCCAGCGCCGAGGGTATGGCAAAAGATTTTCCTATGATAATTTCCAAGAGTAAGCGATGTCCAGACATAGGCGAAAATAACTGGAATATTTTTACGTGAACGATCTGAACTCTATTGAAACGACAGAAGAAGCTACTGACTAGTGGCATGGATGCTGTCCTACACCATTGTGGCCAAAACTTTATACAGCACAGAATGACCGAAGCAGCTAAGCAAACAACTTGATCTGTCCATTGATAGATTCCATCATGGTTGAGGGGAGTATTCTGTTTTTTTTTATTTATGTAACTTAACATTCTTAATTATTTTCATCATACAAGGCAAGGTCAGTGACCTTTTGTGTGACAATTTTAATCAATCTGCCTAGTCTTTTCCCAACCAAGTCCGGGACAGCTTCCATTCTAACTGGATTCAGCTGAGTACCAGTGCTTTACATGGAGCAACCAAAACCCAGTAACTGGGTAACACAATACCCCTTACTAACTGAGTGGTCCCTGCTGTTGTTTGTGTGGCAATTTGTGGAATTAAAATGAATGAAACGGCTTAAATTACTCCATAAAATAAGACAGCTGACTAGGAACTCAATGTTATTGTTTAAATATGGTTCTTTTGTCTTAAGAATTGCAATGGCTCAGTTATTTGAGAAATTTTATTTTATTTGAGGAGTATGTAAGGATCGTAGCAAGTGGCAATCTGTGGTTGCTGCCTATCCCCATGGGGACAAGGTGTGAGTGTATGAATGTTAAACAATTCAAAGTACCTACGTTGAGTTTTGTACCGGACAAAAAGTAACAACTTATTTTTATAGCATTCATTACATTTAGGTAGCTAAAACAAAAGTTTAGTAGGTAAATAAGTTAAGTAAGTTACAGAATGTATGTGCAACAGAAGTAGTAAACATTTGGCAGAAAGTGCCATGACATATTCATGTTGACGCACTAATTGGCATTTTTGCAATTTATTGTTTTTACCCGACTACCAAACGGGGTTTATTATTGAATAATGTGGAACCCGTTGCATGTCATACTTTTTTTAAAGTAAAGTAAGATAAGAAAATGTATTAACACATTCCTTAAACATGAAAAGCACAACAAATAAAAATAAAATTATAGTGTGCTCAAGAAAATACTTACAACGATTTGCATTTAAGTAGCTGGGGTGAGAATAATTGTTTGGTTACAAGACTAAACAATATTTAAAATATTATCTAGAGGTTTTTGTAGAGTGAGTATGCATCTAATATAAATGTATTTGTATGAATGGGTGAAAGGGTTGTGATACACCTGGGTGAGTCATTACAAACTTTATAATCAGGGTAAGTATCAGCAGAGCTTCAGTTCATGCATAATCATAATATAATAATAAATAGTCATAAGCTGATAGCCACCTGGTAACTTTTAATTTACAAGTAGGTACGCTTAGTATGTGTGAGTAACCTATTATGTATATGGACCTTGTGATTTTTGGTAAATTAATGGTCCTGTGTATGTAAGACATATTTGAGTGAATCTAATGTGATTACTGTGTTCCATCTTATCTGTCTACATGATCTGGTAGATTTGTTTTGGCTATGGGGTTCTTGACAGTGATAGCGCTATAAGTTAAATCTAATTAAAAAATTGTCTGACCCTACATTCTTGGTTCAGACTGTCAGTTGGATACTGATGGGGCCTTTTATAAGCTCTAAGATTTATGCTTGTTCAAGTTAAGTTTGTTATAATAAAGTTTATTTAATCATTCAATATTTGAGAACCTTCCTAATGAATTAAATCTCACAATGGGTTTAGTTGAATTTTACTTGTTATGGTACATGGGTGTAAATAGATTAGTAATTTCTGACAGATTTCAAAGCTTGTTATTGGATGCACTTGCACAGAATAAAAACAATCAAAAGACAGGTTTGTTTTTTGATAATTTGTCACTTTTAGCATTCAATAACTTTCTTTTCTTTTTGCAACTTTTTACCTAGCTTGTATTCAAACTTGTTCACACATAAATGTTTTGTAATGAAATAGGTTTGTAATAGGTGTGTAAATAGGTTGTTGCGTGTGTGGTATGCAAACATGCATCATTAAAAGTAGTTTTCAACATGTTTTAACATTAATCTTTAGCTAGTGCAAACACCGTCATAAGTAATGCAGCAATCTTCATAGTTATTCATTTCAGTGTCATCAGATTCTAGTTAACTTTGAATTACTCACTTACTATTTCAAAACAATAACATAATTTAATTGTTATCAGTACTAACTCCTACTTATTTAAATATTAATAGGATCATCTTTTCTTTTATTATTATTTATCTGTATACCTTCTCACATTCCAGATTCCTGTGTCATATCAAAAATCAAAATGGTTACCTACATAGTCAAGTATTATCAAGGATGTGGAAACAAAACTAAAAATACCTGGTTTGCAAGTGACCGTGTCGCCGGGTCAGGACCTTAGAAGCTACCAACATACATACAAGCCACCAAATAGAGGTCAGCTGAAAAATGACTTCCAGCCCAACATAACTAAAGTAAAAGGTGAGAAGTTTTCAAACTATCTTCTACTCACCTCGCTAACTGATACGGTGTTGTTGTATCAGAAGGCTCAACACAATAGCCATGTCGAATAACTACATGACGCTTGTGCATGATACTACCATGCAACAAAGTACTTTTAAATTATTATTCCTGGGTTCAATTCCTAGGTTGGGCAAAATTTGTTTATGGGGTTTTTCCAATAGGGATTCCTCTGTAGCAGCCCAGAGTTTTGAAATTGGTGAACCCCCATGCTTCAAAAAGCATGTTGAGCCATTGGCCTTGTGCACCATAGTACCTCCTTATGCAGATGGCTCAACAGTCAGGAGGACTACTGTTATTATTATGTTTTTGTAACTCGTTTCAGTTTATGCTATTCTATTGTCATATTTAGTCAATTATAAAAATGAATAATAAAACAAGCTCTAATTATTGAGATGTCCAATAACCTATAGCTCTGGAGGCACTTAATAAAATAATAGGTTATATCAACACCAAACTATCAGCATCCATGGAGATGGATTTGAGGTAATAATGAGAACACAATAAACTATCTTATTATGCTGTGGAAGCAACTAAGATTGATAACACAACAAACTATCCTATTGGTATGCTGTGGAATCAAGTAATAATGATAACACAACTATCTTGTTGGTATGCTGTGGAAGCAACTAATAATGATAACACAATAAACTATACTGTTGGTATGCTGTGGAAGCAACTAATAATGATAACACAATAAGCTGTCTGTTAGTAATCCGTGGAGGAAACTAATAGTGATAATACAACACACAATCTATTGGTTTGCTGTGGAAGCAACTAATAAAGATTTAATATCCATTGGTTAGGCGTGGAGGCCGCTAATGAACAATCTCTCATGTTATCCTGCTGGGTCCACGGTGTACAAGACCACCCAGAGCCTGGTTCCTTATATCCTGTCAAATCAAAGACTTCGTGCCTGTCACGGAGCAATGATCCTAAACTCCTTAACCTTTAATCCTGTCAAATCAAAGACTTTGTGTCTATCACAGAGCGGTGTTCCTGATCCTATCCTTAAATCCTGTCAAATCAAAGACTTTGTGTCTATCACAGAGCATTACCGTCCCGTGAGAATGAAACTAAACAAAAAACAGCTGATCACAATACTCCTACACTACCTACACTATACTTACCAAATACAAGGCTGCTATGTAAGCCTTCTTATAAGTAGGTATGTGCTCATTAATGCATCAAATATTTTCATTTGAGATAAACTTAATAGTTACCTAATTTCATAAGTATTCAGTGATAAATTGATAACTTAAACTGACTATTACCTATTACAAATCAATGAATATTGTAAGATAATACAAACAATAACATTCTGCAAACAAGATTCAAATTGGACTAAATAAGCTAGCAACTGATTATTCCATGTCAAAAATCTGAAATAGAAATTGTATGCCTTCATTGACATGACATGTAGCAGTTAGTTGTTTCCTAACAACATTGGTCTTTACCATATAGCAAGTAGAATACCTAAAGCATATAGCTGTGGGTGTAAAAATACATTCAATATTTCCAAAATAAGGCATACTCAGCTTAGATTTATTACAAGCTGTCAATGATAAATAAAATCAGTTGTTATCAGATTCTAAACTTAATTAATACTGTAGGATGATAAACAACAATAATCTGCCGACAAATATTTCTCCGCTATTACAGATAACAACCAAGAAACACAGAGACTGAGGACACCGGAAGGCCCAGAGCACGAGCCTCCGATCACAATGGCCGTGTCGCCGCGTAGGCGTGAATTTGCTGATTTATTATCCTAACTAATCGTTTTAAGTGTCTATGTCTATTTAAGTTGGGTTTTGAGTTCAGCGCCATCTATTGGCTCACTGTGGAATCAGTATTGATTCATAATTCATATGCTAATTTCAATGTTTAATTAATACGAGATGTTTAAATTAAACAGGAACACTTATTGTAGGACTTTTGGATTTGTTCTCATTTTAACTATTGCACATTTGACGAAGTAAATGTGTTTCATTATGTTATTCTTATTAAGTTGTCAAACAATGGCGGATGTTATAATTTCTATGACCAATAACCAGATTTAATAATTTAATACGAGAACTAAACAAATTTGAGTAAATGATTAAATACTAAGAAGTCATAAGACTATTTTACACAGCTATGTAATAATGAGAAACTTTCTAATTAGTAAGATTGTTAGATCACCGGAAACTTGAATAGTTTTGTTATTAGATGACTATTTCAATAATAAACTACAAACCACTTTGTATTTGTGAGTATTGAGGTTGTTTAATGTTAAAATAATTAACTGATCAGCATTTTAGTATTGTTTGCTAACTTTACTCAACTATCCAAGTAATTAGTGTCTAAACAAAAACAATATGGAAGTTCCGCCCACTTAGAACGCGCGTCGCGCGGACTATGTGTGAAAAATAAGAACTGATTAATAAATGTAATCGAATAGATGTTTGAAAACCTAATTAATTGTCATAAAGTGATTGTGTAATCTATAAAAACATTTAAAAAGAGTGTCCTGGAGTTTCTTGCTAGATCTCCTCCAGCGATCGACAAGGGCTTAGCGATCTAGCAAGCCACGCGATGTGGTTTTAGCTTCAAGTTCATTTGAAAACTCAAAGTGCCTGTAACTAAATCAAATAAACACTCTTGAGTTTCAATCCAGTGTTGTGTGTTATTGAAGTAACCCGCTCCAGTCAAGAATAAAGGAATTGCCTCTAGACATTGGAATTAAAGATGGCGATTCTACGATTCATAGGTACTTCGACGTGACATATATTATTATTAATATTATAAAGCTGAAGAGTTTGTTTGTTTGTTTGTTTGAACGCGCTAATCTCAGGAACTACTGGTTGGAATTTAAAAATTCTTTTTGTGTTGAATAGTCCATTTATCGAGGAAGGTTATAGGCTATATCACATCACGCTACGACCAATAGGAGCCGAGCATAAATTAAAAATATTGCAAAAACGGGCAAAGATATTCCTTTTTGAGAGCTTCCATTGCGTGCGCTGCGTAAACGGTTTAAGTTACGCAAATATCATGTATGATGGAAATGTTCCTCTTTAAAAGTTCTACAAAAAAGTCCGCGACAGCATATGTCTATCTTTTAAGATTGACTCCAGTAGCAACTTTTATGTTCTAAATTTAATTAGATCGCCGCTGCCGGTAGAAACAAAAGTTGGTTACATTCGTATAGTAGTATTTTATTTCTTATTCAAATAAATAGTTCAACGAGTTGGTAGGTAGGTAGGGTTTTTTTTTTTTTTTCTTAACACTAATCCCACCAACGAAATTGGCGCCTATTGATTGCAAACACATACATTCCGTTCAATCTTTCTTTCCTCTCGCACTTTTATTCTTCATACTATGGTTCATCGTGCATTCATCTTCTTGTATACTGTGTGGGTTTATTTAAATAACTACGGGCATTTTTATTCCAATCAAATTAAAATTCAATAAAATATACATGTTCTGTTTATCCCAGAAAATAAAATATAAAAAAAATGCTAATTATCACAGTTAAAGTTAGGAAATATACAAGAAGTTCAAAAATACAAAAAGTGCGGTATCACAGAATTGTGCAAATGGTGCTGTTTATCACAGGTAATACAAAAAAAAATACAAAAGGTGCTTTTTTATCACAGATAGATACATGAAAGGGATAAAAACACAAAAGCACAGTTATTAAAAAATAAATATCACAGTAATCAATTACACAGTCTATAAACTTAGGTACTAACATGAAATACTGCCGGCTATACATGCCCTTGCTGCATTCCGTGCTTGCATTTAAATATCACACAAAAATATTAATGAAGCACGGTGCGCCTCAGGTTTTATTTCGATGTATAACCGCAGTGGCTACTCTAATGCAATATTCCAAAAACTTTGCCCTATATTTCTTGTCCATGAGCCCATGCAGGCTCTCCTTCGTGATTTTCCTGTCCAGCTCACATTCAAGTTGGTAGCGCTCCCTGATAAATAACGGGCATTCTACAAGTATGTGCTGGACAGTCTCTGCCACGCCTGGATCGCAGACGCATGATGGGCTCTCCTTACACTTGAACCGATTCAAGTATTCAGAGAACCCACCGTGCCCCGTCAAAACCTGCGTGAGGACGCCTTCGGGCCGCACCTGTTGTACAGTACGGAAAGCCACTATTGTGTCCGGAAGAAACATTTTCGTCACAGAAGCAGTCTCGCCCGACACATATCTCCGATTCCATTCATCAAGCGATTCCAAACGGATCTGTCGCTTAATAAATGAAACCGGACACTGGTCGTAGTCCGGCTTCCTCCGAGACGACAATGCTGCTTCCTTGGCCAGCTCGTCCGCTCGCTCATTCCCCGGCAGGCCCGCGTGGGCCTTGATCCAGAACAAAGTAACAACTTTGCTCTGGCCCAGGGCGTGAGCACTAAATTAATTGGAGCAGCTCACTCCGAAGCCGTTTTATCCTCAACGTAATCTTTAGTGCTATAAAATGCTTTTTAGCACAACTTACGTTTAATGAATGATTTAAATTTATTAAGACTTAGATTTTGTACGTGGCTTGGAAGCATATTATAAAAGCGTACACATTGACATCTAAACGAGCCACCTATTTTCTTGAGCCTTGTTTTAGGTATTACAAATTTGTGTTTGTTCCTAGTATTTATATTGTGGATATCACTGTATTTTTTAAACAATTTTATATTTTTATAGGCATGTAAAAGATTTTCATAAATATACTGAGAAGGCACAGTCATTACATTAATCTCCTTAAATTTCTCTCTGAGAGAGTGTCTCGGGCTTAATTTATAAATTGATCAAACAGCTCTTTTCTGCATAACAAAGATAGTCTGGATGTCGGCGGCATTTCCCCACAAAAGAATACCGTACGACATTACACTATGAAAATAGCTAAAGTATACTAAACGGGCTGTCTCTATGTCCGTTAAATTACGAATTTTTTTAACAGCATATGCTGCGGAGCTTAGCTTCTTTGACAATCAATCGCTTTGTTGTATTTTCCTTATCATCTAAAGGTATTAACATATAAGCAGTTTTCATATCAAATTCCATCGTTTCTGATGTTAATTCTACGCTAGACAAAGTACACAATTTAGATATTTCTTGAAATAAAGCACAAATCTTATTGTACGTGAAATTAATTAACTCAATTTTCAATGCCTTTGATATGTCACCTAAAGTAGAAAATAATGTTTTACTTTTGTTTAACAATATTTCGGCCTCTTGAAACTTATCTGACGATACAGAACCTTTATATCTACTCTGGCCTTTTTTTATAAGATATTGCCGTATTTGTAATAATTCTTCATATAATTCTATTAAATCGTCAGCCATAACATAATTAGCAAAACATTATATTTTCAAGGAAAATAAAAATGTTGCACAATAATGTCATATTTCATTCATTACTATTTAACATAATCTAACTCGAGGCACAAACATTCAATGCACCGATAAAAAAATGCTGAGTCGAAATTCTCCGTACTACGGTACTGCGACTCGCAACCTATTTTTAGAACTTAATATTACTACTTACATACTTTAAATTCTTACGCGTAAAATACAATCTTCTTACGCAATATTCTTACGCGTAAAATACTTCACACACTTTTTCTTCTTTCACTTATGTACCTACTCCCAAATCTTCTCCCGAACTGAATAGGCTGCACTCAAACATCTTCAGCTTGAGCTTGGTCTCTCCTTCCGGATAAACGCTACCGCATCCTTCTTATAAATGCAGAATCCACTTGCTGGTCTATCCATTCCTATTCTTATGTCCTTGTAATCATTTCTTGTAAATTAAGGCAATAATCAAAATTACCATCAGCACCAGGCATGTCGTCATTAAGATGTTATTAAATTTTATATGGTTTTCTTGCTCCAATTCACTGGCACTATTATTGCCTCCCGAAGCGTTTTGGGAGATGATAACTTCCTTATCCTCAGTTTTTGAGTAACTTTTGCCCATTTTCTTTAATATTCACGTCCCGTAGTACACAGTTAATTTCAATCGCCGTCGTGATTATAATATTCAATTTGATAAACATTATAACTTGGAGCACCGAGGCACACAGGGTTTGCACTTTGCGCCCGCTATCCGATAGCTCGCAAGCGTAGTTCACGGCACGTGTGTGGCAGGGTCGCCATGAAGTATGGAGGTTCATACTTAGAGAAACAAGCGTTTATTACTGACTAAACTTAACATAAAGGTGTCTTACTGCTAAGTACATTTATGCACTTCAGAATTAAGACGTGCTAAGTCAGTTATCCACAACAATACGGCTCTAAATGTATTTTTGTACAATCTTCCTGAAAATGTGGTGCGTATAGTTAGGCTTAAATCGCCTACAACCTTAGAAGCAGCCTTGAGCATCGTACCTACTTGAAGAAGTCAACTTCTTATATCAATATAATATGCGTAACCCCATTCATGGTAATAGTCAAATTTCAGAATCAAGTTTAAGGTCATCGACCCAACCAGTCGGGAACAAACCCACCTTACCTTTTCAGTCTATATTTAATGAAAATAATCCTCAAAAAACACTAGTTAAGATACGTCAAACTATGGGTCAAGGTCAAGCATTCAAACCAGTATTTGATTATCGCCTGCAATCGGGATTGCAACTGCAACAGTTTGGTTATAGACCACCGCAACAGTTTGGCTATAGGCCTTTACAAGGAGAACAGAGAACTATAATAGTTAAGCACCATGAAGGAAACACATGCCATAGCGGCATCAAAGAGACATTAGTTAGGCTTCGTAGAAATTATTATTGGGATATAATGCAGGAGACAGTAGCGGCAGTTATAAATACTTGCGAGGCATGCCAGAAAATGAGACTAATAAAAGAAAAGCATAGGGCAAGGAAGGGTGGTGAAACTGAACGTGAGTTTAATAAAGGCGAAGTTATTTTTGCGAAAGACGTGAACAAGCGTAAAAGTTAAGACAAACCAAGATACGTAAAAGCAAAGGTCAGGCTGAAAAAATATTTTAACAATTCAAATAGGAGATAGAATTATTAAAACCCCCATTAAAAATGTAAAACGCCCTCTGCAAGTGGTGCGGCATCCTGTTGGTAGTGATGCTCTCGCTGGCCCTTCACCTGCAAAATCTTGAAGGAAACCCAGGTATATTCTCAGTAAAAGAAGGGC
This sequence comes from Orthosia gothica, assembly GCA_949775005.1. NCBI lineage: Eukaryota > Metazoa > Arthropoda > Insecta > Lepidoptera > Noctuidae > Orthosia > Orthosia gothica. The sequence goes on along the minus strand of OX459040.1, from coordinate 7,597,797 downwards.
TGGCACACATTCAAACTGATCACTGGACTATAGTCAAGCTTATAAGTTTAGAACAGATTTATAATGATTTAAGTTACATATACAGCAACTACCAGGCAATTTGTGATGAATTAATTGGATAAAAAAGTGAATGAAAATACATACGGAGTTTATACGAGGGTGGCACTGAAAATTTCGGGTATCAAGGCAGTGACACAACATTACTATTTAAAAATGTATTTATTGCTTTTCGAAGTATTCACACGCGAAATTTGACACACTTTTCCATACGATGGAACCAATAATTGAAGCAACCATTCCATTCGGAAGTTGTATTTAATTGAATAGGTATTTTTAATTTGTAATTAATTGAATAGGTCTCACACCAACGCCTCCATCTGCGCCAAGCTGGTCTGTAGGACTTGATTGTGGAGCCTCTCCAACTTGACATGAGAAGTTCCTGCTCTTGATCGGTCCAGTCCGTCAAAATATCTGGCCACCCGAAATCAGCCAAGCCTCCAAGTGCAGGTCCTGCACCTGCGCGGATGTGTTCTTGTTCTGGTGTCGATCAGATTGCTGGTTAGATCTGGAATTAGATAAGGGGGCTGTCGCGCTCGCCGTTAAACATCTGCCTGCCAAAATACCTTGTTCCACTTCAGGGCAAACAATATGTAATTGCCGCTGGCTTGATTCAGGTGTCTGAGAACCCTGGGAATCAGATTTGGCGGCGGAAACAACCAAGCTAGGTTGTAGTGCCACTGGTGACAAAACGCGTTGTGGTGTTGTGCTTCTTGGTCGGCCACGTCCAATGTCGCATACCTTGCTACTGTGTGAGCTGTTTTCGACGCGAAGAGGTCTATCTCGGGCGTGCCCCATATTTGAAAGATTTCTGTCGTTGCCGTCTTCGAGAGGTGCCACTCTGGACAAGCTTTCTGCCGAGAAGCATCCACCTCGGCGTTGTATCTACCAGGAAAGTAATGTGCTGTCAGTTGAATGTTCTGCTCGTCTAGAACCGCAAGAAGTTGTCGAGTTTGTTGGAGTAATTTCTTGGATTTTGTGCCGCCCTCCTTGTTTATATACGAGACCACTGTCCGTTTTTCTTTTCTCTAGGTTTGCCTCGGTAGTTATTTGTTCTGTTTTTGTTTTGGTGAGACACACCTTTGAGACATACTTTTGTCGTTTATTGAAAGAATCTCGACGAAAAAACCTATCATCCGCTTGCTTACTAGTCGAAGGTTTAAGATTTTGTTATAAAATATCTTTGGACGAAGCGGGTACTGATTTTGTAGAAATAGCTGTTAGTTTATCCACCCCCACAATTTTTTGAAGGTAGGCTTGAACTGCCTCGTCATTAAAAAGCGATTCTGGTCTAGGAGGAATCTTATGCAATACGTCCCGATGAAAGCCTTCGGTAATCTGGCGCAACATAGCCTCTCGACGAGTATTTATAAGATCAGCTCTTCGACCGCACACTACTTGTAACAAGTCATCCGTGACCTTCATCATATCAGCCGAAAGACGTCCACTGCTGGACATAGGCCTCCCCCAAGCGTCGCCACATTGACCGGTCCCGTGCGTCTCGCATCCAGCGGATCCCCGCAACCTTCACCAGGTCATCGGTCCACCTGGTGGGAGGCCTTCCAACGCAACGTCTTCCGGTTCGCGGTCGCCACTCCAGTACCTTCCTGCCCCATCGGCCATCCGTTCTGCGAGCAATGTGCCCTGCCCACTGCCACTTAAGTTTGGCAATTCTTCGAGCTATGTCGGTAACATTGGTTCTCTTACGGATCTCTACATTTCTGATTCGATCACGCAAGGAAACGCCGAGCATAGCCCTCTCCATTGCCCTTTGAGTGACTGTAAGCTTTCTGATGAGGCCCATTGTGAGCGACCACGTCTCAGAGCCATATGTCATCACTGGCAACACACACTGGTCATAGACTTTTGTCTTGACACTGTGGTAAGTTGGACGAGAAGACACCGCGCAACTTCCCGAACGCTGCCCAGCCGAGTCGGATTCGACGGTTGATCTCTCTCTCGAAGTTGGCCCTACCCAACTGGATCGTTTGTCCCAGGTAGACATAGTCGTCCACAACTTCGAGTGTAGAGTCTCCAACCTTGATAGGAGTGGGTGTAACATGGGCATTCAACATCACCTTGGTTTTGTCCATGTTCATTTTCAGACCCACTCTTTCGGAAGCTCTACTGAGGTCATCGAGCATTGTATTGAGGCTCTCCATGGTCTCAGCCATGACCACTATATCGTCGGCAAACCGAAGGTGAGTGATGTACTCGCCATTAACATTGATGCCTAGGCCCCTCCAGTCCAGAACCTTGAATACATCCTCCAGCGCAGCAGTGAACAGTTTCGGAGAAATGACATCTCCCTGTCTCACGCCACGCTGGAGAAATATTGGTTTCGAGGTCTGATCCTGAAGACGGACTGACATGGTGGCGTTTCTGTACAAACACTTCAACACCTCAATGTACCGGTAGTCGATCTGGCACCGTTGGAGAGACTGCAGTACAGCCCAAGTCTCGATCGAATCGAAGGCTTTCTCGTAATCCACAAACGCTAAGCAGAGAGGCAGGTTATACTCTTCGGTCTTCTGTATAACCTGCCGCAGCGTATGTATGTGGTCTACGGCGCTAAAGCCTTTTCGGAATCCGGCTTGTTCGGGAGGCTGGAAATCGTCAAACCTGCGCGCGAGACGATTCGTGATGACTCTTGAAAACAACTTGTAGACATGGCTAAGAAGTGAGATGGGCCTATAGTTCTTCAGCCGGGCATTGTCACCCTTTTTGAAGAAGAGGACCACCACACCCCTTCACCAAGCCTGTGGCGTTTTGCCCTCGAGTATCCGTGACCTTACTATACGCGGATTCTTTCGAAAATAATGTCTCCACTTTTTCAAACAACGAGTTGGCTGTCAACGATTCCTTGGAGTCATTTGACCAATCCACCAATGATTGTGAAGTTTTATGCGATTCCTCTTTTTGACAAAGCAAGGCATTAGTTAATCCGGCAAACGATCGTTCCAATAAATATGAACGAGAATCCTCTTTTAGCATATTCGATTCAAAACGCTTTAGTTCGTCGTTAAGATTCAACTCAACAAAACTGGGGGTAGCTGAATATTTCTTTTGTGAATCCGAAAATCGAACAGCATACCAATCATCGCATTTAAAACGTTGTAGTTCTGTCAATTTTTTAAGAAATGTATCATTTGCTCTAGGGTATAGCGGATCTTTTACTATTGTACTGGTTTCCTATAAAATCTGAAGTTTATTATTTTTGTTCACATTTTCAGGTCGTCGTAAATTTTAATCGCTTGTGCTAACGCACGGATTCCTTTTATTAGCATCTGAATTCGTATTTTCAATTTCCGAATTTTTTGAAATAAGATTTGTTAAATAGGCCACTTGTTGAGATAAAAATGTGCATAACTCACAGTTTGGGAGTCCCTCCTTACTTTACGTTTTTAGGGCTGGATCCACTGCTTGTTGATGAACCATTGTCACTATCTTGTTCACTTGGCGTCGGAGACCGAATCCGTTTACGCGGTAATGAACCGTCATTAACACTATCTGACTCTAATTTATCATTAGGGATTTCCATAATAACAACGGCGCGAAAACGACGCTATAATGACGGTAAATCGGGCCATCACCCGAGGCGCGCAAAAATGCTTAGTACCAACGGTAAGTGTAGAGGGCGCCACAGACGGAGAGGCAAAGGAATCGCTGAAAACAGGCTGAATGGATGCCGGATATTGATACAAAACAAATAATACTAAAATTAGGTGTAACCGGTGATTCTGGGTATCCACAGAGGCCCTGCCTGATGACGCCAATCTTAGATGCGGTCAAAAGTCTTGAAGCCAGATTCACAGTCGTTCATGGCAAAGCACGGGTTGTGGTCAAGAACCCATTTGGGAGACAAAAAAATCGGTGGCGGTGCCTTTAAAGACCGCACCCTGCATTTCAAGCCAGAAAAATGCGCAAAATTTATAATAGCTTGTTGTGTGTTGCACAAACTGGCATTTAAGTTTGCCATACCCGACCCAGAAGGATATGACCCTGCCCATATCGATTTAGAGTTTGAAACAGCCCAAGCTTCCCTCGATGCACGTTTTGATGGTGGTGATGACCTAGTCAGAGGCCAAGCACCCAGAGCTTTGCTTGTTATTAGGATCAGGTTCATTCTAGATCAGGATCATCAGTTTGCGTTTTTATGTATCTATATTTTACTAGGATTAATAATTAGAGTTTGAGTATTTGTGCAGCGGTGTAATGGTGTTGTTTGCTGATGAGGTGCTGGTAGCGTTGGTGCCAAGGAAGATTAAAAAAAATGGCGGACTATTAGACTCACGTGTGTATTCAACCAGTGACACAGTAGGAAGGGGAGGGTGTTGCCACCGCTCACAAAGATTTACATTTTTTAATGTTGGTGTTGCAATAATAGAATATCCAACATGCTGCGGCCTCACAGAAATAGCAATGAACCAACTTTTATTGTGAAAAGTTACATAAAATTAAGATATAAACTCAAAGCTTAAATTAAACTATTTACTATTTAGCTTAACTTAACTTAAATTATACTATATAGAAATAGAGATTAAATGGTTTTACAAACACATGACTTATTATTTAATCACAAGAGACAATTTTTCCTATATATTGTAAAAGTTACATAAAATTAGGTTTAGTACAATATAAACTCTTAACTTATACTATATAGAAATAGAGATTAAATGGTTTTACAAACACATGACTTATAATTAATCACAAGAGACAATTTTTCCTACTAAACATTAATAGTTAGGGCAATATCTAAGAGCTACTCGTATCATCATATTCTATGGGTAATAGACAAATTTTATTGATGGCCCGGGTATGAATTTTCCCATTTGGGGTCCTGACCTCGACTGCTCTAATTTTGCCAGAATGTCCTGGAAATAAATTAACAATTCGTGCCATAGGCCACGACATGGGGCCAGTATTGTCCTCTTTTAATATGACTAAGTTTCCTAGTTTCACATTACATATATTCTCACGCCACTTTGGTATATTTTGTAACAAATTTAAATAATATTGATGCCACACTTTCCAAAAGGACTGTTTAAGAGAAGAACATAGTTTCCAAAACTTCAGCCTATTTTGTGGAATGTTACATACATTGTTTTCAGGATACATTGACATTGCACTACCTATAATAAAGTGACCAGGTGTTAGATAACAATAATCATCAGTGTTTGAAGATAAAGGTAAGAGCGGTCGAGAATTAAGCACTGCTTCGATTTCAATTAATACAGTATTAAGTTGTTCGTAAGTTAAAACCGTTTTTTGCAATATTCTTTTTAAGTGAAACTTTGTACTCTTTACTGCCGCCTCCCAGAGCCCCCCAAATGTAGGCGAATAACAAGGTATAAATCGAAATTGAATCCCACGCTCGGCGGTAAATCCTTGCACCTGCATTTGGTGACTCTGAGAAGCTTGCAGTCTGTAGAGTTCAACTAATTGACTCCTTGCACATTTAAAGGTACTTGCATTGTCGCAGTGAATTTCGGTGGGCAACCCTCGTCTAGAGATAAATCTCCTCAAGCACGCTAGAAATGTTTCTGTGGTTAAGTCTGACGCAAGTTCTAAGTGGACGGCTTTTGTCGCGAAACATACGTATACACAGATATAACCTTTACCTATTGAGGATCGTCTTACGCGAGAGAGTTTTACATCAATTGGCCCAGCGAAATCCACACCGACCTTCTCAAATGGGCGGCTGGTAGCTGTTACACGCGCAGCCGGCAAGGAGCCCATTAGCTGTTTAGCCACATAGGCCTTTTGTCTGAAACACACAATACATTTGTGGGTTATTTTCTTAACCTCTAATAATCCATTAACAATCCAAAATCTTTGATTTAGATGCGAGAGTAAAAGCTTAGGCCCTGCGTGCAGTAACCTTTCATGTTCACACCTTATAAGCAAGCTAGTAATTAATGAGCCTTTAGGCAGTATAACAGGATGTTTTTGTGAATAAGCAATATCAGCATAATGTAGTCTACCCCCAACGCGCAAAAGACCTTGGTTGTCGAGAAAGGGATGCAATTCCGATAGGTTTCCCTTCAAATTGTTATTATTGCTTAAGGCTTTAATTTCAGATTTAAAATATATATTTTGTTCATGTTTAATTATTAACATTAGTGAATGATCTAACTGTGAACTTTGCAAAAACTTTGTATTTATTTTAACTTTATTTTTATTAACATTGTTTAAGAATCGTAATATGTATGACAAAAGCCTTACTATTTTATTTATATTAGAGTAATTATACAAGCCCTTGAACACATAATCAAGGGGACCTGGATTATTGCAAACCAAGTTGCTGGAATGAGCCAAGCAGGATGCCACTGTCAGCAAATCAGTGGGAGAGGTGTAAGCAGGAAAATTGTACTCACTGTTTTGCAGAAACTTTGGGCCATTCCACCAAACTTCGCAGCTCCTCAGCTCATTTGGATTGACACCTCGGCTAATGAGATCAGCAGGATTGTCATTTGTAGTGACATAATGCCAACTATATCTGGCTGTGTTTTGACGAATTACACATACTCTGTTTGATATGTAAGCTTTAAGCTTTGTTAGTTCAGTATTTAGCCATGCCAAGACAATTTGTGAGTCACTAAATAAACAGACATGCCTTATATTAATTTTAGCCTTGAGTGTATTATGAGTCCTCACAATTAATTTCGATAGCAATAGTGCCGCATTCAATTCTAGCCTTGGCACAGTCATGCTTTTCTTTTGGATAGGATTGATCCGCGATTTGCAACAGAGTAGATGCAATTTTGTTGTACCTGATTGGTTTGTGAGTCGCAGGTACACACAGCATCCGTAAGCTGTCTTACCCGAAGCGTCTGCAAAGCCTATTAAATCTGCTGAGTCTGCTTCTGAAATTTTAATGTTCCTATCTAACAGGATTGGCTGCATCGCAGCTAAATTATTGGTAAATTGAAACCATTCTTGCTGAACATTTGCAGGCGGACTGTCATTCCAACCTGTGTCCAGTAGCCATAATTTCTGCATTATGGCCTTTGCTGTAACTACAATTGGGCTCACGAATCCCATTGGGTCATAGAAAATACCTATATAACTAAGTATGCTCCTTTTTGTAACTTTATTCCTATTAAACGGTGCTGGACTAGAGATAATAAAATGATCATCTTTTACATTAATTTGAAGTCCTAAGGCTTTCATGTTATAATTATCCCTTTGTAATTCTAAACTATCAAAGTGTATTTCGTTTAATGGTATATTGTTCAAAACATTATCATCATTTGATGACCATTTGTGAGTATGGAAGCTACCCAATTTAAGCAAATCACGAAGTTGGTCTTTGGCAGCAATGGTAGTTTCTAAATTATCATTACAATATATAATATCGTCAACATATAGGTTATTTTTGATAATAGATGACGCTAGTGGATATAATGTTTCATATCTATTTGCTAGCTCATTTACACAACGAGTTGCTAAATAACTTGAACTTTTCAAGCCATAGGTAACCGTATCTAACCTAATACATTTGACTGGCTCGTCAGGATTGTCCCTCCACAAAATGTTTTGAAGGGTAGTGTATTGAGGATCTATTTTAATGTTTCTAAACATACGCTTGATATCCGCAGTAAATGTATATCTGCCTACGCGGAATAATAAAATTATATCAAATAAATCTTTTTGAACCACTGGTCCATTGGTCAAATCATACAATCCTATATCTATATAATGAGCATGACCAAGAGCTAGGTACTCATGTATGAAATTTTTATATTTCATGAATAGCTCAGGATCAGCATACAATCTCTTTTCCAAATTTAAATACCTTTTTAAAGCTAAATGAAATGACTCCCCTAGAATATCATTTACATCCACTAAAGGTAATTTTAAAGGCAGAGGAACCTCAAACTGATTATCAATTAATTTAACTGAACTTTGAAAAATATGTTCACAAAGCTCTTGCTCAGATGTTTGCTCAGTAAATATTTCTGGAACTTTTTCATTGGTCCAAAATTGTGCAAGTGTTTCATTGAGACTTAATTCACACTTTAATACTACTCTATTACATGTCTGTTGAGATACCTTTGGTGGCAGATTTCCTCCTACAATGTGCCCGAAGTAAGTGTTAAAGATGTGTAGTTGTGTGTCACCAGGCTGCTGCGATGGATGAGCAGCACTCCGGGGCAGAGCTGATGATCGTTCGCTGAGCCTTGGCACGTTGATGCTCGTGCACTGCTCGTTCGGTAACAGGGTCTGGAAAAACACATCGGCACCTAATAGCATATGTATGTCGCTTGGCACGTTAAATTGGTCATCTGCCAAAGTGATGTTGGGTGGTATTATAACCCTAGAGACATCAATTTTTTTCTGTGGCAATTTACATGTTACATCTTTTACTACATGACAAGTTACCGTTATCTTGAATGGTGATTTTAATGAATGGATTTCAATGGGGATGTTATATTTAACATTACTTTTTTCATTAGTGATTCCAACAATACAAGTGTTACTTTGCAAGGGCGTTAAACCTAATAGCTGAACAACCTTTGCAGTTATAAAAGAAACCTGAGATCCGCTGTCCAGTAACGCCTTGATGATGTATTCGGTGCCATTCCTTGCTACAACCTTAATTCTAGCTGTAGGTAGAAGTACATTATTATTAACGTTACCTGACAAGGTGACGGCTGGTGTGGTTTCACCTGAATTGCAGTGGAGCAGAGTGTTATGCGGCTTCTTACACTCTGAGCACCGGAAGTGAAACCTACATTTGCCACCATGCATACCTAAACAAATTACACATAGTTTTTGTTCCTTGGCAAACGTCAGTCTATTGTCTGCTGGCATAACTTGAATTTTTTTACATTTGTATAATTTATGGTCATTTAACTTACAGAAGATGCATGTTGTTCCTGCAGTGGCTACCGCTGCTACTTTAGTTGACTGTTGCTGCAAGTGAATACCCTGTCCGGCATTCTCAAGTGCCAGAGCTCGTCTTTCAATGTATTGCAGGAAGTCTTTGAGGTTAGGTTGTACACTGGCATCTCGGTCCAGCTGATAAGCTCGTGCAGTGATTCCATCTAATTTTACGAGAAAGAACACATAACAGAATTGCATCCCAGTACACGACATTTGAGTCAAGGTTTTTAATTGCAGCTAATTGTTGCCTAATAAATGATACAAAATCCCTCAAATTACCAGCTGTTGACTTAACAATGTTACTTAAATCTAAAATGTTACTTATATGATCATTTATGATCTTATATTTGTTATTATAGCGATCTTGCAACAGTTTGCGAGCTTCACTGTAACTATCTTGGTTCAAACTTAATTTTTTTATCAAATTATACGGTTCGTCTTTTAAAAACGTTCTCAAGTAATAAAACTTTTGAATATGGTCAAGACTAATATCATTGTGAATCAATGAGTCGAACAAATTAATGAATGGTACATATTCGGTAAACTTACCATCAAATGTTTTTATGCAAATTGGTGGTAGCTTTGTTTTGTGTGTGTTTACATCAAAATGCTTGGAGCGACCAGAGGGGTCTTTAATCTCTTGGGTCTTAATATGCTCGCTCAATGATGCCAGAATGCTGTAGTAATTATTTTCTATTTGTTCAACATTTTCTTTGTCGGCAGGATCGAAATAAAGAATATCTTTACATAAAGACTCATATTCTCGAAAAGCGGCTATGAGTCGATCACGTTTGGTGACTAGCTCATCACAACCCAATTTACATAGATCGGTAACTTCAACGAAATTAAGTAATCTTGTAATCATACCTTTGACATAGCCACGTGAGGCGATTTTTCGTTTAAGTTCGTCCTCCATGTTTTCTAACTATACTAGCGCACTTGTTTATTAACGAAACTTATTATTGTAACACTATAAATGTTGCACAAACACCAAACAATGTATTCACTTAGTGCAATATTATTCGATGCGCGTGGACTGATCTTGAAGAAGAGTCGATCGAATGCCACAAAATGGCGGCTCTGGAAATTTGCTTCGACGACACGACGACTTTTTGGCGTCGCTTGCTGTCTCTCTTGCACTCGTGCGTAATTATCTTTCTGTTGCGCGCACCTCGTGCGTGGATCACGGCGGCGCTAAGCTTGGATTGAATATAATGTTGAATATTGCGATGCGTGCAAAATCATTAACGGACACATAGCAGTGATTTTATTTCCTGTACACATCCCGTGTGATTCGTCCATCTACATTCTACATCTCAGTGTGCGGAGCTATTGCCCGTATATTTTTGGTCCTTCGAGCCGGATCGCCACTACTGGAGCAAACAGTCCTGCAAGTCGCACAGGTACAAAGTGTTTCTACTGACGATAGCGAATCGGTTTGACTGGTCTTCCACAAGCGGATCGCCCCAGTCAGATTGAGAAGGCGCACAATATCGTACAGAGATTCCTTCGGACGGCGATTGCCACAGGAAACATCAACATTTGGTGGTTCGGGAACAACAATACACAACAAATTCAACATTGAAGTCAACAGGTCTAACGTCCGTCAACAATACGCATACATACCCGTATAACAATTATGGACGCTAGACAACAAGAACTTCTCAAGCGGCAGAGTATCATCGCAGAGGGCATTCGGAAAATTGGTGCCAACTTCGGCAAAGATGGCCCTGACCGCAAAACCACAACATACATCCGGGGTAGACTGGATACCCTCCAGGCGCACTGGAACGAGTTCGAGATGAACCATGGCGTGTTACAGGGCGCCAAGGACCGGACCGATGTATACTACAGTACAAAGGTGTACGATAGAGTCAAGGCGGAATACTCAAGTATACAACATAAGCTGCAAGCATGGTCTACCAGCACTGCGGAACCCGCGTGCTACCAAGGTGAAGAGAGCAAAAACACTGGAGTCCTTTCAAAATCAGACGAGCTCAAAACTCAGCAAGCAACGAACTTCAGAGCCTTCTCCCGGTTCACCAGCAACTTGTGCACTGCTGAGATTATTGAGAAATGGGATATAGAAGACAAGCTCCGGACCCTCGAATCTCGATGGAGGGTGATTGACGAAGTACACTGGCAGCTTGACAACATTCTCGTCGGTAGCGACGTTAACTACGAGCTTGAGTTTTCGAAGTATGAAGAAACGTACGAGTGCACAAAGCGAGATCTTAACCGCAAGCTCAACCTCGCTGTCCAACAACGGGACAATGCACCGAGGATCGAAATACCAACATTCTCTGGTAATTACACACAATGGCCGACATTCTTCGACCTATATGTTGCGGCCATTCACAACAACCCGTCCCTCTCGAAGGGGCAGAAGATGCAGCACCTGAAAGGGAAGCTGAAAGGGGAGGCTGAACGCCTTGTGCAACATTTGACTGTTTCCGAAAGCAACTACGACTCCTGCTGGGAAATCCTCCACCATAGGTACAATAACTTACAGCTTCTCTTCACCAAACAAATGCAAGTTTTGATGAGTCAACATACGATTCAACATCAAAACGCTTACGACTTGAAGCGCCTACACGACACCAGTCTTGAAACCGTGCACGCGTTGCGTAACTTGGGCATCGACACGACATCATGGGACCCGATTTTGGTGCACATTCTGGCCGGAAAACTGGACACACAGACCTACTCTGACTACATGGAGGCGAGGAAAAGTCCAAGAGGGCTTCCCAATTTCAAAGAATTCATCCAGTTCATCGAAGGGAAGTTCACGGCGCTAGAATCAGTGGTGAAGAAAACAAGCAAGCCGAATAAGCAAACAGATGCAAACACAGGCAGCTCGACTACAGCAGCACAAAGGGATGCGTACAACAGATACAGACGCTACCCCAAAGCAAACCATACAAGCTCCGACAGGAATTGTCCTGTATGCAAAGCAAGTCACATTTTGCTCCACTGTAAAGCGTTTCAAGAGATGACGCCAGACATAAAAATTAGGACAATTGAGCAATTGAACGTTTGCAAAAACTGCATGTATCCGCACAACGGAAAGAAATGCAACTCGCAAAAAAGATGCAAGGTGTGTAACGGCGCACACCACACAACGCTACATGACCTAACACGTGATACTACGTCAGCGACACTGTCGTCAAGTCAACTGACCGACAACGTGACTGACCGCAACTCGCAGCGAAAAACTAATCACGTGTCAGGAAATTTTAACGAAGTTCTTCTAGCGACAGTACAACTTAAAGTCAAAGCCGCAGATGGAACCTACACCGTACTCCGATGTCTTCTAGACCAAGGTTCCCAACTGAACCTTATAACAGAATCGGCTGTGCAACGACTTGGCCTTCCGCGACGCAACCACAACTCAACCGTGTCGGGAATCGGAACATTTTCCAGCCAGAGCAACGGAACCGTTCAGTTGGACTGTAAGTCCCTTTACGGAGATTACGAGTTTTCAACGCCGGCGCTAGTAATGGCCAAACTACTCAACAACCACAAGCTATCAGAACTCTTGATTGACCAAGCCCACATGAATACTCTCCACGGCGGTGCCAGGCTTACATTGGGACACCTTCGTAACAAGTATTGGATACTAGGCGGCATGAAAACAATCAAGAAGCAACTAAACAAATGTGTCACCTGTCATCGCTATAAAACGCAACGCAGCAATCAACAAATGGCAGACTTACCAACACCTCGAGGTACACCTTCACGGCCATTCACACACACAGGCGTGGATTTCACGGGGCACGTTGAAATAAAGGCTAACAAAGGTCGCGGCATTAAAACAGTTAAGGCCTACATCGCGATCTTCATTTGCCTATGCACAAAAGCCATCCATCTTGAACTGGTGTCCGACCTCAGCACTGCAACATTCCTCGCAGCATTGAAGCGGCTATGCTCTTGACGAGGAACGCCGAAACATATCTATAGTGACAACGGAACGAACTTTGTCGGAGCAGCTAGAGCACTAGCCAAAGAACGCCAGGAGGCAATGCAACTTCTCGTCAACGACGACCTGATCAACAGCACATCCGAGAGTGGCATTGAATGGCACTTTAACGCACCATCTTGGCCAACAGCGGGAGGATTATGGGAAGCTGCAGTAAAGAGCATGAAACACCATCTTAAACGCGTTCTTGGTGAACAAAAGCTTACGTACGAAGAGTTTACTACCTTGCTAGTACAAATTGAAGCCTGTCTCAACTCGAGGCCATTAGTCGCTCTAACAAATGACCTCGACGACATCGATTACCTGACACCAGGCCACTTTTTAGTCGGTGGACCGGTACTGGCACCTCCGATGACATCAGAGGGCGATAACAGCCAGTTAACGTTACGATGGCGCTTGACAGAAAACATGTACAAGGAATTTTGGAAGAAATGGTCCAACGATTACCTACAAACGTTACAATTACGAGGAAAATGGCAAACCCCAACACACAACATTGCAGTGGATGATGTCGTCCTTATAAAGGAAGAACAAGTAGCTCCAGACCGATGGTTATTAAGGCGAGTTATAGAGACGCACCCTGGACCAGATAATTTAGTACGAGTCGTCACGCTCAAAACTAAATCCAACATAATGAAGAGACCCGTAACAAAATTGTCCCGGTTACCCATTGAAACAGGGAATAATACCGAAAACAAATCAATGCAACCCTCGGACAATAAACAACCAGAGGCGACTTCCTCAACATTACAACGACAACGTCGGATGAGCTCTAAACAGGAACGGAAGGGTGTTTCCAGCTGTAACGTCCTCAAGTACCTAAGCACGTTACTAGTACTCATGGTTACGTGTGTGACACCGTCCACACAACAACTCGTCAATGTAACAGCCCTAGACCCTACCCGTCTTGTATACTTTGATAAAGCCGCCGACTTACAGATAATACAAGATGAATGGAGACTGGTGGTGTACTACAATATGTCGACTTACTGGAAAAGCGTTTCTGCCGTTGAACAATACGTCCAGCAACTACACGGACTTTGTCAACGAAATATAGCCTACTTGACTATATCCACACAACTCGAACACGAACTAAACGGGCTCAAACACTACAACGAAGTACTACAATCAGACCATGGAAGACGCAGTAAGCGAGGTCTCATAAACGGAATTGGGAACATTGCCAACTCTCTCTTTGGTGTCCTCGATGACAAATTTGCCGAAAAATACAACAACGACATCAAACTACTGCACAGCAATGCAGACCACTTGTTCAATCTGTACAAACAACATACTTCAATAATCGAAGGGGAATACAACCTCCTGAAAAGGAACGAACAAGTAATGAACCGTCAGTTCATCGTCATCAACAAAAGCCTCAGAGACTCGCTGCAACAACTGAAAACCGAACAAGACCAAACTACTTTCCTTACTGCTACTGCACTTGCCGCAAACATGATGGTGGCCAACTTGCGGAGAATACAAGATATGTTGATCAACCTAGTTACAGATCTTCGCCACGGCAAAGTCGACACTCACTTGCTGAAGCCCGATGCATTCGAAAAAACAGTTGAACATCATATCAGGACAAGTACCAAAAGGATTATCCCTACCCTGTTCAAACAAGTTCAAGTGTATCCGGGAAATGTATAAACTAGCAAGTGTACAAGGAAAACTAACCGAAAATTTTATCCTTTTTGAAGTAAAAATCCCGTTAGTAGCAGACGAACAATATGAACTAACCGAAGTCATTCCAATCCGCAACATAAAGGGAATCTCCATGATTAACATAATACCAACAACTAAATACATAGCCGTTAACTTGAAAATGGAAATGATGATACCACTAGATCAACAACATCTTTCATCATGCACACAAGTAAACACAAATCAGCTGTTGCTATGTAACCTTGACTTACCTATTAATGGAATAAAAACAGCCACAAAAATGTGCGAAGCAGACATAATTAACAATCGAGGAATATCAAATTGCCGCACTGAGGTATCAAGTTGCAACAATGAATGGAAAAAGCTACACAGTAAGGGGGCTTGGCTATTTACGTGTTGCGAGGAATGCGCTATGCGCATTTTCTGTCCAGCTGGAATTACGTCACAGACACTACAAAATACAGGCATAATCACTTTAGCGACAGGTTGCATAATGCGCGGCGATAGACACCTAATTCATTCGCACTACAATATGCAAAGCACAATGGAATTAGGCAATGAGCAAGAGATCTACATACCAGAGATAAACCTTAACGAACTATTAACAAGCAATAGTCAAATTACAAACATAACTAACATGGAAATGGAAACACATGAAGAACAACTAAAGAATCTTAAGAGAAAAATTGAGCTGGTTAAAAAAACAACAGGACATCCAAATGGTCAATTCCGTGTAGGGAAGAGATTGAGATGGTACCAAGTCATATCCCTAGGGAAGGACAAACAAAGGCAGATCTACAGACACTAGAAGAGGTCATCGGGCATCGTTCTATCAGCAACACGGTGGTTCGCGAAACGTCGCCAATATCAGTTAGCGGCGAACGCAGACCCGTCTTATAACTTTCTTTACATACTTTACTTACTTTGATACTCCATTTTTACTGTTATATTTTGTACTTTTATAGTTGGCAGGATGTACGAGCATCGCCACATGATATAACTTGTTTTAGTTTTTACCTGAACAAGCAGTCGCTAATTCACCGATTATTTATGTACATTCGCTGACTAGGCTATTACGCCCGCCACAACTCACCTACTTTAGGTATTATATAATTTATTGTTTTGCCTAATAAACTGTCAATCATTTACGGACACATAGCAGTGATTTTATTTCCTGTACACATCCCGTGTGATTCGTCCATCTACATTCTACATCTCAGTGTGCGGTGCTATTGCCCGTACATTTTTGGTGCTTTTTCTTGCGGAATACCCTTTGTTTGTGATGTCAGCTGTACTCTTCACACCTGAATAGGTGACTCCGGCGGCGACGGCAAAGGCAATCGATGGAATTATGTTTTGCAATTATTGCATTTGCTGCTTTTCTTTTATATTACTGCTTTGAGTTGTCGAATCGTTATATATGATGCGATTATGTTGCGACAACTAAGCCAAGCGAAGCAGAGCTCGTTTGTATTGCCAACCAAAATGGCTGTGTCACGGCGAGAAAAAAAAAACAGGCAAACCTCTAGCCCGCTTCTTCCACAGCACGGCTGTTCTCCGCGAAGGACCAATGTGCAGCGGTGTAATGGTGTTGTTTGCTGATGAGGTGCTGGTAGCGTTGGTGCCAAGGAAGATTAAAAAAAATGGCGGACTATTAGACTCACGTGTGTATTCAACCAGTGACACAGTAGGAAGGGGAGGGTGTTGCCACCGCTCACAAAGATTTACATTTTTTAATGTTGGTGTTGCAATAATAGAATATCCAACAGTATTTTAATAAAGTATCTACATGTTACTCGGATTAGGAATTAGGTTAGGTTAGGAGGGAAGTAAAACAAAGTAAAGAAAATACAGGTTTTCTTTAAAACATGTTTTTATTTTACGTATTAAATATAAATGTTATAAATTTTCCTTTGTGTTTTATTTGGCAAAAAAATATATAATTTATTTTTTTGTGAATATATTATTAAAATCATTTATAGCCTTAACACAAATAGAATACATTGTTTTATTACGGAGTACCTTCCGCCTTTATTATTAGTTCTGAGTTTGAATGCGGAATTGGTCCGATAATGTCGATGTGGACATGCTTGAACCTACCAGATGGTCTGCTAAAATCACATAGTGGTGATTTTATGTGCCTCGTCACTTTACAACGCTGGCGCTCAGAGCAGGAGCGCGCCCGTATAAACAAACAAACATATCTCTCAGTCACCATTCGTGCAGCCTACAACAGCCATCCTGGTGCCTGCGTACCAGGATGGCTGAGGTAATGGCATTTGTCAAAAGCTGCTCTACGAAAGGAAGAAGTAAGGAACGGACGCGGCTTGCCCGTCGTAGATATTTCGCAAGTGATGGTCTGGACATTTGTGCCAGGAATTATAACCTCTTCCAATTTAGGCGAAGAGTTCACGCGAGCATTTGCTAATTCCTCATCAGCTAATTGTGAAGTAGCAAGAGCGGTAAAGTCCGCTTCCTAAGAAACAGCTTCGACACGTGATAAAGTGTCCGCAGCCACGTTGTCAACGCCTTTAATATGGACAATATCCGTAGAAAAATGGCTAATGAACGATTACTGATTCTAAGAGGGTGGCAGCTTTTCTCCGCTGAGAAAACGCGTAAATTAACGGTTTATGATCCATATAGATTGTCGCGTTCTGAGCTTCGCGAATATGCCTAAAGTGCTGAACATTCTCGTAAACGCCGAGAAGCTCCCTATAGTAAGTTTGACAAAGTGCCTGCTTGGAATTCAGCTAAAGTACCTGATTGGCTGCCAATCATCCATCTCGCTTGATCGCTGTTGTAGGCAAGAACCAACATAAGTGCTCGATGCGTCAGTAAAAACACCGAGAAATGCGCTAGTCTAGGTGCGCGACGATCCTCACGGAAGTAAGACTTTTTTTGCACTCTTCGAAACACGCCATTAACTCAGGCTCCTGAAGTACACCTGGCGGACGTGTCATACTCGGTAATTTCTTCAGAATGTCTGAAAAAGGCGAGTCGGGAACAGAAATTACCTTCACACTAGACTGGCTCGCATCATGAAGCTCTGCGATGGATGACAGTCCTGTCTTCCCGTCAAAAAGACTCCCATGAAGACAGTCTGGTAATAAATTATAGTTAGTAGTTACTAATTATATATGTGACAAATAATCTAGTCCAATTATCCCGGACTCAACACACGCTACTACGAAATGCCACGAGAAATTGCGCATTTTTCGGAATTGCGAAGTCCTAAATCCAGGCTCAATGCAACTAAACCATATGTTTTAATTTTCAAGCCATTTGCTGCGAATAAACCGTACGGCTGCACCTATCTTCGTAACCTATTAACGTGGCCGACTGGAACGCAACAAAGATCTGACCCAGTATCAATAAGAAACTTTCTATTGGTATACCGGTCTGTAAAGAAATGTCAGCGACTAGAAGTGGAGCGATCGGTAGTCGCCCGCACCGGACGATCTATTAGTTTTCCGAAGTATTGCCATCATTGCCAGCACTAGAAGGGGGGGGGGGGGCAGTCCATTAACACGGTTGAATACACTTTTTCGCCTTAGTGTTAAAACGATTGTGGTGAACACAAAAACCTTTATTTCGCGAACGTGAACGGTTGCGATAATCACGGTAATTACTGTCTCGCGAGCGACCACGCTGTTCATTATATAGTTTGGACAAAGATGCCACAACACGAGTAAGTTCCTCAACTTTTTTGTTTAACTTTGCTATCTACGCATCGCTACTAACCAATGAAGAATTCGACGCAGCCGACGCGCAACCCATATTTCGAGATGGCTGACCATTGATTTCCATGAACTGGTCAGTCAGGTCACTAAGTTCTGGCAAGACTTAGACTGGCTTTGAAGACGCTGTGCATTGAGCACGGTTTGAAGATACCTGGGAAGCCCATTGATATTGAAGACCATTTGGATGAGTCCATCCAAATGGTCTTCAAAACATCCTCAGGAAAAGAAACTCCCGCTACCGACTTAAGGTATCTGTAAAACGACGACGGCCAAACACCTAACCTTTTCTTCTTGCGAAACCGACGAACGAACGAATATGTATGGTCGCATTCCTCAAGGTATCATATGGATCCAACTTCGGAGGAGTGTGAATGATGTCTTCAACCTCCCGAGTGCAGGTCATGTCTAAATGACCCAACGCATAATTCGATTTAGTCAACTGCTCAACAATACCGTTAATACTAAACTGCGCCTCAAGGCTTGTGAACCATAATGCTGGGCGATCCTTACAAAAGGGAGGCGTTCGTATAGTCACGCCGTTAACTACTGCCTTTCCACCTTCTGCGTCGACGAAATCACCCTCGGTTTCTGACATATTAATTTAAATAACGAAATTGTGTACCAAAGCTATTCCCGTGCCAGAGATGATGGGGGATGTTGTGGCGTGCGGTTACCTTTACAGGTTCAAACACTGTAAATACAATTTTAAAATAATATTACAAATTAACATACAATATTTATTTATTTTTGGGAAAACAAACAGTTACACAAAACAATACAAAAACAAAAAAAAAAAAAAAAAACAAAAGTAACATATGTATAGCCCACGACGTTATCCACATCTTAATTAAATAATATTACCAATGCCCACGACTGAGGCTGAGAGTAACAAAACAAAACAAAGTTAAATGATCAAAATTTAAAAACAAAAAAGAGTGAAAAAATAGAGATAGAATCTAAAACATTCTTAATCAAAATTCAAAGTAAATTATAATTCAGCAAATAATTAAAATTCATAATATAAGTACGTAAATAAAATTTCAAAAATAACTGAAATGTCAAAACTAGGCAACTAAAATGTCAAAAGTAATTAAAATTCGATTACAATTTGAATAGCAGACCAAAATTAAAACATATCAAAAATAATTAAAATTCAAGCAATAATAAGAACAATAAACACTTAAATTGAACCACATTCATACAAAAACAAAATATAAGAAATTCCAACAAATTAGCTAAAACTACAGTTCGTGCTTTACTTATCTGAGCCACTAACTAAATTGATCAAGGAGATCCTGAACTTATTCGATTTATTTACACACACTTTACTCCTTCTTTCATTCACTCGAAGAACAGGCCGCTCCAAGTACCAGTAAGTTCAACGGTAC
The DNA here is from genome assembly GCA_949775005.1 of Orthosia gothica. NCBI lineage: Eukaryota > Metazoa > Arthropoda > Insecta > Lepidoptera > Noctuidae > Orthosia > Orthosia gothica. Next base: position 7,578,073 of record OX459040.1, on the reverse strand, counting down.
CAGCATGAGTACCAGGTCAAATAGGCGAAAAAAAAATTTCGGAGCGCCGAAATTATTATTATTGCCGCTATTTCACATCAGCGATAACATTCTTCAGAAAATTATTTTATCAGACGCGTTTTATCTTGATTATCCTCGTTAATTAAAGTTGAGAGTTGAAGTTTCTAACGAATCCATGAAGATATATTTACTTGCTCAGGTATCACGTCGGGGTCACCAATAAAGGAATTTTATCCCTTTCAGTTTGTTTCGATACTTTGATACCAGAAGAAAAACTGCACAACTTTAAGTCTCTTGTATATTTACACTATTCACATTGTGGTACATAAACTGAATAGAATTAATTAGACTTGTAATATTTGATAACTCATGGATTGCACGACAATAAAATTCTCAGAAGACCCTAACAAAACAAAATAATGGCACCTAAATCCAAACACAAACATTTAAAATAAGTAAGATTTTTATTAAATATTTACAAACAGCCAGAAACTATGCACAATTAGCCAGTACGTATATAAATAGGTGGCGCGCTAGTCGCCACAGGTCCTTTGTTCCGCCAACTGAGATTCCAACTGTGACCAACTGATATTTCAACGGAGTTGCCAACTGACATTGCAACTGCGAGAGATCAATTCAAACTGAGCGTTAACCACGTTAAGTGTAGTACCCATACCATGTGACCGTATTTCTATATCTGAACATTTTGATAAGGTAATTTATCTGTAAAATGGTTACCGGGCTTACAAAAAACACATTCACACATTGCTATTTAAAAATCTGTCTAAAACACGCAAAACCTCTCTCATAAAAGCCAGATATTGAGGATTAAGCTCAAGCTCAACTTGCCTTACTTGGAGCTCACTCTCTCTCAAGCCAATCCTTTCTCTCTCGATCTCCATTTGAGTAAAATTCTGGCTAAAATCTAAGTCTTTAAAGGATAATGTTACTATAAATATTATTGGTGAATTGTCAAACCTGTGTAAGGGTCAATACTGGAGAAATAAAAAGATTCCATTATTGGTAGACACGCATAGACAAATCCAAAATTTACCTATTTATTCCAGTTCCATATTAGGTGTATTTTCGTTGAATACATGGCTGTCCAGTATTGACTTATCAAAAAACATGTCTTACGATATCCCATATGTACGCATTCCAAAGAGATCAATGAATATATTAGATTTGAGACAAAAGTGTGCAAAATACTTGAATGATAACTACGGTTCGTTCTATCAACTTTATACAGATGGGGCTAAAGACGCACAGTATGCGGGAGCGGCTGTATTCGACCCACAATTAAATAATACGTTTAGATTTCAAATTAAGGCTAATATTGCTGTAATGTACTGCGAGCTGATAGCGATTTCCGAAGCTCCGTCTTACGCGTTAACCCTTGATACTCAGCATATTCTGGTTTTAACTGACTCAAAGAGTGCTTTATTGCATATGGCTCGACTACCCTCGAATTCTCGAGGTTCCCCGATAGCCTTTGTTATCCTCCAAACAATTTTAGAGTTGCGTATGACTAATAAGACTATAATTCTACAGTGGATTCCATCCCATATTGGCATCATGGGCAATGAAAAAGCGGATCAGCTAGCAAAGTTAGCTTTATCGGAAGGGATCACATACACTTGTTTACCATTATACACAGATCAGGTTCAGACAGTCAAAAAGATTTGTAAAGACTTGTGGCAGAAATATTTTGATAAAAGGTCGCTCACCAAAGGCATATGGTACAGGACTATACAGGCAGGACCTTTTCGTTGCCCATGGTTCCAGGAGATGGAGGCCCATAGACAATATATTGTGACACTGCTGAGACTTCGGTCCGGGCACATTCCATCAAATAAATTTGCACATTTAATGGGTAAAACGGACTCACCTAACTGCACGGAGTGTAACGCGATCGAGGATGTTCACCATGTAATCATTTTCATACATGAACTTTTACCGGACATACAACTTGTTGTTTTTGCGGACGACACAAATGCTATAGTTGCAGCCAATGACATTCAAGACCTTACCGTTAAGGTAAATTTAAGACAATTTGGATACCAGAAGAATGTTGGTACAGGAGATGCCATTTATACGCTACTAAATGATGTAGTTAATAAATTGAATTGTAAAATGAGGGTAGCGGGTATTTATCTGGATATAAGCGCGGCTTTCGACACTATTGACCATAAATTTATTAATCATCACAAAAATGGAGCACTATGGCGTAAGAGGTAAAGCCTTACAACTCATATTACATTATTATTCACATCATATCTCAAAAATAGAAAAATGTTTGTCGAAATTGATTCTACACAACCAAACGGGTATAAAGGCAACTATAGGTCATCTATGTTAAATATTACAGCCGGTGTGCCTCAAGGATCAATTTTAGGCCCTTTATTATACATATTGTTTACTAATGACCTAATCAGTTTCATACATGAAATTTTACCGGACATACAACTTGTTGTTTTTGCGGACGACACAAATGCTATAGTTGCAGCCAATGACATTCAAGACCTTACCGTTAAGGTGAATGCAGCGCTAGAGGCCTTTCAAACTTGGTTTAATGCTTACTAAAACTAAACTAAAACTACTGCGCGTAACACGGACAATATGGACATTGTACTTAACAACATTAAAATTGAGCTGGTCAGGGAAGCCAGGTTTATAGGTATTTACATTGATGAATTGTTAAATTGGAAGACAGAATTAGCCGCATTGGATTCGTCTATATCATTTGCTTGTTATGCCTTAAGAACTGTGAGGGATGAAGTGAGCATTGCACATTTAAAAATGGTATACTATGCGCTGATAGAGTCCAAACTGAGGTACAGCATACAGTTCTGGGGAAACAGCTACCATTACAACTGGCACAAGGCATTCGTTCTCCAAAAAAGAGCGATCAGAACCATGGTTCGCATTTCTCAACGAGATACTTGTCAACCATATTTTAAAGAACTTGGTATTCTCACAGTACCTAGCCTTTACGTAATGGTGCTTTTAAACAATTTAAAAAAATATATATTTGACTACGAAACAGACGAGGACAGACTGGTAAGGGAAAAAACGCGTAGGAAAGACCTTAGAAACAAATTCATCCCGCGTTTCGGTATAGTTAAACATAGTCCAGTTAAGATTTTAATAAGTTACCGCTTGAGTTGGAAAGCATATTGTATTTACATTTTCTCTATATAAAATAAATTAAAATAATATTTTTTAATTGAAATAGAATTGCATGTGTTCTTATATATTTGTACTGATTATGTTAATGTTTCATGTTGAATTATATTCTAACGCAATGTGAATTATGGTCTCAAACAATCATCAGGAGCATGGTACAAAAGGGTTGATGTTTTTTTACAAAAATTTAACTTCAATAAGTCTAAATTGGAACCATGTTTATTTACTAAAATAGTGACTTACTTGACGCAAATATGCATATTTTCTCATTGCCATTAAGCCTTCTGACCGCAAATATTTAAAATTTCAATTTCAGCCCAATAATTCGTTTATATCTCACACATTTTGCTTTAATTGCATGCCGTTTGGCTTGTCAGTAGCCCCGCGGGTAAAACTAAGGTTTTAAAAGAAGTTATGGCTTATCTCAGACGTCGCGGATTCCAATCAGTATCTTATTTAGACGATATCTTATGTGTTGGAGATAGTAATTTGATAATGTAAATGAAACTTTTAAAATTCTCGAGTTCCTAGATTTCATTGTTAATTATGACAAAAGTATGTTAAAACCGCGACAATCCTCCAAATATTTAGTATTTTGTTATGATACCAAAAACCTTAGTATATAATTACCAGACAGTAAACGAAACGAAAACGCGACGTAGCATTGTCGAATTAGTTACTAAGTTAACAAAATTACAGTCATGCTCTATTCGCGAGTTAACTCGACTTATTGGTGTACTAGTCGCCGTGTGTCCAGCCGTAAAGTACGCTTGGGTTTACACTAAGTATCTTATCTTAGAGCGCCAGAAGTTTCTCGCGCTACTTTAGCATAATAATAATAACGAAGCCAAAATTAACCTACCTGACATTATGAAGAAGTTTTGTTTTGGTGGTTGTCAAATATTGATAGAACACGCAATTTTATGCGTCAGCCAAAATTTGCAATCGAAATTAATACCGACGCGTCGCGATCAGGTTGGGGTTCTGTTTGTAAGAACGTTCAAGTACATGGAAGAAAAAAAATATCATGTCAATTACTTAGAACTGATGACAGCCTTTTTGGGCTTGAAATCGTTTACTAGCTATATTTAACCAACTGTGCAATATTAATACGCATGGACAATACAACGGCGATTAGTTATTTAAATCGTATGGGGGGTATTCAGTACACCCACTTAAACGACTTGGCCAGGTCTCTTTGGAAATGGTGTAAGTATCGCGACCTTTGGGTATATGCATCATACGTCAATAACAAATATAACCGTGCTGATGCCGCTTCTAGAATTGCAAACCCGGATACTGAGTGGTATCTTTCTAATGAAGCTTTTCAAAGCATAATAAAACATTTCGGTCAAACAGAGATGGACTTATTCGCGTTTCGAGATAACACTAAGTGTGCCATGTTTATTTCATGACAATAAGACCCAGACGCAGTATCTGTCGACGGATTCACAGCAGACTGGAATAGTAAACGTATACGCGTAAACGTAGTACCTTTTATGCTTTTCCACCATTTTCCTTGATACTAAAATGCCTAAGAAAAATCATAGATGATAATGCACAGGGCATATTAGTTTATCCTAATTGGCCATCACAACCATGGTTTCCATTATAACGAAACCTTATAGTTTCCGATGTTGTTTATTTAAACCCCAATAAAAACCTCTTACAATCTCATTTCAGGGAGTGTCACCCCCAACACAAGAACCTTACCCTGGCTGTCGCGAGGCTCTCCAGCAGGGCTTCAGCTGGCGGGGCGCATGCGCACACTCAGTTGCACTGATGCTATCTTCTTTTTCAACCAGCACCATACAGCAATACAATACACACTCACTTAAGCTTTGGTGGCAATATTGTACAGTAAACAAAATTAATGTATTTGACCCACCGAAATCATCTTTACTCTCATTCTTAGCGGCACAGTTTAATAATGGGTGTGCGTATAGCAGTCCGAATTTACATCGTTCTGCTTTATGTGCAGCCTTTATAGGCAACAAGATTGTCTCAGATGAACCTGTAAAGCGCCTCCTTAAAGGCGCGTATAAATTAAGGCCTTCAAGACCTAAGTATTCCACCATCTGGCATCCCCAATTGGTTTTAAACTTTATTTCAACATGGTTTCCAAGAAGTGAGCGGGCACTGGAAAAATCACAAAAAAAATATCATTGTTTTGGCAATTTGTACAGCACATAGGGTTCAGACGCTTTCCTTAAACTCTACAACAGACGATTTTCAGACAATGGCGTAAAAATCGCCATAAGAGGCATCATCAAGACGTCTGCACTCGGTAGGGACAGGCCTTTGTTGGTTTTGCCATACTTCAGGGAAAATATTTCTATTTGCCCAGCGACAGCTCTCTCAGATTATATTTGTAGAACTATAAACATAAGACCTGAAAGCACAAACAACCTTTTGCTAACGTACAAACGGCCACACAAGCCTGCTAGAACACAAACCGTTAGCAGATGGATCAAACAAATGCTGTCAGAAAGTGGCGTTGACATCAGTACATTCAGTGCGCACAGCACAAGACACGCTTCCACCTCGGTCGCGAGTTTGGCCGGGGAATATAGAATCTATTCGCAAAATCCGGTGGACTAGTTCATCCAACTCATTCGCCCGGTTTTATAACAGATCTGTTGTAAATGAAGACGAATTTGCTAGATCTGTTTGCTTACCCTAGAGAAGACCAATTGTGATTGTAATATTGTCTTCATATTAAAAACGTTTCTGTGTTAGTGTGGTCAAGGTGATCTCAACTAATGTTTAGAAGTAGTCACCAATTAAAATGTACTCTGTGGTAGTCACCCGCGCACCTCTAGCCCGAACGGTCACGTTTCTGTGAGCTCCGCACTTAAAAATTCAGTTTAAAAGCTATTTTAACGCTAAACACTTTGGGGTCGAAAAACATCCCTGACTACCCTCGGAGAACGAGGACAAGGCAAGAATCCCGGAGGTCTTTTCAGAATTAAGATCCGAGCTAAGGGTGTCTTTTTATACACCATACAAGTTTGACAAAATTAGCCGTGCGGCTGAGTAAACAACTCTTCCAGTCAAGATTTCTCGTGAATCCTGAGACGACCTGGCCCACAGATCCTATACAAGCAGGCTGGAGAGTCACTCTGTCCACATCCGAAGAATCAGCAGGTTTTGAGAACTATTTGTATTTTTAAACTTTAAAATTGTGCATTGTGTGTAAAATCTCCGGTGACAAAAAATCTTTTTTGCAAAAAAATACTACCGACTTTCAAATGAAAAACTACAAAGTGAAAAATAACAACTCTTGGAAGTCGGTGTCTTACGTATGTACCATTTTTTTTCGATATGGACACCGACTTCCAAGAGTTGTTATTTTTCACTTTGTAGTTTTTCATTTGAAAGTCGGTAGAATTTTTTGCAAAAAAGATTTTTATTTTTCCCTTTTTAGTTTTGCCTACAACATAACCGGTGAAATGAGAGATCTGCGTGCCCCTTTAGAGCGTACTGGCGTGATGTTATGTTATGAAATGGTATAAACAATAAACAGACATGCGATTGCAGCAATTCCGAGAGTGTTGCCGTTATTTATTGAAGAGTTCTGTTGTATATCTCCGAAGTTCTTGATCAGACCTTCACCAAATTAAAATGGGACCAATTTCAAAACGTACTCTTCCAAACAAAAAAAGAATTTTCAAAATCGGTCCACAATTGACGGAGATATCGGTGAACATACACAAAAAAAAAAAAAAAAAAAAAAACAAACATAAAGTCGAACCTCCTCCTTTTTGGAAAGTCGGTTAAAAATAGGTTGGTTTTCCCTAGAAACGTAGCCTAAATTTTTAGACCTTAGCTTATATATTTTGAGTATTTTATTAGTAAAATCTGTTGCCCTCAGCCATCCCTTCCCCTATACATAAAAATCTTTTTAAAATGTATATTACTTTGGGAGTTATAGCCATTCCCAGATCGTGGCTTTTCCCCGAAACGTGCTTGTTTTCAAGTCACATTGGGGTGGCTATATCTTCGAAACCTGAAGTCGGAGAGGGAAAGTAACCAGCGGAAACATAGTTTTCTGTCGAAGGGCTACCCTAACAAGTGGTCCCCATCCCTCTACGACGTCCCAAAAATTTTCCTGGGGTAAATCCCGTAAAAACGAGGAAACATATTTGATATAAAAGTAGTGAAAATTAATTAAAAATAAAAATAGGAAAAAACCAACTTGACTATATTTTTTGTAAATTTTTTGATGTTTTGTTTTTTACGCAAAACAAAATTTGGTTAAAATTTCGATTATGGGCCGTTGATTTTTGGCGTGGGGAGGGAGGAGGGGGGGAGGTTTGGCTATCCCCCAGTACCATCCCCACCACTCGGAGTCCAATGGTTATGGAGATATGCATGGTTAAAGATTTCAGGTTAGATTAAAAATTTCCATAAATCTGCATCGATTTAAGGGGCGCGGAGTGGGGAAGGGAAAGGGGGGTAGAGGGGCTACCTCACTGTACCATCCGCACTCCACAGAACCCCATGGTTATGGAGATATCCATGGCTAAAGTTTAAAATTACTATTTAAGCAACAAAGTCGACGGATCGAATTTTAGCCCAAAATTTTAGCCAGATCGTAAATCAAACCATTTTTGACCAAAAACCGGACTGACTGACGCGGCAGTGTAGTGAAGCTACACGGGCCACTTTTCTGTTACTGTTTCGCAGTGGCAGTTTGACGAAGAATAATTATAATTGTTAAACTTAATTGAATTTTTAGCTTTCTCATTAAATTTAATTGTTAACTTAACTAGTAAAGTTATTTATTGGTCCAATAACTCGGTAACAATTAGTTAACAATAGTTTTATTGGTGACTGAGTTTGTTTTTTGGAAAATAATTTTGATTTCGTATAAAAGTCGAAAGATCTCGGCAACGGTGGGGAAAATTGAAATTCTGACGAAATACACCCCCTCTCAATCTGGACCTAGATTAAGATAGGCCCCCTAGACCCCCTTTTTGACCCCCTTTTCGGCAAACCCAAATTCCTTAAATTCACTAGTGTCCTAAAATTTGTTGTTATTATTATATCTATTTTAATTCATACCCCCTTCTAGACCCCCCCCCTCTCTGGATAAAATAAATAGCTATATAAAATAAAATTATTGTTTTATTTATTTTTTTTAATTTTCCGAAAAGCCGATTTTTTTTTTTTTTTTAAATTTTTAAAGATTTTAAATCAATAATTTTATTTTATATAGCTATTCAAGTCATACTCCCTTCAGGACCCCCTACCCCCCTTGGACCTAACCCCCCTCACCCCTCTATTCCCCGAGACCCAAAGACCCACTTTGGACTACCCCTTGCCCCCCCAAGTGAAAAACTTCTTTACCCCCCCGAACCCTAACTTTCGTACCGGAGGTCATAGACCCACCGAGTTTGGGGTCTCCGTGATCGGGGAGGAGAAGATCTTTAATTTGGCCCCAAGGGATTTTCCGAAAAGCCGAAAAAACTTTTTCAATTTTTTTTCAAAAAAATTAATATATTTTTTCTTTTTCTCTCTTAATCTTCCTTTCTTTGTTAACTGTGTCTTTTTGAACGACACTGTAGAAACAGTTTGATTTTACGGTTTTTGTTTTAGTTTTAGGACGTATAGTAGCACTTTTGTGCTACTATATCATAGGCTAAGACTGCAATAAGGTATTTTAACAATTGTTATTATTTAATTGACATACACTTGTAGGGTATAAGTGTAAAACTTATTCCTACACTACACGGGAATCTAACCCGTATAGTAAAGCTATTAAGCACTATAATAGCAAGCAAAGGTTAGCGGGAATAATGAATGCGAAAGACGAAGAAATGAAGAATGTTATTAGGAATAGACGAAAGCAGTATATTAAAAGCAAATAAATTAAGACAATTACTAGTAGTAGCAACTCAACAAAGAATATTACAAAAGCAATAATAATTATTATGAGCGCGGCGCGAACAGTAGGGTAGATAGTTGAAGACTGAGACGCGTCGCTCTGCTTGCCCGCCGGTCGGTGTCCGCGCGCCGCTGACGTAACATCGAACAATGGATCACCTGATGTTAGGCTCTGGCGCAAAGTCATAAGCGACAGCGTTTTGCTCCAAATTGTAAGGTGGTGGTCCAAGTAGTGGCAAGTGTCCGCCACATATTCCCCCCGGCCAGACCGTAACTACGGTCGATAATAATCAGGAAACCTTACTCGCCGCCCGCTCCTCGTCCTCTTTTCTTCACTTGTAAGAGGAGTGGTGGTGTCAGTATTTGTGGTATGTTTCACCTGTTCGTCTTCACGCAACATGTAGGCCGGTTTCAGACGATCAACAGATACATTATTCGGCTTGCCTTGTATATCAATCGTGAAGTATTTTGCGTGTCTCTGTAAAACCTTGTAGGGTCCTACATATGGTGGTTCGAGTGAGCGTCGTACGTAGTCTCTTCGCAGGAAGACGTGAGAGGAAGAGTGCAGATCTCGTGGCACGTAGAAGGGTGATGTAGTATGCCACGCAGTTGGTTTAGGAGTCAGCTTGGTCATGTGACATCGCAGACGGTTTGCGTACTCGGTGACGTCAGCTGCAGTGAAGTCTTCTCTCGAAGATAAGAACAGCCCAGGAAGTTGAAGTGCTTCTCCGTAGACAAGTTCGGCCGGCGTAGCCTGGATGTCTTCCTTCCACGAGTTACGCATGCCGAGAAGTACCAGTGGAAGAGCTTCCGTCCACTGTGAGGAGGTGTGGCACATGATGGCGGCCTTCAACTGGCGATGCAGCCGTTCCACGATGCCATTCGCCGCTGGATGGTAGGCAGTGGTGCGAAAGTGGTCTGCCCCCAGCAAGGCAGTGAGAGCCTTGAACAAGTGACTCTCGAATTGGCGACCACGGTCGGTGGGCATTCGTGCAGGACAGCCGAACCGGGCCACCCAACCAGCCACCAGAGCAGCTGCGCATGTCTCCGCAGTGATGTCCTTGAGCAGGTACGCCTCAGGCCATCGGGTGAACCTGTCGATGACAGTAAGGCAGTACCTGAAATCACACGAAAGGGTTAAGGGCCCTATGATGTCGAGGTGAATGTGGGAGAAACGAGAGGATGGAGTCAGGTAAGAGGAAAGTGGGGATTTAGTGTGACGTGTGACTTTACACGTCTGGCATTTTAGACATTGCCTTGCCCACTCTCTACAATTCTTGCGAATCCCTGGCCACACAAAGTGTTTTGTCACCAGTCGCACTGTAGCAGACTTCCCAGGGTGATGTAAGTTATGCAGCGAGTTGAAAACTTCTCTTCGTAGTGTTGGTGTTACATAAGGACGTGGCACATGTGAGGAGATCTCACAATACACGGGTAAGTTGCCAGTATGGGTAGATGCTATCTTTTTTAATTTGAGCGTCGTACCATGGAGTAAGAGGTCTTGCAGTTCTGGATCATTATCCTGAAGTCGTGCAAGGTTCTCGAAGTTGATGGCAGCAGATACCTCTTCTACCCGTGACAGTGCGTCAGCGACAATGTTCTCACTGCCTGGTAAGTACTTTAGGTCTGTTGTGAATTGGCTGATGTAGTCTAGGTACCGGAATTGCCTCGGCGGAAGACTCTCCTTGTTTGATTTGAAGGCCAAGATAAGTGGCTTGTGGTCAGTGAAAATCGCGAATGTCCTAGCTTCAACCATATGAAGTATTTGATAGCCTCATACACTGCTAGCAGCTCTCGATCGTACGGGCTGTACTTCTTTTGAGCATTGTTTAGCTTGTGTGAGTAAAAGGCTAGTGGCTGCCAGCTCTCACCTTTGCGTTGTTGAAGAACAGCGCCTATAGCTGTATTCGATGCGTCGGTTACAATCGCTAAGTCTGCCGAGGCATCTGGATGAGCCAATAGCGTTGCTTTAGACAGCGCAGACTTGCAATCGTCGAAAGCCTTCAGCATCTCTGGAGTCATTTGCACTGGATGGGAACCTTTGATCTTCGGACCAGCGAGGGCAGTGTTTAAGGGTGCTTGTAGCTGGGCTGCGTTTGGGACAAATCGGCGATAAAAATGTATCATGCCCAAGAAGCGTCGCAGTTCCTTGACGGTTTTGGGTATCGGGAACTCCTGGATGGCCAGCACTTTGGACTGAAGTGGTTTTATGCCCTCAGCTGACACACTATATCCTAAGAAAGTCACCTCTGGTTGTCCAATGTTGCATTTGGATGTGTTGATGATGACACCGTATTGTTTCAGGCGATCGAACAATAGGCGTAGATGCACCTTGTGGTCTTCAACAGTTGCTGAGAACACCAGAATATCGTCGACGTACCCGTAGCAGAAGTCTAGGCCCAGTAAGACTTCGTCAATGAACCTTTGGAAGGTTTGAGCCGCGTTTCTCAAACCAAAGGTCATGAAGGGAAACTCGTATAGTCCGAAGGGGGTAGTTATCGCGGTTTTTGGTATATCCTCAGGGTTTATTGCAAGCTGGTTATAGGCCTTCACGAGGTCTATAGTCGAGAAGATGGCGCAGCCTGCCAATTGATGGGAGAAGTCCTGAATATGGCGGATGGGGTACCTGTCAGGTATTGTTCTGGAGTTTAGTGCCCTGTAATCGCCACATGGTCTCCATCCATCGTCCTTCTTCTTCACCAGATGCAGTGGCGCAGACCAAGGACTCTCCGAGCGTCGTGCTACTCCACTTGCGAGCATTTGCTCGAACTCCTTCTTGGCAACCTGCAGTCGAGAAGGATCTAGGCGTCTAGGCTTACATGCTACCGGTGGTCCTGGCGTCGTCCTGATGAAGTGCAGAGTATTGTGTTTGCCTGGCACCTGTTTACCTGGTGGGCGCGTTATCTCAGGATACTCACGCAGAATTTGGTGGTAATCTGTGTCTCCTACCACTGCCTTCACTGAAGCAATGTCGACTGAATTGCAGTGTACAGCTGGAACTGACAAAGAGGTGAGGTGGTCGGAGGTGGTCGATCAGGCGTTGATTCCTACAATCTACGAGCAGATTGTAAAAACTGAGGAAGTCTACTCCAATGATGGCTTTTGAAACATCTGCAATTGTGAAGTTCCAGCTGTAGCTCCTCTTGAGTCCTAAATTTAATTGCAGTTGCAGTGGACCGTAAGTGCGTATTACAGTGTTGTTTGCCGCTACCAGGTTGTACTTCGATTGTTTGCAGGGCGTCTTGACTGCAGACCGGGGAAAAACACATAGGTCTGAGCCAGTGTCCACTAAAAATTGCATTTTTGACGTCCGATCCGTGATAAATAGACGGCCTGAAGAAGTTGGGCAGTCGTTGGCCGCTACATGCGACCGCCCCTCCTGTTTTCCTCTGCGAATGAGCATGGTTGCTTACATTTTTGTGCCTTGTCTCCATAGGTATAGTGGTAGAAACAGTGTGGGTGGTTCTGTGGTGGTTGCTGCGGTCTGGATTTAGAGCGATCATACCTTCGATGGTTGTTGCGTGGCCTAGAGCGTGAGCGTTGCCTTCCTCTGCCATTGAAGCGTAATGTGAGCAAGTCTATCCGCTTCGTGAGCTCGCTCACCTGCTTGGCCAGGTCCGACGAATCAGCGCTAGTGGAAGCGGTCGTGCTCGCAACCTGTGGTGTCATTGGAGCGATTTCGTACACCCTGCCCGCTATCTCCGCTAATTGTTCAACCTGTAAATCAGCAATTTGAGAGGCGATTACCGTTTGGATGTTTTGGGGTAACCGGTTAGTCCATATGCTTTTGACGAACTCGGCTGCACCTGATGGGCCAGCTAAACCTTGCAAGTGTCTCAAGAATTGCGACGGTTTGCGGTCACCTAACTCCTCGTGGAGTAGGAGCTGTTGGATACGTTTTTCTTGTGACGCAGACAACCGACTTATGAGTTCTGTTTTTAATTTTTCGAATTTATTAGTCTCGGGAGGTTTGGTGATGATATCCCTGACTTGCAAGGCGTATTTGGTCTCGAGTTGAGTCACTCGTAATTCTGGATAGAATAAATTGGCCTTCTAGTTGGGCAAACCACAATGCCGGCTCCTCTGGACAAAATGACGGACAGCGCAATGGCATTCCAACCGCCGTTACCTCTCCTGAGACCGCGGAAACATCCTTACAGTCGACGTAGGCGTCCGACTCAGTCATTGTAAAATGAAATTAAAATCGCTCACCGCTAAATCCTTGTACCAACCACTTTCTGTACTTGCGTCAGCCACCAATGTAAGGACTAGGCGCACTACTATTCTTCAGGTCCACCGGTGTCTTGAAGTCTTGAGTAACGCGGTAGTCGGGGGTCACCAATGTAGGGTATAAGTGTAAAACTTATTCCTACACTACACGGGAATCTAACCCGTATAGTAAAGCTATTAAGCACTATAATAGCAAGCGAAGGTTACAAACAGCTGTCCCGCGCTGCTAAGGTTAGCTGGGGACTGAGTGCAGACATTATACACACCATCTACACAGCCACAATTGAACCCATAGTTACATACGCGGCCGCTGGCTGGGCACCCGCCACGAAAAAGGTTGGGATACGGAAAAAACTAAGCTCTGTCCAACGAGGATTCGCTCAGAAGCTCTGCAAATCTTACCGCACTGTCTCTCTGAACTCAGCACTGGCACTGTCTGGGATACTGCCTCTAGACCTGCGCATACAGGAGGCAGCTGCCCTGTATGAAGCAAGGAGAGGGTCATCCCGGTTTGTGCCAGGAGACAGGGAGATCGAGAGTGCGGTAAGGTTTGCCAATGCCCCTCGAATTCATGTGCCTGGCAGATCGAGAGTTGCTAGCCAGCAACAATATGCAGACGGTGCGTATCTTCACCGACGGCAGCAAGATTGAGGGGAAGGTCGGAGCCGCATTATCCATTTGGGATAATGATGGTGAAGTCCGGAGCCTCAAGCTTTGCCTTGCCGCGTACTGAACTCCTGGCCATTTGGAAAGCGACCGAGATAATCCTCGCGCGGCAAGAAGCGAGCTATGGCTTGTCATCATCATCATCATCATATCAGCCGAAAGACGTCCACTGCTGGACATAGGCCTCCCCCAAGTGTCGCCACATTGACCGGTCCCGTGCGTCCCGCATCCAGCGAATCCCCGCAACCTTCACCAGGTCATCGGTCCACCTGGTGGGAGGCCTTCCAACGCATCGTCTTCCAGTTCGCGGTCGCCACTCCAGAACTTTTCTGCCCCATCGGCCATCCGTTCTGCGAGCAATGTGCCCTGCCCACTCCCACTTAAGTTTGGCAATTCTTCGGGCTATGTCGGTAACTCTCCGAGCATAGCCCTCTCCATTGCCCTTTGCGTGACTGTAAGCTTTCTGACGAGGCCCATTGTGAGAGACCACGTCTCAGAGCCATAGGTCATCACTGGCAACACACACTGGTCATAGACCTTCGTCTTGAGAAACAAAGACGCAATTTCCCGAATGCTGCCCAGCCGAGTCGGATTCGACGGTTGACCTCTTTCTCGAAGTTGGCCCAACTGGATCGTTTGTCCCAGGTAGACATAATCTTCCACAACTTCGAGCGTAGAGTCTCCAACCTTGATAGGAGTGGGTGTTACATGGGCATTCAACATAACCTTGGTTTTGTCCATGTTCATTTTAAGACCCACTCTTTTGGAAGCTCTACTGAGGTCATCGAGCATTATACTGAGGTCCTCCATGGTCTCAGCCATGACCACTATATCGTCGGCAAACCGAAGGTGAGTGATGTACTCGCCATTGACGTTGATGCCTAGCCCTCTCCAGTCCAGAACCTTGAAGACATCCTCCAGTGCAGCGGTGAACAGTTTCGGAGATATGACGTCTCCCTGTCTCACACCTCGCTGCAGAAAGATAGGTTCCGAGGCCTGATCCTGAAGTCGGACTGACATGGTGGCGTTTTTGTACAAACACTTCAACACCTCGATGTACCAGTAGTCGATTTGGCACCGTTGGAGAGACTGCAGTACAGCCCAAGTCTCGATTGAATCGAAGGCTTTCTCGTAGTCCACAAACGCTAAACAGAGAGGCAGGTTATACTCTTCGGTCTTCTGTATAACCTGCCGCAGCGTATGTATGTGGTCTACGGTGCTAAAGCCTTTTCGGAATCCGGCTTGTTCGGGAGGCTGGAAATCGTCAAACCTGCGCGCGAGACGATTCGTGATGACTCTTGAAAACAGCTTGTAGACACACTATGGCTTGTACAGCGACTCAATGGCAGCATTGCAGACGCTTGCAAACCATAGCTCTCTCCATCCCCTGACAGTCCACGCGCGCGCCAATTTGGCTCAGGCCCTGGTCCAGAACAAAACCGTGTCTTTGTTCTGGGTCAAAGCTCACGCGGGCCTGCCGGGGAATGAGCGACCGGACGAGCTAGCCAAGGAGGCAGCATTGTCGTCACGGAGGAAGCCGGACTACGACCAGTGTCCGGTTTCATTTAACAAACGACAGATCCGTTCGGAATCGCTTGATGAATGGAATCGGAGATATGTGTCGGGCGAGACAGCTTCCGTGACGAAAATGTTTCTTCCGGACGCAATAGTGGCCGTCCGTATTGTGAAACAGGTACGGCCCTCAGGTGTTCTCACGCAGGTTTTGACGGGGCACGGTGGGTTCTCTGAATACTTGAATCGCTTCAAGTGTAAGGGGAGCCCATCGTGCGTCTGCGATCCTAGCGTGCCAGAAAGTGTCCAGCACATAATTGTAGAATGCCCGCTATTTATCAGGGAGCGCTACCAACTTGAATGTGAGCTGGACAATAAACTGACGAACGAAAGTATCTATGGGTTCATGACAAAGCAATATAGGGAAAGGTTCCTGGCGTACTGCATTAAAGTAGCCACTGTGGTGATAGATAGGAATAAGACCTGATGCACACTGTGCTTCGTGTATATGTTACAATATTTAAAACGTAAGCACAGAATGCGACACGGCTATCTGTCACCAGCTGTATGTTAGGTAGTACCTGATTGTTAAAACTGTGATATAATTTTACCCTCTTACTAATAAACACGGAATAAAGTTATACCAGGTATAACACAGGTATACCCATACATTTTCATAGGTTTATACTTGGTATAACTTTATACCGCGTTTATTAGTAAGAGGGTTAGATGTTAATTCTGTGACACTGCACTTTTATATGTTTTTATCCCTATGATTTTACTTTATGCACCTTTTATGTTTTATCACTATTGTTTTATTTTATTGCTAATCATCACCAATTTTGTCTTAATTGTACCGTGATATTTGTACTAGATTTATGTTTTTATACAATGTTATTTTACTTACTTGTTATTATGTTTGTCATTGTAGCACTATTTGCACCTATTGTAATTATTTTAGCAGTTTTATTTACCCAAATTGATTTTTAATAAAGTATGCCCTTAGACTAGATTAAGAAAAGTGGGCATCCCACTGTAGTAGATATAATATCGATCCAACCTAAGTAACACCTAAGTATAACGTGTATGTATTGTGTAGTCTTTACCATAAGTGTATAACCAATATATATGGAGATCCTATGCTAATTGAGCCAGTAATAAATCATGTTCTGATCGATACGCGTGTTTCGTTTATATCTCCGAACCTTACATGGCGAACCTGCCAGTTAAGGTGTCGTCGCGCAGTAGTCGAATTTCAGTGACACGCAGTAATATGTGACGAACTTTTGAGTTTTTGATACGAAACATTTTCTTTTTCGATATTTTTTTTCTTCTCTCCGAAAAATGTGTCAGTCTAAAATAGAGAAAGATGAAGTATTTCTTAACCAACGTTCGTCTGGACGATCCAATTCGTCGTCAATGCAAGAATATCATTTGTCAAACATCAGTATAGTTATGTTTATAATTTGCACATTGCTTGGTGTTGCCGGATTATACGTACTCTTCAGACTATATAAAAACTGCCATCACTCTTGGATGCGGAACGAGTTTATGAGCCACATTTCGGCGGCCGAATCCTGAGGCCCGCGTCTGCTACCAGTGCCATCACCACCAAGATACACAACGTCAAGGTCAATCAACAGTGTAACCCAATGAAGTGAGACAAAAAAAAAGGCTAGTGATGAGTGCAAATCAGTGCGTACATAATAAAAGTGAAGTATATTAAACATAATGTGACATTGTGAGAACCTACAATTATGAACCAAATTTAAATTTTCTTAATTCATGTCAAATCTATATACCAATTGATATTAGAGACATTCAAATTGTTCACAAAGGCTAGAAATTAATTATAGCACTATTTACTGGGTTATGGCAACCGAAATCAAAGACATATATCATAAACTTAAACAGATTAAGGATAATTTTGTAAAATTAAGTTACTCGAAAAGGACCCAAACGATCTTACAACAAAAGTTAACAGAGGCAAATAAATTGCGCGGTCAATTTGATGAATGTATTCATGTTTTATTAAAACAAATTGAGAAAAAACAAGTGTCCAGTACAGTCGTAGAAGAAATACAGTCATATGGCGATTTAATAAAAGAACTATATATTCAAATTGAAAAATTTTGTTCAAAAGACCACGGCTCTGTTATAGCTTCTTCTTCTAAAGCTGTAAAAGATATTGAAAGCAAAACTACCAACATGGAAAGTTTTAACTTTAAAACGGCTGTCTCGCTACTGCCTCTAAGGAATGGTGACGAGAACGTCACCAAAACCCTTATAGATGCCATAGAGTTCTACAGCTCCACGCTCACGGAGCAGGGTAAGGTCATGTTAATTAAATTTGTATTGAAAACTCGGCTCACTCAAAATGCAAAATTGCGATTAGGGAGCTCATATGACACATGTGAATTACTTATTAACGATATGCGTCATCATCTGCTCACAAAAAAATCAAGTACCGCGATACATAACGAGTTAATGCAAATACGACAGAATGCTCTTTCTATTAACGAGTACGGTAATCAAATTGAACAACTTTTTGTTGATTTAACGATTTCCCAAGCTGACGGAAACCAGGATGCGTATAAAATATTACTCCCAATTAATGAAAAAATCGCCATTAAAAGTTTCATTGACGGCTTGCAAAATCGTCAACTCAGCACCATCTTATCGGCGCGTAACTACACTGCTTTGAAGGACACAATAAGAGCGGCCAAGGATGAAGAATCGTCCTGTAATCGTCAGGAAACGGATGCCGATGTACTTAGCAAATCGAGGAAGGACAGGTAACTATAGATATTCAAGGAGCAATAATAATAGAGGACATTATCGTCGCGACTATACCGATTCGTTTCGCGGTGGTGGCCAGCAAAATATATCCAACGGCCATCAACAACCACGCAACGATCGTGATAGTCGTGCTAATATTCGGGGACAGTACTGTGGTAGACAGAATCGTTATTTTACACGTAGCGGAAATATAAACTTTGTAGAGAATACGAATCAAAACAACTCCGAATCGATCGAAAATCCGACCGAGAACTCTGGACCGCAAAATGCACAGGATTCACAAAATACAGAGCCGATCCAGTTTTTTCGTTAATAATTTTATATTAGTCTGCCAGTCTGATAGTTCGGTAGAATTCTCAGTACAAGGTGCCAAATATGGTCTACTAATAGATTCCGGAGCATCATTATCAATTCTGAAATATGAAACTGTAGAACATTTGAATATGCCACTGCATAAAGAATGTGTGAACATAAATGGTATTGGAGGCAAAGTACGCACTATGGGATATGTTTTAGTTAAACTGCATATAAATGGGCAGGAATTTATCAACAAATTTTATGCTATTGAGTCGTTACCTTGTGTTCAACATGGAATTATCGGAAGAGATTTTTTGAAAAATACAAAGTTTTTTTAAATTTTGAAAATAATACACTGTCTTTAACTAATAATACTAATACTGTATCGATATCTATGAGTAATGCCTCCCATAATAAAACCAGTTTCCTAAGCATACCACTGAGATGCGAAAAATTATTTATGATAGACAGTAAAATAAACGAAGAATGTGTAGTCCTACCGGAAGAATTATGTGTGTTTATGGCTGGAAGTATTTGCAAACCTAAAAACGGCTAAATTGGTATTCAAATATTAAATACTCGAGAAACCACAGTCAATCTTAACTATTTTAAGCCAGAAATACATACCTTATCTGATTATAATATTTGCGAATTAAAAAAAAATGAAAATATAGATGGGGATAGAGTACGTAAAATGCTTTCTGAGATTAATCTAAATCATTTAAATGACGAAGAAAGGTTATCAATCCAAAAAATATGCGCAAAGTTTTCAGACGTATTTTACTTGCCTAATGACAAACTTACTACGACGAATCTTTACAGCCAAACAATACAATTGAAACCAAATGCAGATCCAGTCTATGTTAAACAATATAGGTTACCCTTTGCACAACGTACGGAAGCTGAAAAGCAAGTTAACAAAATGCTCTCCGAAAATATTATTGAACCATCAAAAAGCGAATGGTCTAGTCCTATTTTACTTGTCCCTAAAAAGTCGGAAGACGGTTCGAAGAAGTGGCGATTGGTTATTGATTTTCTAAAATTAAATGATAGAATATTAGATGATAAGTTCCCACTTCCAAATATAACAGACATTTTAGAGACTCCCTTTCGGGTGCAATGTATTTTTCCCAATTGGATTTATCCCAAGCGTATTATCAGGCTGAGTTAGCGCCCGATTGTAGAAAATATACGGCTTTTACTACTCCAACAGGCCAATACCAAATGACGAGGCTACCCATGGGCTTGAAAATCAGCCCAAGCTCTTTTTCCCGGCTAATGACCATAGCAATGTCAGGGCTGACGTATGAAAAATTGTTTGTCTACTTAGATAACCTTATCTGTTTTGGTCGTAGTTTAGAAGTCCACAATAAAAATCAAATAGATATTTTAATGCGCCTTCGAAAGGTTAATTTAAAATTAAACCCAAAGAAATGCGATTTCTTAAGAAAGGAAATACAATTTTTGGGCCATGTTGTGTTGACGCCGTATGTGTATCCCAACATGTCAACCGTGGCCAGCATTACCATAAACGGTATTCTACTGCCGCTGCCAATCGCAGCCCTTCACCATGACGTGATAATGTTCTTCAACCAATGGCGTGACCGCTACATCACATCATACTCGCCGCCTGCGATAGAGTGACGCGACGCGTCGGCCATTACTACTTCTTCGAACGCCGCCACCATAGCAAGCATTATAACGTTTTCTTTCTGTGCGCCCTATTTTGATGTATTTCACTATAACTCTTAACTTTAATACTAAGTGTCGATTGTATGTTTTAAACGCACAATTAAACCTAAGTCAACAAGTTTCAAGACTATTATTTAAGGTTTGTTCCCTAACCGAACAAAAGTGGCGACCGTGACAGGACACGAATCTACAAAAATCTTCCGAGTTCGACAAGTCCTTATATACTTACCAATATCAAGCCGAAGTGGATTGCACAGAAGTCTCACTACCGAGGAATATTAATTAAGAAGAAGGCCTCCCGCAGGATTGGATTTCTTGCGAAGACGAATACGTGCTGCCACGTGACTGCACGTACCTACCTCTCCTCGTGGCGCATTGGAGGTGCCTACGTCCTGGAGCCGCCTAATCAGCGAAGGATAACACTGTGGAGCCTGGACACATACCTGCTTGTTTGCCATCATTAAGAGAGCCCGTTCCTATCATTCTCCTAGTCCACTTTTATCTGTGTTTCATACTTGGGGTCAGTTTCTGCGGGTGCTTGGTGATAATTATCAATCTAACTAGTGCTTGTGAAAATTGCGTGCCTATTCTTTTAGCTCTGAGCATTTTGCCTAATCATTCAAAGGGAATCTGCACGCTGAAATCCTTTCACGCCTTAATGCTGTGATCTAATCTTTTACCTATTGTAAACATAGCCCCAGAAAGATACTCTCTTCAGTCCCTCACTGCACGCTTATCGCAGCCAGCTGTTTATTTGCATGATGTTGATTCCAGCGTAACCAGACCTACGGGGTCAACGGCCTGCAGTTTGCTTGTTTCTGCGATTGCCTGGCTTGAGCTGCACTGCTAAGCTGATCGCTTGCTTCGCTGATTGGAAACCGGTTTCTGCGAATAGTACTACGAAACGAGGAGCGTATCGTATACAATTTGACTATTTTCTTTGCTATTCCTTGATAATTTATTTGCAATGCCTATCGAATTAAATTTTAAAGAGTTAACTGCAAAACGTGGGTCCATTAAAGGACGTGTAACTAAATTTAAAATATATTTAGACTCTTTGGGAACTTTTGACAGCATTTCTGCTGTTGAATTAAATAGGCTTGCGATGAAGTTGTCAAGAATGGAAGCGTTATTCATTGAGTTTGAGAGGTTGCAGAGTCAAATAGAGATACTTGATGAGTCTAATCAAGATGTAGAATTAACTACTCGTGATCTAGTTGAGCAAGATTTTGATACTTGCATTGCTATTGCCCAAAACTTAATTGAATTGCACAGCTCAACCCCCAAACAACCTGAAGTTACTGTCAGCTGTGCTCACAGCAATGGTTGCCCTCATCATGAATATGATGGTTTTGATCATTTAGGTTTCAAATTGCCTAATATAAATATACCCAATTTTGACGGTACCTACTACAAGTGGCTGGAGTTCAAGGAGATCTACTCTTCATTGATTCATGATAATCCTAAAATAAAAAATATTCATAAATTCCACTACCTCAGCTCTTATTTGGAGGGTGAAGCTGCGCGAGTTCTAAGCAACTTGGAAGTATCTGATAAAAATTACATAGAAGCTTGGTCACTTCTCTATAACCGGTTTGACAATAAGAGGCAACTAATTAATAATCACTTAAAATCCCTATTTACTTTGAGTCAGTTCGTGAAACTGATAAGTCTCTTAGGTACATTATTGATCATGTGACTAAAAACTTACGTGCCCTCTGCACACTAGGACTCCCTACTGACAAATGGGATGTCCTAATCATTAATCTATTGGCGGCAAAGTTAGACAACAGTACTATTTTCAAATGGGAAGAACACCGTAACACTATTTCTGAAATACCTACACTCAATGAATTTTTCTCATTTTAAAAAAATCGTGCAGATGTTCTTGAGACTGTCAATAAAAACAAGACAGATAAAACAGCTGGTGCTAAACAAGTTTCTCACAACCCAGCCTTTTATAATAAGAACACTACGCAGCCTAAATCACTGGTTGCTACGTCTAAGGAATCCTCTCCTCCTCGAAACCCATTGATGTGTGTAGTATGCTCAGGCAAGCATCGCGCATACGAGTGTCCCACATTCAAGTCTAAAAGATAGGAATTCCATTGTGTCAAAACTAAAGTAGTGTCGTAACTGTCTGAGGACTGGCCACAAAAGTCAAGTATGTAGGCTCCCCGGTTCTTGTAGGTCATGTAAACAAAAACACAATTCACTACTTCACTTACCTGAGTCAATCTCATCCGTTCCTAGCCAAACCACATCTGTAGTTATGTCTGCACTCTCCTCCTTAGAAGTGCTTTTGTGTACTGCTACGGTGCGACTAACTAACCCAAAAACTAACGAAACTATAAGTGCGAGAGCTTTGCTTGACAGCGGGAGCCAATCCTCTTTCATCACTGAGTGTGTAAAGCGTGTACTTAATTTGTCTCCTCAGCCATCAAACGTCAGTATTGTAGGCATAGGTAACAACGCCCTAGACCTAAACCCTGAGCGCTGTTCTATAAAACTCCAATCTCATGCAACTTCCTTTGAAGTTCTAATGTGTTGTCTAGTATTGAAAACTATAACTGATGACTTGCCCAAGCATCATTTCGATATTAGTTCCTTAAACCTAAACGACTTTGAGCTTGCAGACCCCAGCTTCAACAAACCATCACCTATTGACATGCTTATCGGCTCAGACCTGTTTTGGGACTTCATAGGCTCCAAACAGCAGCCCCTAGGTTCCAATAAACCTAATCTTCGAAGCTCTAAGCTCGGATGGCTCATTGCAGGTCCTGCGCCTATTCAAAGTCGCACTCCGCCGGCTAAGTCTCTAGTGCGTAATTTTCTCCTAAAAACTGAAAATCCTATAGACATCCAGGAGGAGCTATCTAAATTCTGGGAGCTGGAAAGCGTCTCTAAAATCCAACCTCTATCAGAGGAACGAATGCTTTGCGAAAGGCACTATCTCTCCACTACTTGCCGTGAAAGCGACGGTCGTTTTTGCGTAGCTATTCCACTAAAGGACGGACTCGATTGTCTGGGCGAATCCTACTTCATAGCAAAAAAAGGTTCTTCAGTCTAGAAGCTAGATTTAGAAAAAATACTGAGTTGAAGAAAATGTACTCAGATTTTATTCATGAGTATGCTGACCTAGGCCATCTTTCCGAGTCTACAGAGACTGAACCCAACTCTTATTTTCTTCCTCATCAACCAGAGTCAACCAAACTTAGAGTGGTATTTAACGCGTCGGAACCTACTACTTCCGGTCTATCAGTCAATGACCTCCAAATGGTAAGCCCCCCAATTCAGGATTCGTTGTTTGACATTCTTCTGCGGTTTCGTTAGTATCGTTACGTTCTGTCAGGAGATATAGAGAAGATGTATCGCCAAGTAAAAATAAGAGAGTCTGATCGAAACCTCCAGCTCATACTGTGGCGCGATACTGAAAACGAAAGTCTTCGTACTTTGAAGCTAAAAACGGTAACTTACGGTTTTGCAAGCTCTAGCTTTCTAAGTACTAGGTGCATCTGGCAGGTCGGTGAGGAATGCGACGACTCTAGAATCAAAACTATTATTCAAAGAGACTTTTATTGCGATGATCTCTTGACTGGGGCTGACAATGAGGAAGAGCTCCGATATATTCAGCGTTCGGTCTCTAAGGAACTTGCAAAGGGTTGTTTCCCACTCAGAAAGTACAGATCCAACTTACCAAATTTTCTATCTTCCGACTCGATGAATTCTGAAGATCTAATTATAAGCAATGCCCCTAGTACCTTAGGTATCGGCTGGTCTTCTCAGACCGATCACATTCACTTCCCTCTCGCATATGCACCTGACAAAGTCTTTACTAAAAGAAATATTTTGTCGTCAACCTTTAAAATCTTTGATCCCCTAGGCTTATTGTCCCTTTGCACTATTAGCGCAAAAATATTACTCTAGAAACTTTGGTCCGAAAAAATAGATTGGGATGAACCCGTTCCCTATTCTATCCAAGTTGTGTGGGAGAAATTTAGTCAACAACTTGGCACTCTATCGTGTCTCAAGGTCTCAAGACAAGCATGTGCCAATAACCCATATGAAGTTGAACTTCATTGTTTTTGTGACGCTTCACAGCTAGCCTACGGAAGCTGTGTCTACCTTAGATCTCTTGACATGGATGGCAACGTGCATGTCAACCTACTGTGCGCCAAGGCCCGTGTAGCTCCCATCAAGGCTTGCACTATCCCTCGCTTAGAGCTCTGTGGTGCTCTGCTAGGTGCCGAATTGAGCTCAGCTGTCAAAAAAGCTCTAAGACTAGAACTAAAGCGCTGCGTCTTCTGGACTGACTCTAGTGTTGTGCTAGGTTGGCTAAAATCGCCTGATAAGACTAAAACCTTTGTAGCTAATCGAATAGCGGCTATAGGTGAACTCACCGACCTTAACGCTTGGCGCCATGTTCCTACTACTGCAAATCCCGCAGACCTTGCTTCACGAGGTGTGGAACCCAAGAGGTTAAAGATTCGATTCTATGGTGGCATGGGCCTACCTTTCTCAAGGAACCTGAATCATCATGGCCTTCTCTCTCTGCTAGAAAAGTAGTTGACCTACCGGAATTGAAAGCATTGCCTGCTTTGGTGGCGGAGGATGCACCTGTAGTGCCCGTAGTACATTTTGAAAGGTACTCAAAATTATTTACTGTACAAAGAATATATGCCAGGGTCTACAGGTTTATCTATAATTGTAAAAATCCTACTAATAAGCTGACGGGAACCCTACAAGTTCATGAATTAGAAAAATCCATGAATGTTCTCATTAAAATAGCTCAAACTGAATCCTTCAAAAAGGAAATAAGCAACCTAAAATCCAATAAACCACTCAAAACTAATACTCACCTGTGCTCATTAAGTCCACTATCCAAGGATGCTTTCATACAAACACCAAAACGGTTCATTGCTCGCAGAGGAACGCCTAAGACTATTTACTGCGACAATGGCCGTAATTTCGTTGCTGCTGCCAAAGAGATTGGCAAATTTCTACAGGCTGCTTGTGACTCTATATGTGACTTCGCTGCTGCTAGCCGGAGCATTGAATTTCGCTTCTCTCCCGTATACGCTCCTCATTTCAATGGTCTTGCGGAGGCCGGCGTCAAATCAGCGAAGTTTCATCTGCACAGAACAATAGGTCAATCTCACCTAACATTTGAGGAGCTGACCTCTGTATTTACACAGATAGAAGCTATCCTAAATAGCCGACCCCTATGTCCTTTGAGCCCGTCCCCTAATGATTTCCAGACTCTTACCCCAGCTCACTTTTTGATTGGTAGACAAATGACAGCGCTCCCCTCACCGAGCTACCTGGAGGCCAGCACTTATCGCCTCGACCGGTTCCAGCGCCTAGAACAAGCCAAGCAGCACTTCTGGAGCAGATGGTCTTCGGAGTATGTCTGCGAGCTCCAACAAAGGACCAAGTGGCGAGTGAAGTGCAGGGATCTCAAGCTCGACGATCTTGTTTTGATAAAGGAAGCCAACACGCCGCCCCTCTGCTGGCGCCTTGGAAGAGTCAGCCGACTCTACATTGGCTCAGACCAGACACCTAGAGTAGCTGATATAGTCACAGCTCAAGGTACAATAAAGAGAGCCCTCAATCGACTGGTTTTACTTCCAAATGCTGAGATAAATGAAGCTTGAAAGCTGCACTAAAGCTTTCAACGGCCGGGAAGATGTTGACGCCGTATGTGTATCCGAACATGTCAACCGTGGCCAGCATTACCATAAACGGAATTCTACTGCCGCTGCCAATCGCGGCCCTTCACCATGACGTGATAATGTTCTTCAACCAATGGCGTGACCGCTACATCACATCATACTCGCCGCCTTCGATAGAGTGACGCGACGCGTCGGCCATTACTACTTCTTCGAACGCCACCATAGCAAGCATTATAACGTTTGCTTTCTGTGCGCCCTATTTTGATGTATTTCACTATAACTCTTAACTTTAATACTAAGTGTCGATATATTTAAGGTTTGTTCCCTAACCGAACACCTTTTGTTCGGTTAGGGAACAAACCTTAAATAATAGTCTTGAAACTTGTTGACTTAGGTTTAATTGTGCGTTTAAAACATACAATCGACACTTAGTATTAAAGTTAAGAGTTATAGTGAAATACATCAAAATAGGGCGCACAGAAAGAAAACGTTATAATGCTTGCTACGGTGGCGTTCGAAGAAGTAGTTTCATCAGAAGGTATACAACCAGATCCGGAAAAAATTAAAGTAGTTCAAAATAATCCAATCCCGACAAATGCCGACGAAACAAAACAATTTGTAGCA
The DNA here is from genome assembly GCA_949775005.1 of Orthosia gothica. Taxonomy (NCBI): domain Eukaryota; kingdom Metazoa; phylum Arthropoda; class Insecta; order Lepidoptera; family Noctuidae; genus Orthosia; species Orthosia gothica. The sequence goes on along the minus strand of OX459040.1, from coordinate 7,551,506 downwards.
TTTGCAAATTTTTACAGAAAATTCATACCGCAATTTGCAGAAAAATCATTGCCTCTTAACCGCCTTTGTCGCAAAAATTCAGCTTTTACTTGGACGGAGGAATGTCAAAAATCATTTAATTCTTTAAAACATGCATTAATATCTCCGCCAATACTACAATACCCGGATTTTGATAAAAATAATACATTTATTTTACATACATGCATCTGGTTATGCAGTCGGATCAGTATTATGGAATAGCAATGATAAGCCCATTGCATTTGCTAGCCGTAACGTAATCTTAATAAAGCCGAAATTCGATATCCAACTTTAGAGAAAGAGTTACTAGCTATCGTTTGGTCGGTAAAGTATTGCCGGCCATATCTCTATGGAAGAAAGTTTGTATTTAAAACTGACCACAAACCATTGGTTTATCTATTTAATATGACTAGTCCATCCAGTCGCGTAACAAAGTTTAGACTCTTATTAGAGGAATAAGATTATATAATCGAGTATGTTAAATGGGCTGACAACGCAGCTGCGGATGCTTTGTCACGTATCCGGATAACAAGTGATGAATTGAAGTCAATGAGCGAACATATAGTATCGGTACTTACTAGAGCACAAAAAAGAAGATTAAATGACGAAAATAATCAAAGCGATGACGCAAAGGAGGATAAATCACTCCAATAGAAATAAACGATCAACCCAAAGTTGTAGGAACAATGAAAAAACCAAGCAATAGTATAGAATTAATTTTTACGAGTAAACAAAATTGGGATGCAATAAATAGGAATTTCAAACAAGGATCAGAATTATTTGTTTATGTGGTACAAAAGTCAATAATTTACGTAAACCCTATCTTCAGATCATATTGTGCACGAGATGCCTTTGTGAGGGAGTTGGGTTCGTTCTGTGGCAGATAAAGATAATACTAATGCCGAACACATAAAAGAATTAACGCACATTATAAATGAGATACCCGATTGGTCCGGGCCACGTTTATTTATTATAAATGGCGTCAGAAAAATAAGTGATCGCGACACACAACGCGTTATATTAAACGATTATCATATATTGCTATCAAGCGGTCACGCTGGAATCAGACGTATGATAAATAATATAAATAAGCGTTTTTTTTGGCCAGGACTAGACAAAGACGTAGCTGATTTTGTAAACCGGTGTGACAAATGTCTACGTCAAAAACATTTTAAATCCGTAAAGGAACCCATGGTTATAACCGACACAGGATGTTGTGCTTTCGATAGAGTTTTTTTAGATTTAGTAGGGCCCTTAAGTAAAGATAATGATAGTTATGCATATATTCTCACACTACAGTGTGATCTTAGTAAGTACGTTGAGGCTTATCCACTAAGAAATAAAGATAGTATCTCAGTGGCGACGGCTTTCGTAAACAATTTCATCTTACGTTACGGAATTCCTCGGCATATTATATCTGACCAAGGTACTGAGTTTGTTTCGACATTAATGCAAGAAGTTTGCAAATTACTCCAAATACACCATACACCAGTGAAACCTGGTTAAGTGAGACATCAAGGGACCTGCAATGTCGTTTCACTTATAGAGGTATTCCACTTACCCAGTGTCTCAGATATACAGGTATAAATAAATATCTGTCTCATTTACAGAGGGTTCCATTAATAGAGGTGAGAATACAGGTTATTTCAGTTATACAGGTGCGATCATTAAATAAAATAACGTGTTATGTATGTAAATGAGTATTAATAAAAAAAAATAGTATGTACTTAAAGGTAATCATACAAATGTAATCAACAAAAATATTCAAGCACGTTTTTACACGTAATATGTACGAATATGGAAACAGAATGTATCAATTATAAAAATCTGTCAGTTTAGTTTGCACATTAAATTCGGCACAAACTTCTTCGCGTGTCTTCCCACTTTCATAAACGGTCATAAAACAATTAATGTCATTCCTTCGAATTCAAACTAATAATAATCCAAGAAATTGGTGTATATGGCTACCATATTGGTGTTTTGAATTCAACACAACAGTTCATACGGAAACCAAATATACTCCGTATGAACTTGTTTTTGGAAAGCTTGGCAATCTCCCGAGTAATTTAAGTTTAGATTTAGAACCATTTTATAATCATTACGACTACCCTAAGGAACTCAAATACAGGCTCCAAAAATCGCAATACGACGCCAAACAAAATTTGATTACTAGTAAGCATTTAAGAAAATTAAAATACGATAGTTATACGAACCCAGTTACGTACAAATCTGGTGATATGATATTACTCAGAAATGAACAATCTGTAAACAAATTTGATCCACTGTACATTGGACCTTATAAAGTTATTGAAGATTGTGAACCTAATCTGAAAATTGATTATAAAGGCAAAGAAACATTAATTCATAAAAACAGAACTAGGCCTTATTTAAGTTAGATTGGGTATTAAGTATTAAGTACTTTATGTCGCAATAGATAAGAAAAATATAATATGTAAATGTAATCACTATAGGTAATATTAATTGAAAAATGTACTGTAAGAATTAAGTTTAATTAGGTACTGTCAACATTTTGGGCCCATGAAAACATAAATAATATTATGTATCAATTTAAAAACAAAAAAGAAGAAATATTTAATTATTGTTTTCTTCTTTTTTTTTCATTTTCGGTGGGCATGTAGTAGATATAATCGATCCAACCTAAGTAACACCTAAGTATAACGTGTATGTATTGTGTAGTCTTTACCATAAGTGTATAACCAATATATATGGAGATCCTATGCTAATTGAGCCAGAAATAAATCATGTTATGATTGATACGCGTGTTTCGTTTATATCTCCGAACCTTACACAACCCACAGAATGAAAGATGATAGATGAAAGAAAAGAAATAAAAGTACGAGAGGCATGCAAGCGAGAACTGAAATGAAAGAAGTTAAGCACAAAAATAGGCGCCAAATTTTGTGGCGGGATTAGTTTTAAGTAAAAAAAATGTTTAGAAGTTTATGTTAAGTTCATTTAATTTGATAACTAGTCATAGCACGATAATTTTTGCTAACTTATTGTTTATTTTCTCCAATCAAAAACTTTCTGACTTTTAACATCTACATTGTTATAATCATATCTGAAAAACCGCCCAAGTGCGAGTCGAACTCGCACACCAAGGGTTCCGTACCATTATCGCAAAAAACGGTACAAAAATAATGTTTGTTGTATGGGTGCCCCACTTAAATATTTATTTCATTTTGTTTTTAGTATTTGTTGTTATAGCGGCAGCAGAAATACATCATCTGTGAAAATTTCAACTGTCTAGCTATCACAGTTCATGAGATACAGCCTGGTGACAGACAGACAGACAGACGGACAGACAGACAGACAGACAGACAGACGGACCGCGGAGTCTTAGTAATAGGGTCCCGTTTTTACCCTTTGGGTACGGAACCCTAAAAATGAAGCAAGAATTTATAATATATGATCAAACGAACTGAAGTTCGATCATTATTATGATGACTTGCTTCATTTGAACATATGAGCTCCCTCCCTCCCTGTTAAATGAAGATCTCAGGTATACAGAAAGTTTTGTTTCATACAGCTAACATGACACTATAAATGAGCTAAACGTCAAAGTGACACAAGAACATACTCACTAAACGTTCTGAAACTTAAAAAATCTTTCAAATATTTTCGAAGTTACCAAGTAAGTTAGAGAAACTACATTGTTATAATCATATGCAAACAATTATTATTTTATGATAAAGTCCGAGATAAAGATCATATTACATCTGAGTATCGTGGGGCAGCGCACTCCCACTGCAATGATGCATAGAATTTGTTCATTCATTCCTGTTGTCTTTCATAATTTGTCTGGATATAACTCACATTTATTCAATAAAGAGTTAGCAAAGTATGAAGGTTATATTAATATAATACCGAAAACTAAAGAAAAATACTAATAATAGTTACGATTGGTTTGTAGTGTATGTAATATATCATTAGTATTATTAAGCATGTGTGTGTAACCACCTTATAACTTTATGATATGATATACCTGTGTAAGAGTGAGAAAGCGCTATAGCACTAGCAACATTTTTTTGTGTTAGTTTTGGCATTCGCATCTGTGCTTTGGACAGAAGTGGTCGAGCTGTTTCGGAATATAATTGTGTTAATTTAATACATATTTATAAAATGTCGATCTTATGCTATACTCGTAAAATTTAGAAACAAATCGAAGAAGGTAAGTGAAATATTATTTACATGCTATATATTTCTGGGCATTTTTCAGGTTTTTCTTATTCTTCTCGACAGTATTTTTTTGCCTATCGTAATGCCTTTCCATTGCATTTTATTGTGTGTAACGCAATTACCCGCTGGTCATGCAAGCATGCCTCTAGTTTATTTTTATTATTGCAAATTTAAAATATCTTCAATTTTTAGGCCCAATAATAGTAAAAGTTAGATGCGAGAAGGAGTGGCAAATAGTGGAGCATCTAAAGAGGAGTTGGTTTAAGAAGCCGGTGAGTGAAATTTAAATGTTATTTACATATATTGTATCTTTATGTTCTTGAGATATTTTAAATATATTAGGAAAAAAAAATCTCGATGGAGTTAAAAAGTAAAAAATAACTAATTGCACTAACAAAATTGAAAATATAATAATATTATTTACTTAAACGTGATAGAAGAGATTTTTTTTCATTTTGGCAAAGTAGTGTTAGGATATTCCATCAGAAATTTTTCAGCAGCGGCCCAGTCTACTAATTATTTAAATATAACTGTATGAAATACCTATATTACAGTACACCTTCATGGAAGTAGATATAAACTGCTACGATCCTTACTCCTTTTGCTGCATTTGCGTTCATATATCTAGTTATAAACACACCAACTTGATAATAACTAAAGTTACCTTCCTTTTCAAATACAGCCGGAATAGACGTAGTAAACAAGAGCGATATACAGACCACGGAGCCTGAGAAAGAGACACAGCTAACAGACAGACCGTCACCTGTCAAGGAGGATCCCAATCTCAAAGAGTTTTTGCGAGTCGATGAGCAATACGTACCGCTGTTGACACTAGTTAGCAATTTTATACATAATGACAATGTAATAGAAAAGGTATTCCATAATAACCAACATTAGCATAGGTTTACCTTACCTTTACTGTACTGTTATTGTCAGATAAATAATGGCCATGCACATCTTGCATCGAAATAGGCGAACCCTCATTCTTCGTCATTTCATCATCAACATAATTTCAGACAAAAGACGTCGCTGCTTGACATTATGCCCAAGCATCGCTAATAACTGCCGGTTCTGTGCTTCTCGCATCCAACTCCCTCGTACGGTTTTAACATTGTTTACAGCTAGAGCAGTTTTCCCCAGGCAAAACATCTTGGAGTTCAACAGAAAACTGTTACACTTTGAAATTACCGTATCTTCCTTATGCCCCAATGAAGCAATTTTGTAGTGAGTAACCTTATTTACTACTTCTAGATGTTATTTATTCATAGTTATAAAATTTCTTAAGTTGGACGAGACGACACCGGGCAACTTCCCGAACGCTGCCCAGCCGAGTCGGATTGGACGGTTTATCTCTCTCTCGAAGTTGGCCCTACCCAACTGGATCGTTTGTCCCAGGTAGACATAGTAGTCCACAACTTCGAGTGTAGAGTCTCCAACCTTGATAGGAGTGGGTGTAACATGGGGCTGGTCTGTGTTAACAAACTTACGCTTTGAGCTTTCAGCGACAAGCCTCGTAGGGCTTGGCTTTGTCGATGCAGTCCTACCTTGTCTGTCTCCTTTAGAGACGGCAAGGTGGCGTGGTCTTGAGGGAGAGCGCTACGGTCGTGTAGATCCACAAGGCAAGTGCGGTGATTATCCTTCTCGTGGTTGCTGCCCTGTTCTTGGTCTAATTCCCTATGAAATAGACGTAACAGAAATCACCGGGCGACGCAACACAGGGGTGGCGAGGTCATGCCCCTGGGTGTCCACCATTGAACAAGAACAATGATGGATTGCAATGACCTCCCGCGTGTTTTTGCCGTGCGCGGGGAACCGTACAGAGGGATGAAGGGATCCTGGTGGTTGAGTGGAGCAGGTTGCACACAACACACCACTTTGGCCCGGATTTCTTACCACACGGGAGGTTGTGGAAGTAGCTTACCCACGATCAATCGGCTGCGCTCTCCTTCTGAGAGCTTAAGCGAGGTACGTAGGGTCCACTGAGGTCGTCCTTGGATGACTGAAGTGGTGGTAAAGGTCACGCTGACGGTGTAAGGGAGGGCTGGTTTTTCAAGCCAGCCCTAACGAGCACCCGATGTCGCACTGTAAGCCAGCCCTGCGTACCTATATCTCAAAGGTAGTCCTAACGTCCCACTTTAAGTAGTGGGACGTTCCCAGATGTGGGCTCGATGGAGGGTGGGAGCCGGAGAGATGAAGTTTTTCTAATATATTCATGGATTTTGTACTTAACTTGAATACCCTAAGGGTGGAGTCGGCGGAAGCTGACAAAACTCTTGCCCCGGGACCGGCGGTTAACACCACCGGCTCCTGCGTGGGTGCCCCCCAGGCTGAGGTGAAAACCGCAGCCGCCCCCTCAGGCTGTGGTGAAAACCGCAGCCGCCCCTCAGGCTGCGGTGAAAACCGTTGCCGCCCCTCCGGCTGTGGTGAAAACCGCAACCAGGAAAAAAGCACAGTCCCTTGGGAAACCTGCGGCAAAAGCTGCAGGACCCAGAACGGGTAGCATTAGCAAACGGAGTGCACCTAGCACACCGCGTGTCCCTGGACCAGTGGTTAACGTCGCTGCGTTCAGTGTATTGTCCCAACCGATAAGTCATAAGGGTTCAAGGCTGCATGGGACCAGCACTGACCCTTCCCTCCCCACGGCAAGGGCAGGTGAGCTGGGGTTGCAAGATCCCACCGCTAACCCAAGCCTTCCTAGGCATCCTCCTCCTAATCCTCCTCCAACTGTGGCACCAAAGGCCACATCCTCCGAGGTCGCTGCCTCCAGCCAGATGGGAGTACCTGGCAGTGGAGAATCTGCACCAACCTGTCAGGTGCAAACTCGCAAAGGTAAGGGCAAGGGTAAAAAAAGAACCAAACAAGCCCTTGCCCCCCCCGCAAATCCCGCGGAGCCGACAGTCCCTGCTGCCCAGGGCAAAAAGTTCCTGAACAGGAAGGAGAGAAGGCAGGAACAGAGGAGAGGCAAGGCTAAGGCCTCTCTTAGCTTCTTAAAGGGGAAGCAAGCGCAACCTGCATCCGACAATAGCCAACCGGTGGCGTGCGGCCCAACACAGACGGCAACCTCGTCGCAGCAGGCCGCCCGGGGGGGTCAGGCCGGTGCCAAGCGGGCTCTCAACGAGACCTTGTCGCCTCGTGGGGAGCACAAGCGGCAGCGGCTTGACCGGTCCGGGCGGGTTGAATCGATGAGCTACGCCCGGGCTGCCAGTTCTCACCTGTGCGTCGCGGTAACCTGCGAGCGCACGGGCGCCATTACCAAAGAAGTGTCGGATGTGGTCACTAGGTCGATTCAGAGAAGAATCATAGAAGAGGCCTTATCCCCCACTATGGAGACACCCGAGCGCCAGACGCCGTCCTTTACCGCCAAGCCGCAATTTGGCAATGGAGCGCTCAAGCTATGGTGTAGCAACGACTACACCTTAGCTTGGCTGAAGAGGACGGTGCCCGACTTGGCCGTCCAGGCTGGCACCGTGCTAGCCGTCAAGGGCCAATCAGAGCTTCAGAAGCAAGTGCGTTGCGGGATTGTCATACCGGATGACAGTGGGGTGTATGAGGACCTCAATATAGCAGCGAGGACACTCTGGTATCAAAACCCATGGGTTGACATCAGAAGGTGGGTCATTATTCGCTCGGAGAGGCAAAAGGCGTGCTGGTTTGTGGTTCTAGGTGTCCCCGAGGACCAGATGCCGACCTTGATGGGCGCCGAGCGCAGGCTGTCATTTGGCCTGGGCTCGGTGTACATCAAGTTCCAGGGGGCCAGCGGTAAATTTGTGTGTGTCCCTCGGGGATGGGACCCGGCCACAAGGCAGCTCGTCAACGCAAGGGAGAGCAACCCTCCGCCAATCAACCCGGAAACATCCGCGGCCGAACCCACTGCAGCTGCTGTGCTGGCCACCCCTATCGATGACGCGAACACCGTTCCTCTGTCGGGCGGGGAGCCAGATGACATCACACTGTCGCCGGCTTCTGGCCCGGTGGAGGATGACTTCATCGAGGGAGACGCCTTCGCCGGTCTGCAGCTAGAAGAAGACGAGGAGGGCCCCACCCGTGATGGCGACCCCTTCGTCAACCTGTAGCATAGTGCAGGCAAACCTCCACCACAGCCAGACAGCGACGGCCCAATTGCGCAAGTGGTTGGAGGTTCAACACACGGCCATTGCCCTGATTCAGGAGCCGTGGATTAGGGGCGGCCAAATCAAAGGACTGACAAACCTAGGTGGTAAGCTCCTTGTTACCTCTAACCATGATCACCCTAGAGCGTGTATTTTTGTTACAGGTAACCTCAAAGCACAGCTTCTAAACAATTTCTGTTGCAGAGATATCTCTGCAGCTAGGCTGGCAATGCAGCGTGGTGACTCTCTGATGTCGATCGTCTTCGCCTCGGCCTATATGCCTGAAGCAGAGACCCCACCCCCGCACGACCTTGTCCGTCTCGTAACCCAATGCGAGAACAACGGGGAAGAGATCATCATTGGGACTGACGCAAACGCACATCACCCTCTGTGGGGAATGGATACGCAAAACGAAAGGGGTAAGGCATTAGTGGACTACTTGTTTACAACTAACCTATCCCTACACAACACACCTACAACACACGCGGTACCGACGTTTGTTACAAGACGCAGTCGCACAATTATCGACCTGACTCTGGCGACAGAAGGCGCAGCAGAAATCACCACTGGATGGCAGGTCTCCAACGAGGCCTCCTGCTCGGATCACAGGTGGATCCGTTTTGACATGCAGGCCTGTGTAGCACCTGTACCGCCTCGGCGCAATCCGCGCAACACGGATAGAGCCGTCTACACTCGCACCCTTGATTCAAAGTTAGCGCCCGTATACACGGCACTAACTACTGCGAGCACATCGCAGTTAGACTTGCAGGTAAGTAAACTTACTGAGACAATGATAAGCAGCTTCCATACCGCTTGCCCGGAAACAGTGCCACGGAAAACACCGGGCAAACAACCCTGGTGGGGCGCGGAGTTGGAACGCAAACGCAGGAAGGTAAGAAAGGCCCTAAACAGAGCTATGAACACATGCGCGGATGAGGACTGGGACGCCTATTACGAGGCCAAATCCAGCTATAAAAAATGCATCAGATTCAGACGTACCGCAGGATGGCGTAAATACTGTGGTAACATTGAATCTTGCCAACAAGCAAACAGGGTAAGGAAAGTACTGGCACAGCAGAATACACCTGAGCTCGCCACACTCCGCAAACCCGACAACACACTCACCACATCACCTGAAGAAGCGAGACGCGTCCTAGTTGAAACACACTTCCCAGGAAGCGTCTTCGTCCAGGTAACTAACTGGCAGGATACCACTCAGACACCAACTAACGACGACTGGCTCTACGCACACAGGGTGATCACGCTGGAAAAACTCCAGTGGGCCATCAATAGCTTCCATCCCTTTAAGGCACCAGGTCCAGATGGAGTGTTCCCTGCGCTTCTGCAGTGGGGAGGTAAGTCTGTGGCGGATAGACTCTTGCCACTAATGAGGGCATGCCTGGCCTTAAGACACGTTCCAAAAGGTTGGAGGGAAGTGAAAGCAATTTTCATCCCAAAGCCCGGCAAGGGAGACTATACAAACGCCAAGTCCTACAGACCAATCAGCCTGACCTCGTTCCTACTTAAGACCATGGAAAGGCTGTGCGAGAGGGAACTACGCGATGGCGCCTTAATATCACTACCTCTACATGGTAACCAACACGCCTACAGCTCGGGCAAGTCTACTGAATCCGCTCTTCATTTGGTGGTAGGCCAAATAGAGGAAGCAATCCATCAGAAAGGCACCTGCTTGGGCACCTTCATAGACATCGAAGGGGCCTTCGACAAGACAAACTTTTCCAGCATCGGTGCTGCACTCTCCAAGCACGGAGTAAATCAGGTACTAATTGACTGGATAACCAACATGCTAAGCAAACGAGCAGTTCGTCTGGAGGGAGAACAGCAGCTGGCCTTGATAGCCAGGGGCTGCCCGCAGGGAGGAGTGCTTTCCCCCCTACTATGGAATCTGGTAATCAACGATCTCATCACCAGACTCAACGAACACCGTTACTATACAATTGGGTATGCAGATGATCTAGCAATCCTCGTGCCTGGGAAGGTGACTGGAACTATCTGCAATCTCACTCAGCAAGCTCTGCGTATAGTGGAGCGGTGGTGCGGGGAGTATGACCTATCGGTAAATCCCTCTAAAACTGAACTAGTCATGTTTACGCTGAAAAGAGTTCTAGGCCCTTTCCGCCTACCTAAGCTGTTCAACACGGAACTGAAGTTGTCCAACGAGGTTAAGTATCTGGGAGTCATACTTGACTGTAAGCTAAACTGGAGCAGTCACCTGGACAACAAACTAAGCAAGGCATGTATCACCTTTTGGCAATGCAAGAAAATGATAGGCAAAAAGTGGGGACTCTCCCCCAAAATCATACTCTGGCTGTACGGCGCGGTGATTCGGCCCATGGTCACCTATGGGGCCGTGGTGTGGTGGCCTCGCACCAAGCTAAGTACTGCCGTGAGTAGATTACAACGCATGCAAAGACTGGCCTGCATGGCAATAACGGGCTGCATGAGGACTACTCCGACTGCTGCGCTAGAAGCCATGCTTGGACTCCCCCCTCTCCACCTGTTTATACAGCAAGAGGCAACGATGGCGGCAGTACGCCTCAAGGCACTGGATCTATGGGGTAAGAGGGAGACACAACACACCGCTCTGCTTGAGGAACTCAACATCGAACTCCCCCTAACAAAAGCAATCAACGACCGGATACCTAAGCAATTCATCTTTGACAAAAAATACAGGATCCAACTGCACGAGGACCACCGTTGTGAAGGGCTACGCCCGGACGAGCTACGGATCTTCACAGACGGATCCAAGACAGGTACAGGCACAGGTGCGGGGGTTTTCTCGGTAGACCTCAACATCCACCTGGCCACGCCACTTGGGGCTCATAACACAGTGTTTCAGGCTGAGTGCTTGGGCATCACCTTGGCAGCCTCTGCCATCCTAGCCAGGGAGGTTGAGGACTTCCCTATACGCATTCTCTCGGACAGCATGGCCGTCCTGCAGGCACTGAGCAGCGTCACGGTTAGCTCGGGTACCAGGTCGGTACACGCAATAGAGTAACCATCCAATGGATCAAGGGGCACAGCGATTCTCGAGGTAATGATGCAGCGGATGAGCTGGCCCGAAGAGGTTCCAGTATGGTGGCGGTGGGACCAGAACCCATCGTACCACTACCCTTCGGGTACCTCCGGAATCTGGTAAGAAAGCGCACCAGGGAACAACACCACAAATTGTGGAATGACCATAGTGAGTGCAGGCAGGCCAAGGAGGCGCTTCCCTCGTTAGATGGCCGGTTTACGCAGAAAGCCTTGAGACTGTCAAAACCACAGTTACGTGCAGTCACAGCCGTAACAACTGGCCATGGGACTTTTAACAAGCATCTTTTTGTCTTAGGGATCACGGACAGCCCACTGTGCAGAGCATGCATGGAGGAGGAAGAGACAGCAGCACACCTGCTCCTAAGCTGCCCAGTAATCGCTGGTTACAGGGCCAAATTCCTCGGTGACTCAGGTACCGTACAGAGAATAGTTGGCAACACCAAGGCGCTGCTGGCTTTCCTCGAGGAGCTGGGATGGATCGAGTGAGGAAGACGAATCCCACCCGTACGCAAAATACGCGCTTAGACGTGGAGTTGCGGACACCAGCCCGTCTTAACCTAACCTTTTTTTTTTTTTTTTTTTGATCACGCTGGGAAAAAATGCATTACGCATACCCGCCCATTGGGGGAATGGGGACGGGCTATGTGGGACTCCGCGGAAAGTTCCGGTATACCCACTAAAATAACCCAGCGGCACTCCCGCATCGTCTGTTTGGAGGAGGACTGGGAAACTGGCACAGCCTTTACGCCCAGTCCTCCGCCGACGACCGCCCGCCTTTACAGCGGGGCCTTCACGCCCCTCCCTTAGTGGAGGGGCCCGGGAACGACAGCGAGTGCTCGGCCGTTCCCGCCCGACGAGGGTGGTGACTCGTGCAATGCGAGCGAAGGCGCCCCCGCGCCTGTCGCCCGCTACTCACCACCAGGTGGTGGGCGGAGACGATCGTACAACCGCCTTCTCCCACCCCTTCTTCGCCTGCGGAGCGGCGGCGCGAGAGGATCGTCCTCCCGCGCACGCTCCGCCGCCTCCTTTTGCGAAATCACGACTTCGCAAAAGGAGGCAACCGCGGCCCAGGCCTCCTCACTCCCCAGCATGGAGTTGACCACACTGGGAAGTGAGAGGTCCTGTCCGATCACATCAGTCAAGGCACGGCGCAGCTCAGCCCAAGCTGGGCACACCTCGAGGGTGTGCTGCGCCGTGTCCTCCGCAGCGCCACAGTCGTGGCACCCCGGGGTTTCCTCCCTCCGGATCCGATGCAGGTGCGTTCCGAAACACCCATGTCCGGACAACACCTGCACTAGACGGAACGAGAGGAAACCGTGGGGTCGCTCGAGCCAGCCCTGCAGGGCTGGACCGAGCGCGTCCAGCGTACGACGGCCAAAGGCGGCGGTGGCGAGGTCCTCCGTCCAATGGAGGACGATGGCGTCCCTCGCCTCCCGCCGCACGGCCTCCCTCTCTTCAGGGGCGGGGCGCTCTCCGAGCGCCTTCCGCCGCGCCGTCCAATCGTACACTCTGGCGAGCACCCATGCCTCCAACTCCCAGGGAGGGGTGCCCGCCAGAGCGCACGCCGCAGAAAAGCCCACTGAGCGGTAGGCCCTCGCCACCCGCAGTGCAATAGCCCTTTGGGGCTTGCGGATGGCGGTTGCATTCTCCCTCCTGTGGAGGGAGTCCGCCCAGATGGGTGCGCCGTAGAGCGCCATGCTTCGCAAGATGCCGGCATACAATCGCCGGCACCGTGCACTGGGCCCCCCGAGGTTGGGAAGGAGCCATGAGAGGGCGTCCGCAGCCTTCAGCAGGCGCGTCGACAGCCCGCTAAAGTGCGGGCCGAAGCGCCACCTGCTGTCCAGCACTAGGCCCAGATATTTCATCTGGGCCCTGTAATATGTTGATGAGGAGCTCTCGAAGAAAAGAGAAACTCAACGTGGAGTGTTGAATATGTTTATATTTAGGTAGTCTCCATAGTAAAAGTGGCAAGTAAACACATTACACTGTCTTTTATATTGTAGCAAATGACCCCAATTCGTACGTCAATATGTTACGGTAATTACTATAAATGTAGCAGTGCAACAGTGAATTATGACATATACTACATCTCCTCCGAAAAGACACCCTTTACACCACCGGATTTAAAAAAAAAAAAATGTATGACGTACGCACTTGAGTCTTACATTTTTATATGTTAAACTTAGACTAGGTAAAAATAACATTGGCATATTAGTAAATATACAATTTCTTTTGTTTTAATTAATGAAGTTATATAATAATAATTAATTAATAAAGTAAATAACACATTGACAAAGGTCATGGTTCACAATACAATTTAGTATTATCTTTGTGGACAATATAGGATTTATTATTTTTCAATATTTCAACATTTGGTGATAAATCCTTAAGAACTTTGTATGGTCCTAAATAAATGTTGTCTAATTTATGTCCAGTTTGATTTTTCAAAAGTACAAAATCACCTGGCTTATAAGTTATCGAATTTAACTTCTTATCATATAATGATTTTCTCTTAAGTTTACTGATTATCAGATTATTCCTAGCATCTAATAATGCGCGCTGTAGCCTATATTTTAATTCCAAGGGGTAACTGTCAAAATTATAGAGTGGATCTACTCTGTCTAAAGTATAGTTGAGGTTACTAGGCAAGTTACATAATTTACCAAATACAAGCTCATGCGGTGTATATTTTGTCTCCGAGTGAACAGTGGTATTAAAAGAAAAACACCAATAACTTAACCAGCTACTCCAATCTGTTTTATTTTGGCTACATTGAATTCTAAGATATGCACCTAAACTCTTATGAGTGTTTTCTAATCCACCTATAGTCTGGTGGTGGTATGCAGTAGAATGTAATTTGGTTATTCCTAATAAGCTACATACATCTGACATAACACTTGACAAAAATTCTGTTCCCTGATCCGTTATGATCTCTTTGGGGATGCCATATCTTAAAATAAATTTATTTACAAATGTTCTACTTATGGATTCAGAGTCCTTATTAGTTAGAGGGTAAGCCTCTACAAATTTTGTCAAATGACATTGTAGGGTTAAAATGTATTTGTAGTTATAATTGTCTACATCTAGAGGTCCAACTATATCTAAGCTAACTCTCTCAAATCCTGTATTAGGGGTCGTAGTTACTGACATTGGTTGTTTAGTTTGTTTATTTGGGTGTTTTTTAATTTGACACTCTTTGCATTTATGCACATATTCAATCACATCATTACTTATGCCTGGCCAGAAGTAATATTTTTTTAATATTATTCAACATACTGTTTACTCCTGCATGTCCGCTAGTAGGTAACAGGTGGAAATCATTTAAGATAACTGTCTTTTCGTCTTTGTTACTTATTCTTATTAGATCTTTAATTACTAATATTCTTGGTAAATCAGATTGCAAACTTTTCATGCATCTTAAGAACTCGTTTATTATGTGTGTATTTTCTTTATTCTTGATCACAACAATTTCGTTAGTATTAAGTCTTTTACAAAATGACTCCAAGTCCCTCGCTAACACACTTACGGTAGGAAACGATCGGGATCGTAGGTATATTGTTGACTCGTTTTCATTGAACTCAAAGTGACCACTGTCGCTAAGTAGCTGTGGTCTATTTGAACTGTTCTTTACTACTTTTCTTGAAGTTAGAATTAGTTCTATACTATTAATAGGTTTTTTTAAAATTTCTACAACTTTTGGGCTAGTGGTTCCAGAAGTTAAAGGGATTTCAGATGTCAAATCGGCAGTATCGGAGCCGCTTGCTTGTTTACGAGATTGGGCCCTTGTCATAACTGATATTACATTTTTGTTAATTCTTTTTAAATCTGTTATATTCAAAGGAAGACGACTTAAGGCATCTGCGGGTCCATTGTGTCGACCTGGAAGATATTCGACAGTAAAGTCGTATTCTTCCAAAAATAATCTAAATTTTGTTAGTCTACTTGAGGGATCCGTTATTCCGAATAAATACACTAATGGTCTATGATCTGTCACAACTTTGAATTGTTTACCGTATAAATAAGGTTTAAAATGCCTAATCGCCCACACAATAGCTAGCAATTCTAACTCTATAACTGGGTATCGTGTTTCGGCGGGTTTCAAATTGCGACTCGCGTAACCTACTACTTGTCCGTTACTGTTAGACAATACGGCGCCCAGACCTATTTTTGAAGCATCTGTGTTTAAAATAAATTTATTTTTATCTGTTAAATCTGGATAGCCTAACACTGGAGGATTGCAGAGTGCACGTTTTAAAGTATTAAATGCTGATTCGCATTCATGGGACCATTCAAAAGATGCGTTTTTCTTGCTTAATTGATTGAGAGGATATGCAATGTCAGCAAATTTATTAATAAAACGCCTGTAATAATTTGCAAAGGCAACGAATCTTTTTACTTCGTCGACATTTGTTGGTCTTGGATAATTTTCTAACACGATAGCTTTAGATGGATCGGGATAAATACCTTCTGGAGTAATTTTATGGCCTAGATAAATAATTTCTCTGCGTAAAAATTCGCACTTAAGAGGATTTAATTTTAAATTAACTTTTCTAAGACGTTCTAAAATACAAGTGAGATTTTTGTTGTGGTTAATTAAGGATTTACCCAGAACGATACAGTCATCTAAATAAATAAAACATTTATCGTAGTTCAATCCCGCCATCGCAATAGTCATAAGTCTGGAGAATACACTTGGACTCGTTTTTAGTCCCATCGGGCACCGTTTCATTTGGTACATCTTATCAGTAGTGAATGCTGTATACTTCCGTGAGTCTTTGTCTAAAGATAATTGATACATGCGGTCAAGATTAAAAGCCGTGTATTTTCTAGAGTTTTCTGTAAGATTAATTTGGTAATAACTTTGAGATAAATCAAGTTTAGAAAAATATATATTACCGGAAAGTGAATCTAGAATTTCTGTGATATTTGGCAAAGGGAATTTGTCATCTACTATTCGATTGTTTAACTGACGATAGTCAATTACTAGCCTCCATTTCTTCTCGCCAGATTTATCTGTTTTTTTAGGCACAAGAAGAACGGGACTTGACCACTCTGACGTAGTTTCTTCTATAATATCATTATCGAGCATTTCTTGTATTTGTTTTTGTACCTCATTACGCAAAGCGTACGGGATCCTGTAAGGCTTGCTATACGCAGGGCTCACGTCATTTTTCAGTGTTATACTATGTTCTAATAAGTTGGTCGTACTTAATTTATCGCCTGGTAATTGGAAGACATCTGAGTATTTTGCACTAATCTTTTCAATGCTTATTTGCTCTTCTGTATTTAAGTATGTGTTCAATTTAAGTAGGCCAAATAGAGCTTTTACTCTATCAGAGTTAGATATCGTATTCTCAAAGTTCAACACTTCGAAGCTGTTTGTGGAATTTATTTCTAACCCTGACAAGTCTAGTTCCACCTTGCTATTAGTTGTATTTAGAATTCGAATTGGGATTTCCCCATTTTTAGATTTCGAAATCAGTCCAGCAATGAAAACACCATCGCGTATTTCTTGTGCTAATGTAATACAATCCCCACGTATGGTGGTAGGTATGTACCGGATAACCTCGCATCGCGGCGGTATTGTAAACAAATATTTATTATAATTAGTCCTTAAAATAGGTATACTAATATGATCTCCATTATTTTCTAACGTTAAGGATTTTTTTTTATAACTTATGACAGCATTATATTTTATAAAGAAATTGTGCCCTAAAATGGCGTTAGCTGCACAAGATAAGGTTTGAAAAACGTAGAATTTTTCCTTGAATATCAGTTTGTTAAAATATAAATCTAAATAAATATATCCTAGAGAGGTTAGATTTCCACTTACACCCTTTATTGTTACCTTCTCCGGAACTATATTATTAATTAATTGGGTCTTAGATCTTAACCACTCGTGCTTTAAAACGCATAGGCTAGCTCCACTATCCACTAAAAGATCTAAGGCATAAGTAGAATCTACAGTGCATTCAATTATGCTAGTATTATTATAATTCAAGATAGAGCATTTTAATTTAGGAACGAAAAAACTGATTATCCGTAATATTAGTGTCATGGATATTATTGGTCTCCGTGTCGACACTATTGTCTACACAGTCAGTGTCATTTTGCTGAGTGTGCTCGGTGTGTTGTACGTAAGGAGTACGTCTCGCATTCCATGCACCAGTTGTCTGAGTTCGTTTACCTCTTTGACCTGTATTTACAAACGTACGAGTTCGTGAATAATTATTATTTGATTTGTCGAACTGATAATTTTTATTATTACGACTGTTCGAGTTTTTGTAACCGATTGATGTATTATTCGGTCTGTACGCGTCTGAACGTCTAAAATTTAAAACTTCGTTATGCCTTGGTGATGAAGAATCTTCGTCTAAAGCGCTCCTAATCGCTTCTGGAAGTGATGAGAATTGTCTGGCTGCAATAATTGTGCTCAACCTCGCATCAGACAAACCATCCGCAAAACGTTTGATGGCAGTTTTTTCATTTATAGGACGTAATATTTCGTATTTGGTCGGATCATCGTCTGACTGAGAAATCGTCAGGTTAACAAAAAGTTCCTCTATCTCATTACCAAAAGACTCTATAGACCGACGTCCTTGAGAAGAATGATATAATTGAGATTGAATAGCTTCAGCCGACCTTTTAGGCAACAAATGCTTTCGCATATCATCAACTAATACTTTTACGCTATCATAAGATAACTTCATGCGAAGTTTAGCACTAGGAGTTAATCTAGTTTTGAGAATAAAATTCAACAAAAGTTTCTGAGAAGTGTTGTCTATCATGCTACTGTATAGTGAAATGGCATCAATGAGCTGTTTCGTAACTTGCTCTTGTCCTGTCATTACTGGTAACAAGGCTATCGCAGTCTTTAAATCAAACTGAGACATCTTGGTATCTGGTTCGTCAAGTGTTTGAGTTGCTGAATCTTCGCTTACTAAACTTTGTATTTTCTGATAAACGGTCTTAATTTGTTCCACTAAGTTATTGATCAAATCAATGTCTTTGCTACTAAATTTTGACTGTTCAATCTGAGACAAAATATTTTGCGCTTGACTGTATATCGCTTTAGCTTCTTCCAATTTCTTATAAGCAATCTCTTTTTGCCTACGTTCTGGTCCTATTTTTACCAAATATTCCCTAATTTGATGTAATTGATCTCGACATGTTACTAGATTATCAGTCATACTAATTAATAATATACTGTTTAAGTGAAGTCCTATTAGACTTTAAAAAATATAATGTAAAAAATATAATGTACTTAGCTAGGAAAGTGGGTCAATTGACTGCTGTTCATTTCTGCTGACGGTGCGGAGCTGCGAACGTTGACCGGGTAACTCGATGACGAAGTCACGAGGCGCTCTGCGTCGTTGCCGTGCGACTCGTTGTTCGATGACTGGACCGGGCTATACCCTGGATTCAATGGGCCGGGATTTCCCTGGACACCGCTCGTTCTGGCCGGGCTATACCCTGGACTCGTCTCCGTCTTCTTTCAGGAACTGGCAATGCTTCTTCTATTAGTTTACAGAAAGTCTTCTATAGGGTTACAGGAACTCTTCTATAGGGTTACAGGAACTCTTCTATAAGGTTACAGGAACTCTTCTTTGATGATAGAATTAGTATTGATTCTTCTGGATGTGGTTTCTTAACGCCATTCCGTATCGACGTGGCAGGGTCGCCATGTAATATGTTGATGAGGAGCTCTCGAAGAGAAGAGAAACTCAACGTGGAGTGTTGAATATGTTTATATTTAGGTAGTCTCCATAGTAAAAGTGGCAAGTAAACACATTACACTGTCTTTTATATTGTAGCAAATGACCCCAATTCGTACGTCAATATGTTACGGTAATTACTATAAATGTAGCAGTGCAACAGTGAATTATGACATATACTACAGCCCCCACCCCTATCCGGACGCCCTCCACGACGATGTGGGCGTCTGGAGGGCAGCGCTGCCGAGGCCCGTGAAAGAACACGGCCTCGGTCTTGTCCAGCGCTACCCTCAATCCAAGCTGGCGGATCCTACCTGCCACCAAGGATCCGCCAGCCGAGGCCAAACAGGCCGCCTCACGAAAGTCCCTCCCCCGGGCAACGAGGAGAGTGTCATCTGCGTAGCAGATGACACTCGTGCCCTGGAGGAGGGTGCCCCGCAGGAGCCAGTCGAATGCGATGTTCCACAAGGGGGGCCCTAGCACCGACCCCTGTGGAACACCGCACTCCGCGCCGTAGCGCCTGATCCTGGCCGTCTTGTCCACCAGGAGGACCTCTCTGTCCTCCAGGTAGCTGGCCAGGATCGCCCGCAGGTCTTAACGTAACCTTTTTTTTTTTTTTTTTTTTTTTGATAACGCTGGAAAAAAATGCATTACGCATACCCGCCCATCGGGGGAATGGACGGGCTATGTGGGACTCCCCGAGCAAGCCCGGTATACCCACTAAAATAAACCAGCGCACTCCCGCATCGTCTTTATGGAGGAGGACTGGGAAACCGGCACAGCCTTTACGCCCAGTCCTCCGCCGACGAATGCCCACCACAATGGCGGGCCCCGCACGCCCCTCCCTCAGTGGAGGGGCCCGGGAATGACCGTGAGTGATCGGCCATTCCCGCCCGACGAGGGTGGCGATTGTGCAATGCAGACGACAGGCGCCCCCGCACCTGCCACCCGCTAATCACCACCAGGGGGTGGGCGCAGGCGATCGTACAACCGCCCTCTCCCACCCCCACCGCTGCCTCCTTTTGCGACATGGCGTCCTCGCAAAAGGAGGCAACCGCCGCCCAGGCCTCCCCGCTCCCCAGCATGGATTTACCACACCGGGAAGCGAGAGGACCTGCCAAACACCTCAGGGCACGGCGCAGCTACGCCCCCGCTGGGCACACCTAGACGGTGTGCCGCGCCGTACCCCCCACCGCACTGGACCTAACGGTCCCCTCCTATGCGGCATCTGGCCAGAATCCGCGAAGGCCAGATGCCGCCCTCCGCGTGTGCGGCGAAGCGTCGAGAACGACACTCCGCCGCCTCCTCCAACCATTGACTTGTCCCTGCCGACCATCCCACGTCAAAAGAGGGTCGGCAACGACAAGTCACACCCTCCTCTTGGGCCCACCTCCCGCCCCCGAACCGCGGCCACCCCCACCCGCAGGAGAGATTCCGGGCTGCAGAGCCAGGTGCAGAGCGGGCAAAGCCCGGATGCAGAGCCGGGCAAAGCAGGGTGCAGAGCTGGTCAGTGCACTCGGGGAACTCAAACCGCACGAGTACCGAGTGCAAAGCCAGGTGCAGAGCGGGCAGAGCCGGTCACTGCAGAGCCGGGCAGTGCAGGGTGCAGAGCTGGGGTGCCCCGGGCGTTCCCCCCCGCAGGGGAAGGCGGCCCGCCCAGAGGCAAGGAAGTGAGCCCCACCGCTTACCTACCAAACCTAACCTACCCCACCCACCCCAACCTACCTACCCAGCCTACCCCTTCGCCGCGTCTGGAGTGTCCTCTGCTATTCAGAGGAACACCCAGAGCGACGAGTCCCCCCCCTCCCCCCCCGTCAGGTATTCGCCACCGCCAACAAGAACCCACGAATGGGAAGTTATTGACGGTGCCCAGGGTGCACCAGCCCAGCGGGTTGCTCTTCCCCCCGGACGTATCCGAAAGAGACCAGCAACCAACTAGGCCAACGTGGAGGTTACCTGACCCGCACCCCGTCTTAACCTAACCTAACCTAACCTAACATGGGCATTCAACATCACCTTGGTTTTGTCCATGTTCATTTTCAGACCCACTCTTTCGGAAGCTCTTTTGAGGTCATCGAGCATTGTATTGAGGCTCTCCATGGTCTCAGCCATGACCACTATGTCGTCGGCAAACCGAATATGAGTGATGTACTCGCCATTAACATTGATGCCCAGGCCCCTCCAGTCCAGAACCTTGAATACATCCTCCAGCGCAGCAGGGAACAGTTTCGGAGAAATGACATCTCCCTGTCTCACGCCACGCCGGAGAAATATTGGTTTCGAGGTCTGATCCTGAAGACGGACTGACATGGTAGCGTTTCTGTACAAACACTTCAACACCTCAATGTGCCGGTAGTCGATCTGGCTGGAGAGACTGCAGTACAGCCCAAGTCTCGATCGAATCGAAGGCTTTCTCGTAGTCCACAAACGCTAAGCAGAGAGGCAGGTTATACAGGTGGTTGGTAGTTCATTTAGCAGAGTTAATGCTATACATGGTGGCTCTTTGATTTTAGTAAGTAACCAGCTTAAATTTAAGGACCGTAAGGATATTGTGAGCCTATCTGTTGAGCGGACAGTTGAAATAGCTTGTATAGAATTGGAGCAGTTTGTTGTTTTAAGTGTATACAGACCCCCTTCAGGATTGTATGACTGCTTTGATAAGGTAATGGATGAAGTGTTACACAAGATTTGTAACTCAAATAAATCCATAATCACTTGTGGTGATTTTAATGTTAATTTATTAGAAAACTCAGGTTCTTGTAGTAAAATAATAAGTCTGTTTCAGTCCTACAATCTTGTAAACCTATTTTTGGAGCCCACAAGAATAACCCCTACTAGTGCCACATGCTTAGATAATATTTATACTAATGTTTTACCTGTCCACAAAGAAATTATAAATTTACTAGATTCTGATCATTGTGGGCAGAGGATTACTATACAAAACCTAAACAACAAAGTGGCTAAAAAGGATATCACTGTTAACCCCAAAACTGTAAGTCGTTTGGCAGCTTTTAAGGCTAAACTCATTAATAAATTACCAATTTTGTCAATTCATGCTGATCCTAATCACCTATATGATGATTTTTTTAGAATATACTGTAAACAATTTAATTCGACCTTTATTCCCAAGAATATCTCCGTTAATAGTAACGCATCATTCGGTGATTGGGCGACCATTGGTATTCATAAAAGTAGAACACGGCTTTATGAGCTGTACAGTGAAAGGCCTTATGTAAACACTGCTGAATTAAATTTATATGTTAGAAATTATTCAAAATTATTTAAAAAAGTTTGTAGTTTGGCCAAGTCGCATTATTTGAGTTCAAAGATTAAAAACAGTAGTAATGTTATTAAAACGACTTGGAATATTATTAATAGTGAAACGGGAGGATCTGGTAACCGAAATACTGACTACAGCCTGTCTATTAATGACAACATCATAAAATCAGACTCACAAGTCGCAGTGGCCTTTGAAAATTTCTTTTCGGATATTCCCATTTCAACTACTAAATCCCTAAACTCATCACCTTCTGTTGCTGAGTCTTTGCTAAAAGAAAATGTTAATGTCTGCGATACGAAATTTCTTTTTGAACATATTACTTGTAGAGACATAATTAAAACCTTTCACACTTTAAATGTTAAAAAAGCTGCTGATCTGTGGGGTCATTCTGTTGAAGTCGCCAAGTCTATTATTGATATTGTCGCACCTAGTTTAGCTATTATCTTTAATAATTGTATCGACTGTGGGGAGTTTCCTGACCTAATGAAAAATAGTAAAATAATACCTTTGTTTAAATCAGGTAGTACATCAGTCCCTACAAATTAAAGACCTATTTCAGTACTACCTACTTTTAGTAAAATATTTGAGAAATTAATTTTAGAGCAATTGCAAAGATTTTTTAATAAACATAAATTATTACATAGCAAACAGTTCGGTTTTACAAGGGGTCGTTCAACTACTGATGCCGGTGTTGAGCTTTTGGGACATATTTATAATGCATGGGAGGATAAGTGCGATGCCTTGGGCATTTTTTGTGATTTGTCCAAGGCATTTGATTGTGTTCTTCATGAAACCCTAATCAGGAAACTCCGCCACTACGGGATCCGGAACAGCGCTCTGGATCTTCTTACTTCATACATGAGTAATAGGATTCAGAGCGTTGACGTTAATGGAAAAAGATCTCCTGGATCTATAGTAACAATGGGAGTCCCGCAGGGCTCGATTCTTGGTCCTTTCTTGTTTCTTATTTATATTAATGATTTGCCTTACCTCATAAAGGATAACCATAATATAGTGTTGTTTGCGGATGAGACTTCACTTTTGTTTAAACTTAAACGTCAGCAGCTGGTTACTGACGATGTAAATAGCGCGATCTCAAAAGTAGTTCACTGGTTCAATGTTAACAATTTACTTCTTAATGAAAAAAAAACGAAATGCATTAAGTTTACCCTACCTCACGTTAGGCAGGTGAAAACTGATGTGCTGATAAAGGGCGAAGAATTGAATCCTGAAAATAGCACGGTATTCTTAGGTTTAACTTTGGATGCTAAGCTTCAGTGGGGCCCACATATAGATAAATTGTCAAAGAAACTAAGCTCCGCAGCATATGCTGTTAGAAAAATTCGTAATTTAACGGACATAGAGACAGCCCGTTTAGTATACTTTAGCTATTTTCATAGTGTAATGTCGTACGGTATTCTGTTGTGGGGAAATGCCGCCGACATCCAGACTATCTTTGTTTTGCAGAAAAGAGCTGTTCGATCAATTTATAAATTAAGCCCGAGACACTCTCTCAGAGAGAAATTTAAGGAGATTAATGTAATGACTGTGCCTTCTCAGTATATTTATGAAAATCTTTTATATGCACATAAAAATATAAAATTGTTTAAAAAATACAGTGATATCCATAATATAAATACTAGGAACAAACACAAATTTGTAATACCTACAACAAGGCTCAAGAAAATAGGTGGCTCGTTTAGATGTCAATGTGTGCGCTTTTATAATATGCTTCCAAGCCACGTACAAAATCTAAGTCTTAATAAATTTAAATCATTCATTAAACGTAAGTTGTGCCAAAAAGCGTTTTATAGTATTAAAGATTACGTTGAGGATAAAACGGCTTGGGAGTGAGCTGCTCCAATTAATTAATTTAGTTTTTTTGTTTAAATATTTTGCACCATGAATTTTGTTATTTTTTTATTATTTTTTTATTTGTTTTCTTGCAATGACAAGAATATTTACTTTTTAAAGTATTATATTATTTTATTTTAATTATTGTGAATGTGAAGACTATGTGGATCATTATTTTGTTTTTTAATTTATCTTATTTTTTAATCATGGTCTGGCAGTTTGAGTAATTTATGCGGCCTACCCGAATGTCCTTTCTTTGGTATTGTTCGTCGAATCGTTGAGCTCCTTAAATTCTGAGTTGAGCTGCTCGGTTATTGACAAATGCGTGCACTGACTGGACAGGTCCACTCAATCTGGATGGTTCTTTCCTCAAAAGACCATTTCAGACATCAGTATACATGGTCTTCACATGATCGAACCAAGATTTTGTCAGGACTTTAAAAGAGACTGTGACCTCTGAGTTTGTTTCGGCCTTTCTTCTCAGAGTAGTCAGATATGAAACGCCGACCTCATCTAGTTTTAAAAAATATGATCGACGTGTAAAAGTGTTTGTACAAACCAACTTACAGAAATAAAATCATTTATCATTTATGTATGTGGTCTACGGTGCTAAAGCCTTTTCGGAATCCGGCTTGTTCGGGAGGCTGGAAATCGTCAAAATTGCGCGCGAGACGATTCGTGATGACTCTTGAAAACAACTTGTAGACATGGCTAAGAAGTGAGATGGGCCTATAGTTCTTCAGCCGGGCATTGTCACCCTTTTTGAAGAAGAGGACCACTACGACCCTGCACCATGCCTGTGGCGTTTTGCCCTCGAGTATGACGGAATCAAACAGCTTCTGAGGGGCCTTAAGGACCGGTTTTCCACCCGCCTTCAGGAGTTCAGCCGTGATTCCGTCGTCACCCGGCGCCTTGTGGTTTTTAAGCTGTTTCAGAGCCATCCTAATCTCGTACAGGCTGACGTCCGGGATATCTTCCAACTTACCACAGTGTCTCAAGAGAAAGTCTATGACCAGTGTGTGTTGCCAGTGATGACATATGGCTCTGAGACGTGGTCGCTTATAATGGGCCTCATCAGAAAGCTTACAGTCACTCAGAGGGCAATGGAGAGGGCTATGCTCGGCATTTCCTTGCGTGATCGAATCAGAAATGTAGAGATCCGTAAGAGAACCAATGTTACCGACATAGCTCGAAGAATTGCCAAACTTAAGTGGCAGAGGGCAGGGCACATTGCTCGCAGAACGGATGGCCGATGGGGCAGAAAGGTTCTGGAGTGGCGACCGCGATCCGGAAGACGTTGCCTTGGAAGGCCTCTCACCAGGTGGACCGATGACCTCGTGAAGGTTGCGGGGATCCGCTGGTTGCGAGACGCACGGGACCGGTCAATGTGGCGACGCTTGGGGGAGGCCTATGTCCAGCAGTAGACGTCTTTCGGCTGATATGATGATAAAAGTTTCTTCGCGCCGCGCCACCATATTCCTGGCGCAGCATAGTTATTGTATTTCCTCTTAATTAGTATACTTTAGTTTCTGTATTCATCACATGTTTCAGTATTTCAATCACTGTAATTTACGCGCGTTTGACAAATTGTCACAATAAAATGGTCCCTCTATTTCCAGCCAAGCCTTCGCCACATTCCAAGCCGCCGCCATGCTAAGCGCAGCCACAGCTCGCATGCTTGCTGCCGTAGGAGCGGCCTGCACTCGACAGCATCGAAATAAGATGACTGGAGCCATAATCGAGGTCATAATCCTCATAACGTCATATCCTTATAACGACTTCAGCAAATGAAGAAAACACAAATGAACATTCTTGTGGGCTTTTCAGAAATAGTGAAGGCATATCGTGTATATGATCCTATAAAATATTATAACTACTAATGAAGAAGACACAGGAGAATGGATACAGAATGATGTTGGAATAAAAGAGCATGAGTCTCCAATTACAAATGAAGATGGCAGAGATTTAGTGGGGGAGTCGTCAATAAATGAATCTCTCCAAGACTCGGTTCCGAATACATCTGTATGTACTGATTCGTCTAGTGGCAGTGATACAAGCACTACAAACACAGAGATTGAGATTTCACTCAGTGAGATTCAACAAATTCCGGCATTACCAAAACATGATAAGACAACACGAATACCGCCAGATCGTTTTGGGTTTGGTAACATGTGTACTAACAATTCTTGTCCAGAAGTCGAACAAATAGATTTGTATGAAGCACTGAATGGACCAGAAGCTGATCAGTTGAGAAAGGCCATGCGTGAGGAGCTTCAGTCTTTGGGGACAACGATGCGTGGGAAATTGTTGATATTCCAAGTGATGGATCAATTGTGCAAAACAATTGATCCGTCGTTGAGTTTTTTATTAAACACCCACTGTTTAATAAAAATTAGATGTGAGTGATAAAGTGCGGTTTCGTGCCCGACTCGTGAAAGGGTTTTACGCAGCGACGAGGTGTTGATTATGAGAACACTTTTTATCCTGTGGTAAATAAAACATTCTACACTGAGAATGTTGTTTGCTTTGAGTGGACATGGACATTACACATCTAGATGTGACAACAGCATTTTTAAATGGACATTTAAAGGAAAATATTTATATGTCAATTCCAGAAGGTTTTGTAAATAAGCAAACTGGAAAGGTCTTGAAACTTAAAAGAGCTATTTATGGACTAAAACAATCCACTCCTTAGCTGTACGCATCATGAAAGTATTTCAACGTTTAGTGCGTATGGGTAGGATCTCCACCATGTACCGATGGCGCATCGCCGTACGTCTTATAATCCGTTGATTAGGCGGAATTAGATCATCAAAAAAGTGGTAAAATCCCACGAATTGAGGAAAGATAATCTTTCGTGAATTTAAGCCTGATTTCTTGTTTCATGACATTTTGTTTGACTACTGAGTGTCACGTTACTTTCTAGGTTACGTAAACGTCAAAACTCAAACCTCTCATAGCTGTTACATAACTGTGACGATAAACGTCAAACATTTGAAATTTTTAATTAGTATGTAAAAAAATGTTATTTTGGAAAAAATGTTACTTTATTCTATTCATGGGTTAGTTTCCCAGCTTTCTTAAAAGGTACAGGTTATGGCCGGAGTCCCATACAAAAATTTAACATCTCCTTTGAACCATGCTTGTTTACATTTTTTTGTAAGAATGTTAAGATTATATTAGCTTCTTTTTTTTTTTTTTTTTTTTTTTTTTCGGCGGCGGGTAGTTGTGACAGTACGCACGAAAAAATTACTCATTAGAAATTTAATCATTTTAATTTTAAATGTATTATACTATTTAATGATAGCTACCTGCTAGTTTGTGTTATTTCGAAATTTCACTGATTATAAATACAATCAATTAACAATGGAATCACTAAAGGGGTCAATGGCTGAATTAATGACCCAATTTCAAGACAGAATGTCAAAATTTGAGGCGGAACTGGCCAGGACGTCCAGCACAGCAGCCAGCAATCCAACTGAACTAGCGGCTGACTATACGTCGTTCAAAACCTTCGTGCTCCAGGCCCTCAGCTGTCTTCAACGACAGATGGAGGCGGTTGCTGGAGAAGTTGATGCACTTGAGATGAGGGGCCGTCGAAAAATGCTCCTTATGCATGGTGTTGGTGAGGTGAGCAACAAAGAGACAGCGCTGGTGGTTGCTGAAGTTGTGCGTGATAAGCTGCAGCTGGAGGCGTTTTCTGTTGCCGCTATACGGAGGTGCCATAGAATGGGCAATCAGGCTGGCACTGGCAAGCCAAGGCCCATTCTCGTGAAGCTGCAGAATGTTGATATCCGTAACAAGATCTGGTATGCGAAAACCAAATTGAAAGGTTCTGGTATAACCTTATCAGAATTTTTGACTAGGTCGCGGCATCAGGTTTTTATGGCGGCACGTAAAAAGTTTGGCGTCACTAACTGCTGGACTAAGCAAGGCCACATACACATACAGGGGCCTGATGGGATCAAGCATCGTGTCGTCACCCAAAGCGAGCTCAAATCTATCGGCGAGCCTAAGCTGGACTCCGATAAACAAGAGGCAGTGGTGGCCAATAAGCCAGCCGCTTTTGCATTGAAGAAGAGGCGTGCGGCGGTTACTTCTGTCTCCAAAAAGTGATGATGCATTTTTACTGCCAGCGTCGTTCGGGTATTTTGATTCAATTATCAAGATAATTTCTCAATCATCATTCGAATTCAAATCATTCAATTATCTTTGTTTGTTTACCTTCGTACTTCAATCTTCTTATTTATTTTTACACCTACCTAACTTTAAATCTTTCCTATTTTATTATAGTTTTTTCGTTATTATTTGTTGACATTACGTAGGGCTCTCTCTATTCTGACACTTGACTCTTGACAGCAGTCAAGTGTCAAGTCCGTCAATAGTTGCATTCCAGTTACTTGTTATGCCGTATGTGACATTTAGAACATGTTTTGTCTATGGTAACAATTGCATTTTTCGTTTAAGTTTTCTTTCATATTTCATCATGGAATTAGAAATTACTTTTTTGTTTTTTCGTGTATTTAATGTCGATGTAAATACCCGAACGATGCAGCTAAAACTTTTAAATTGTTTGTTTCAAAGTTATTTAATTATTATTTTTTTTGTTAACACACAACTGGCCGGTGGACGAAATTCAACCTACCTTCATTTTATTTTTTTATTTTTACATATTTTATATCTTCGTGTTTATATTTATTTTATATTTACGTACTATATAATGGCGGATAGTGATAATGGCAGCTTTTTATCAGCGTTTAGTGACAGCGACAGCTTTAGCAGTATCCCGTCTCTAGCTGATACCCTTGAGTCTCAGTTCTCCGATGTTCCAAGGAATCTTAATGTAGTCCATATTAATGCCCAAAGTATTCCGGCCCATTACCATGACATGCTGGCGAGTCTGGACTGTAAGAACATACATGCAATCCTTGTTTCTGAATCATGGCTAAAGCCATGCCTTCCATCCACTTCCTACTCTCTACCCGGATATCAACTAATTAGAAATGATCGCACGGGCTGCGGTGGTGGCGGTGTTGCCATATATCTCCGTGCTAACATTCCATTCACAGTTGTTCATATGTCATCACAGCCACCACCGCCGAACGCTGGTGAGCATCTCTTCTTGGAAGTCAATCTTCATCATTCGAAGATTCTGCTTGGTGTCTATTATTGTCCCTCTTTACGTATCGACTATTTTTCTTCTTTTGAAAGTCTCCTCGTTAACTTAATTCCTTCTTACAGTCACACTATTATAATAGGGGACTTCAACACTTGTCTTCTCAAAAATGATTCAAGGTCTTCCTC
This sequence comes from Orthosia gothica, assembly GCA_949775005.1. NCBI lineage: Eukaryota > Metazoa > Arthropoda > Insecta > Lepidoptera > Noctuidae > Orthosia > Orthosia gothica. The sequence continues at coordinate 7,521,969 of OX459040.1, read as the reverse complement.
CCTACAATCTATATCACATTCTTGCAATTTATCCCTTCTTCCCTTAGGTGCCACTCATCATTTGCCTAACTGCACTCCTTCACTTCTTGATCTTATACTTGTTTCTTCTACTCAACATATCGCTAAGCATGGACAATGTACAGCTGATGCCTTCTCCTACCATGACCTTTTATTCCTTTCCTACAAAATTCGCCCTCCGAAGGCTAAACCTAAGATACTCCTCCGGCGTAGTTTTGGTGGTATGAACCTTGAGAACCTCCGTGAGGATGCTGGCAGAATTGACTGGTCTGATGTCATTGCCACTGAGTCGATTGATGTCAAAGTCAATATACTGAATACCAAGATTCTCCAGCTATACGATATCCATGCACCTGTTCGGTCTGTAAAAATGAAGCACCTGCCGGCGCCGTGGCTGACAGACGACCTAAAAGACCTACTGCAGAGGAAAGCAGCAGCTAAAACAAGATTTAAAAGCAGACCAAATTCTTTTACTCGAGAGAAATATGTTGCAGTTCGCAATCGCAGCAATGTGGTGTGTAGGGATGCACAACGCCGCCACATTCATAAGTCCGTCGAAAACGGTGACCCAGCTAAAGTCTGGAAATTTCTTAGATCAATGGGAGTGGGAAAATCGCGCCAAGATTCTATTCCTAAAGATATAGATCTTGAATTACTTAATCAACATTTTTCTACTTCCTCTAGCTTCAATGGTACTATCAAAGCAAAAACGTTGAAAGATCTTTCGTCTCTTCCCACTCCCGATTATTCACCATTCGTCTTTAATCAGTTCTCCGATTGTGATGTTAAGAAGAGCATTGAATCTATCTCGTCTAATGCTGTTGGTAGTGACTGCACCAGTCGCAAGATGATACTCCCTATCCTTGACGAAATCCTTCCTGTCATCTGCCATATCCTTAATCATTCCCTATCCAGCGGTGTTTTTCCATCTTCTTGGAAAGAAGCCCAAATCACCCCTCTTCCTAAAAAGCATAATCCTGTCTCCTTCTCCGAATTCCGACCTATCTCCATATTACCGTTTCTGTCCAAAGTCCTCGAACGCCTTATCCATAACCAACTAAGTACGTTCCTTTGCAAGAACCACCTCCTTAATTTTTTCCAATCCGGGTTTCGTCCAGGACATAGTACTACAACAGCTCTTGTTAGCATTACAGACGATATTAGACTCGGCATGGAAAATGGAAATCTGACGGTTCTTTCCTTATTAGACTTTAGCAATGCTTTTAACACCGTCGATTTTGATATCTTACTCGGCATACTTGGCTCTCTTAACATATCTCCAACGGCAATTGATTGGTTTCGTAGTTACCTGTGTGGCCGCCGACAACGTATTTGCATTGAAGGTTCTTCTTCGTCATGGTGCAATACTTCTGCAGGTGTACCACAGGGGGGCGTTCTATCTCCTCTTCTCTTCGCTATTTTTATTAATTCTATTTCCAATGCACTTCTCTCGTCCTACCACCTTTACGCTGACGATCTGCAAATATTTTCTCAAGCTCCGGTAGAAGAATTGTCTGAGGCAGTTAATATGATCAATAAAGATTTGGCTAGTATTTCTGAGTGGAGTTTGGCTCATGGTCTGAAGATAAATCCTACGAAGACTCAAGTCATTGTGGTCGGTAGTCCTAGGTTGCGCTTGAAAATTAACTGGTCGCAGCTCCCCCGGATTGTCTTTGATGGCTCAGCTTTTCCATACAGCGACTCAGTGAAAGATCTGGGTATTTTAGTAGACAAAGACTTTTCGTGGGGTCCTCAGCTGCAGGCAGTTAGCCGCAAGATGTTTGCGTCTGCTGGGTCTTTGCGCAGACTGCGCAATTTCCTTCCGACTGCCACCAAAATTGCACTCGCCCAATCCCTCCTTCTCCCAATCCTCGATTATGCCGATGTCAGCTATTTAGACCTAAATGAAGTGCAGCTAGATAAGCTTGAGCGACTCCAGAACTTTTGTATTAGATTCATATTTGGTTTACGCAAATATGACCATGTTTCCGAATTTCGAATTAAGCTCAAGTGGCTGCCAATCCGCTTTCGACGGAATGCCCATATTTTATCATTACTCTACAGTATTCTGTTTATTCCTACAACCCCCACTTATCTCAAAGAACGCTTTAAGTTCCTTCATGACACACATTCTAGACACTTGAGATCATCGGAGAATTTGAAGCTTTTGATGTCTGCCCATTCCACAAAGTTTTACGACAAATCGTTTACAGTCCAGGCTGTGCGATTGTGGAATGAGTTGCCGTTGTCAGTTAGACAAGCCCAGTCACTGGTTTCTTTCAAAAACCTGGTTAAAAACCATTTCCTTTCACTGTAACGCTTTTCTATTTAGATCTTATCTCTGTCAATTCAACCCTTTTTCTTTTTTGTTTCTCTCTCTTTCTATTAGTTTCATGTTATATTATGTATGTATGTTTGTATAAAGGTTTATGCATTTATTATATTATTATAATCTTATATATATTTATGTTTTATTTTAATAGCAGTACACCGACTACCCCCTTTTTATTCTAAGTTTTCTTTTTTCAGTCCATCCAAAGGTTGTCTGGTAGATATCGCTGTCAGCGATAAGACCGCCTTTGTACCCATTTATATAAGTTTTTTTGTAAATGTCTATAATTTTATGGTGTACAATAAAGTATATTCTATTCTATTCTATTCTTCTGAGACTGAAAAATTAAAAAAAAATATTTGTTCTGAATTCAAATTAAAAGACTTGGGTCCTGTTAGACTTTACTTAGGCATGCCGATTAATGTAAATAAAGAATGTAAGACTATAACTGTAGATCAGCAGTAATATATAGAGCAATTATTGTTAAAGTTTGATATGTCTCATTGTATATAGTAAGTAAAATAGTATGATTAATTTGAAATGTGATAATCAAAGTGCTTTAAAATTAGCAAAGTCATCAGGCACATGCAAGGTCAAAACATATTGAATACATTTCAAATCACGAAATGCCCGCTGACTTGTTAACCAAAGGTCTATTGTCAACTAAGCATTATAAGTTCATGCACATGGTGGGAATTAAAGCTAAATAAAAAAACATGTATTTTGTTTGGAATGTAACAATTTGTTAAGTGGAGGTATTAGAATATAGATAACAAATTTAATAATGTGTCAAGTAACGTTAGTCTATGTTGTATTGTGTGAACCACTCTTAAAAAAATAAAGTTAGTCTATTACGCAAAAGCAACGTTTTTTAATACTTCCTTAAAAATAAAATCAATTTATAAATAATCAGAAAACTATCATGGATAACCAGAACATTATTCACGAAACACAGAAATAAATAATTGTTAAAGAGGAAAAAAACCTGGAATATTTCAGATCTTATTGTTCTTATAGATGACAGGCTGACGGCCCTTAGTCTTGCAATAGCAGGGCCGGTTTCTGATAAAAGTATTCAACGTAAAGTATGTGCTGATCTCGATTTAAGCTTCTGTCACTGATGATCATCTGTCATTTTACGTCTTTTGCGTTTCTGAGCAAGGTTTGAGTATACCTATACTTCATAAAAGATAGCTTAATCTCTGCGACAGCTGTCAGTATCAATACAGTAACAATAGCGCTTGACAGGCTAACAATACCGTAACAATAACATATACGTCAGTTTCACATATTATGTTGCAGAGATCAAGCTATATTTTACGAAGTATAGTCAAAGTCATGCCAAAGTATACCTCATGTCAAACAAAACACCTTCATTTACGTTCAATTGCGTTTCACAACTGAGAAAACACGTGTTTTTTATTTTCGAATTTTCAAACTTCTTTCAAACCGTTGTCAACGCTACATTTGGCATTTGATAGTTGACAAGCCTGTGCTTAAACTGTGATCACACGCAATAAATACAAAATAAAACAAGGTGTCTCAAAATAAAGTTTATATTTATTATGCTTGTAAGGTTTACAAATATTCCCTACTTAACCAACCAACCCAGTGGTAGGAAACAGCATGAGACTGGATAGGAATGATTTCGATGTAAGTAAAAAGTCACACAATTGGTTAACATATTTAATCTTCACACAAATACAGTCTGTCACTACAGATTCTTAAGCATTAATGATAAATGATTTTATTTCTGTAAGTTGGTTTGTACAAACACTTTTACACGTCGAAGATGAGGTCGGCGTTTCCTATCTGACTGCTCTGAGAAGAAAGGTCGAAACAAACTCAGAGGTCACAGTCTCTTTTAAAGTCCTGACAAAATCTTGGTTATATCATGTGAAGACCATGTAGACAGATGTCTGAAATGGTCTTTTGAGGAAAGAACCAGCCAGATTGAGTGGACCTGTCCAGTCAGTGCACGCATTTGTCAATAACCGAGCAGCTCAACAGAATTTACGGAGCTCAACGATTCGACGAACAATACCAAAGAAAGGACATTCGGGTAGGCCGCATAAACTACTCAAACTGCCAGACCATGAGTAAAAACAAAAATCCACATAGTCTTCACATTCACAATAATAAAAATAAAATAATATAATACTTTAAAAAGTAAATATACTTGTCATTGCAAGAAAAAATAAATAAATCAAAATTAAAAACAAAACGGTTGCACCGTTTTGTTTTTAATTTTGTTTTTTTTTTTTATATATAATAAAAAAAACAAAATTAATTGGAGCAGCTCAATCCCAAGCCTTTTTGTCCTCAACGTAATCTTAAATAGTATAAAACGCTTTCTGACACAACTTACGTTTAATGAATGATTTGAATTTATTAAGACTCTCTTGTACGTGGCTTGGAAGCTTATTATGTGTTCCGTTTGACGTCCGAAGTCCATTTATGAGAGTACATCGTCTTTTTCCCCGCCAAATCGTTAGATGATGCTACTTCCGTCACGTGAGTCAACCACAGCGCCGCCTGTGGCCGCTCCTGGAACTAATTAAACAGCACACAGCAAGCCGCCATTCCTTCGACATTGTTGCGTTGTTTTTCGTACCGCGCACATTTCGTTAGTTTAAATACAGAAAACTTAACATACCCTCATTTGTTTAAGTATCTGTAAATTTCGGTTTAACTTTCGAGAATAAAGTAGAAAGTTACTACATTTTTTTTTTCCGTTACGTAAAAAGTGCGTGTTTTTAAAATGGACAATAAAAACTCCACGCTCTGCAACGATGTCGTTGGAGATCCAAGCCATGATACAAAGTCGGATCCTCGAGCCCGCACCTTTAACTCCGTCCTTCATATCCCCACTTTTCATTTTAACAAAAAGCAGTGGAAAGCATCGGATTATTTTCAACCTCAAGGCACTAAATCGATTTTTGCAACCAAAAAGTTTTCACCTTTTCCATCATCGGCAAATGCCCAAATTTTTACAAGCGGGCGACTGGATGGTCAAGCTCGATCTAACCCAAGCCTATTACCATTTGCGAATATCTCAAAAACACCGTTGTTTTCTTCGCATGAGCTACGAAGGCCGACTGCTACAAATGACATGTCAGTTCGTCCGTAGACAGCAAACCGAACGCACACGCATTTACTTGGTTACTACTTCTCGTACTCGGCGACGAATTGGTGACTCACTCAACTTACAACTGCGTTACTCAAACTTTTCAAAATGTTTACTTGTAAACAGTGCGATGTGGATGCCAGAGACGGCGTCACCTGTTCTGTTTGTGCGGGGCAGTTCGACTTCCCCTGCTCAGGCATTACGGAAGCAGGATGGAGAAGACTTGGAGAGCGGAAAACTACATGGAAATGTAGCAGCTGCAAAACATCGATGCTGGCCGGTCCCCGAGCTGACACTGATAAGAGCTCACCAGCAGACACGGAAACTATCATAACTGAGCTCAAGCGGCTATCTACACAAATGGAAGCCTTGCCAGCGCTGGTCGAGAGCGTTAAAGCGGTGCAAAACGAACTTGTGGAGCTCAAAACTTTAAAGACCGAATTCTCAGAGGTGAAGTCGTCACTACAGTTTGTTAGTGACAAAATGGATGAGTTGACCTGCAAAGTATCAACTCTGGAGCATGACATTGAGTCAATGAAGAAGACCAAAGTCGACATCTCAAAGTTGCATGACCGCATAGCTAAATTAGAGGTCCATCAGAATGAGAGTGAACAGAGGTCCAGGATGAACAACATAGAAATCAAAGGAGTGCCAATAACTAGCGATGAAAATTTATTCTCAATAATGACAAAAATCGGGGATGTTATCGGATGTCATATACCCAAGGAGCAGATTAACTACATAGCCCGAATTCCAATGCGTAGTGATCCACTTAATAAAAATATTATTTGTTCGGTGCATAACAGTTACAGCAAAAATGATTTTGTTTCTGCGGCGAAAAAGCACAAAACTCTGAATGCTGCTCATCTAGGTCTGCAAGGCACAAACAGGATCTATATTAACGATCATCTTACGCTGGATAATAAAATTCTCCTGAACCAGACCAAAGCTCGTGCCAAAGAACGTGGTTTTGAGCACGTTTGGGTCACGGGTTGCAAGATATTTCTTCGAAAAAACTTCACATCCCCAAAACTCCATATCAGAACGGAGCACGATTTAAAAAAAATACTATTCTAAACGTTCTTATGTTGAGAATGTCGATTCAACGTCCTGGTAAGTTAAGCATCGCTCACTCTGACTCATTAAGTTTGAGAACCTCTGTTATCTATTTTTTCTATGCATTCCTTTCTCGCCGACCTTTTGTTTGCTTATCGCTGATTTTGACCCGGTTTGTACTTTGTTGCTATTATGACTTTAAATATGCCACAAGTTACCTTAAAAATGTGTATTGCTCACTGAGATTTAACAGTCTACCTTACAATAATTATATTTTATTTCTTAAAGTTCAACTAGGTACTACGTTCTTCGGACCTTATTCGTATGGAGATAAAGTTTTATTTTACATAAATGTTTTCATCTATCATTATTTAAAAAATATTTATTTTAACGGATTGAATGTGCTTTGTATTCTATTTTCTATACTGACCCTAGTATTTTTTATTACTTATAATGGCACCAATTAGCATTTTTTATCAGAACGTACGGGGACTGCGAACGAAAACAGGTGCTTTCTATAGAAATATATGTATTAATGGTTTTGATGTTATCTGCTTGACTGAGACTTGGTTAACTGATGGTATAGCCGATTCCGAATTATTTGATGACAGATATATGATATGGAGACGGGACCGGGATTATACCAGTACAGGTCAGACTATGGGTGGGGGGGTTTTAATTGCCGTTAGGCGTGAGATTATGGCCCATGCGCGCGGCGAGTGGCACTCATCAGCAGAAGACCTGTGGGTCACATTAACTCTGCAACAAAAAAGACCTAGGACAACATACAAAATGCATATAGGCGTTGTTTATATTTGCTCCCAAAACCTAGGTAACTCATTAACAACTCAGCTGTGTAACTATTCCGATAATTTGAGTAACATTATAATGGAGCACCCGGTCGACAAGTTTATTGTGCTGGGTGACTTTAACCAACCCAACATTACGTGGACTCCTGCAGATGATGGCCATTCTCTGTACCCTACAAACCTGAACGGTCATGTACAAACAACTTTTTTTGACAACGTTAACTCATGTAACCTGTTGCAGTATAACTGTCACCCTAACAAAAACAATAAGATTCTGGATTTGGTATTTTCTAATACCGAAATTTCTGTTTCCTGCAGTATTGATCCTCTAGTTCCTGAAGATCCGCATCACAACGCACTATGTATCACGGCGGATTTTGTTCAGCTTCATAGTCTGCCAGCTCGTCCCTATGTTAAATACGTGTATGGGTCTGCTGACTATGCAGCAATTAAAGATGAACTTAACATCGTTGACTGGCAATACGAGTTGGGCCACAGGTCACTGGACGATGCCGTGGCATTCTTTTATGACGTTTTGTATAGAGTACACAAAACTTATATCCCATCGAAAACAGTTGTTTCCCAGTCTAAATACCCCCTCTGGTATAAAAGTCCGTTAATAAAAATTATCAAAGAAAAAGCCAAATTCCACGCCAAATTTAAAAAGTATGGCAACGATTCGGACTACCAATCCTTTGTAATATTACGGCAACGTGCAAAGGATTTAGAGAAGTGCATGTTCGATGATTACATGGCAAACGTTGAATCCGCTATTCGCAACAACCCACGAGCCTTCTGGAGCTACGTAAAATCAAAAAAGCAAAACAACTCCTACCCTTCTGTGCTGCGGTTTGGTGACCAGTCCTCTAGCAATGGTGAAGAAATTTGTAATTTTTTCGGCGAGTATTTTCTGTCAAACTTTCGTGAATCCGCCAGCTCTGAAAATAGTGCGCAATACCATTGTACCAGCGAGCGGACTGACTACAGTCCATACGATATTGCTGCTATCGAGGTTTGTGAAGACGAGGTTATAAAACTGTTAAAGCTTTTGGACTTAAATAAATCTGCTGGTCCAGACAAGCTCCCACCGGTTTTCATAGTAAACTGTGCAACAAGCCTCTCGGTTCCTCTTACAATCTTATTCAGACGATCTCTGAACACTGGGGTTATGCCTGCTATATGGAAGTCAGCTTATATAACTCCTATTCACAAAAAGGGACCGAGAAACTACGTTGACAACTATAGACCGATCTCCAAATTATGCGTGTTCGCTAAAATATTAGAAAAAATTGTGTATAGGCAAGTTTACTCTGCTCTCAGACTCAGTTTCAGCGAACACCAGCACGGATTCTTGAGTGGTCGGTCAACAACTACAAACCTTGTTCTCTGTAGTGACTTTTTGTCAGAGGCTATGTCTGATCGGTCCCAAATCGACGTCATATACACAGACTATGCCAAATGTTTCGACAGAATTGATCACGAAGTTCTCATGCGTAAACTTCTATCGATGGGCATTAGGGGTAATCTTTTCCGTTGGTTTAAGTCGTATGTGGAGGACAGGTTCCAGACTGTTGTGTTGAATGGGTATTCATCAAGATCAATGCGTATTCCATCTGGTGTACCGCAAGGATCTTTATTAGGGCCCCTTTTATTCAATTTATTCATCAATGATATTGATTCTTGCTTCCTTCACTCTAAAATACTTCTTTATGCGGATGACATGAAAATTATGTCAAAAATATCCTCCTTATCAGATGTTCTGTCATTGCAGGAGGATCTAAATAGGTTCCAGTACTACTGCATTACTAATAAACTCCATTTAAACATCTCCAAGTGTTACGTGTGCTCCTTCACTAGAAAGCCCGTACCTATCACATTTGACTATAAACTTTCAGACAAATCCCTATCTAGAGTTAGCACAATCAAAGACTTGGGAGTTGTATTTGATTCAAAATTATTATTTGATCAACACGTAGATCAAATCATTAATAAAGCATCAAAATCACTAGGGTTCATTTTGAGAGTCTCGTCTGAGTTCAGAAGCATCAAAACCATTAAAATTCTCTACTGTACTTTTGTTCGCAGCCATCTCGAGTATGCCTCTCAAGTCTGGAATCCCAATTACAACATATACATGAATCGATTGGAAGGCATACAGAGAAAATTTTTGAGGTATATTCAATTCCGTTCTAAAACTTATTCTCCCTCTTATCTCCTTCGCTGTAAAAGGTTCCATCTACTTCCTCTTTCCGAACGTAGAAGAATTGCAGACTTGGCGTTTTTATTTAGAATCGCTAACGGTTCAACCGAGCTGCCCGAATTGCTGAGCAAAATTGGACTGCGGATTCCTTCTACTTTTCGGCGCTATCCCTGTCTATTGCATACTCCTGCGGTAGGAACGAATTACAGACGAAATGCATATTTAATAAGAGCGGCTCATACATATAATGCGATCTGCCGGGGCGTCGACATCGATGTTTTCAATACTAACACATCAAAATTAAAAAGGACTCTTTGTAATCTCTTCTTTGATAATGTAAACTAATTTAAAATTCTTGCTGTTTGAGTCATGTTTTCAAAACGAGGAGGTTCCCAATTCGTTTTCTTTATGATTATGTTACTTTTTTACTTAAAACACTGTCTACCTTCTATTTTTTTTGTTTATAAGCTCTCTTCTATCTGTGGAAACTTTTAATTGGCCTTATTCGTGTTACTCTTAATTGAATAAAAATTTTTAGCTGTAAGTTTTCCTAAAACTGTAAAATAAAATAAAAATAAATAAAATGTCTTCCCTTTGGTCTGGCCGCGGCGCCAAAAATGTTTGCATCAGTCACGAATTGGACTGCCGAAGTGTTACGCAGCAAAGGTCTTCGCCTGGTCCTTTATTTAGACGATTATTTGATAGTCCACCAAAGCAGAGAGACTTTAATAGATCATGTCCAGTTAGCATTAGAATTCCTCACGACCCTAGGTTGGCATATCAATATGGAAAAGTCTATACTGATCCCGACAAGGTGTATAGAATTCCTGGGAATTGTCTGGGACACACAATACAACTCCAAGAGTTTGCCACCAGACAAAGTTTCCAAAATCCGTCAGTGCCTATTGACTCGCTTAGCAACCGGCGGTTGGACCCTCAAGCAGGCGCAACGCCTCTTAGGGTATCTCAACTTTGCGACCTTCATCACCCCCCGGGGAAGGTTGCATTGCCGTACGTTGCAGCGCCAGAGCAATCGTCTTCAACAAAGTTCGAGCCACTTGGCTCTGTTCACAGACGAGGTGCGACTGGAACTACATTGGTGGGTAGAAAATGTCAGCCAGAAATCTTGCATTCATCCCAAAAGCTCACATGTGAATTACCTAGTCACAGACGCCTCAGATATTCAATGGGGGGCCGTAGTCAACAACAAGACGCTAAAAGGGCCTTGGAATCACCAGCAAGTGCAGTGGCACTGCAACTTAAAGGAGATGTATGCAGTGATAGCCGCAATATCTTCAGAGGCAAATGCTCTAAAAAATTCAACCGTGATCCTGCAAAGCGACAACAGAACCGTGGTGTCGTACATAAAAAACCAGGGCGGAACGAAGTCACAAAATCTGTTAAATCTGACGAAACAGTTGCTGGCTCTGACGGACAGCCTCAATGTTGTACTAGTCCCTCACCACCTTCCGGGACAGTACAACGTGGAAGCCGATCGTCTCTCTCGAAATCGAACCGGCTCCGAATGGCATCTGCTGAGCGAAGCGACCATCAAAATATTCGCCAAATGGGGAACACCAACCATAGACCTGTTTGCCTCACAAGGCGCTCAAGTAGTGAGCAATTATGTTACTCTAGACTTGTCAGACTCGAACGCTTGCTTTCACGACGCTTTCAGCAGATTCTGGAGTTACGACCTCGCATGGATATTCCCTCCACCAGCCCTGCTTCCACGGGTGTTACGCCACCTCAACTCTGCAAAAGGAAGGTATATAATAGTAGCACCCAGGTGGAAGAAACCCTTTTGGCGTCCAGATCTGAAGAACCGCGCCCTAGCTCGTCCTATGAAAATCAGGGACCTCAAAACGTCACTGGTGGACACGATGACCGGGCGTGCTCCAGCTCAAGTTCACAACCTAAAGCTGGAAGCCTGGCTCATTTCGGGTGGGACTCTCTAACACAAAGTTGGTCTAAGGAAGAACAACAACTTTTGTCAACATGTTGGAGAGCTTCAACACTCAAGACTTATACGCCTATATGGAGCAAATGGGTAATGTGGTGCAATCAAAATAACCTAAATTGTCGCTGTCCGAAACCTACCGATGTAGCTCGATATTTAGCAAAACTTTTTCTGGAGGATCGATTAGCTTACCGTACTATTCTTGTTCACAAATCAGCTATAGCATCAGTTTGTGAAACAATCTCTGATATTAAGATTTCGTCAAATCATTTGGTTAAACATATTTTAAAAGCTATATCTTTAGCTAAATCAATTCCACCAAAATTGCCAATATGGGACGCAAGGATAGTAATTCAATATTTAAAAAACACTAATGTAAATTTGCAAAGTTTATTTGATGTTTCTAGGCGTGTTGCCACTTTATTGTTGTTGACCTCGGGTCGTAGAGTTCACGATTTGACTCTCTTACATTTAGATTCAAAACATTTTAAGGATAATGGGAATTCAATAACCTTGCATCCGGTATTTGGCTCAAAAACTGATTCAGCGGCATATCAACAGTCAAACTGGACGTTGTTAGCTTCACCGGACAAAAATACAAATGCTCTATTTTGGTTACGAACATTAATAGATATTTCAAAAAATGTCAGAGGTTCTCTCACAAATTTATTTATCACCACAAAGGAGCCTCGTAAACCAGCTAGTTCTGTAATTATCGGTGGATGGATAAAACGTGTGCTTTTGGAAGCCGGAATAGACGCTTCACCTGGTAGTTGTAGGTCAGCTGTTTCATCCCTTAACAGCTTAGAAAAGTACCCAATTAATGATATTCTAGCTAAAGCCAACTGGCGCCATGAACATACTTTTAGAAAATATTACTTCAGAGAGGTAATAAATACCGGTCTCAATAACAAAACTGGATCAGAGAAGTCCCTTTCTCAGTTCTTTACAGTTACAAATTGAAATTATAAAGTTTACAGACAGTAAACTTATAGTAATTAATCAAGCAATATTGATTATTAATTGGAATCTAATTTAAATTGTGATTTTGTTTCTATTATACTATCTTACACAATTATTAAAATAATTGATCACATTGTTGCGTTTTAATTAGCAAGCCACCAGGAGATAACAAACAGATCTCTCATAAATGGACTTCGGACGTCAAACGGAACACATAATATTAAAATTTTACCTTAAAATAAAATTTGTATTATGTTTCCTAAGACGTCCGAAGTCCATACAATTTCTTCCTGGTGTATACCATCATCATTAAACTTTATGAGCCGAACAATGTCGAAGGAATGGCGGCTTGCTGTGTGCTGTTTAATTAGTTCCAGGAGCGGCCACAGGCGGCGCTGTGGTTGACTCACGTGACGGAAGTAGCATCATCTAACGATTTGGCGGGGAAAAAGACGATGTACTCTCATAAATGGACTTCGGACGTCTTAGGAAACATAATACAAATTTTATTTTAAGGTAAAATTTTAATATTATAAAAGCGTACACATTGACATCTAAACGAGCCACCTATCTTCTTGAGCCTTGTTGTAGGTACTACAAATTTGTGTTTGTTCCTAGTATTTATGTTATGGATATCACTGTATTTTTTAAACAATTTTATATTTTTATGAGCATATAAAAGATTTTCATAAATATACTGAGAGGGCACAGTCATTACATTAATCTCCTTAAATTTCTCTCTGAGAGAGTGCCTCGGGCTTAATTTATATATTGATCGAACAGCTCTTTTCTGCTAAGCAAAAAAATTTTCTGGATGTCGGCGGCATTATTAAATAAGCATCACTTACATTAAAAGGGAAACCTTTACCCACAATGGAGATATGATATCTCAAACAGCTTCGTTCAGCCTGTGCAGTGGCATCTAAGCATCGCTCACACAATGAGGACAAATGTATTTGGAACTTGCTATTGAAGTTGCAGGATGTAGATATTAAGTAGATATTAAATTGTTAAGTTTTAAATTGTAGATATTAGAATAGATACCAACCATGTTTCATATGTTTAATATATATTATAAAACTATCCTGAGGACCCTTTCAAGGTGAAAAATCAATGTCAGTTTCACAACGCACATGGCTGGCACTTGCATGTTTGTTTAGACAAATCAAACTAATACTCACAGCGCCTATTCATTCAATGGAATCTTTAAACTTAGGACCTTGACGCCTTCGAGTCATCCTGTTCGGTTTAAGTTGTTTCCTTTGGTAATATAAATTATTGTATGCAGCCGATCAAAGGATTACAATGAAAAAGAAATGTCATTCTTGTAAACCATAGACATTGAGCGTTCATAGATTAGTAGACGCTTATCCATGATTTACTTTATGCAACTAATTTCAATATAAGATTTAATCTTTTGTTTATAAGTTTAATTGTGTGTTTGTTGTATTAATTATTACACACAATTAAAATATATATTTAATAAATCAATTTATTTTGTTTCAACAGACACTAAGCCATCTGACTGAAAAACGAACTGCGTGAACGCAACGAATCCGAGGGGCGCGGGGGTTATGTCAATCGGTAGCCTGGGTCAGTCGTTATGGAGTAGACATGCCACAGAGAAAGTGTAACTACGTTATAAACATGCGCAAACCAGTGCGTTCTTAAGTGATGTAATACGACATTACGTTTCGTACCGAGGAATATTATAGGTCTACCAGAATCTCATGGCAAATGTGGAAATAAAAAATTGTTGTGTGCAATACTGGGGAAATTGGATTAAACGATCTTGATACTGTTTAATTTTTATTTATGTTTTTAGTAATAATGAACATGAGGTACCTATATTATAGTAGGCACAGCGGATCTTTGTGTCTTTGAACTTGGTCCTGCCTACCATTGCGTAAGAAACAGTTTGTCATCGAGTATACTGTATAGAGTAAGCGAGATAGGACGATGTGACATACATAAGCGAGTGAAAGAGACAGTTATACAATGCTATCTTCGCCTTCAACATTGACACAAAAATAGCTACTGCACGGGGTCTTGCAACCAATTCATAGACACAAAGATCCACTGTGAGTATTATAGGTATGTGTATGAATAATGTTGTTATACATCGGGTTCTTAACATAGGAAAAATAAATCAATTGAATATTAATTTATGTACTAATTTATTATCATTTAAATCATACTAATAACTTAAAACCTCATTCAGAACTAGAAAACTAGAATACAATTCCATGAACTCCACTGGGATTTCAAAAACTTGTATCTTTGTAGTTTTATGTCATCTCTCTCCATCAAAATGGTTCTCTTTCATTGGCATTTAACACATCCAAAACCAATCTCTTTATGTATAAAGTCTGTAAAAAATAATAAAATGTATCATGTTACTTATAGTCATTCATCATCATCACTCTATATATACTTTTTTTTATGTAAATTTTATGGCCTGGTTGCTAGGACCTTTTAGCCACGTCTTTGGACGTTGGAAGGAGTTTTGGATCTTATATTTATTCTTTAGTATGCATTAGAATGCGGCTATAACAGATTCTAATGTTTTTTGGAGTATTTGGCACCAAATTGTATCGAGTCAGTCTTCCCAGTAAGCTTTGCAGAGGCAGTCAATACTACAATAAAATACTCCGCTCCACTATCCCGAGATCGCTTCTTTCCATGATTTTACAAATTGTCCAGTTGCGTAGACAGTTGAGACACAAAACTACACCAATAATATATCACAATATCCACTAGGAATCAATTTGCAAATAATATTAACAGCCACTGAACTTCACTCGACAAAATCCCGCCAAAAACTCCCGTCCATATACACGTCCCACTGCAGGGCGCAGATTATTACTTAATATTTTTCTTACGTCAAAGATTCTCAATCTCCGTTAAAATCAATATCTTGTCGAAGAATTAGTAACAGTTACATTACTGTTGCCATTTCCTTCCGGCCATCATTGGATGTGCCCTGAACTACTATTTACCATATAATAGTAATGAAAAGAAATAAAAATGAAGTAAGAAAAATATAAAATAAACTAAAAGTATCAAAACAAGTCAGTCCAACTTACCGGTTCACTCTACGACGCACTTTAAAATCAAAGATTGAGTTTGATTTACGCCTTCTTCTTCCCTTATTTTATGATACACATTGAAAACAATATGTCTCGCTTGAGATCGAAGTGGGTTTTTCGACATATTCACAAAAATAACAAATTTTCAAGATAATATCTAAAAAATTCAGCAGCGGTTGACACATCAAGTACTTTGATTTGACTGGTGACAATTGACATTGCCATATGAAAATAACAATTTAAAAAAAATAAAAAATGCCATGAGATTCTGGTAGACCTATACATTACACCATGACTCCAAATATGACGTGAAATGAAGCGCTACACGATGGTTATTGTAATTAAATACTCGCGTACGTACATCATTACATGAGATGAGATAGCGCGATATATTATGATGTGATGTGACAATAGTCAAATGCAATGCGCCCGATTTTCCTTCATACTTAACCGAAAGGGTATTCCAGGATTAGGACTGGCAATAAACATAAACATGGATTGCAATATTGATTATTGCAATACATGACTATGAATATTGGCGTATTTAAAAATCGATTTTATATACAATGATTATATTAGTTTTATTCGTTTCTAATTATATTTATTCGCTGTTTATTTTTGTTTTTTTTTTTATAATCCTAATCTTTTTGTTTTTATTTACATGTTATTTATATTTTTAATTACAGCTAATAAATAATAACTGTGATAGTTTTTTTGTCCTCAGACGTGTCCGTCTTTCATTTAATGTTAGAACCGCCTTCAAAATACACGCTCGCACGGAACGGATGTAGCCGTGACGTTCAGGCGTTTCATCATATATTTGTACAATCGCGGATATACGGCTTTGCGTCATTCTACCAGAGCAAAGGATTTTCCGTTCTTTTTATAAGCGGTTCTTGGATATATTTATTAAACTCAGCAATGCCAACAGCAGTTGGATTTTAGGAGATGAAAACAGCAACAGCGGCGTCAAATTCGTCCCAAACAGAACTAGATTCACGACATTTAGTTTGTACAGGTGTCGGCTGTGGATCTGGTGCTTCTTATCGGCTTTCGATTTTAATGCTGTTGCAGCTCTCTCAAAATTGTAAGGGTTAGTAAAGCCACTTTTTTGAATCGTGGGTCCAAAATAGTTGCCTCACACAAAATAAAATAGATTTTCACTTCTCGAAACCTTTGATGCATTTGCGATTTTAAGGCGTTATGTAGCCGCTCTATCTTTTCAATATTATCTGTGGAGAATTTGCCAAGTGTTCGATTTATTAATTTGCAATGTACAATATATTTTGAAGCTGTCACATATGCCTTGCCACTGATTTCTACAGTGACCTAGTTTTTTTTTAATGTCTGTCGCTTTTTCAATTAACTTCCAGTCTTCTAGCGATAAACTTCTCTGGACGCATTATTGCTAAGATCGCAATAAGTGCTTCCTTAATTCTTAATAATCTCATGAGCATATGTCAGGTGGAAATCCACCTTGTAGCCACGTCTTGTTTTTAGTTTTAATGGGACTATTTACATCTGATGTTCTGTTTTGTATCTCTGTTATTTTTTTTTGAGCTGGATTACTTCTGTGAAAATACTCCACGATTGCTTTAACCCTGTTCACGGTTTCAGATATTTCTTTTATGCTTGATTGTACTACTAAATTAATCGTGTGAGCATAGCAAGATAATGAGCGCCAGCCGCCTAGCCGTACAGCAGCCAGCACATTTGCAGCATTGTCACTGACAATTGATTACATTGACTTTCTGTTGTATGTTCCATTCTAGGAACTTAGCTTCTAGAAAGCTCTTGAGATTTTCACTATTCAAATAGCTTTTGCTATTTTTATTTTAACAGCTTCATTAACTTTATTATATACCTTAGTAAGCAGACATTCAGAGAGAGTCTTACGCGTCGACAGCTTATACCCGGGCTTTAAAATCTCGACAATCTTACGGAATTCCATTTCTTCTACCATTCGAAGGGCGTGGTAACCTTTAGCAATCATTGTCAGTAATAGCTCATCTAGGTTTTGCATTCGGTATAACGGTAGTGTTTTTTTTTTTGATACAACGTACCTGCCTGCTGAGTTTGTCTATTTGGAACTCTCAATGGTTTTGACAGTTCATTAGTTGTCGTCTGAACTTGAACTTGTGCTAAATTTGCAATGCATGAGGAAACCGGTCCTACTGACATCTCACTCTCACTATCCACAATTCTACCGGGAACAGATGTTTATTTGAATCGTAAGATGGATGGTTTTCATATGTCGGCTCAAGCTTCCTATTGAGCTACAAGAAATTGCCAATATTCGGGAGCAGTAGCCACATTTCGCCTTTTTGCTGGCAACCACTTCTTCAAAGTGATTCCAAAGGGGGCTAGATTTTCTTTTCGTCGCGATAGTAAAATACTATATTTTCACTTAAAACTAAACACTTAGGTATTTATTTAAAGTTAAAGTTACTTCTTAAAATGTCACACAACACCTTATTAGTTAATAATTGCACTATAGTTACACAACTCTCACTCTGCCGTGGTATAACGAAAATGCCGTTATCCGACATTCAACCAGATGTTGGTTATCGTCATTTTAGTTTCACGGCAGCACTTGTATTGCATCTGTTGCGTGTTATTGTTTTGCATCATGTTGCATACTTGAGAAAGACACCAAGCCTAATGTCATAATGACAAACTTGCATACTTGCAAGTCATGATTTTAAACATCAGGTATTAGGCAGTCCACGGTATCAATCAAACATAAACCTTATTACATGAATGTCGTGTGTTGACACCTTTATAATAATTGTTTTAGTATAAATTAGGTAGCTTGTCTTTCAATAAACAGTATTTACTCAACATTCGCCTGGGTTTTTTTTATTTATTTTTATTTGTGATGGGTTTGCTCTTGACTCTAGTCTACGTATTATATTATTATACTATTTACATCCGAATCCAACATCACATGGCGACCGAGGCGTAAGAGTCCCGTGGACTTTGTTTGAAATTCCTTTTCTATATAAGGACACCTACCGTCCCATGATGAACCGAGGTTGCAGTTATACACAAAGTTTTATGAGATTCAGTGTTTATTTCAGGTACGCTAATAATCTACACCATCATGGGATCAAGTCAGAATAAAGAAGAAGAAATATTGGCGCAAACTGCTTCTGGAGGCAATAACTACGCAGATTTAGAACAGCTAAAGTACCATACAAGTAAAACAAATGTGGTTTTGTTGGTGATTTAGGCCCTCCTGTTGCTGGGATTCCTGACCTGTGCCTTATATTCAGAATCTACATAAACTGTCACAACAAGTGGATGACCAATGAAATAAATCAACACGCTTTGCGGATATCATTTTCATATTTTCGGCGAGACCCCAATAATTATTTGAGGACGGAGAGCGTATAACAGAAGTACTTAGAAGAAACACTACGAGCAACCATTATTTGCCTGCACAACTTGGCCTGCAATTAGAAGAAAGAATTGGCGCTATTATATTCACAAGTAAACACAAGTATATACGTTTATTATGAAGGTGCTTTGAGAAAAAAAGAGGGGGCTGCAGTAAATAGTGTGAAATGTGAAGAAAAGTGTAGTAAAAAAATATATATAGTTTTTACAAATCGTGTACCTACTCGTAATTAAAACTCTCGCTCCTATCGACGACATCGGCAAGTGATACTTCGGACATTATTTTATAGTTTAATGATGAAATCTATTTTATTATGCAAACTTAAACTCTTTTAAATACTGGTATTTTTGAAGCCATGGATAAAAAAAGTAGAAAAACTAAATTTTGGGGTTTGGAAATTTCGGAATAAATTTGTTTCGTTTTTTGTTTTGCTTTCGATTTCATCCTTGTTTTCGCCGTTGTGAAAGAATTCTTAAATTGTAAAGTCTTACGGCTCTCGTACCCATAAATCATGCCTCTATCACCCGAGGATTGTACGAGAATCATTACTATGGTGGAATTGGGGACCAGCCAAAGAAATACGGCCAGAATAGTAGGCGTGACACATACTACTGTCCGACGAGTGATCCAAAGGTTTAGGGAGACTGGATTAAACCTGAGAAGACCAGGTACTGGCAAGCCAAGGTGCACAACAGTCCGAGAAGATCGTTACATTGCGGCAGCCATGTTAAGAAATCGACATCAGACGGGAGTTGCGGTTCAACAACAACTTCTGCAAGTCCGAAGGGAGCCAATAAGCGAGTGGACAGTCAGAAGACGTCTTACCGAAAGAGGATTGAAGCCTTACCAGGCCAGCCAATGGCCCAAAACTGGAACGGCATCATAAAGTTGCCCGATTGCGATACGCCCGCGAGCATACGGAATGGGGTGAGGACGAATGGGGCAGAATGATGTTCTCTGATGAGTCAAGATTTATGCTGTACCATCATGATGGAAGGAAAAGAGTATACCGATGACCAGGAGATCGTTATGCATAAGCATGTTTTGAAGAAAAAGTGTCACACGGCGGAGGTACCGTTCACGTGTGGGCTGGTATCTCTGCAGAGGGTCGAACAGCGTTAGTTCCAATCGAAAACGGGAACCTAACTGCTGTGAGATACACCAATGAGATTCTCAATGAACATGCTGGATTGCTGGGCCGTTTTTGGCCAATATGGGCGACAATGCAGTGTTCATGCTCGATAATGCACGGGCCCACACTGCTCAAGTTGTTCAGGACGTAGGAATCCACAAAATGGAGTGGCCAGCAAGGAGGCCCGATTTGAATCCTATTGAGCATGCTTGGGACGAGCTTGACAGACGTGTGAGAAAACGAGTTCCACCTCCAATTACTCTTCGTGACTTGAATTACACGCTCATCGAAGAATGGGCGAACTTTCCTCAGCATATGCTGAGGAATCTGGTATTCAGCATGCACAATCGCGTAGAAGCTGTATTGAGAGCACATGGAGGAAACACCAAGTACTGAGTTATCAAAACCTACGTTTACACCTAATAAAACCCCTACCTAGAGATTTGGTTTTATTTGCCAAATAGCCCCAATTTTTTAAAACATTTAATTTAAAATTTGAACACAATATTTACGTTTTTAGTTGGTGATATTCTGATGCGCTGTTAAATGTACTTCAATATTGCGGACGGCGTCATTAAGCTAGCCTTTCCTGTTTAGGAGTAATTTGGTGCTATGCAGTGACAACTTTTTCATTGCTCGCGAGTGTAAAAGATATTTTTTAACATTTCGGGTGCAATAAACATTTGCTGTGATTCATAATAGTAGTTTATGCAATGGTCATATAATAGGGGTTATTAAAACACGAGCGTAGGTTTATCATATGAGGCGAAGCCGAATGTGATAATATTAACACGCAAGTGTTTTAATACCCAATTATATGCCGTTGCATACACTATTTTATCTACACTCACAACGTAATGTTCCAATTATGAATTCAAAAAATATTGTATAAACACGTATTTTATATTCGTGGATAGGTAAAATTAAAAAAAAAAAAACTTAACAGTTCAACATTTTCCTTCGATTTTCAAACAACTGCATCATAAAATAACTTTTTAATTTTTATAGCACACTTTTATTTTTTATTTATTGACGCTTATGGGCTCATTGACATAATGTAGAAAAGTAGTGTCATAGTCTATGGATGCGCGCGCTGCGCAGTCATGCACAATGAGAATCTAAATTGCCCGCCATACCAAATATTTTTTCCGTTTTCATTTTTGTTTTATTTCAACTGTATGAGTGAAGATAAAATAGTGTATGCAACGGCATATAATTAGGTATTAAAACACGAGCGTGTTAATATTATCACATTCGGCTTCGCTTCATGTGATAAACCCACGCTCATGTTTTAATAACCCCCATTATATGACCATTGCATAAACTACTATTATCTTCACTCATACAGTTGAAAGAAACGGAAAAATATGCAGTATGGCGGGCAATTTAGATTCTCATTGCACCATGACTGTCAATGTCAATGAGCCCATAAGCGCCAATAAATTAAAAAGTAAAAGTGTGTTATAAAAATTTAAAAGTTATTTTATGATGCAGTTGTTTGAAAATCGAAGGAAAATGTTGCACTGTAATCTTCGATAAATAATACACCTAGATAGAGGATCCCATACAAAACTTATATTTAAAACTGACGCCAATTGTGTTTAGGTAATTCTAAGAATTCTACTTGGAATAAATATACATTAATGTAAATTCAACCTTAAATGCAATGGTTAAAGTTGCATTCACAAAACGATGTACAAAAAGCAATAAAAATTTTATGAGCTCAATACAAATTTAGTCTTACACGCAAGTGTTAAAGTGTAAATCACAATGTGCCAAAAAAAATCAATTCAAAATTCGAATTTTTTAAATTTATGTTTGAGCTTGGACAAGGAATGAGTGGAGTCGAAACGTTCAATTATGTTTTTTATATCATCGATCTATAAAAATACTAGATTGAGTATCAAGAACGAAAATAAGTCGCTCAAATGGCCACACACACTTACCTACCTATCTTTCTATATTATAAAAATCAATTGCTGTTCGTTGGTCTCGCTAAAACTAAAAAACGGCTGGATCGATTTGAATAATTATTTTTTTGTTTTGTTCGCTCGAATAAAGAGACAGTTAAAAAAATAGATTTGTGGGTAGGTAGGTAGGTAGGGTAGGGTTTGCATGAAAACTTGAAAATTAAAAGTCAGCTTTATGTAAGTACAAAGATATTTATTAAAAAATTTCGGGGTTACTTTATTTCGTTTTCTATACATACATACATAAACTCACGCCTTTTTCCCATGGGGGTAGGCAGAAACTACAGAACGCCACCTGCTACGATCCTTACATACTTCTTTTGCTTCACACACATTCATACATCTAGTCATACACACACGCCGGTTATGGGTACTGCGGACTTGGCCTTTCTGAAGAACATCACCTATAAGGTCTATGTATGTCTTTCTAGGGCGATTTAAAAAAGTAGTCGGATCAAAATAACACAATAGTAATTTTATTAAGACAAAGCTAATAATTAAATGCGGGTTGGCTCATGTAAAAAACCCGATTCAAAACGCGTCTACTTATGTTGCGGTTTAGAAGTTAAACTTCAAAGATTTCATTAACTATTTAGAAAAAAGTTTGACATCCAAAAAAACGTGGCCAACTGTCTTAAAGCTACAGCCGAAACTAACCCC
Source organism: Orthosia gothica (assembly GCA_949775005.1). NCBI lineage: Eukaryota > Metazoa > Arthropoda > Insecta > Lepidoptera > Noctuidae > Orthosia > Orthosia gothica. The sequence goes on along the minus strand of OX459040.1, from coordinate 7,499,253 downwards.
TTTATGATAGACTCAATAGAAATTCCACGAAGGCAGGATTATCCCGTCGTAAATTTTATCCGGCTCTTCGTTAATTTGCTTTAAGGTTGAACTAGTCGACCGCACGAACTATTTTGTGCGCGGGGTTAAAATGCATGCTATATTATCCGACAACTCGTGCGAAAGAAATAGATGCTGTGATGAGCAGTAAGAAGCTAGTTCGCGTACGAATTAGCACATTTGCAAATTTGTATCGAAATGGATGATGATTTAGGACGAAAACGAGCACGCCAAATTTTATAAAGAGACCTTTGAGAGTCTAGATATCATGAAAAAACAACTACATGTATTTTTATAAAATAACATTATTTGCATTGTTGAATTACTAATCTATCCCTGTATGGAGGCCGTTTTGCAACTTTCCTTCTTCTTATTGTATTTATTTCCGCCCAAAGATGCGTTAAAATAGTGTTGAAATATGGAACTTTCGACGCTCATAACTTTCAAATATTTTATTTTTTTACATTTTTGTTTCCATACAGGACTAGATAATGATGAAACAAATTGATATCATTTTTTAATTTTGGACATACAACGTCAAACAGTGGAGTAATCTCTAGACTACATTTGTATGGAAGAATTTTCGACTAGTGTATCCTTAACCCTTCATTGTCACTTTCCTGTCGCGTACAATTATGCCAGAAAATGTTTCAATAAGGTTTTTTCACATGTAAGAAGAACATTACGCAGATAGTATGTTAGTATAGATCACAGCCTGGTTTTACTAATAATTCGTTGTGTGCTTTGAAATTTAAAAGAATTAAAACGGAAAAGGAATTAATTTATTCTTTAGTACCTAATTGACGAGATTTCTATTAGACGTCAAAAAACACGGATCACTAAAATTAATGAAGGTTTTGTCACTTTAGGTTTTGGCGACCAGGGGGGTGACCACAAGCTCTTAGAGTAAGGTTACTTTGAGATCGAGTAAGTGACAGATGTATACACGTCATATACATCTGTCCCTTACACACACTCAAAATAACCTTACTCTAAGAGCTTGTGGTCACCCCGAGAGAGGAAATAGCTTCTCAAGCTCTTGTTTTTATGATAGTATCACTAAATCACAATGAAAAATACCAAAACATTTTTTTTATTAATAGTATATGTTAAAGCTGAATTAAAAGCTACATTAATTAAGCTTATGCCACGAAGTAGGCGTAAAAATCGTCAGTATGACTTTCGACGGTGCTCCAACAAATTTGAATACTTCAGAAATATAAGGTTGTGAATTGTTGAGTGATTCAGATAATTTAAAACTAATTAACCTCATCCAGTTAATCAAGATAAATTGTAAAAATATATCTAATTTTTTTTTTAAATATTCGTCAAATCGACAGCGAAATAAGACTTCAAATAAAGCGTCGTAATCTTCCAAATATAATCATTTTAAAAATAATGTTTTTTTTTTAATTTACTTTCAATGTCTGCAAACGTTGTTTAAAATAGTAGTAAAATAAAATTCAATACTTGTCAATATAAAGGACAATCGTATCTGTCTATTTAAACGTAATGTGTATTTAATTACCTTTACATATCTCTTGCTTTGTAAGTACACCCTTACACCCCTGAATGCCGGGGTGTATGACTATCATTACAGCATAGGTTTTGGAATTTGAAAAAAGAACTGTCATACTCTACTGCACGAAGAATATTTTTAAAAAGTTAATATTTTTTTTCTCGGTATCCATTAATTACTCGAATCGGAATCTAGACAATTTATTTTATAAAGATTTTATTTTAAATATGGAACTATTTGTTTCCACATCGTATGTTAGATGGAATCGATTTAAAAATCAAACTGGCCAGCAAGATTTGACGCGCTCGCGTGCGTGAAAAAAAAAAAGGCAGTCTACTAGTAGGCGCGAAAGCATCGCGAAAATAATTAATTTTCTTGTTTGAGTTCTTTTTCAAAAGTTTTAAACATGTCTAGTGACGAAGACATAGATCTAACGCCCGATTTTATTAAAGAAAGGGCAAAAACAGTTGTCGAAAATATATTACCGCCGAACTCGAAAGAAAGATATGTAAAGGCATACGACGAATTTATGAAATGGCGGTCAGAAAAAAAAGTGAAATCTCTTTCTGAAAGTGTTTTTATATCATATTTTGATGAATTATCTAAGAGGCTACAACCTTCCAGTTTATGGTGCTTTTATTCCATGCTAAAATCTACAATGATGACAAAACATGACGTGAATTTGAAAGATTTTTCTAAACTTACTGCTTTCTTGAAAAGGCAGTCTGACGGCTTTAAAAGCAAGAAATCGAAGGTATTTACTGCAGAAGAAGTACAGAAATTCTTAAATGAAGCTCCGGATGAAATTTATTTAGCAATAAAGGTACCTACGTATTTACTTGCCCTTTTTAATAAGTTACCAAAATATTTCACAAAAATACTATGCGAATTTGGTGCCTTTAATACAACTTATGTCTTTTTTACAGGTTGTTCTAATTTTTGGGATATCGGGAGCCTGCAGAACCGTGGAATTGACAAACTTGACAATAGAAAATGTAGAAAAACATAACAAATTACTACTCATAAAACTGCTTAACACGAAAACTAAAATTGACCGGTCATTTGTTGTGCATGAAGAATTTGCAAATTATGTTGAAAAATATCAAGCTCTTCGGCCTGAAAACGTGGATACAAATCGTTTTTTTCTTAATTACAGTAAAGGAAAATGCCACAGACAAGTAATAGGAAAAAACAAATTTACAGGCATGCCAAAGCAAATAGCCACATATTTAAAACTGAGTAACGTAGAGTTATACACCGGGCATTGCTTTCGCAGAACATCAGCGACTCTATTGGCTGATTCGGGAGCCAACCTCACTCTGTTAAAAAGGCACGGCGGCTGGAAGTCCAGCAAAGTGGCCGAAGGTTATATCGAAGATTCGATGGCAAACAAAAGCAAAATTACTTCTAAAATAACAGAAAATATAAACTTGAAATCACCACGTCAAAGCACATCATCTGAGCCATTTTTTAATGAAGAAAATAGTACCAGTCAACTGCCGCCATTTACGATGCAAGAACCTCAAGTCACTCAAACTCAAGTCTTATCATCACAAACTCATATTCAAACTATAAATATTCCTAAAAAGAACGTGACCATATCTCTTACAAATTGTAATAATTTTACTATTAATTTTAATTAAATACACATTTTTTTCTTCTTAATAAATGTTCATTGAAACCTGCTGTCTTGTTGTTTACTTACCTCACAATCGATATGTAAAGCAGAGTATTTATCTCGGGCGTAAGCATCAATTGCATACTCGGGTTAATTAGCGCCTTCGCTTCGCTCAGGCGCCAAAAACCTCGTATGCAATTGATGTCATACAGCCCTTGGTTAATAATCTACTATTAAACAGATTCAGCTTGTTATATAACTGTCTTTTAACATCAATTTTTATTTGAGCGGTTTCTTTTTTACAAATATAATGTAATCTTACATCAATGAATTTTGCTATACTTAGTTTCATCAAGCTTATTTTATGGTTGTGATCTTTTTCCCTCGGAAATATATCCTTTTCAATATATGAGTTTAAAACATTGACACATATAAGGTGAAGTGGGGTAAGTCTAACATAGTTTCCTACCCGACAGAAAAAACCGAGTTTTATGAAGAAGTTGTTTACCCTACTTTTGAGGTAAAAGTTATACTGATATATGATAAAATGAACTTTTATACAATTATAAAGATTTTTGCATAAGCATTTTCAAAACGGGAATAATGAAGCAAATGTAAAACTGGAAAAACTGTTAGTCTTTCCCCGCCACCCGGGGTAAGACTAACAGTAATGTTTTTTAGTTTAAAACGTGTTGCAGTTTCTAAAGAAAATCGTAGTGTTAACAGCAGTTACTTTTATTTTTAATCTTATTTGTAACGTGATAGGGTTCATTTTTAGGGTTCCGTACCCAAAGAGTAAAAACGGGACCCTATTACTAAGACTCCGCGGTCCGTCTGTCTGTCTGTCTGTCTGTAACCAGGCTGTATGTCATGAACCAAGATAGCTAGAAAGTTGAAATTTTCACAGATGATGTATTTCTGTTGCCGCTATAACAACAAATACTAAAAACAGAATAAAATAAATATTTAAAGGGGGCTACCATACAAACAACAAACGTTATTTTTTTGTCGTTTTTTGCGATAATGGTACGGAACCCTTCGTGCGCGAGGCTGACTCGTACTTGGCCGGTTTTAAGTAATTCGTGTAAATATCAATAAGGGGCAAGACTAACATACAATCAAAATCAGGGGTACCAAACTCTGGTCACGTAAACTTTAATGCCACCTTATAAAATAAAAGCTGGTAGAATAAAGGAAGTCATAGGAAACTTTTTATTATTTAATAGTATTAAAATTTGTACTTAAAACAACTAAACAATCTTTAGTATCATTTAAAAGGTACAATGTAGTTTGGCGTTAAGGTACCATACGTTTTATGAAGAAGTTGTTTACCCTACTTTTGAGGTAAAAGTTATACTGATATATGATAAAATGAACTTTTATACAATTATAAAGATTTTTGCATAAGCATTTTCAAAACGGGAATAATGAAGCAAATGTAAAACTGGAAAAACTGTTAGTCTTTCCCCGCCACCCGGGGTAAGACTAACAGTAATGTTTTTTAGTTTAAAACGTGTTGCAGTTTCTAAAGAAAATCGTAGTGTTAACAGCAGTTACTTTTATTTTTAATCTTATTTGTAACGTGATAGGGTTCATTTTTAGGGTTCCGTACCCAAAGAGTAAAAACGGGACCCTATTACTAAGACTCCGCGGTCCGTCTGTCTGTCTGTCTGTCTGTAACCAGGCTGTATGTCATGAACCAAGATAGCTAGAAAGTTGAAATTTTCACAGATGATGTATTTCTGTTGCCGCTATAACAACAAATACTAAAAACAGAATAAAATAAATATTTAAAGGGGGCTACCATACAAACAACAAACGTTATTTTTTTGTCGTTTTTTGCGATAATGGTACGGAACCCTTCGTGCGCGAGGCTGACTCGTACTTGGCCGGTTTTAAGTAATTCGTGTAAATATCAATAAGGGGCAAGACTAACATACAATCAAAATCAGGGGTACCAAACTCTGGTCACGTAAACTTTAATGCCACCTTATAAAATAAAAGCTGGTAGAATAAAGGAAGTCATAGGAAACTTTTTATTATTTAATAGTATTAAAATTTGTACTTAAAACAACTAAACAATCTTTAGTATCATTTAAAAGGTACAATGTAGTTTGGCGTTAAGGTACCATACATTTTTCTGGTAACATACAATAGGAACTTTTATCAGGCTTAGGGCCGATTTCTTTTTCAATGTAACTCTGTAGTTTTGAAGATATATGAGAAAATAGGTGGCCGTGCCAGCCAAACGTTTTCAGCACGGCCACCGTGTAACTTGAAAAATATAAAGCGTATTATAAACTTTCTTATGCAAAAGAAATGTACTTTATTAACACGTTATATGTAACGCAACAGATATTGTGAATTCGTAATAACAAATAATATATTGATGGAAATAGGTGGCCGTGCTGAAAAAAATGACAAAACAACCTCAGCCAAAAACTGTTAAAAATAATTGATTTTTGGAAAGTAACATATGTACCGCATTGGTTTCTCATAAAACTTGCTAAATTTTAAAAATAAACCAATTTTAGTTCATTCAGCACGGCCACCTATACTTGCCTATATCTTTTTATATATTGTAGCGTTACGTATAGCGCCGGAGAGCTATACGTAAGCCACGTTATTAAAATCAAGATAAAAAGATAAAAATTAAATTAAAGCTATAAAAAATAAAAGGGTATTAAGTATAAGGCCGGCTTCAGACGTCGTGGGCAGCTAACCAGGAGCAGGTTGGGCAGGAAGTCGTGGAATGCCCGAGGTAGGCTGGTGGGCAGGCATCACGACGGACTTGCAGGCAATCGGGCAGATAGGCAGGTCAGCAGACACCACGGGTTGGTGGTCAAGGCAGGAAATCAGGCAAACGGGTAAGCATACGTAGGCTCCGAGTGGTATGGAGGCCGGCTATGGCTCAATACGCCAAACAGCGAGGCCTTTGATGCCACGAGATGGCCGTTGAGGGTAAGTATCCAGGAAATAATGCTCTCGGGAACCACACAAAATATATATTTAATTGGAGCACTTCAAATAATAATAGTCTTACATAAAATGATAATTCACCGTTTTAAGAGTTTCAGAATAGAAAAAGACATTGTATCGGTATCACAGACTCTTGGCGTTCAGGCCAGACCTAAGACTAAAAAATCTGAAGCCCGTTTTTCATTCGATTTGCAATCCTTTCTAAATTTCAAATTCAAATCTCAATAAGACCAAAGCGAATAAAAACGGCTTTACAAAGGCGGGTCAGTCTGCTCTGACCTTACAATAATGTACAACTAGCTTAAGGAAAGGTCTAGGTATTATACTGCCGTCCACAAACTATAATGCCGTTATCTCGCATCTGGTCGATTTTCGTTTTTTGATGCCACCATAATCAGAAAAAAAATCTCTATCTTTCTGTTTAAGCAGTATTTTTCTACTATTTATGGATCCAGAAATATAAAAAATAAAAACGCCGTTAGGTAGCCCTGTTTGATTATGTTTACTACGCTAAAACGCCGGTTAGCAACATTACTAAACTAAAAAGTGAGTAAGGGCTTTTAATTTACATTTTTACAAATTATTTTATCATCAGTTGCTTAACTAAATTGCCGTTATCAGAATTCTCTACTCTATTTTGAGGTTAAAGTACTTTAACGGTTTTGTAGTTCTGCTTTGTTTCAAAAAACAGTATTCTAAATCCAACGCTAAAAAGCCGTTAAATGAAAGCACTAGACAAAAATGTCGTTAATGTCACTTAACGGCATTTATGCGTAGCATTTAGATGTTTTTTATTAGGAGATTTTGTAGTGAATACTCCAATAACGGCATTTTCAGTATGAAATATAAATATTTTGCTTACGACGTCAATCACAAAAATGTAGTTATCCCTCATTACTACACTAAAATGCGGTTATCTACCTTCGATCGCTTGCCCCGCGGCCCCCCCGCATCCGTTGATTGATGAAACAGTGCGCCACAAAAGTTTGAAGGAGAAGGACGTGTCTTGCTTCGCGCGTTGCCGCCAATTGTTACGATGGCTAACAACAACTCCAGGTAAAAACCATATTTAATTACGATAATTATATGTCGGTCCAAAATGTTTAAGTCTCGTTACGCAAGCTACTTATTTTTATGGTTTCGCATCATTTTAAATCTGTGATATCTTCTAAAGTTTTTATTTAAATAATATGAAGTAAATTACAATATTAATCTAAATTAAATACCCAAGGTAACTAACATATTTTACTGGATAAGGATCAATAATATACTATAATATACACGAATTATTTTTACTAAATAAAAAGATAATAAAAATGGTTCTGTGAGTCGACCTTAGAAGATAGGCACATGCTACCACGGATTTTTTTGTAGGCCTTTTTAATTTCTACATCTATTTAGTTGATATATTTTTAAACTACTTACATTTTGTTTTATACTATTTATTGGAGATACCGTAGAGATTTAGTGTTTATGTTACGTTTATCTAAATTTTATTTATTGTTACAGGCGCTCTGCTTCTTCACAAAGATCCAAAAACATTTTAGACATGATTAAGAAGAAAAATAGTACAGACACCAAAATTAAGCCAGTTGCCTTTGAGACTTTCAGAAGAAGGAATAAAAGTCCTAATCCCGAACTACAGCGTTTTGATACACTTTACTATAACAGGCCCTATTCGATGACATCTAATATATTTGAAAAGTTTTGTGATACGCAAATTACTTATAATTCACATGTGCATTCATCGATCTTAAATAATTTGAATAAAGATTTTAGAATTACTTCTTGTCCTGCTCAGAGATATGATGCTTTAACAAGTCCAGATCTTGTGCAAATCGATTTAACCTGCAACGAAGTGATGCCGTCAGAACATCCAATTGATATAACCTGCAACGAAGTGACATCATCAGAAGATCAAATTGATATAACCTGGAACGATGTGATGCCGATAGAAGATCTCTCATTTAATGTAACTGAACTGGATATTAGTTTTACAATGGAAAATACATCTACAATTTCGCAGTTAAACTTGCAATGTGATTTTGATTCCGACGACTCTGTGCGTGATAAAGACTATCACCCATCTGATTCAAGTAGTGATTCAAGTGACGATTTTCAAGCAGATCAACCGAATGGCCAGAAGTCCCAAGTTTTGCAAGCAAACAGAAGATCTAAGAAAAAGGTTTCACAACCCGTTACACCCGCTGTGGTCACGAAGAGTTTTACTTCAGATGTTCTTGACAACGTTCCTTTTATCCAAAAAAGCAACATTTTACAGAATAAACGCAGAAGCTCAATTAATTTTCCTTGTGTTGATAAAAATACGCCGGCGTCAATACTTTCACGCAATCGTAGGAACACCATTGATGTTGGTGCTTATCAATCAGTGCATCAAGCCAATGAATCTCTTGCACTCAGTTTGGAACCTGAAACATCACAACCAACACGAAAACGTAAAAAATATAACATTCCCTTACCTCAGCGAAAAATAGATACCAAAAATAAAAAAAGATTAGAACATAATGTTAAAACGGGATGCAGTGAAACTTGTCTCAAAAAATGTACTTCTAAATTTAACCAAGATCAGCGAGAAGCAATCAATAAAATGTATTGGGACTTGTCGTGGCGAGAAAAGCATTTATTTGTGAATGCACACACTTCAGTAGCAGTTCCAAAGAGAAAAACGACCAGTGACCCGAAGAGAAAACCAAAAAGGGCATTTACATTTAAACAATTAGACAACACCAGAGTTGAGGTATGCAAAATCTTTTTTTTGACTACCTTAGGTTATGTTAAAACAAACGACAGGATCTTGCATAACTCTTTTACCTATCCCCAATTTACGGATAAAAGAGGAAAGCACCAGAAAACACTTGCATATGATCGTGATTTGCTGACTCAGCACGTTGAATCGTTTTATCCATCAGAACCCCACTACAGGCGCGAACATGCCCCACTGCGACGGTATTTATCAAGTGATATTAATGTATCTAACATGCACAAACATTTCTGCGAAAAATACCCAGATAAGATCGTTTCATATGAACTATACAGGCAACACGTAAAAAAAATGAATATTTCTTTTACTCGTCTAGGTAATGAAGAGTGTGAAATGTGTGAAGCTTACACTTTGCATAAAAAAGAAACATCGCATGATGCCGGTAACCAAATTGTCGCAGACTGTACCTTATGTGTGGAGTGGGCCCAGCATCATCAAAAGTATAAAAAAGCAAGGGAGCTTTATAATCAACACAAAAACATACCACAAAATGATTCCCAAATATATTATAGTGCAGACCTAGAAAAAGTAATTATGTTGCCCAGATTAGAAACCTTCAAAGCTGCAATTTTTTGCCAACGCCTTACGTTATTCAATCAGTCATTTGCACCAGTAGGCAAAATCAGTTCCACTTTAAAGCCACTAACAGTCATCTGGCACGATGCTATTGCAGGCAGAAAACAAGAGGACATCATGACGGCCTTCTACCATTTTCTTTTATGTAACCGTGACGTTACTAATGTCAATATATGGCTCGATAACTGCAGTGCTCAAAATAAAAATTGGTTATTATACTCGTTATTTGTCCATTTAGTTAACTGTGAAATTATTTCAGCCGAACAGATAACACTGCATTATTTTGAACCCGGGCATACGTTTATGAGTGCTGATCAAGTGCACCATCAAGTTGAGTTGGCCATGAAGAAAAAAGTAAAACTTTATGATTTTGGGGACTTCGAAGAAGCAGTAGCTTCAATTAACAAATCAAAAGTCATTGTCAAGAGTTTGTCACCTGCACATTTCCTTAATATACCAAATTTTATATCTGACAGAAGAGTTCAAAACTCGAATCCAAGAGCTTACTTAAAAAACATGTGTCAGGTACGTTTTACACGTAATAATTATGACCTAATGTACAAGAATGATTTTGATGACGATTATAAAACATTGAGATTCTTGAATAACAAGTATTTAAAGAACCCCAATCTTTTACAAATTAAATTCCGCTCGAAGCCAAAAGGAATAGATTCTACAAGAAAAAATGACATTATTGAAAAACTTTCCAGCATAATTCCTGTCCATAAACAGATATTCTGGAAAAATTTGCCAATAAAGGACCATGATGAAGCCTAGTGGCATTCTCATGGTCTTTTGTTATTTTATTTTTTTGTGCAATTATACTAGAAATAAGAGAAACTTTAACAAGACTGAAATAATAACTTGTAAACAATAAGACTGCTTATAATAATAATTACCTCACATAAAACTACATTAGTTGCTTAAATATTTTTAAATTATTAGAATTTTGATGTACAATACAGTACATTCTATCTTTTATAAAAAATATATCCTAGTATAATAATTACAATTTAAAGTAAAAATATATATTTTATGTTAAGTACTTACTCACCATCTAATTCAGGTAATAGCATAGACTTTAAATTTAAATGACGGTGGGTAAAGGTTTTATAACGATGATGTTTTTTTTGTATTTTTAGTTATTTGCTATTATTAAGATCATAATTGCAATCATTAGAAGTCAAGTTTTTTTTTTGAAGTAAGTTATCACAAAGTGATTTTGTTAAATATTTTGTATTTTTAATTAACAGAGAGCAGGCAGGTGCTATTTGAATATTTTATAGTTGTTTCTTAAGATCTCATTACTTCATTTAATTAGTTGAAATGAAGATAGTTTTTTTTTTATTTGCTAAGATCTCATTTTCAATTATCATAAGTGCGCAAAAAGTGATTTGTTAAAATTAAAGAAGACTGTGATTGATTTATATTTTTTAATAAGCACTTTTATTTCTATAGGTAACTACGTTTTTATTGGATTTCCTAAAGTATCTTGTACCAGTTTCAAAGCTAAAACGCCGTTACATTTTAATGTTTTGTATTAAGCGGCATTTTAGCTATGTAATCAACCTAAAAAAGTTATGCTGGAAAAATATCCTTACAAGTTACTAGACTTAAATGCGGCAAACTGGCTTTAGCTGCATTAAGGTTTAGCATACAGTTTGTTCTCAGAGTCCTTATGCTTAGCTATAACAACGTTAAAGTATTTAGCGGCATTATAGTATAGTAATACAGAGTTTTTTAAGACTTTTAAATGTCAATAAATTTAAATGAAAATCAAACACTAAAATGCCGTTAAGGTATACTTAGTGGCATTATAGTCGTGGTTGGATAAGCTGTAAATTATAAAAATACTAAACTATAACGCAAAATACCTATTTTTATTAAAAATAAGTTATTGTTAAGAAGTGAAAGTATCACTATTTGAAAGCGCAAATCTAGATAAATTTTTTGATACAAGTAACTCTCGCATATGAGTTATAGTTATGAAACGGCACGCATTTCTTATTTCCCCGCGCTTTTTTGTCCATAACTCGAAATATGATTTTGTTGGATAACGGCATTTTAGCTTGCGGACGGCAGTATAGTCCATGGTACCTATGGTATGTCTATGGCTTTAAGAAAATAAAATAGACAGACATATGTCATGTCAGATAAAACGTCACAGTAGAAAAATATTACAAGAAGAATTATAAATTACGAATATAATTTAAGTTTAGATATTTAAAACAGTCAGAGATAACTAAATATGCTTTCCAGATGTAATAATACAAAGAATATAATATATAAAAATGAGTTACACAAATTGATGCGATATCAAAAGATGTGAAGATGGATTGTGGAGTGTTATGAAACGTAAGTAGATCTTGAATAAATACCACATTTCCCCGATGACCAAACTGTAACGTTACGTATAGCGCCGGAGAGCTATACGTACGTGGGACACTCAGAAAGTTTTGCGAAACTAAAAAAAATTGTTCTATACGTACATATATTTTTATTAAAACTTTTCAAAGTACTTTCCACCAGCCTCTATACAAAGATTCATGCGCCTAAACCAGTTTTCAAAACACTTTTTCCAGTCCGCCGCAGACACCTCGTTTACAGCCTGCTCGAACGCAGCCAGCGCATCTTCCGGCGACGAAAATTGTATCCCTTTGAGCTGATTTTTTATTTTTGGGAATAAAAAGAAGTCACACGGTGCTAGATCAGGGCTGTAAGGAGGGTGACCCAGGAGTTTGACTGGCGTGCTGTCCAGGAAGTCCCTCGTTTTGAGTGCGGTGTGCGCAGGTGCATTGTCGTGGTGGAGCAGTAGCCCGCGGAGCCCTGTGTTTGGTCGCTTGTTGCTTATAACAGAGAAAACTTCTGGCAAACATTTGGTAGTATACCATTCGGCATTAATGCTTCTTTGATCCCGTAAGGGAATTGATACCAAGTGGCCAGTCAAATTAAAAAAGCTAGCGATCAAAATCTTACCCCCGCTTCTAGATCGCTTCACTTTGGTAGGCGTTGGCTCATTTTGAAACACCCAAACAGTCGACTGGCGCTTGGTTTCTGGGTCGTATTGATAAATCCAGGACTCATCACCTGTAACGATGTCGTAAACACGCCGAGACGAGCCTGCTTCAAATTTGTTAAGCATATCACGGCACCATTCCACCCGGGCCTGCTTCTGAGCATCGGTGAGGTTGTGCGGCACCCAGCGTGATACTATCCTCCTCACGCGAAGATGGCTGTGTAGAATCTCGTGAACGCTTCCCGATCCAATCTTCAATATGTGTTGAATCTCCTGATATGTAATTCGCCTATTGTCTTGGATTAAATTTTTCACTGCTAGCACGTTTTCTTCGGTAACAGCCGTCAAAGGGCGACCGCTTCTTTCGTCATCCCCCAAAGTTGGTCGACCGCGCTTGAATTCGTTATACCAACGATACACGGTTGCCTTGGAAGGGCCTTCATCCATGAATGCCATTTGAAGTCTATCGTACGATTCATCCGGTTTCAGGCGACACTTGAAATCGTATAAAATCATAGCTCTAAAATGTTCCCGGCGCAGATCCATATTTCAGTGAGACACAATACTTTGAATTAACTCGCAAAAAATGTGGAGGGAAATTTTGAAATTGGAACTTACTTTTTTTTACTTATAAATAATCATATTTTCGAAAAACATTATAACTGGCCAGTCTCCCATATATAAAAACTTTTTTTCGCAATACTTTCTGAGGGGCCTGGTAAGCCACGTTAATAAAATTAAGAATAAAAGGTTAAAAATTAAATTAAAGCTATGAAAATTAAAAAAGGATGTAGAAGTATAAAACTAAAGGGCCGGCTTCGCGCGACGTGGGCAGGTATCCAGCCAACAGGTCGGGCAGGAAGTTGTAGAATGTCCGAGGTAGATAGGTGAGCAGACACCACGACGGACAAGCAGGCAATCGGGCAGGTAAGGCAGACAGCTGGACGAACTGGAACTCTTCAAACCGTCGTGGTATGCTCGAGAGAGACACGTGAGCAGGCACCACGACGGAGTAGCAGGCATACGGTCAGGAAAGGCAGGCAGGACAGCAGTGAAACGGCTAGTAGCCAGATACGTGGGTAAATCATACACGATATAATACTCACAGTATATATTTTAGAGCACTTCAGAAAATAGTATATTTACATAAAAGTTTCACAGGTTTAAGGCTTTTAAAGAGTTTTAAGAATAGAAAATAACATTGAATTCCAGTACACAGTATAACCCACTATCGGCGTTCAGACCAGACTCTCGACTAAAAAAGCTGAAGCCCGTTTTTCATTCGATCTGCCATCTCTTCTCAATTTCAAATTCAAATCTCAATCAGAACAGAGCGAATAAAAACGGCTTTACAAAGGCGGGTCAGTCTGCTCTGACCTTACAATAATGTACAACTAGCTTAAGGAAAGGTCTAGGTATTATAGTCCATGGTATGTCTATGGCTTTAAGAAAATAAAAAAGACAGACATGTCATGTCAGATGAAAATGTCAGAGTATAAAAAATTCCATAATTTTGCAAATGAGCAATACAAATTAAGTTAAAGAAATAAAGAAACAATCAGAAATAACTAAAAATATGCTTTACAGGTAATAAGAATATCAAAGAATACTTATAATAGAGTTACAAAAATCGATACAATATCAAAAGATGTGAAGATGGATTGTATAGTGTTATGAAACGTAAGTAGATCTTGAATAAATACCACAATATGACATGTTTGTTTACAAAATTCGACTTCCTGAATTATTTCAAGGAGTACATTCGTGCCAAATAAATTGCGATTCTGCTGTATTAGTACTTTAAAAGATAAATTGGATCAAAAATATCATATATTACAACTGACAGGGTGACCATGATTCCATATATTATAGGTACCTTAATCTGGTACCTACCACAATCTAGTTTCTGAATAAGTACCTAGCTAGCCTAACAATATTGCATAGTTTTGATATTAAGGTAATTAGAGAGTTCCCTAATTCCTACACACACATGCAGGCAGTTTCATGAGTCGTCAATTAGATGCAAAGGGCCATGCATCATGCAAAAAGAACCTTAGTACTTCATATACACTAGGTTTATCTGGCTAAACATGTAGAAGGAGCCTGTAGGACCTATCGATAGATTTTTGTTCATTTTCAGGATTCATTTTTATAGGCGAGGAGCCAATCTACTACTAAATAATAAGTAATCAATAAGTTCATGCCCAAACAAAGTACCTATTACTGTGTAGGTAATAATCTTCTAACGTTCATATCTTTTTCCTCCCAACTTCTATAACCTACTTTTCATTTGCTTTTTGGTTAGTCTAATGTCATTCTTTAAGTTAACTATTCATAAGTTTCAGTGTTTCCTCACACGAAAAGAAGAAGTGTTTAAGTGTATGTATGTTTGTCCACGCATTTCTCCGAAACTACTCATCGGATAGTGATCTTTTTTTATTATTACCGAATTTTTAGATTATGTATCTCTCAACTTAGGGAACAGTGCAAGTTTCATCAATATCGGTTCAGCAGTTTTCAAGATATGGAACTTATCTACAACTGAACTGTTTACCTAACGACAAACAGCACGAATGTGTAAATTAAGTAAATATTTGTTTGTCAATCCTATAAGTACCTTAACATCCTTTGCACACTTTTTAGTGATAGCGTACTAAAACTAAAAAGAGAGAAATAAAATCATTTTCACAAAAAATAAACCGACTCCTAAAGCAAAACACTGAAAAGTGCAAAAATAACTTTCGTTTTGGAAGTCGGTGTTGAAAAATTATAAAAACAAGAGGTACCTACCAAAGACTTGGTGGCGCAAAGAAGTGGTTTATTTTTTGTGAAAAAGTTTGTCATGTCATAATTATCGATTCGATGAATCACATAGATTGAACCTTACCTACAACACTGTGCTTCGCAATTGCAACATAAAAAAAAAAATCAGTTCATTCTACGAAAAGCTAAAGCAAAGCTAAATAGCTTAAAGCTATATAGTCTTAGCGACATTTGTTGATTTGTTCGATTACTTAATATACCTATCTATAGTTATTTTTAATACCGTTGATTTGTTTATTTTATTAAAGACTAGTTGACCCGGCAAACTTTGTTGTGCCATAGAAAACACCACACATTTGTCTACCCTACCTGACCCTACACTACCCTACCCTACCTACCTACCCTACCCTACCCTACCCTACCTACCTACCTACACTACTCTACCTACCTACCCTATCTACCTACCTACCCTACCCTACCCTACACTACCCTACCCTACGCTACACTACCCTATCCTACACTACTCTACCCAACACTACCCTACCCTACACTACCCTACCCTACGCTACCCTACCCTACCCTACCTACCTACCTACCTACACTACACTACTCTACCTACCTACCCTATCCAACCAAACTTTTTTTTTTTTTTTGCTTTTAAACCTTCCCTGTGTTCTGTCGAACATAACAAAAAAAGAATTATTCAAATCGGTCCAGCCGTTCTCGAGTTTTAGCGAGACTAACGAACAGCAATTGATTTTTATATATATAGATTTACTCAATTTATGCCGCACTTTTATTTAGAAATGAGAAACAGATAACATAAAAACTACGAACAAAACGCAAACTTCTCAAATGATATGAACAACATTATTCACTGCCTCTCTTTCTAAGTGTATATTCTTTTACTGGTATAAAAGAGATGAAGCGAATATGAAGCAACTTTAGTCATGTTTGCATGGTTAACGTTTGAAAACTGTACTACTGATATCGATATCTGAAAACCATTTTCGATATCGATATGCAAACTATATATCGGTTACGTAACCGTTTGCGGCAAAACTCGAAAACGTCCATCTCTAGTTTTTGTATCCATTATCACGTGGAATCATGGTCACCCTGTCAGTTGTATTATATGATATTTTTGATCCAATTTATCTTTTAAAGTACTAATACAGCAGAATCGCAATTTATTTGGCACGAATGTACTTCTTGAAATAATTCAGGAAGTCGAATTTTGTAAACAAACATGTCGTATATAAAAAGATATAGGCAAGTATAGGTGGCCGTGCTGAATGAACTAAAATTGGTTTATTTTTTAAATTTAGCAAGTTTTATGAGAAACCAATGCGGTACATATGTTACTTGCCAAAAATCAATTATTTTTTAACAGTTTTTGGCTGAGGTTGTTTTGTCTTTTTTTAGATATTTTCTTATATATTTTTTTCAGCACGGCCACCTATTTCCATCAATATATTATTTGTTATTACGAATTCACAATATCTGTTGCGTTACATATAACGTGTTAATAAAGTACATTTATTTTGCATAAGAAAGTTTATAATACGCTTTATATTTTTCAAGTTACACGGTGGCCGTGCTGAAAACGTTTGGCTGGCACGGCCACCTATTTTCTCATATATCTTCAAAACTACAGAGTTACATTGAAAAAGAAAGCGGTACATATACTCCTAGAGGCGAGTACATTACATTGGTGCACACCTAAAACGCGAATTCTGCGTGGCCGTGCTGGCCAAACGTTCGTGATTTTTCAATCCTCAGATAAACAGTTAGATAGTACTTATTAGACGGATAACAAAATATTGCATTTTTCAATCGTCAGATAGGCTCTATCTGGGCAATAACGGCCCTATCTGAGGAATAAATCTATCTGCCTCTTTGACGGCCAGATAAACGTTTATTCAATAGATACAACTGGATCCATTGACGTTTAGTTTGAGGTTATTTCTTCTTTTTATCAAAATTATGGAATTTTTCGACACTGTTGACGATTTGGCAATTGAAGAAGAGGCTATAATGTATGAATATTTAAATAATGAAAGGAAACAAAGAGTAATCAGACCAAAGCCTGACCAGTTTGCTATGTGGGATTCAAAAGAATTTCATCGCCGTTTCAGACTTTTAAAAGAATCTGTACTATATTTGCTTCCCCTGATAAGTGATAAAATTAAACACGAAACACAAAGGTAAGTTCCAGATAAATAAAATAAAATAAAAATAAAAAAGCCTTTTATTTCTTGCGTAATCCAAATACAAATAAATTATTGTTACAAATATGTTATTATTGTGGTTCATTTAGTATTATTGTTGTTTACAATTTGTTATTCATAGTATCATCAGTTCATATATCATATATGATGTATATATCAATGTTGTATCATTAATATAATGATCAATATAGTATCATATTATCATGATTTATTATTGCTAGGTACTACTGATTGTTTATTAATGAATTTATAAATAAATCTATTCAATAATTAATTGCTTAATTTAAATTCCTGTAATAATAACATTATTTTCTCTAGTATTATTAAATTAAATTATAATTTACTGAACTTGTTTAAGTTACTTAAATTTACTTGACATGCAATGAAAATCAATAAAAATGAAATAAAATCATTACTGTGACATGCAAGAACCCCTCCTTGTGAAGGTGAAGGCCTCCTCCAGATTTTTCCACTTGTCCTTATCTTTGGTTTTTGTTTTCCAATGTTTTCCTGCTATGTTATTACATGGAATAATTCCCCTTTTTTCTTTAGTCTTCTGCTGGCTGGCATTAGTTGATAATTTTGTTTAGTGTTGGTGTTCTTTGGGATAGTGGTTATCAGTGGAGGGTTTTGGTCATAATCCTCCACGGTGACCAACCGGGTTGGAGGGTTTGTTGTGTTTTTTTTGTTGTAATGCTTCTGTACTGAATCTGTACGGAGAGGGCCAGCTAATTGCTATGCTTTGTTTTTGGAGGTTTCTTGATGAAGTGTACTGTTTTTATTTATTAAGTAGTTAAGCATACTCGGTTTAATTACTCCCTCTGAGATGCTGTTTGCTCTTCTTGCCGGGGGGTCATGCTGTTGTGATTTGTTCTTCTTTTTTGTTGATGTGTTTCTTTCTTTTGGCATGTCCTCGGTAGGTTTTGTTGGTGAAGGAGAAAGCTTTCTTTTATTTGTTTGTTTAAGTATGACCAGTTTGTCGTACTTTAGAAAAGCCATGTTTCCTTTTTCTCTCTCTGATCTTAACTGTTCTTGTAACTGGTTTCTCTTTTCTAAAACCTGTTTAGGGTAGTCTTCCTTCATGTAGTAATTTGTGTCTCGCAGTGCTCTTTTTTGTTTAAAGATTTGGATCTTTATGCCCAAACTCAAGAAGGATACCACCACTGGTCGTGGTCTGTCGCCTTTCTTCCCTATTCTTTTGACTTCTTGTAGGTCGTTTGAGGACAGTGTGATTGAGAAATGTTGTTCTAAAAATTTGAGCATATTTTTTTCTAAAGTACCATATGAAGACTCCAATTCTTCGATGCCGAAGAAAACTATATTTCTTTGTCTCGCCTGCTTTTCTAAGAATTAGATAGATTTCTCCTGGTTTTCTACTATTTCCTTTAATTTTTCGTGTTTTTCTTCTAATACAAAAATTTTTTCCTCTAATATTTTATTGATATTTTGTGTAACTTGTTCAGTCACGGTTTTTCCATTTTCTCGAATCTCTTTCTTTTGCTCATCTAGTTCCAGTTGAATTTTTTTAAGAGCTTTCAGAATTTCATCCATGATTGTTATTTTGTAAATTTTTTTAGTGAAAGTTTGTTTACCTATATGTGTCGCCCTCTACTGGCGTGTCTCGGTATTTTTTGAACTAAGAGTTAGATCGATGCGATGTCACAGAACAGTACCCACACAGTGTTGTTGGACTTTGAAGTAGTTCGTGCTTACTTCAACAGATGGCGTTACTAGTTTTATAATATTGTTGGATGACTTCGCGAATCGTGGTTCCTTTTTGGAAAAGAGGTTATGTCACTATTTTTCGCAAAATGTATTTAATAGCACTAATGTTCGTTTTTAATCACTTTTGAGCGCTGAATAAATGAACATAGATCATCCAATATGGCTTATATTGTATGGTAAACACGAAAAGTTTATATGAAAAAGTTCACAGTCACTGGATTTTGTTTATCGTTTAACTTTCTTCAGATTGTGTCTTTGCTGGTTTCTTCAATATATCACTGAGATTATCAAATTTACTTTCACAATAACACTTTGCTTTTGTTTAAAATGTTCTTTAAATATTTTTATTTGGATGTTTTTAACAGAGCCGATGTAAACCGTGGCACACTGCTACCCTCACTCCAAGTTCCAGATAGTTTTTACAATAAATAATAGTGAAGTAGGTAGGTATCTAGGTATACCTTCCTACAAATACAGTTGTAAATTGTACCTAATGTCCCTAACTTTAAAACACTTACCAACACTTTATTATTGTTTCAGGAACCAATGTATCTCACCCATGTTGCAACTACTTATTTCCCTACGATTTTTTGCCACTGGGAGTTTTTACATCACTGTTGGAGATTTTGGTGGCATTCATAGCTCCACTATGTGCCGTATTATAAAAAAAGTTGCTCAAGCCATAGCATCTTTGAGGCCAACATTCATTCAATTGCCAAGAAGCAGTGAAGAATTAAGGAAAACTCAGGAAGAATTCTATAAAATTGCCAGATTTCCTAGAGTGGTGTCAGCCATAGATTGCACGCATATTAGGATTCAGTCACCTGGTGGAAACACAGCAGAGGAATTTCGAAACAGAAAAGGCTTTTTTTTCCTTTAATGTTCAAGCAATGTGTTCAGCAGATTTGCTATTTCAAGATATAGTAGCACGTTGGCCCGGCTCCAGCCATGACAGCATGATATTTGCTAATTCATCGGCTAAATTTCATTTTGGAAATGGTGAATTTGGCAATGGAATTGTACTTGGTGATAGTGGTTATGAACAAAACAATTACCTATTGACTCCTTTTCTTCTTTGACTTTGACTTTGGTGTGTGGAAACGACGCTTCCCAGTTTTAAGCATTGGTTTAAGATGTAAGCTACCTCTAGCACAAGATGTTATTGTAGCCTGTGCAGTTTTACACAACTTGGCAAGAATGAAAAATGAAGTAGAACCGCCAGAGGATTCAGAAGTAAATGTTCCACCACAACCAATTTTTGCTCCCACCATAGTTAATCCCACTGGTGAAGAAAGGCACATGACTAGAAACATTTTGCTAGAATATTTCAGTTCCTTGATTATCTAAAATAAGCTTATTATTTCAAAATTAAACAAATTTTATTTTCTACAAGTCTTTATTTTGTTATTTGCATGTATTTTTTAAATTTAATTCGTGGATTTCCTGCTTTCTTGCTTCATCATTAGCAAGACGTAACATTTTGAGGTGGTGTTCATTAGCAAGATGTGACATTTTGAGGTTGTGTTCATCTTCAATGAACTGATGTTGCTTCATGGTATTTGCCATTTGCAACTGTACTAGTTCCAATCGTGCTGCACTTAATTTGTCCAATCTGCTGGTGCCACTTGCTTTCGACACTGTACCTGGTTTTAATAAAGTTGACACCCTTGATTTCAGTGTCTTTGGGTGCCATTTTACCCATTTATTTTCTGAAAACATAAGTTCAAATAAAATCAAACAATATTAATATCACACATATTATTTTACTTCCTGTAGAATCTGCAAAGTTATGAATGATAGCTTACAACGCTGGTGTTTATAATTTTGCAACTAACTACTTATTCCAATTTTAATATTGCAAAAATAGAATAGTACCTTTTTGAGATTCATTATCCTCTTCATTTATCTCCAGGATAAATGACTCGTTCATATCTAAATAATAACAATGATTAATATCAACATTAAAATTAAAATGATACAAAATTGAAGCATTCATAAATAGACAACATAACATTAATCAATTGTGTGAAGTTATACAAATAAATAATAAAATAAACAATCGAAATCATCGCGATAAATTCCCGTGGTATATTGTTTTTCAATTATGAAATGCGCAAGTTTTAGGGATTTATTTTTAAATATAATATAGATACAGGGCTGGTTGCATTTGCTCAAAATTGGCTGACATCGAATTACAGCTGTTTTATGGTGTGTTACAACAATGTGAATGGGATGGACTATCTGTTTGCGAGGAGTATAAGAAAAAAAAGGATACGGACCTGGTAATTTAATATCAGCATGGGCATTGCTCAGTATTTCGATATCTTCAGCAGAATTAATCTCTAACTCCACAGAGTTTAAGTCCGTTGCATTCAGCACAATGTTTTCTTGGACAGAAATTGTTGGAACTGTAAATCATTATTAAGTAATATTAAAAATAAATAAGTTTTTTGTAAACATTTAATAAAGAAACTAGGATGAATTCCTAATGTTATTTTTTCAAGTTATAATGAATATTTACATCTAATAGTATCACTATCGTTACGTGCTTCCAAGCCTGTGATATTAGAGCAAATGCTCAGCACCTTTTCTTCAACTTCATTGAAATCTGGAGCATTTGAAGGTCCTCCTCCAGTTCTATACATCTCCTGCCTTTGCACAGAGGACTTCTTTTTCGTACATTTTTAATGCCTTCATACTTTAGTTTTAATGTCTTCCATGTGCGAATACTTGTCGATATACCACATGAGTTAAAAGAACTCTCAATTTTCTTCCAAGCCGCATCTTTATCTTTATTTGTTACCGCATCAGTCTTCTTATTTTCCACAATATGTTTGTGCTTGTCGACTAGACTAACGAGCAACTCAACTTCAGCGGTGTTGAAATTAGCAGCGCGTTCTCTTTTCTTTGATTCCATATTAACAAAATAATAACAAGTCACTTACAATAAATCGAACTACAAAATCACCACACACGAGAAAAATAAACAAAATAAAAAGTAAATTTATAGGTTATTTTAAACGTCAAATAAACGAGTGTCAAAGCATTTGCTATCCTGTTCTAACAAAGATTACAACGTATACGTGTATCACGCTCCCACAATACTACAGTGAAGTTGGCAACTAAAGTCCACAGATAACTATTCGCTTGCTATCTGGCCATTGAAAAATGCAACAATTTTATTAAGGCGCAAGTATGCCCCAATGGCCTTGAGCATCCCGGCGAAGCTAAACTCACACACCGGCACGGCTCACGCATACATAGCGAGCGCGAACTGCGATCAAAGAATATGCGTGGACGCAGAGATGCAACTAACAGTTTGCATTCTTGCCTACGATTCCCGGTCTTCTTCGCCTACGGTCCCTCGACCAGCAAGCGACCATTTATGACGCCCGTTTTATTGTTTTTCTAGTGTGTCTGTGTTTGTTTGTGTGTTTTATTGATGATGAGTTTATCTTTTGAATCCAACTTGTATCATGGAAGTTTCATGCTTTTCAACATTTTGTGTAAATCTTTTTCATAAACTGGCAATGAACAGTAACACAATTGGACATTTTTTTTCAGGAAACATATCAGGTTTTTCGCATGTTCTTACGTAGTTCGAATCTTCTCCTTTGTAAAAGCTTTCTGTTTTTCTTTATTTGGATTCTACTCATCATGATTTTCCTTTCCATTCCAGATGTTGTTGGATTATGGTCTTCGCCTTTCGATTCTTCTGATGATTTCATTCTAGATTTCCTAGAACAATTTCGTAATAACTTAATATCAATTATGAAATAAAATGGTCGAGATAATAATAATAATAATAATTCATTTATTCATTTAAAAACATCGTAGTACATGATGACAGTTTACAGTTATAGTTTACTTTATAGTGTACTACAATAAAATGGAGGGTGTGGTGCTGCATTCCTAGCTAGGTTAATAGATAACCTGTGTTAAGGAGTACAGTGCCGATCCCCAAGGAAAGAAACGATACAATCGTACACAGTATGCATTATGGGTGCTCACCAAACCTCTGGGCCTCCCCGAAGCTGGCTTTCCGATGCGCAAGTCACGAAACGATGCTGCTTTTGTATGAGATTTACCACCGCGCAGCCACTGTAGCCAACCTCAGAGCGACCAGAAGCTTGGCGAGAACTGTACGTTATGATGTGCTTACTACAAGCAATTCTGATGCTTAAGTTAAAACTAAAAAGCAAACAACAAGTAAAGGAAAAAGAGATAAAAAAAAAGTTGGGTAATTATATAAACCAACAGTAAGTCATGTAACTTGTGGGTAGGTGAGCATTTTGTTGTGACCAAGAGTGTGTGTGTTGTTATGTGCGAATGTATGTAGTAATTCCGCTACAGGTTACGAGTCATAGCCTGTAGCGGATTAAATTGTAAGACCGTAACGAATGTTAGTGAGACCCCGATGCGCATCTTTATATTAATTGTAATTTATTTTATTTTATTAGAGATGTCTTACTATTTTGATATACAATAAAGTACATATATTCTATTCTACATCAGATAATAAAAGCTAAAGAAGTACTTATACCCTATTCGCCGAGAGAAAACACTTGTTGAACGCAACCAAACGTTACACGGTTATAATCCGACTTTTTAAAATGTGTATGGTTGTTTGGATTACATCGTAAAATGGTTACTTTTGTAGCACTCTTTAATTGGTTATACTTGCGAACTGCAGGCTTTTGAGATAATGCTTTTTAGGGTTCCGTACCCGCAGGGTAAAAACGGGACCCTATTGCTAAGACTCTGCGGACCGTCTGTCTGTCTGTCACGAGGCTGTATCCCATGAACCGTGATAGCTAGACAGTTGAAATTTTCACAGATGATGTATTTCTGTTGAAGCTATAACAACAAACACTAAAAACACAATAAAATAAATATTTAAGTGAGGCTCCCATACGACAAACGTGATTTTTTTGCCGTTTTTTGCGATAATGGTACGGAACCCTTCGTGCGCGAGTCCGACTCGCACTTGGCCGGTTTTTTATGTCATTTATGTTACGTATGTCGTATACGTTATGTTTAAACATTGAAAATATCGATATATATATATACTCCATTTGAGATAACATGAGACAAATAAATAATCCCATTTTACAGCCCGTTTAATCGAATTTGTATTTTATTGCGTTGGTGATATGACAAATGGCAGCTGTAGTAAACAGTTAGTTTTGGTAACAGGTTTATGCTTTTTATGCTATCCTTATACTTACGGGATAGAACTCAAAATCGGTTGAACGGACTGTAAAAGGGTTGTAGAAATTTCTAATGTTCTTTCAAATAAAGTTATAAATAAGAAAATAATAGTTTAATTGTTTGAAAAGTGTGCACGTAGGTATTTGGTTGTTCAATGAAATAAATATCGCCGCATGATATATATTTTACTTTAGATTTTAGTGACAGCAAAGGAGACAATGTAAAATCGTTTTTATGGTTTGTTTACTTTTTATTTTTTCTGCCAGCGAATAGAGTATAGATAAGGTATAATATTAAGTAAGTATGTACTTACATAACCAGATGCATTTTCTTAGCCTTTAGAATTCTAAGTTTGCTTGTATTAGTTGAACTTGGCATTATGATTTATTTACACAACGCACAATATAAATAAAAAGTATTTACAAATTCACATAAAAAGTAGTCCACAAATAAAGCGTCCACGCGCACGATTACGTAGGGTCCTCTGCGGCGAGCGAGCTAGTCTGTGAACGCACACTAATACACAAACTAAGTAAATATTTGCACTAACACGTGCGAATGCGCTTAGTCGGACGAAAGCGCAGCGGAGCAGCGAGCGACACAGCCCTCCCGTGCCAATGCTAACGCGCGACTGGCTTCGCCCCCATAGAGAGCCAGAATATATACATTGGACCTTACTTTGCAAAAGACTTTCTTTGCAAAATATTGATTGATTTAAATAAGCATAGTACCATCTAAAGAACCTCTAAACACCAATCTGTCTATCTAAAAATATTTTTAAAAATCCAAGTCGTTTTGGCGGAGTTTCCAAAAGTTGCGAAAAAATATCGTGTTGTTCATTATTTTTTTAAAGCAAAACTATTAGTTACACGAAAAAACCTTGAGTTCCAAATTATGTACATGAATCAATAATAAATATATTTTTTTTTCAAACCTTTTAACCTAGCCGTTACTAAGGAGTATGCTTTAGAAAGTAACCGTTTTACGGCACTAAAGCGCATGTAGGCCCTTAAGTTAATTCGCTAGATAGTTATTCGTTCATTTATTCGATGATTGAACAATCGGCCCTTAGTTGAATATTTTTTTTACTGGACGTTATACCCTAAAAAAGACATTTAAAAAAATATCTGTCCCCTCCGACCTGTCATAGGATGCGGTAGCTTGGCAACGATGTCTTCTAAATGTGTTATCTCACATATGTCAGGTACATTTGGGAACACAAATGTAGTTTTATCTCCACCGCCTTTAAATATACTTTTTCTGACATACTTCACAGTTGGTAGTCCATCTGGATTCAAATCTATAACCACACCAATGTAGTGCTTGACACTTGTTTTTGTTTCAAATTTTACCAAGACCCATTGTCCTTTGACTACGGTACTTTTTGACGGTTCATCAAAATCATTGCAGATGTTCTCTTTATTTTCTACGATCATACAATTATTAGTTTTCATGTCGTCTTCTTTTTCTGAGTTGTCGCCTTCTTTTTCTGAGTAGTGTTCTATACCTTCAACGTCAGTTTCATCTTCATAATCTATGTCGATATCACTTTCACTTGTCGAGTCATCCAGTTTTATTTTTTTATTTTTTTGCGAAGTTTTCTTTTTCATATCACCTTTTGTCTTTCGCTGACTTTTTTCATAATTCTGCGATTTTCTCACCTTTTTATCTCCTTCTGATCTTCTACTTCTGCATAGTCACTTCCACCTGTAGAATCATCTGTTAATAATAATTTTGACTGTCTTTTGGAGGTTCACATCTTTTTATTTTTTGTTTTCTCTTTCTGTAGCTTCTGTTCGTGTCTATTTTCCTTTTGTTTAAACTTTTTTAACTTGTCTTGCTCAATATTCTTTTGTTTATTATAAACCCATTCACATGTTATGACTTCGGCACCGCCAGCGACCTTAGTACGTTTTTTTTGTGGTGCGTCCCAGATTTTATTTTCTGGAGTAATAGTTCCTCAAAAGTGATATTATATTTCACGATACGATCATCTTCAATTATAATTTTTACTGGTGATAACTTATTTGCATTAGATTCAATTTTGTTATGTGTATCATAATTAAGAGATACATACACATTTAAGATATTTCGCATCGTAATTAACAGGTTGTGATGTCTCATTAACGTTTTGCGAAGGTGACGGATGTTCAAACAAGTTTTTATTACACGTCGGGGCGGGGCATTGGTTATAGCTGGTTACCTTAATTTCTGTATCTTCATATTCAGGTGTAGTAAGTTTTTCGACATGCCCATTCCAATTATTTAAACAAATAAATAGTAATGATGGTAATGGCCTAAGAATATTTGATTGCATGTTGGTGTCAAATGCCATGTTATTGTCAGACTGTATTTCAGTTTCATGAGGAAAAATAAACAAGTCTTCGGAGTACGAAGTACTAGGAACTGCTTGAATAACTGTGGTTTGATCGGGAGGGTTGGAATTTTTCAAATAGTCAGGGGAAGCGCATATAGTCTCGCTCAATTTAGTATGCTGTTTTTTTTTCCATTCCAGAAGTTGATCTGGGTGAAACTTTTCTTCAGCCACAGCATTGGCGTTAAAAGGAAAAATACCAGCTTTTCTGAAACCAGCTGCACACACTTTGGGGTCCACTTCGGCCCATACTTTGCCAATTAACTTTGAGAAATCTTTTTTAGGTAAAGCTTGACCCACATTCAACCTTTGCCATTTTACTAAATTTAGATCCCACTTGTCTTTAAAGGATTTGTTGACAGCAAGATCTAAGGGCTGCAAATTGTCACTCGTATGCGGTGGGATTTTCAAGATTGTGATATCTGCCTCACGAGCTTTTTCGATTATATTGATACCAACATGTGTGGAATGGCCATCATATACCAGTAATATTGGCCGTTTTTGTCCTACAATTGGCAAAAAAACTCTTTCAAAAAATGTTTATGAATATGTCTGTTTCCATCCATCCATTTTTAGTTGCTGCATAAACAGTACCTGGATAGCCCTCATTAGTGGTCCACTCATCCCAGATATTTTTTTCTTTAAATATAATTAATGGTGGGGTTTTGTCACCAGCTGCACTGCACCCCAACAAAACTTTGGTGTTGTCTTTACCGGGTGATGCAATAGTTCTTGTTGAGGCATATCCTCTCAAACCCACCACTTTGGTTTCACTGGGATCTTTACTAAAACTAGTCTCATCAAGGTTCTATATTTGTGATGGTTTATCATGCAATCCCAACTCATCCATTGTAGTTTTTAATAAATCAAAATATGAGTAAATCACCCATGGATTGCAAGCTTTTTTTCGGGAGTTTTCCACTGCCTGTGGTTTTTTAACGGATAAATTGTGACGTTTTTTGAATGATAAAAACCAGTCTTCGCCCGGAACGCCATTTTTAAACGGATTTTTATTTGGTTTTTGGTTACGTAGCGTCCGACAAGTTCTATAATTTATTTTCTTGACAGTCCAAATCCGTATCTCTCCATTTGGTGCAAGTTTTGAGCCAATTTTTGTTCTACCTCTTTACGAATAGTTGTACTTCTTCCTAAAGAATCTGATTTCAGTCCATATCTGCCATACACTCGCGCCACTATTGTCGGTCGAGGAATCCGGTAATTAATGGAGGCTCTATAAGCAGTCAATTCTCCGTTCTTCACCTTTTCTACGGCTTCTAATAATTTTTCTTTAGTATATGCCTTTCCCCTGTCTCGTCTTTCTAACATAATTTCGGACCATATTGCGTGACTCTGGAACGTAAAACATACAATAAAATTCCAAATCTTGCTATGTTCTCAAAAAACGAACTTTAGTCTGAAGAAAAATTAGGTATCCACCAAAAAATGTTCATTACTTCTGACTTGGGGAAAGACTAACATACGTTTGTCTTGCCCTCGACAAACTGATAGTCTTTCCCCAGCTCGCAATTTCTAGGTTAGGGTTTTGTTTCACAACATAATTTAGAAAACTCGTTTGGTTTACGTTAAATTGATATAATTACTTAAAAGTCAATATTCATAGGATACTACTTACGTTGAGAACACTTAGATTTAAGCACTGTTTTCACCAAAAAAGCCGATATACCGGTGACTTTGAAATATTCGTTTCACATTTGTCATTTTTTTATGGCGTTTTTCGGCCATACTTACTTGCAAAAGCGACATCTGTGTTTTTAGCCGAGAATTTTTACGACTGTACTGTTTTACCGACTAAGAGAATTTCGTAAGTAAGCTATACTTATCGAGATAATAGACAGTGTTTGCCTAGCCCCGGTGTTAGTCTTACCCCACCCCACCTGTATAGCTTTTACCATATTTTTTTTTTATTGTTTTGCCACCACTCATGCGAAGACAATTTTATTGCGTATGACACGTTCAGTTTTCATGCATACGTCGTACACGTCGTTTGAAGCATAACATAACCCACCCATGTCTCTTAAATCTATTAATTTGTGAAACCATAGTTTTTCTTTAGCCCATAAATCCATTTTACAGTCCTCACAATTAATTTTCTTAACAAGGCTACTGACTACAAAACCAGAAATATAACCTACTATTTGCGGCACAATATCCGAAGTTGGATTACAATCTAGTTTGTCACTCAGTTCAGAGCAGTTTGTCTGATGTTTATCAAAACTCTGGTTTATAAACGTATTCTTTAAAATTTCTGCGGAACTTAAATTTTTCTCCTCGGTTTCCTCAAAACGGTAACCTATCGACGAATTATTAATTTTATTGAGTGATGAACCGGATAAAATTGGTATGTTCTCTATAGCTATACAATTGCCGGTAAATTTGGAGCCCAGCTCTAAATGAGACAGCAGCTTTTTGAAACTGGCTTTGAATTGTCTCGTGTTAGGATTATTATTGTGTCCACTTTGACTCCATATATTCCAAAAAAATAGCTCGAGATGGTCTTGGCTGAGTTTATAAGTTAATAAAAAAGGGTGAATGTTAGTCGCAACTAAATTTTCATACAAATAAGGGAGACTGTTGATGCACACTAATAGTCCTAATAATCCAGTATTATTCTGTGTTTCAATAAGTGGCACTTTTTTGGTTATATATATATATTTTTGCAAATATAGTTCTTATATCGGTACGGACTTTAAGAGTTCTTTTATTTGTAACATTGATTGCTAAAGATAATAAATACTCTGTAACATTCATTATTACATGTCTTAGTTTTAATTAATAATATAGAAAAGAAATACAAAATTAATCAATTTTTTACATTTATCTACATTATTTACAAATTAAGAAAGTAACTATTTACAATACTGAAAAAAATAACAAAAAGAAACTAGAACGCACCAAATCAGAATTCTGCATAGCTACAATTTATCACCACGTTCGTATTAAAATAAGCGACCACTGTAACGGCTAGGTCTGCGCTAGGTAAGCTGTGCAGGCCGCTAACTGATAGTTAGGGAGGTAGTTAGAAAAACAGCTTGTTAATTTAATACATATATTTAGGGTTATTAAAAACAGCTAGGTCGTGGGTTCTAGCGCCACTCAGTTCTGAACAAATTCCCTCACGCGGATAAAATAGTAAGAGGGTACCGTCCCTTGGCAGCACGTGGTAGACGCGGGGACCGGTCAGCACCGGCACAGCGATAGGGTCGCCGGAACTGTAGCAGTTAGGGTGCGCAGGGTAGGCTGCGCTGGCACCGGCTCGCGCGACGGCAGGCCGCAGGTAGGCAGGCAAGACCGGGCCACGTGCGTAGGCTGGCACGGCGGTAAGCCGCAGGTGTCAGATAAAAGGACCTGGCTGTGGGCGTAGGCGGCGTGCAGGTAGTTGGCAGCGTGCAGGTAGTAGGAGAACGTCAAGCCTCAGCCCGTACAATGAGGCAGCAGCACGTGGCAGACGTGGGGCAGTAGACCGCGGCCGGCTTAGCGGTAGGCCGCAGGGACTGTAGCGGTTAGGGGTGCGCAGGGTAGGCTGCGCACGCCGCTACGTCCTTGGGTAGCGCATAGCCGGACGGTACGCCCGTACGTCGACCCCGTACAATGAGCCCCTAAATCGGGGCACACAGAGTCGTGAGGATTGAAAGTAAGTTCAGACTCAGAGACAGTTCCTTTGTTCTCGGCGCAGGCGCATCGTTCATGTTGTTCATTCACGACAGAATGATTCCACGTCGCGGTCGCGGATATTGATTTTTGGTGTCAAGGCGAACGCACGTCAATATTTATCGCGATCTCTGATACGGACAAACCCGTAAAAAGAAAGAAACGGTCGTCATCGCGAGATTTATCCTATTAACGGCGTCACTACCGTTCCCCCGACCATTTTATTTATATACTTAATTATTGTGTGTGTGATTTGAAAAACCCCATTTGGGTAAGTGTTGCACAATTTTAAATTAGCCAGTAGCTATGCAAATTGTAACGGTTTATTTCTCTTTGCTTTGGACCTTTAGCAATTCAGTATTTGTGTTCTCGCCTTTCTTTATTTCTATTAGACGCTCACTGGTTTTTCCCTTTGGTTTCTACCCGCAGTTTGTAATTACATTATTTTATAAGTTTTTAAGCTGACATGGTCACAATCATTAGAATTGATATTTGTTTCGGGATATTTACCATGTAAATTTTGCATTTGGTTGAGAGCTCGATATTTCGGCACTGTTATAAGCGCCATGATCACGAGAACATTTCAGATTTTACTTTGTACTCAAGCCTATTTAATGTTTCCGTGCAAAATCCAGGTTCCGCATTTACACTTCGATATCATTCATATAATGTATGGGGGTGGAAAAAATGTGTTAAACATTTTACGTACATATTTGTAAGCAGACGGCGAGTAAAAATGCAGCGTTAAAGCTAATTTTCTGGCACCTGGAGGATATTTTATGAAGGGCCTTGTATGATTTTTTTATTTTTAATGTTCATTCCATTAAATATTTCTGCGACTTCAAAATTTTTTGACAAATCTAAAAATATTGAATCATCAATCGATTGTTTCTTTTGAAGCAAATTGATTGTTTTTTAATGAAATATTTTTTTTAGTAAGTCGCTTATTTACTTGTTGTAAATTTTTAATTTTCTTAGATTTATTATCTATAACTCTGCAACATGTCATCCATTTCTTTTTTAAATACCCTTTTCTAGGAGTGTCACATACAGATGTTAAATCTGATAATGATGCATCAGGGGACTTAAAAGAAACTGCATCAGCCCGAGGCATGTCTCGAATTCCTATGGAATCTTCACAAGTTGAAGATGTGGACTGTAAAGAGACATACGCGGTTTATTGATAACAGTTTTATAGTATTTCATGAAAATACCTACAGGAATAGTTTTCATGTGATAAAGTTTTTTTTATATTCACCTGATTTGATAAATCAATCGTAAATTTTGTACATATTCCAGCTGATTGCACTGGTATTGGTCCATGAATCTTCAAAAAAAGAAATAATAATCAACTTACTATTCTATCAAACAAAACGTCTTACGCAATTTATTTTAATACTTAATTATTTACCTGCAATTTGGGCACCGCTGTTTTTAGTAATCTACGCCTTTGCGTTTTTCCAATTATGTCCAGTCTATCAAAATGAATCGAACAAATTTTCGAATATTTAAAAGGCTTATATGTTTCTTCACCTCTTTCTTTTGCGACAGTAGATACCCATTCTGCACAGCGAAATGGATCATTAGGAAAGCTAAAAAAAATAGCTTTACAAACTACTCCATGCATTCTCTGTTCCAGAACAGTCAATGTTTGTTACAATAGTTGGCGCGTTCACTTTGTCGACGCAAACGTTGTTCAAACAATCATAATATTTGGTAATTAATTCATATTTTCTATTTAATTCGGTTTTTACTATAAGAAAAACACTTAATGATATAAACTTACCGAAAAAAAGATATTTCTTCCAAAATCAAGGTGATACGGTAGTTATTTTCACAGTTTTTGAACGCACATTGCGGCATTTTTAACGTATTAATTTTGGCTATGATTGAATTTTTCGGCCCGTTTTTGAAGCGCTGACCGGGAATCTAGGTGTATTCTTTATCGAAGACTGTAATGGTATTTTTTAAAAATTTTACCTATCCACGAATATAAAGTACATGTTTATACCATATTTTTTGAAATCATATTTAGAACATTACGTTGTGAGTGTAGATAAATATATTTAAGAAATCTGTTTCTCTTTTTTGGTTAGATTAAATTGTAGATTTTATTAAGATATTTAAATACATTTAGAATAGTTTATTTTTATGGTTCCGTACCCAAAGGGTAAAAAACGGGACCCTATTACTAAGACTCCGCGGTCCGTCTGTATGTCTGTCTGTCTGTCACCAGGCTGTATCTAATGAACTGTGATAGCTAGACAATTGAAATTTTCACAGACGATGTATTTCTGATGCCGCTATAACAATAATAAAAAAAAATATGTACAAAACAGTAACACATTATACACTAAACATTTGTACAAAAGGGAGTCAGAATCAGGTTGAACAGCTGGCTCCTGAAATAAGTAAAAAGATACTTGTATCTCAGGAGTCAAAGTTCCTCGTAACCATTGAATGTTACAACTTAAATGTTAGTGACTCGGTAATTACCGTAATGATACTTTAATTATCAACATACAACAGATTGCTTTACTAAACAAAACAAATTTATTACATACACCTTGATATTTTCAAACTTACAGGAATAGTCTCTAAGACCACTACCACGAAAACAAATGAGACACACAATCTGCTCATTAGTAATTATTATTTTATGTATGTACTTCCGTCAATGCATGCCAGTTGCAAAATCAATTACCTATACATAGGTACCTATCATATTACAGAAGATATCCCAACCACACAGAAGACCACACAAATACTAAAAATATAATTAAATTAATATTTAAGGGGGGCTCCCATACAACAAACGAACAAACGTGTTTTTTTTTGCGATTACGGTACGGAACCCTTCGTGCGCGAGTCCGACTCGCACTTGGCCGGTTTTTTTTTATTTTTCTTGTACTCAAGCATTTTGTTTTTTTTCTTATTCTTTATTCCATCCATCCTGCCTAGCCTTTTTCCCAATTATTGTTGGGGTCGGCTTCCAGTCTTACCGAATTCTTTATTGTACACAAAAAAACATAAAGACACAGATACAATAGGATAGCTTATGTACAAAGGCGAGCTTAACCCGTAATTGGGTTCTCTTACAGCAAACCTCAGTTGCATTAAGAAATTTGCATATGAGGAGAGTACATCCAAGTAATAAATCCAAACTTAAACAAATACGTGTACAATACACAATGAATAAACTAATACATATATATTATATAATACAACCAAAAACTTTGCGTCATGCTGACAGGAAATTATACCTTATTCTCCTCCTGAAAACCTCTAATGAACGTTCGAGCTTATCAAGGAGTTCCTCAGTCGCATCAACGAAGCAGACATCAGTATAGTCAAGAAGAGGAAGAAGGAGACACTGAGCAAGAGTGACTTTTGACGAGAAAGGCAGGAACTTCTGGATACGTTTAAGAGAGCGAAACGAGCAAAACACCCTCCTGCTTACTTCTCCAATGTGAACCTGCCAAGATAGGTTGCAGTCTAGAAAAACACCTAAGTTATTAACTTTCTTGGAGTAGGCTATCGTACAGAATAGGAGGGAGAGACTGGTTACTCAACAAATTTACGAAGTATCTGCCACCAATAATGAGAGCTTGTGATTTTGTTGGGTTTACTAAAAGTCCAAAACTTTTAGCCCACTGATAGATATTTTTAAGGTCATTATTGATGGCATCGATAGCTCCAGTAAGCTCTTCAAGTTTGAAGTGGCGATAAAGATGCAAGTTATCTGCATAGAGATGATAGTGTGAAGATAAGACCTTAGTGATAGCGTTTATAAAAACAGAGAAAAGAAGAGGAGAAAGGACGCCACCCTGAGGAACACCCGCAGAAAGATCGCACCAGTCAGAAGATGCCTCCTCTGAGCGAACCGATTGCGAACGACCCCGAAGATAAGAGTTAAATCACGCCATCACAGAAGGAGATATTAATAGAGGATAGGATACCTAAGAGGTTGTCAAAATCAACTGAATTAAAAGCACTGCTAAAGTATAGTAAAATCAACGCTGTAAGTTGCCTGTTTTCCATAGCCAGTCGGATGTCGTCTGTTATTTTAACCAGGGCCGATACAGTGCTGTGGCCAGGACGGAATCCAGATTGGTAGGGACTTAGCAGGCTATTAGAGGAGAGGTAATGGGACAGCTGATTATTAACAACTCTCTCAAGGACTTTAGATAGGATTGGAAGAATGGAAATTGGACGGAACTGGGAAACTGAAGAGGGTTTAGGAACTTTGGGTAGAAGCAGAACATGCGCTTTCTTCCATGCTGAAGGAAAGCAGCCAGAAAAGAGGGAGTAGTTGATAATGTAGAGGATGACAGGAGCAAGTTCATTTAGGATAGGAAGGAGCATTTGTAGTTTTAGACCATCATCACCCATCGCCTTCGTGGATATAGATTTGATGTCCCGCTTTATATCCCCTTCTGTAACTGGGTGAAAGGAGAATGAAGTACACAATGGTCAAGAAAGTTTAGAGAGATTGTTTAAAGTGGAAGCCTTCACGTTGTCGTCAAGAGTGACAGGTGATTTCGAGAATTGTTGGTTAATAGCGTTAAAGTCAATATCAGGCGTGCTGTCATCAACAGCTTTGCCGATACCAAGGGATTTGAGAAATTGTCATACTTGTCCTGTGTTGATGTTTTGAACAGAGTTGTGGATGTGTTGCCTTTTAGCATCCCTACACATACGACCGCACCGATTACGCAGCTTCTTGTATAGAGACCAGTCACTCATCAGTGGGATCCCTTCTGTGCCGCCTCTTAGCCTTATCCCTTTTCGACATTGCCCCTTTAATGCCGTCAGACAACCAAGGCGCTGGGAGATGCTTCACTCTGACTCTTTTAAGCGGAGCATGTTCATCAAAGAGTTCAAACACTATTTTGGCAAACTCGGCTACCTTATTGTCCAAGTCATTGCTATCATAAACAGGAGACCAGTCAATTTTGCCCGCGTCTTCCTCCAAGCGATCCAGGTCAATGTTCTTGAAACTGCGAAGGAAAAGAAATTTAGATTTACGTTTAGGAGGGCGAATTTTATACGATAGAAAAATAAAGTCATGATAAGAGAAGGAGGCAGCAAGTTGGCCGTGAGTGGCTACTTTGCTTGGATTGGAAACCAGAATAAGGTCTAGAAGTGAGGGGTTACAGTGAGGAGCATGATGAGTGGCGTCAAGCTGAAGGATATGCATGTTGACAGAAGAGACCAGGGATTGGAATTTACGGCTGTGTACATCATCCTTGATCAGACAGGTGTTGAAATCGCCGAGTATTATTGTGTGATCATATAGTGAAGAAAATTGTTCTAGTTTTAATTCAAAGGAAAAGAAAAAATCAAAGTGGCATGAAGGATTATACGTACATTTGTGTGATTAAAAGTAACTTCTGTAAAGAGGTGTTCCGCAAATTTTGAATAAATACTCGGGGACTGATCAACGACTTTGTACGAAATATGTCCACGGAGATAGATGGCGACTCCTCCACATCCCTTGCCTACTCTGTCGTTATGCACCAGCTTGTAGCCGGGCAAAGAATATTGCGTTGAAGGAAGTGTGGGTTTGAGTAAAGTCTCTGAGACGAGAACAGCATGAATAAGATCGGATTCAAATGAGGATAATAAGTCGGAGTGATGAGCAGGAACGCTTTGAGCATTTATATGAACTATGTTGATAAATTTACTGCAGCAAGAAAAGGCAGAAGACAGTTGATCGCGTAAGTGTATAGAATCATCATTGAACACACTAGCATAGCTCTCATCAGACGAATAAGAAGAAGAACAGAAAACCAAACTATTATCAACATTACACAACATGATGCAAATATAAATATATAATATAACTATGAATAATATATAAATATAATAACAAAATTATAAAAAAACAACAGTCCTCGATGCACTCGTCATTTAAACGCATGTCAAAAGGCCACTACCCAAAACAGCAAACTTAAAAACAATTATTGATATTAGTTTCCGTTTCCGAACGATACTGTACTAACTTTAATACATCTGTGGCACGCGGTGTCAAAATCACAAAAGTAAATAAAAATAACAGAAAATAAAAATGTTCAGTGACCGGCATTATTAGATACTAAAACAGATCAAAGATAGTATATGACTATTAGGTTGCGAGTGCGATTATTTAGCTTGCCTGCAAGATGTCTTATCCGACGACGCATTGGTAGATGCAGCCGCTGGGAACCGCACAAACAGCTGTTGAAGTTCAGCCGCCGACTCGATTTTTCTGCGCGACTTGTCTGGAAGCAGTATGATAATCTTGCCCTTGGAGGTCCAACACTGCTTTACACCGAAGTGTTTTCGAGCACTTTAGAAAACGTTGTGTCTCGGCTTGGTTAGGAACTACGAGAATACCAAACCGGATCCCTTCAACGGCGTCTTGCTGCGCCATACCTCACTACGCAGGCTATAATTGGTAAATCTTATAAGCAGAGGACGTGGCTTGCCCGAATCCACTCCCAGGCTATGGCAGGATGTGATGTCCGAAGCAGAGATGTCTGCTATCTTCATCTTGTCCGCTAGTGTTGAGATAGTCCGAGAGGAGTAGTCTTCATCCCTCTGCTCAGGAAGGCCATGGAGGAACAAGACCTGCCTGCGAGACGCCATCTCGTGACGATCCAGACCCACAGTCAGCAACTCTATCTGTGTCTTCAGCGTGCTCATCGTTTTCCGAATAAGGCACTTGAACACCATGAAGTCTCGAGACAGGCTGGCTATGGTCTTGTGGGTGGCCTCATTACTGCTGACATTCTTTAAGTCCTTTTCATAGGTATCCATCCGTGCGACAAAAGTGGCAGCAAGATCCTCCATACTGTTGGCTAGCTTGGCATATAGGTCCATTTTATATTTATTAATTTTGTGCAGGTAAGGTGGAGGCGAGAGGAGAGTTTATAGGTGCAGTGAGTGCAGTCGAGGGCACTGAAGACTTCTAGTGCATTTGCACGATAATAAATATAAATAAATGGCGTTCTGTAGTTTCTGCCTACCCCCATGGGAAAAAGGCGTGAGTTTATGTATGTATGTAAATATAAATAAACTATTTTTTATTTAAAATTAAATGAGAGCTCCACAAAAAGTTGTGTTCACTTAAGGTAGTAAGTACCAGGGGCGTGAAACTTAGAACTATTGCGATTTTCGACCTTAACGACAGACTAGTGCTGCCGTCTTTAAAAGTTTTTGAGAACTAAAAGTCGATAAAACCGTTTCTAAGTGATTTTAGTCTCGCCAGATGGCGCCTTATTTGCTTGAGAAACTGTTTTATTACCATAACTGTCAGTGCCGACTGCCGGCGATGTTTGAAACTTTGAATTCAAACTTGAAAAGTTTTGGTTTTCGTGTTAAAACTTTCGTTTTTCTGCGTTATCGAAGTGTTATTTTCGTTGTTTATTGTGTTGTTATTATTACTGTGTGTTTCTTTGCTGTTAAGTTATTGTTATTAATAGGTATAAGTGTACGTGTACGACTTTTCATTGCAATTCTCGCAATGAGTTCTCGCCAAGCTCGTTGCATTTTTGGTTGCGACACTTTTGGTAAGTATTGCTCTTATTAATGTAGTTCATAAGGCTATTCTGTAATGTTAAAACACATTGTATTATAGCTAGTACTCGGTGAACACATTCTTTGTCTTCTTCAACAACATAGAATTTTCACCATCAACGCTAAGTTAAGTTTAGATTCCGTGACTTCTAAGGTCGAAATTAAAAAGATTTAAGCTGTTTTAAGCGTAATATCTACTATAAAATAATACTTATACAATTAGCATTATGTTTTCAGTTGTAATGTTGATCATTACAACTCTGAAAATATATACCTGAACGCCAATTTTACAAATTTTTAAGCAACGTTCGATTGATTTGAACAATTGATAGATTGCGACTGAGATGCGAATGCGAATGTTGCTTAAAAATTAGTAGAATTGGCCCTCTGTAGAAAGTATTTCTTTTTGTAAATATCATAATTAAATACTACCTATTACTTATTTCCAGGTGTGTCAATGCATGGTTTTCCGAATAAAACTAAATACCCTGCCCTCTTTGAAGCATGGGTATCAGTCATACTCAAAAATGTAGCTCATATAGATCCTGAGCAGGTTGCAAAATCAATAAAAGTGTGTGACTATCATTTTAAACCAGAACACAGGACACGAGGCCATGGCATTACTAAAACAGCTGTACCCTGTCTGTATTTAGAAGGTAAAATGTATTTTGATTATTTGTTATATTTTCCACCACCTTTTACATACATTATAGGCATACATTTGAATGATTCTTTTATTTTAATTATTTGATAACCAGTTGCTGCATGCGCTTTTACCTGCAACCTAGGAGAACATTTCATTGAAATATTTTTGGCTGTCTAGGCATAATTGAGTATCATGCATCCAAACAACTTCAACTTTTCACTTTTTACGTTTGTACGTTCACGTTTTAGCTGGCTACTATTTATCTTACTACGGGGTTTTTACAAGGTGTGTTCCACATTATATTGCTCAGAAGTAAGATTATAAAACTGACCCAATTCTTCAGTTTACACCTGACCAGACAAATGTGTGCTTAAAGGGGTAGGAGATTAGCTTTTAGGTAGATGATTTTTACCTGTATCCCTTGTCATTACAAATGTATACATATGCAGGGGCACATTTAAACTGTAAAAATCTGCCTCTTAATGCTCATACTACATACATACATACATAAACTCACGCCTTTTTCCCATGGGGGTAGGCAGAAACTACAGAACGCCACCTGCTACGATCCTTACATACTTCTTTTGCTTCACACACATTCATTCACATCTAGTCATACACACACGCCGGTTATGGGTACTGCGCACTTGGCCTTTCTGAAGAACATCACCTATAAGGTCTATGTATGTCTTTCTAGGGAGTCACCTCCTGGCGTTTCCATTCATGCTCATACTGTCAACCAGAAATGACCTAAAACTAAATTATGTTTCAGGTGTGCCAAGAATAATAACTGATCTGGATACAGAACATAATTATTGCTTACCAAGGATGAAGCTAGCTGTTTCCTCAGCAAACATTATTGAAATGGCTACTACTTAAACTTAAGTTAAAGGTTTGTGGAGGTCTGGTAGGCAGCCGCTCCACGTTAAATACTGATATTCAGCTCCGGTGTGACTAGAAGCCAACTTAATCTCAGATTTATATATAACAATATACTTGTGGAATCTGAATAAGGACGCTTGGTAAAATAAATTTAAAAATCGAAGGACCGAAAGAAAGTTATTGGTGGAACGTGCTGTACCTAAATCCCCCTACTGAAGTAAAGATATTGCTCAATACACAGGGTAGATAAAAAAGCCTGACCACCAACCTGAATATCCCAGCCACAGCACCAGATCTCAGCTTCAGGAAATAACACCGAAATACGGCACTCGCGTGGAAAATGTCTGGATGAACACGCACGTCACTAATTGCACGGCAATTTATGTATGTCCAGAAAATATTCAGTTTTGAGTTTATGACACGTAAATTGACCACATCAAATGGTGATCCAGATCGAACTGGGAGAGGCTTCACACAGGGGCGCGGGCGCGCGCGCCGTGCGGGGCTGTCATCACGCCACCAGTCCATTCACCGATTTCCAAATGCGGGTAGGAGAACAGACGAGCGGACAAGCCAAATTAAAACTACCCTCTGTTTTTATGAGCAAATATCGAACATACCCCCCACCGAAATTATCATGATAATTTCAAAATGAACCTAACAATGAGTAGGTACAGCATTCTAAGGTTCAGAAGGAATGTCGCCCATAAAAGGGTCAAAAACACAAAAAAAACGAATTAAATGAGATATTTACTTAAGTACTATGGTAACCTGCTTAGACAACAGATATACTAAACAGGCTTATGATTTATGAAAAGTATTAATTTAATTTGAATAAGGGAGAGGACTCAGCTTGTTTACTGGCCTCTTTAGAAGTCCCTTTTGTGTCCTCAAAGTAACAACTCGAACTATTTTATCTGGACCTTCATGGAGCTGCTCCACTTTAGCACGAGCCCAGTTTAGTGGACGAGTTAAATCAGATTTGATAAGAACTAAGTCACCGATTTTCATGTTTGGAGGTGAATTGAACCACTTTGCTCGTTGTTGCAAAGTATGCAAATAGTCGTCAGACCATTTTTTCCAAAACGTTTGGGAGATTTTTTGTATGCACTGCCAACGTGACAGTCGGTTCGTACCTACATCATTTAAATCGTATTCGGGTACAGCGAGAAGACTTTGTCCTATCAAAAAGTGACCCGGTGTTAAGACGTCAAACTCGTTAGGATTGTCAGATAAGGGACAAAGGGGCCGCGAATTCATTATCGCTTCAATTTTACAGAAAACGGTAGTGAGTTCTTCAAAGGTAAGTGACCTTTCACCTACTGCACGGAGTAGGTGGTGTTTGGCAGATTTGATGCCAGCTTCCCACAATCCGCCCATTGATGCCGCCGTTGGTGGAATATTTTTCCATCTAATCGAGCGGCGTGAACAACCATCAGCAATCGCATTATTATTTTCATTAAAAAAATTGCAAACTTCTTTTAGATGTTTCGCAGCGGCAATGAAATTCGTGCCATTATCCGAATGTAAACACGAGCATAGGCCGCGTCGCGCCACGAACCTATCGAGCGATGCGAGGAAACAATCAGCTGATAGATCGCTAAGTACCTCAATGTGAACGGCCTTTGTGGAAAAACACACAAAAAGACACATGTAACATTGTAGCATGTAAATTTAAGGATTTTCGCATTGCGATTTAAACTTGCCTTTATAAAAAACGGGCCACCCAGGTCACAACCGACATCATTAAATACCTTATTGATTTTTAATCGTTCGCCGGGCAACATACTCATTGCTGGCTGTATTGACTTGGGTTTGCATTTAAAACAAGTGATGCATTTAGACAATACACTCCGAATCATACTGCGTGCAGATAAGATCCAATATCGCTTGCACAAAATTCCTTGCAGGGAACGAGGTCCCACGTGTAAGTATAATTTATGAAAATGTTCAATTATTAAAATTGTTATGTGACATTTTTTAGGCAATAGCAAGGGGTGCTTTCTATTGTAGGGTAGGTCAGCTTCACTGATCCTACCCCCCACCCTGAGGAAATCATGCGCATCAACGAAGGGTGAAAGTTTCCTTAGTGATGGCACATATTTATTATTTTTAATGTTCATTATTTCGTTAGAAAAATATTGCTGCTGTGTCATTTTTATTATAAGATCATGAGACGCATTCAACTCGTGTGTTGTTAACGGTCCGCAAGAACGTTCAATTGTCTTGCAGTTTTTTATAAACCGCAAACATAAAGCAATGACACGTTGCAATTTACTAAATGTCGAGAATCTTTGAAATAGTGAATCTTTAATTTCCTCTTTAATGTTTTGAGAAGCAAAGCCGAATGAATCAGTATTAGTTTTAAGTTCTAAAATTTCTGTTTTATCATTGACGTAAAATGTACTGATCGGCCACAAATGAACGTCATCTGTGAGCCACTCTGGGCCGTGTAACCAGCGCTCGTACTCAGCTACGATCTGAGTAGGAAAAGCGCCACGCGAGCACAGGTCAGCAGCATTATTTTCGCTTCGTACATGAAACCAGCAGTTGGACGGAACTACCTCCACTACTTGAGCGACACGACTCGAAACAAATGTTTTTAATTTGTAGGGAGGCGTTTGCAACCAAGCTAGTGCTACACTAGAGTCCGTCAAGGCGGTAATTTTAAATATGATGTTTTGAATGTTTTGCTTAATAAATAGAACCAGTTTAGATAGCAATACAGCGGACATTAATTCGAGCCTCGGGATTGAAAGAGGTTTAATCGGGGCAACCTTGCTTTTACTGATAAGCAAACGGGTCTTTACCTCATTGTTTTGATTGACACTGCGTACGTAAATTACAGAAGCATAACCACGGGTAGATGCGTCACAAAAGGCAATTAAATGCACATCACAAAATTTAGGTATAAGCATGTGTCGCTCAATTTTTAGTGATGAGAGACAAGACAATGAAGAGATAAACAAAGACCACTTATCGCGCAAATCGGAAGGAAGTGCGTCATCCCAACCAAGACTTAATTTCCACAAGTCTTGCATTATGCATTTTGCTAAAAAGGTACATGGAGATAGGAATCCCACAGGATCAAAAATGCTAGCTAGCAATTTCAGCACTGAACGCTTCGTGTAGGTATTTTCGGTCATGTTGTAATCGAATGAAAAACAATCATCGATGGGTATCCATTTCAGACCTAATACCTTCAGTGACGAACACACGGTGTCATCGCTGAAATTTATAGCTACCGCTTGATCTGCGTTAATCCTTGACAGTAAATCGGGGGTGTTGCTTGCCCACTTG
Organism: Orthosia gothica; assembly: GCA_949775005.1. NCBI lineage: Eukaryota > Metazoa > Arthropoda > Insecta > Lepidoptera > Noctuidae > Orthosia > Orthosia gothica. Next base: position 7,456,363 of record OX459040.1, on the reverse strand, counting down.
CGAAGGTCAAAACCACCCAGTTTTAACAGAGCTACGAGCTCGTCCTGTAAAGTACAGGCTTCATCAAGGTCTTCAGCAGACCATAGCAGGTCGTCTACAAAAAAACCATGCATAAGTATGTCAGCCGCGTGAGAATAGCGCGCACCCTCATCAGTAGCTAACTGTTGCAACGAGCGTACAGCTACATAACCAGACGATCGTAATCCGTAGGTATTTGTCACTAACTCATAAGTTTTTATTTCGTCACAAGGTGACTCCCTCCATAGAATATGCTGATAACAGCGTTCAGATGGGTTGATAAGTACCATTCTGTAAAATTTTGCTATGTCAGCGGTGAAACAAATGGGATAAAGGCGAAATTTAAAAATTATTTTTAAAATATCATGGTGAAGCTTCCTACCTGTAAGCAAGTTATCGTTTAATGATACCCCGTTGGATGTTGCCGCTGAGCCATCAAATACCACTCGCACGGGAGTAGTGGTACTAGAGCTTTTAAACACGCAGTGGTGTGGGATAATGTACCGACTCGGCTCTGTACCGGTATATTGTTGCATGTGCCCCATTAGCTCGTATTCGCGCATAAATTTTATGTAGGGCTCACGCAACTCAGGTGAACGAAAGAAACGTCTTTCTAGATGCTGTAACCGACGCACGGCGTGGTTATAAGATTCGCCCAGAGGCGTTCCGTTAGGGTCCAGTAGGATAGGTGAAACGTACCTACCGGTCTCGTCCCTGTAGTGGTGCTCTGAATAAATCTCGTCAGCGAGTTTATCAAGTGGGCTAATAGGGCTGTCGCACGGCGACTCTTCTATTTCCCAAAATGCTTTAAGTTGGTTGTTGATGGTGTCACTATCATTAATGTACGACATTAGATTGCAAGACGTTGCAATATTAGCGACATCATCAGAAGTACACGGTACTTCAATTTTGCCACACAATACGAACCCAAAAATACTGCTTAGCGCAGTGCGTAATGTGGGCCCTATAATTATTTTGTTTCCATCATATATGTGAGGAAATACGTCACCTGCGAGTATTATGTCGACAGGTGACCTTTTATGGAAGAAGGGATCCGCTAACAAAAGGTTTTTATATTTTAGGGTTAACTCCTCAGAAATTTCTACCGTAGGTAAATCAGATGTAATTTTTTGTAAGATAATAGCATCGATTTTTAGAGTAGGTTTATCAGAATGCCGAGGCGTTATAGTGCAAGAAGTCATGCCAAAGTTTTTTACAGAATTGCCACCTAGACCCATAATATTGAACGGGCATTTTTGACGCGACAGCCCTAGCCGCTCTAAACAACTTAAAGTTATGAAATTCGATTGAGCGCCAGAGTCGATGAGAACGCGGCAAGCGTGCGGGTTTCCGAATGAGTCCCTGACATTAACTATACCTAGCAATACTATATGGCCTTTGTTTACCTCGGATGAGGGATCGTCAGCTGCATTTGCTGTGCAAGCATTTAACGACTCAGCGCTGCGGTTGTCGGGCACGGCTCGCGCGGTAGCAGGTTTGAATTCCGAATCAATGTGCAGTAATGCATGATGACGTTGATTACATGTAAAGCATTTGTATTCACTTTTACAATCAGCAGTCGAATGATTTTGCTTGAGGCAATTATGACAAAGATTCAATTCATCAGCACGCTTGATTCTTTGCGCGGGAGACAATTCACGGAATTGCACACAGCGAAAGATCATGTGATTATTGTCACAATGTACACAAGCAAATTTATTATCTCTCGACTGCGTTTGCGAAGCAAATGCCTTTCTACTGTTGTTATCACTCAATCTTTTGTTTTGTTTGCTAGGCGTAACAATCTTATTTTGTGTGGTATTTGAACCAGAATAAGCCTGCGAATGCTCTAATATTTTTATTTGATTATGCACATGAGACATCAGCTGATCATAGGTAGGTATAGTACTTTGATCTAGACCCTGTTCAAATGTTTTTCTTGTGCTCGGATCTAAACCCCTCAAAGCTATATGGCATAACATATAACTAGGCAAGTTATCAATATTAAGAGCATTAATGGCTCTGTAAGAATGATCAAACGTTTCTATGAAATTATTTAAGTTTGTAGGAGATTCATTTTTTAGCGCGGGAAAATTGAGCATTTTATCTAAGTATTTACCTACAAGCAACCTATTATCCTGATATTTATCTAACAAGGATTGCCAGACTACTTCGTAGTTACTAGCAGTTATAGGTACACTTTTAACAATGCTAAGCGCAGAACCTTTTGTGCATGATAACAAGTAGTGAAACTTATCTATGTTTGATATACCCGTCTGATTGTGCACCAATGAGCAAAATGTTTCATAAAACGTAGTGAAACTCTCAATATCTCCATCAAACATGAACAATTCGAGCTTGGGCAAACGTGGGCGAATTTCTACGTTAGTATTTTTACTCGTTGCACATGACGACACGTCTGCCATTTTGTATTGCTCCGCACATAATTTTACATGAAAGAATAAATCATCAAAGCCTCTTAAGTCGTTTTCAGAGAATTGCGTTTCAGGATTCATGATTAGTTGCATTTCATAAACATCATAGCATACAGCTTCAAATGACTCCCGCAATGATTGTACCTCTAAGGCACGCAAAAGGAACATATCTTTTGTACTAGGATGAGTATCAATTTTTTTCGATAAATCATAAACCTGCTGCATTTGTGAAAATAAACGTTGTTTTTTAGCAATAGACTTGTTTAAATTCCTAATAGCTTCTAGCTCCTTCCTAGACGGGGCTTTGTCTGATTCGTTAGTCATTTTGCAAAATATTTAAATTTATCGATGGAGAAAATGGCTATTTCCGACTATATTGAAATTGATACGTAATGAATTTAATAGAACACAAGCACGGCTTGTACAAGTTGAACAAATCGTTGGTACACGGTACGCAACGGCTTTGTTCAAAATGGCGTCTTTTTTACTAGAAAGTTACCAACGTGGTAATGGACGAGGAAGACAAAATATAAATAAATATGGAATGATTTTACGAAAATCAATCCAATAATGCTCCGGCTCGAAGGACCAAAATGTGGAATCTGAATAAGGACGCTTGGTAAAATAAATTTAAAAATCGAAGGACCGAAAGAAAGTTATTGGTGGAACGTGCTGTACCTAAATCCCCCTACTGAAGTAAAGATATTGCTCAATACACAGGGTAGATAAAAAAGCCTGACCACCAACCTGAATATCCCAGCCACGGCACCAGATCTCAGCTTCAGGAAATAACACCGAAATACGGCACTCGCGTGGAAAATGTCTGGATGAACACGCACGTCACTAATTGCACGGCAATTTATGTATGTCCAGAAAATATTCAGTTTTGAGTTTATGACACGTAAATTGACCACATCAAATGGTGATCCAGATCGAACTGGGAGAGGCTTCACACAGGGGCGCGGGCGCGCGCGCCGTGCGGGGCTGTCATCACGCCACCAGTCCATTCACCGATTTCCAAATGCGGGTAGGAGAACAGACGAGCGGACAAGCCAAATTAAAACTACCCTCTGTTTTTATGAGCAAATATCGAACAATACTCTATAATTGTTTTAAATATCATAACACTGGATAAAATTATTCCTTGTAATGAGTATTTCCTTTTTTCTTTATAGACATTGCATTGACGAGCCATGTGCAAGCATCAGTAGAAGCTTGTATGCCGCATAGTGAGAAAGAAACTTCTAAATCGCAAACACCATTATGCAAAGGTAAGTTAGTCATTTATATATGTAGAAGAAAATAATATAAGATATAATTGATATAATATGGTTTGGGTTACAATAAATAAATAAGTGGTAGCTCAACTAAACTTAATAAATATTTCTTAAATTCTAAATAGATAAAACATGGACATTAATGTGTGTACATCTACTTTTAATTTAACAAATAATCTGACATTTTGACGATTTATAGTCCTAATATTATAATCTAGCCTTTGCTAGCAACTTCCAGATTACTGGCATATATAGTATCTTGTGTTAATCCAGGATGTCCGACTATCTGGGTGCAAAATTACACACAAATCCATTCAGCCATTCCTGTGTGATTGAGTGAAAATGATAAAAACACAAACATCTTAAAAACTTGTCCATTTTCCATTATATCAATATGGCAAATGTTTTTATTGAATCTTATATTTTTTCAGGAAAAAGAAGTAATCCCCGAACTAGAACAAAGCAGATCAAAGACTACCAGAGGCAAATCACAAACCTGAAGAAAACGGTTAATCGGATGAAAACTAAAGAAGAGTCGTTCAAAACCCGACTGGCAAAGGCAGAAAGAATTGCACGATCGTCTGTTAAAGTAACAAGTAGTATGTCCAAGGCGGCCAGAATTTTTACTGGTTTACAATGCAGGGAGTCAGGAAAAAGCTCACGAGGTCGAAGATTTACTGAGGAAGAAAAAGTACTTTCGCTTTCCTTATTGAAAAGGAGTCCGAAATGTTATAGCCTTCTTAGCAAGTATTTTTGTTTGCCATCTAAGAGGACTCTGTTAAATGTTTTAAAAGCCGTTAAATTAGTTCCAAAAGTTAAATTAGTAAACAAAATAATTTTTGATAAGTTGAAAGATACTGTTTCAAAAATGAATGCCGAAGACCGTGTGTGTAGCCTGATTTTTGACGAAATGTCTATAACGCCGCACGTCTACTATGACAAATCAAGGGACGAAATTATTGGTTTCGAGAATCTTGGCACTCACAAGACCCATAAGTTTGTTGACCATGTCACGGTTTTTATGATAAAAGGTCTAAGAAAAAATTTTGAGCAGCCAGTTGCGTATTACTTTAGCCAAAACATGAAGTCTGCAGACTTAAAAAACATTCTAATAAATGTGATTAAAAATATTCAATCCACTGGACTTAAGGTGTTAGCGACTGTCTGTGACCAAAGTGGGATAAATACTGCAACGATCAATAGCCTAATATCGGATGCTAAACGACAGTATTTAAGGAAGGAGCAAATTTTTAAAAACAATATTTTCATTGTTGGTGCAATGGAAATAATACCCGTATATGATGTACCACACCTCTTAAAGGGTTTGAGGAATAATTTATTAAATAAAGATTTAATATTTGTTGATCCAACTTCAAAAGAGAAGGTTACCGTGAAATGGGAATATTTTAACATGCTCTATGAGGCTGACAAATGTTATGGTGAGCTCCGGTTGATGCACAAGCTCACAGAGGAGCATGTACTGCCCGAAAAAATTAATAAAATGCGGGTCAAGCCAGCTGCACAACTATTTAGTCATAGCGTACCTGTTGGCATAAAACATTTAACAATTAAGAATGAAGTACCAAAAGATATGGAAAAAATAATACCATTTATACAAATGATTGATAAGTTATTTGATAGCCTAAATGGTGGCACTTTTAATGTTAAAAATGGGAAAATTTATACTGGAGCTGTAAAAAAAAACTCTCCACATCACAAACTGTGGAATGAGGCAAAAAGTTTTTTTAATTCTGTGTCCTATGTAGATAGAGTAAGCAAAATATAAAAACGAGTGCCAACTATAAATAATTGGATAAAAACCATAGAGGGATTTCAACTTTTATGGAAAACCCTAAATGAGAAATACTCCCAAGATTGTTTCCTGACTCGAAATTGCAATCAGGATCCTCTGGAAAATTTCTTCGGAAATGTCAGGAGTATGGGTGCACGCAATGTGTCGCCAAATTGTGTAGGGTTTGAGGGAGCATATAAAACGTTGCTACTAAACAATTTTAGTGCTCACCATTCACCTCGTGCAAATTGTGAAGAGGACACAAATTCTTGCCTACAGACACTGCAGTTTTTTATTAATGAAAAAGAAAGAATCCAGGTAGAAACGGGTAAATATGGAAATGTGCACATTGGTGAGCCACTTGAACTGTTTAGGATAGACGACACCGAAACTCCTGGCATCTTCCAAAGAAATTATGTTTGTGGATGGGTATTAACAAAGGTGTTAAAAGCTGTAAAAGGGTGCAAAAAATGTAAGCTTTCTCTTTGTGGCAGTCAAAATGAACCAGGAAACGATTTTATAAAATTAAAGGAGTATAATAAAAACAAAACTTGGCTAGTATATCCATCACAAAATGTATCACTATCTTTTAGCCATGTCCAATCTGTGGTATCCAATTTTTTAACACACGATGTGCACTTACCAGGTTTAAAAGAAAGAATTAAATCTCTTGTAGAAATAACATCAGACTTTTCATATCACGAATGTAATAAGCATAAAGAAATTGTTATTAAATACTTTACAGATGTTTCAACAAATCTGCTAGTGTATAGTTGGTGTAAAAGCGTAAATAAAATTTTGTCAGGTAAATGTAATTACAATGGTGAAGACCAAATTAAATTGGCAGCCCTTTCTTACTTCATGAAACATAAAACCAAACCAAAAAAGTAAATCGCATCTTGGTTATTGATTTTATATTTTCATAATAGTATTATATAATTTGATGTTCATGGTTCCATTACGATATACGCCAATGATTGATGTATTTAAAATGAATGCTAAATATGTGAATAAAAAACTATGTTATAATGATTTAGTGTTATTATTTATAGGCGGTCGTACACCAGCAGCCCTATTTGTATTTATTTTCTTTGTTAAATGCAAATCTGACTGGGGCTGCGGTGTAAAGGTCGCCTTCCCAGTACACTCCCTTTCAATTTTCAAATACGGCGGTAGTACGTATACATACAGTAGGTATACATAACTATACGTAAACGGGTACCTATATAACCACTGCTTTGGCGTTTAGTTCTGATAAAGTTTCATAGACGGCAGCACTTTCTTCGTGGCCGTTCTTTATGGTCGACTTGCCTCTCTATTCCTTTTTAATAGTTACTATACTCTATGGTAAGTACCCTCACAAAAAAAAAGCTTTCTTTTATTTTTTGCTTTTATTTTCAGCAATATTTGTACGCCTTCACGGAAAAACATAGCGGACATGATTCTGATTCTATACATCAGAGCAAAGACGATATACGGCGATATTGCAGTGAAGTTAAAGCGGGGTAAATCATTTGCAATCTAGCCGGCTAGACAATGAATACATGCGACTACTATGAAATATCTTGGCAATATCGCCGGGCTACACTGCAAGATTGCAGCAATTGTTGCTCTGTATTGAACAATATAATTGGTAACTTAGCTGCTATACTATTGCAGCAAGAAATTGACCACTAGCCCGTTTACAGGCACCTTAAGAGAAGTCTTGTATTAGGTCTAAAAGGAGATAACATACCTCAGGAGGCATAATAAACCCTAAAAAAATCATTTGAAATTTTCATGTGTAAATTTTGTCTCATGTGTTAAAAAGCAGATTTTAGAAAAAGGGACCTTAGCATACTCAAGGAACTTTAGTAAAATCCGCACATACATTTAATGTTATCAATGTTATTTTATGGGCAAATATACGTGTTATTTTGTGGGCAAATTTCAACATCGATTTAAGGTGTATGTGTATAACTTTTTACAAGAATGAAGCTTGGAAAGAGATACTAATAGACAGTGAGTTTAGAAGAACAAAAGAGTGTTTTCCTGCAATGTCAAGAACATTTCAAAGGTTCTGAATTGCCTCGTTCATGCAGTGTTGTGTACAAAGATATAAGTAGAACATTATGTGCTTGTATGACTCCCTACGCCCTTGCTGTATGTCGAATCAGTGTTATTGTCACTATCTGTGCCTCCACCAGAATCAGAATCACTACTACTAGTACTGCCACTAACATTTTATTCCTCTCGTGTGCTATTTTGAATACCGCCAAAAAAATAAGCGTAATTCGTTTTTGCTCATTTGGTTTCCTTTGAGTTAAATTTAAATGATTGGGAAAATATCCGCCCAGAGATTTACTGTTAAACTCGAAATGATAAAAATAAAGCAACAGTTCGCCATCATAATAAACGACGCATGCCAAAACATAAATGGACAGATTTTATGAGAGTATATATGGAAAAAAAAAATTGAATCAGTGTTGATGGGTTTTTAAAACTAATACAGCAAAGGACGATTATTCTGTAAACACGAATGGACATTGCAAAGAATGTAAGGGTACAATACGAATCCGATAATCGAGATGGAGATGGAAAGCTTGTTTGGCGATGTATCTGATAACGAAGAGTCAACCTATTTACCCTCCTGCAGCCACCACATGGATAAAGATGGTGATTTAATTACTCTTCAAGATTTACTTGAACAAGAGCCCGATAATGATGGAGAACCTAGACATTTTCTGAAAGATTACCTACAGCCCAATAATGATGGAGTCAATGATTTACCAAAATAATATGATTACATTGCTACGGGAAGAAAATAGAAAACAAAAAGAGTCGGCTCATATTGCTTATTTCTATATTAGAGAAAATTTTAAATAAAATGTGTGAAAAAGTTAAATCGCTGAAAAGGTAGCGAAAATCGAATCCTGGATGTTATACCCAACAAGTCTCGCTCTAAGGATCGGCTAGCAAAGGTTCAAAAGGACATAAACTGCTCAGAATGTAAGTTTAAATGTTCCGATAACTTTGCACTAACTATAGAGTGCAGTGGCTTAAAATTACTTACTAAATGGACAAGAAAAATTCAGAATACTTCAAGGAAGTTATTTAGCTACAATACCGCAAGATTGCCTGATAAGAACCACCGAATTCACTATATATCGCTAACATTGACAACCGAATTAAGGGACATGTACTTAAAATACGAACACCAGAATACTACATCAATAACTGAAAAATCATTGGTACAGCTTAATTCAATCAACCTCGAGAATCACCACGAAAGTTACAAGAAAGTTTCAGTACAGCCACCAGTAAGACTTAACAAGATATCAGATGGAAGCCTCTACCATACCTGTATACCTATTACTATTCACTGCAGGTGTACTTGTCATTGCTCTTACAAATTTTACGAGCTTGTCAAATTATTTGATAGTGTGCAGCTTAGTTTGACGCGATTGTCAAACAGTCTTATATAAACTAATTTGTAATATATGCATACTTATAGTGAGGCTATAATTTATTTTCTTCTCTTTTTGTTTAAGAAATTGACTCGCACACTGTTCCGTTGTTTTTGAATTAGGTAATTTACCTATGATTGCAATATTTCTAAGTATGAGCAGCAAAAAAAAAAATGCAGCGTTAATAAGCCTGGTCAACATAACTATGGCCTTGCGCGGGAGATGTTTTAGAATTTCTCCTGATATGAGGTCATATACCCAGGGATTTCTTCGAGCTTATGACGTTTTTAATTTCTCTTACTACTTCTTTAGGAGTTACAAGCTGAATTCTTTGGTTTTGTGATTATTTTCACTCTCTAATATTTATATGGAATTATCATTGGGTTGTAAAGTATCTTCTAAGTAGTAGGCAAACCTTTTACCGCTTTTTGTTCATTGCTTATGGCCCATTTTCTATCGCTGTTTCTGATGGTAGGTATTTGCATAATCGGCCTTGTTAGTTTTCTTGTAGCTTTCCAAAGAGAATAATCCGTTGATTGGTCGTTGTTTAGCAGCACAAGGTTGGAGTTCAGAGTTTCAACCTCAAATTGTATAATTTGCCTCTTTAATTGTTTAGTGAGGTTATTTAATAGTGTTTTATCCCGCGGGCACCTTGTTTGCTGGCAGCGCTTTCTTTGTTTTCTTTTCTCTGATAGTAAATGCACAATATTCTTGGGATAGATATGCCTCTTATATTTCCGTTTTAATTATGAAGTGTTGTTCAAAAGTATCCATATCTTCACCAGTAAAAATAGCTGTGCTGTCGTCAGCAAAAAGAATCATAGGGTGTTGTGTGACGTTAGGCAGATCGTTAATGTAAATTAAGAATAAGGGCGGCCCTAGCACGCTACCTTGTGGTACACCGTTTAGTACTTTTTTAGGTTTAGATTGATATTTTTGTTCTGTGCCATTTAAAGAGTTGATGTCATTTATTTCTACAACCTGATATCTATCACTTAAATAAGATTCTAACAATCTATGGACATTGCCCCTTATTCCATAATTGTACAGTTTATTCAGAAGTGTTTCATGGTGTACGTAGTCAAACGCTTTGGTCATGTCCATAAACATTGCAGTCACGGGAACACGTTTGTCAATATTTGTATAAATTGGTTTTAATTGCTAAGTCAATTGATTTATTTTTCCTAAAGCCTTTTTGTTCCTCTGCAAACAGATTGTATTCTTCAAAATGAGTACTGATTGCATGATAAATAACTTTTTCTAATATCTTAGAAAATATAGGGATCAGTGCTATAGGCCTATAGGATGCAATATCCTCCTTATTATTTTTCTTGAATAGTGGCTTGACTACAGACCTTTTCAGTTTGCTCGGGAAAACACCGTGCTCAATACACAAATTGAAGATATGACTGAGTAATGGGCTGATAACATTCGCTACTTCTTTGATTGAAGAGGTTGTAATGTCATCATATCCAGTACTTTTAGTGTTCTTTAGGGATTTAATTATTTTGTAAATATCATATGGAATTACAGGGTTTAAGAACAAAGATTTATAAGAGTTATTATGTGATGTCAAATTATTGTTATTATTTAAATTATTATTACTGTTATTGTGAGATGTCAACATCAAATTATTATTATTATTTAGATTATTATTACTAGGATTGTGAGCTGTCGATGTTAAATTATCATTATTATATAAATCACTATTACTATTATTGTAAGATGTCGAGTTTATTACAGAATCATTAATTACATTATTGTCACATGATAAAATGATATTGGATTTCTTAAATACTTTTATTGGTTTGATTATATTAACAAAGTAATTATTAAATTCTTCAGCAATCATTTGAGGGTCAGATATAGTTTGATTGTTTACTTTTATGTTTAATATTTTCTTTTGGTAGTTGACTTTTGTTTGCTTTGATTATCCCCCATGTGGCTTTTGATTTGTTTTCTGCATTAGATATAATATAATTGTTTTGAGACTTTTGTGTAAGTTTTACAATCTTTTTTAGTCGAGTGCTATACTGCTTGAGAGCATTTTTTTTGGCTTCACTCGGATTGATTCTATATTTCCATAGTAGATTTCTTTTGTGTCGACAACACAGACTAATTCCCTTAGATAGCCATTTAGGTTTTTTAGCAATATTGTTTTTTATTCTTATAACTGAAAAGCATAGGTCATTAAAAAGTTTATAATATTCCAAAAATGCATTATAAGCTATTTCTTGATCATCAGTAGAGTATATATCTTGAAAACTTAGGCTCATTAGAGATTCCCTGAATTTAGTTACGTTTTCTTTACTAAAGTCTTGCTTTTTGTGTACCAAAATTTAAGGATGCACGTTTTTTTACCGGATATTTAAGTAATTGAGCCGTGTGGTCTGACATATCCAGGTCAATGATTTCGCATTTGCTACCTCTAATATTGTGAAAAATATTGTCAATGCACGTGTTACTCCTTGGCCGTGTCGGATTGCGCATGCCAATTTTCATATTAAAGCTGGAAATTATATTAATCAATCTTAGGCAACTGGAATTTCTTTTTAACAAATCGATGTTGTAATCACCACAAATAATAGTTTTTGTGAGCTTCCGGTTACGCAATTTATAATATATAGCATGTAAGACGTTATAGAATGTATTAAGTTCATCTTGGGTGCATTTTGGTGGTCGGTATATACATATGATTACAATATTATGTTTCAGTAGTTCAATAGCTGAACATTCTGTTACATTAGAAACACTAAGGCCGACTATTTCTTGTAGTACTTTGTATTTATGAATGTTTTTTAAAAGTATACACGATCCTCCCTTTCTATTGTGCCTATTATATGATGCTGCCAAAGTATAGTTTGGAACGGTTAGGTATATGAGGTCAGAGTTAATCATATTATGTTCTGTAATACAAATAATATCAACATCCTTCCCTGAGTTCTTCAGATATTCAAGGTTCACACATAATATGTCCGATTTACTTATCAATCCATTCACATTTTGATGCATCACAACCAAATTGTTATATACGAAAAAAATCTTTGTTGCTATATATATTCTGTTTTTCTATCTTAAAACTACTACTACTACTACACGCAGAGATGTTAGAGTTAGATTCTAATATAATGTCATCATTGAAAACTTTTATCTCATTTATAAGTTTACGAACATCATTCAGTATCGTGTAAATGCCGTTGTTGCTAATACACCCTGTCCGCTTGTGGAACATATTGTAGTCCCATTCTAAATTTAAATTTGAGTCAAGTGTATAGGCATACTCGTGCGACATTACATCTAAGCAAAGTAAGTTATTAAAATTTCCAATTCTAGCGTTAAACATGTATCATTATCAATACATTTATAAGTAGGGAGACATGATCAATACATTTATAAGTAGGGAGACATATAATAATGTTTGTATTATTTATTTCTATGAGGCTATTTCTTATATAGAGAATCAATTTAAAGTAGTCTTTCGTCGTTATGAAGTCCTCAGGGCCAATCAATATGACACAATAGTCCTCCATAGTGTAATGTTGTAATTTTGATTTGAGTCCCGTCAACAATGTCTCAATACCACAATTAGGTGTCAAGTGATGACATGTTTTATAATTCGGGAATACATCCAATACTATTGCCAGAATCTTATTTGTCTTGTTTTCACTTATAATGCACAGCTTTTGTTGTTTTGCTTCTAATTTATGGTGCTTTTGTACATTCTGGTCTAAAATGCCTGACGGCGCAGAAGAACTTGCCGTTTCGAGTGTGCTCTGGATATGTTGTGTCGCCGTCTCTGTCATTGTATTTTGTAGACTTTTTGTGGGTTGACTACTACTTTGACGTGGTGTTTCGCTTGTGGATTCGACTTTTTTGTAGATTTTGTGACGGTCTCATGTTTGCTGGATATATTAATAACTATATTTTTAAGGTCTGTATTTTCTTTACGTAGATTGTTTATTTCTTTGCGAGCGCTACATAGTTCTGATTGCAGTTTTTGTATTTGTTGTCTTAACTCTAGGAGTTCGTTGTCATCATCTGATACATTAAGGAAACTATTGGTGGTGCCATCTAGTGTGGAGCTATGTGACTCAGTCCCAGTTAATTTTTCTGAACTTGGACGGGTAAGCGTCCTTCGTAGAGTAATGTTTTCGGAGAAATCCATTACTAATGTGATCCACTGGTAGACGTTTATTTTAAATACAAATGTGAAATTTGTAATTCACGAAAAGTGATTGTTGGTACCGTGGTTTGAACTCGCGACCTCTCGTGATAGGCGAGTTAAACGACAAAAGTAAGTGTCTTAACCACTAAGCCATTCGAACTTGTAATGACAAGTCGAATTTTGTGACTAGTTGAAGCAAATTACTTTCTTGTTTGTTGGTAGTTGTGCCAAACTTAAATTGTTAAATCACAGTTTGAATCACTTTTGCATATCATGAAAATTATTATTGTTTTTATCACACTTATTTTGATGTATAAAGTCGTATAGGGTTTCAGGGGTTGTATTTTTTTGTTTATTGAATATTGTCACTAAAAGTTATTGTTTTACGATGTTTTATGACATTAAGAGTTTCTTGATTTTTACTTCACAGTTTGTGCTTAGAACTTGCAGATAACACTGTCACTTAGTTATTAGCTGATGTTTTGTTCGTTCACTTAGTTTTTCATAACTTATATGCACTAATAGTATTTTTAAATTATATTTTATAACACATCATATATATTTGAACTTGAAATTTGACTAACTTGTTAACCAGAGTTAGTCAAAAAATCCTATTAAGAGAATACAAGTCTAAGTACAATCGGGTAGTGATCCGAATTCATAAGAAACTCTTCCACCAAACTAACATAATTGGTGGATATGTTTTTACATATGAGAAAGTCAATGAGAGCCGGTATTTTCTGATAATCAGTTGTCCAGTATGTTGGTTTGCCAGTGCTCATAACTTAACAATGTCACTAACTGCGTTTAAGAGCTGTCTTCTCTTTTTTGTAGTCAGTCGTGATCCCCAATGCGTATGCTTGGCATTAAGGACGCTGTTACATTTTCGACGAACTCAAATTTAGGTATCTAGTCGCACACAGCAACATTACGCGTACGCACACATTGAAACTACTGAGCGCTCGATTTTATACATCACGGAAATAATCTTGGTCCTTGATATTATGTTTTAATTTTATTGAAGTTGATTCAGGAAGGTTAGTTGGCACTTTGAAAATGCATTTGATAACTGTTACAAACCGTCGTCGTAAAAAGTAGGTTATTATTTTCAACCGACTTCAAAAAAAGGAGATGCTCTATCTATTCGGCCAAACTACTTATCCGATACTTATCGGGTTTTCATCGATAAATGTGTGTGGTGGTATTTTCAGGGAAGGTTTTATTGTATAATATTTTAGGATCTGTTAAAGATCTTCGGAGATACACAATGGAACTCTTTAATAACAAACAGCAAATGACCTGCGATTACTGTGATCGTATGTTTATGTTTTGTTTTAACCAAACTATAATATATCATCATGCTTGTACGGTTTTAGGGGGTAAACAGATGTATTTAGTATACCCAATATGGGGTACCTACAAAAATTGAAAAGTGAAAAATAATAGCTTTCCTGTGCCGAAAAACAATAGGTACCGACACCGACTTCCGGAAAAAAATTTATTTTTCACTTTGTTGTAGTAAGTAGGTATTTTTTTAAAAAACGCTACGTGAAATAAGTAGATACCTAAAACGAATTAATTACCGGTCACAAGGATTTAAAAATGACTTGAACATTTTTCATTCTATGGAATATATTAAATATTACTATCACATCATCAGTCACTATTAATGTTCCCACTGCTGAGACACAGGCCTCCTCTCTGTGAGAGGGAATGGGCTGTAACCAACAACGCGGGCCCAGTGCGGGTTGGTGGATGCACATATCTTCGAATATTTGGTTCTAGGACATGCCGGTTTCCTCACGATGTTTTCCTACACCAGCAGTGCAGTGGTGAAGAAATAATTTACACAAAATAAAGCGCCTGCCTGGGCTCGAACCCACGATCTACAACTTGTAAGTCAAGCTAATGACATTCTACCCAAAAACCATGACAATGACACCCATGACGAAAACATGTCAAATTTTCGTCGGCGCCAACTTGTATTTTGGTTTTGACCCCGTATTCGATATAAGCATCCCCAAAAACCATGAAAATGACACCCATGTCGAAAAGCAGGCAAATTTTAGTCGGCGCCATCTTGTATTTTGGTTTTGATCCCATATTCGATATAAGCGACCCCAAAAACCATGAAAATGACACCCATGTCGAAAAGAAGGCAAAATTTACGTCGGCGCCATCTTGTATTTTGGTTTTGATCCCATATTCGATAAAAGCGACCCCAATAACCATGAAAATGACACCCATGTCGAAAAGCGGCCAAATTTTCGTCGGCGCCATTTTGTATTTTGGTTTTGGCCCCGTATTTGTCATACATACATACATACAAACCGGTTAAAATCATAAATCTCCTCCCACCCATTCACTTCTAAACTTCCCCGTCGGCAGCTTAACCTTACCCACCCAAATCCTAAACTTACTCAGAGCTGTTTGTACCCACCCATCCATTTCTCAACCTTGTCAACAACTGCTTAACACCAACTATTCAAATCCCGATCTTACCCAAAATAATTTCTAAATCACATTCTAATAATAATAGGAAACTCAAAAATACGGCATACGTCCGATAAAATATCAACTCCTTTTGATCACGACGAGGACGGTACTCACACGCATGCACACTACAATCTTTCTATTACTTTTATCGTATTTATTTCCTGCGAGAAAGCGATACGCCCGTCCTTCCACGAGCGCTTCTGAGCGCGGAATGATGAGCGGCGGGTACAAAATGTATGAAGACGTCGGCAAGTGATTTTATTTTAGATGAAACCACTTCACAGTAATATAGCTTATACATCAGAATAAAACAGGCAAATTGCAAAGATATTGTATAGAAGTAATAATTCCACGCGGGTGGAACCGCAGGCGGCAGCTAGTGTATTGAATAAGGCTCTGAGGAATTAAAAAATATAATTATTTAGGTGAAAAATAATTAGCTGTACCTGTAAAGGACTATATATACCGCAATTTTTTATAATTTTGCAGATAAAATATGCTGTAAATTTACCTAAACTGGAACCTATTCGGACCCTACTTTTTTTAATTTTTTGCGATTATTGTGATGGGCTAAACGTATTTGTGCGAAAATTTTGTATGATGTCATACAGTTTTTCTGATGCATAACTGGAGCTGAATATATTATCTTTAAATTAAGACCATGATATCTTCACATCGGTGATTGCTTATACATTAAAATGGTACCTCAAAAGTACTGTTATTTGTAGAAAAATGTAATAGCGTCCTTAAAATCACCGGCTAAGATGAATCTTTGACCCAAAACTTCAAAGAATTGCAAATATCGCTCTTTTCTTATCATATGCCTCATATGCCTTGGAGGACAGTAAACAGCTGCTATGGAAACTTGACAAAATTTGGTTTTGACTGATACTGCCACAGCTTCAATATCTGGTCCTTCAAATTTACTGTGCTCGTAATGGTTAAGGTTTTCTTTAATTATAACCGCGCTATCGCCTCTAGCAGAGTTTTCAGGGTGAAGCGAATTATATATCTGTGTCTAGGACTGCCTGTAACTCATTCTGATGTTTGAGGAGCCCATTGGAGTTCTACGCCATTATTTTTAGTGTATTAGTCATGTATGATTATTAAGCAGGAACATCACTATTAATTAGTAAGGATGAATAGACAACACTAGCGTCCTTTAGCGATATAATGTAACGGTGAATAATTTAAAGCACATGTGCAATAGTGTTACAATACATTGTTTTATTAAACAACAATACATGGCGCAGCCGTAATTGTTTTTATAACGTGCATCTATGCGATAATCGCTGTACAGTTTGTAACTGTGTGCAAACATTGCCGCAGCGTTGTACAACCTGCCCGAAAAACTATGGCTCGGAGAGGATTTGCCAAGTGATTGGAAAAGGTTTAAACAAAAACTAAGTATATATCTTATTGCCTCTGGGCTTGATGATGAAAAGGAGTAAAGAAAAATTGCAAAGGGCAATGCCCATTTTTGGCCACGAAACGCCCAACAATGTGTTTTAGTTAAAAAAAACGATTTTGTTTTATATTTATTAATCGCGGTATTCATTTAACGAAACAAGATTGCAACGTTTTTGCAAAAAATAAAAGTACCAAAAAAATTAAATGAAATTATGTACATCCGGAATTCATTCGTTTGTGGATAAAATAAAAAGTGTTGCCAATTATTAATTTCATTCAAAATATAATGGATTATCTTTTATTCAATAGATTTTTTATGGTGTAATTATTATAATGCCAATATTATTAGTTTTTTTCGATTATTATTACGATGTTATGATAATTAAACAAGCGAATTGCTAGTTAATATACCATAAATTCTTTAGATCATAACAAAAACGCTACTGCACAATTTAACTGTCATTCTTTTATTTTTTTCAAAATACATTAATAACAGAATTATAAAAAAAAATAAACATAATAATAATCTTAAGGGCGCTTTCATTACTTCGTTCGTTGATTAATTCGTGTATTACAAAAAATCGATGTCGATTCATGGATTTTTATGTCTGATAAGTGGCAACATCGAATCTGACATTATGACAGCACGGTTATCTGTCATATGTGTAAATCAGTAAATAACTAAATAATCACAACCCGTTTGCATTTGTATTATTTTGTTTGTTTTGTTTGTTGCTGGTAGAAGTGCAATTAAAAAGTATTGCTGCAATTGTATTCTCGGCCGTCGAACGGTAGGATGCGGTGCCCATATTATGACAGTAATATGGTATTTGGGTAGGGCAAGGCATCAGACTGATATTTTCCCTCCTGCTCAATTTCTGGATGATGTACTAATTGTTTATGATGCAAATGATGTATAAGATCATTAAATACATAATAGATCTAAAAAAACTGGATAATATATGTATGTATTATAGAAAAATGATTGTTAAAAAACTGTATTTGTGAAATAAAAGACCATTTAATATCTTAACAATCCGGACTTTTTCAAAACCAATTCCTATACCATTTAATTCTATAAATAGCATATTATCATTTACATATGCTTTTATATGTGGGCACCCAGGGCCAAAGTGTCTATGGACTGTGGGCATTCCCCTTTGCTAAATCTCATTGGAGAAGAAGGGGTACGAATGTAAAATAATTTTGGTTTCGACAAGCTTATTGATGCCAACGAGGAAAAGAAGTTGGTGACATAAGATGACGTTCGATGAATATTGTGAACACAAGAAGAATGCACTGTTTTCAAAATTTTTATGTTACAATCGCTCTCAGCGAACGGGTGAGTTGCCGTTTGATGGTATTGTGATTCCTGATCACGTCATGAAACGGAGATTTTACAATGGCACAAAATGGTTATTTTAATTGTGTTTTATAGTGCCACTCATCCCAGGCATTTGTGCCTCGTACTTTTTGAGTAATAAGAGTACGATTGTGGGCGGGCTGGGGATCACGGTTCCTGATCCGACCACAACCAGATCTTATAAAATATCAATAGTGGGAAGTTACTGATTATGCCAAAAATATGTGTCAAATTATGCCTATGGCACACGAAATTCTTTTACTATTCATATCACAGAATATATCTTGATTCGGATAAAATTGAATAATCAAGAAATAAAGTGTGTCAGTCACACGCTATGCAATTTTACTACGACTTTGCAAGCAGTTTTTTTTGTGAAATTATGCTATATATAAAGCACTTTATTATTTTATTATACTGGATGTGTTGACGACGTGTATACGCTACGTATATACATATATACGCGTACGAACGCGTATATATGTATTTATAAAAACAAAAATACAACCGCTATGTTTTGTAGCATTATATTAGTGTGTTAAGCTTGCATAAAAAACCGGTCAAATGCGAGTCGGGTTCGTATCCCGAATGTTCCGTAACCCACATCATAACGATAAGTTGAAATTTAAACATAAATTAACTCGTTTAAACAATACCATTACAAGCTGTATCCTTGCTGCATACTTTTTCTATTAATACAGGGATCAACAAGTTAATAGTTAAGAATTAACTTTTTTAAATATAAAAAAAATATTTTCAGACTTTTTCCTTTACTTGTGATCTTGCATCTTGCCAAATTTCATGATTCTAAGTTAACGGGAAGTACCCGGGGTTACGGATTTTGATTCCCGAGCGATTTCCATAGAAATTGACCAAATATGCGACATAAATGGTCATATCTTTAATTGCTTTGACTTAGTTTTTTTTCTTTGCCGCAAGGCACCGCATAATTCATTGTTAATTTAAACTTGATATCTCGACACGTAATTGTCGATTATAATATTTTCTAGAAATTATCATATGTACAACTATTGTAATTTACGTAACAAGGTACGACTCTTTTTGCTTTTAGTTTTAAAGCTGAAATGTCGGTATCTATACATTTTTCGTAAGTGCCTTATTTGAGCACTTATACCTTCAACTGTCCATTTCCAGACACAATAGAAATTACCATTGTTCTAATCCGATTCGGTCTGATGGACAGATGACCGGATCAGTTATATAGTAAAAATGAAGCGCAGAAAAACGGTGTAGTGAGAAGAACAAAAACAATGAATTTTTAAGACACAAAGAACTTTTTACCAGTAAGAATAATTTGCCGCCAAATCATGTTAACAAAGAAATCAGCAAGTCTTTGTCGAAGCGCATGACACCAAAAGCTTTAGCTATATCAGTTAAAAGAAATAATGATTTTATATTTAGTGATAACTACGAAAGTGATATAAAGCCAAGTAAGTGTGAGTGAAGTCGGCACCAACAGTGATTTATCCGAAAAAAAATCTGATGACCACTCTGAAGGCACAAGCGTGTCTGACTGTGATATCTGATGATCCATGATAAACTTACGTCGGACCCAAAACAAGTTTCAAACTCATTCAATGATTTTTTCGCATCAGTGGGACAAACAAGGCAGAGTGGGGACACAGAGCCGTGCGGCCGACCTGTGCTACGACCAACTGATAACACTATGTTTTTACATCCACCCACACCGCAAGAAATAAAAAATATTATTAAAAATCTCAAAACCAAATACAGTCACGGATTAGATGAGCTTCCTCCCATACTTATAAAAATGTGTGTAGAAGAGCTTACACTACCGTTTTATTTACTAATTAAGCAATCATTTTCTGAAGGGATATTCCCAGACGCGTTAAAAAAATCCTTAATAAAACCCATTGTTCAATGTTAACCTTTGAACATCGAATCAGCACTTGGCCCGGCGACGACTACACAAGCGGCCTAGTTAAAATAATGACTGAGTTGCATCTTACACGCATGAAACACATACAACTTTGTATAATAGTGTGTATTAAGTTAAATTAGTATATAAGCTGTACATCTTGTAAAATAAAGCAGATTTGAATTTTATATTCTTGTCTCATTACCCCTCACTGTGGCCAAGACACCTTTAGCCTTCTCAGTCTCGTGAGTCTGCGAGCTGGCAGTGAGTTTATCCTTCCCGAACCTGGACATCCTGTCTACTATCCGTCTGTAACCTTAGGTCGCATGGTGCAGACATCCTGAACTTATTTATATATTTATATATCACTACTAGGTATATGGTAGGTTAGGGCTGTAGGGCTTATAGGGATTATAGTCGTAGGGACTGTTAGGCTTATAGGTTCAGTAGGCGCGTGACGTATCATATCCCTGCATGTACTAACGCACCCTCAACAGTATTGCGACCTCACGTGACATCTGTTTGGAGTGGTTAGACATTTTGGTCCTTCGAGCATTTGAAATTTCTTTCAATCACGCGGTCCCCTTATTACTGTAGGAATTGACTTTGACAGACTTGACTATTGAGTTAGGTAAATAGGGCCGTTAGAGAAGTATGAAAGAAGAGCACTATGGAGATACAGGAAGTTAACGAACTAATCAGGAGCCAGGAAGCGGATTACAGTGAGATCAAAAGGATAGTCTCAAACCTGAAAAAGGACTCGCCCACAAGGAAAACGGAAAAATACCTCAACGAAAGGGAGAAAATATTAGACCAGGTTTTCCAGCGAGTTCAAGAAAACCACTTGAAACTACAAGATCAAGAGATCTTGTCAACTCATAAGTACATTACTACAAACTACTTTGGTAACATTAAGAAATGTTACGACGAAGGAATCAACTACCTCAGAAAATGTGAGGAAAGACTACAACACGTACAAAGTATTTATGAACCACGACTTCTAGACGAAGATGAAGACAAGGGGGTTGTCAGTAGCCCAAAACTGTTTATACAACTGTTCCGAATGTCACAGATATCCAAGAAAATATCTCAGGCTAAGGAATCCATTACTCAGGATAAGCCAATATGGCATTTACAGACACTATTACAAACCTTACAAAAACAATGGCTAGAAATTGAAGAGACGCACATCGAATTACTGATGGCTGAAAGCACACTGGACAATAGCTATTTCAAGGATAATTGCTTCGAGAATACACAGACAGATTATGACATTATCATAAATTTGTTAGAAGCAAGAATAATCCAAAACTCGGGTGAAAAAGCTATGTCGACAAAATCGTCAGTAAAACTTCCACGAATAAATATTCCCATATTTGCGGGGAACTATGACTCTTGGTACACATTCCAAGATTTATTTAGAAAAATAATTCACGAAGATAACTCCATTTCTTCTACAGAGAAAATGCAGTATCTTAAAACACACGTAAAAGGCGACGCAGCAAGATTAATACGTCACTTAACAATTAGCGAAATAAATTACGAAACAGCTTGGAAATTGCTTACGCAGAGATATGAAGACGAGCGCATGATTGCTACTAAGTTTATTGACAAATTATTAGATTTACCTAAAATGCAACGAGCAAACGCGATACAATTACGAGACATGCACGACACTATAAATGAATGTCTTGAGACACTGAAAAATCAAGGCATAAACACACCATCTTGGGGCCCTCTATTGATAAGAATAGTCAGTAGAAAATGGGACGAGGAGACAAATACCAAGTATGAAGACCAATTACAAAACAGGAATAAATTACAATCCTTCGACGAGATGATGAAATTCATGGAAAACCGTTTCAGTTGTCTTAAGTCATTTGACGGGTCGTTATCACATACTAATGGTCAACAATCACGTAATAGACAAACATCGGAAAAATATAAACGCTGTTGGCATTGTCAAAGTATGGATCATAGTATTCATTCTTGCCCTAGTTTCAAAGAGTTATGCGTCAGCGACCGATACAAAGCCGTCACGGAAAAAAGAATGTGCAAGCGTTGCTTAAATCACGATGATCGGAAACAGTGTGTGAGTGCAGTTTACAAACAATGCGATATTTGTCAACATAAGGGGCACAACACATTATTACACCAATCTAAACCGTTTCAAAATAGTAATAACGGCAAAAAATACACAACAAAAAATGTAGGAATAGAGAAGCCTCAAAATATAACAACGTCGAATTTATCGGCAACAAATACCAACACTAAAAATACAACTTTACTCGCTACCGCTATAGTAAAAACTACCTCTTATGACGGGATGCCGCAGTTGTTGAGAGTGTTATGTGATCAAGGATCAGAAGCTTCATTTTGCACTGAAGAAGTGGCACAACTGCTGGCTTACCCACGTCAAAAAATCCGAGCCGAAATAAAAGGAATCGGAGATGAAAAACCAAAAACATCAAACCATACAATCAACATTACTTTACAACCAAGGTACTCTAGCGATTATAAACTGCCAGTAACGCTAATAATACTACCAAAACTAACAAGTTCATTACCAAGGCATGACTTAAAACAATTACAAGAAAAAATCTTGGATAATGCGCTGATAGCTGACCCAACTTATTATAAAAAGGGACCAATTGATATAATATTAGGTGCCCAAGACCATAGCAAAATACTACTACAGGGTTTCGAAAGACTACGGGACGGAATTATCGCTCAAAACACACAGTTAGGGTGGATTTTATCCGGATTTTATCCCGATGACACGAATAGTGGAGCCAAAATACTGAGTATGGTGGCTTGCACTGAAGAGGTACGACAACTTACGAAATTTTGGGAATTAGAAGAAATTCCACAAAACTACAAACTCACACAGGACGACCAGGCCTGTGAAAACTACTATAAAGAAACAACGATAAGAAACCTAGATGGAACATACACGGTACGACTTCCGTTTAAGGATACAAACTTAAACTTAAACATAAACGGCGAATCGCGCAAAAAGGCCGCTGCTCGCCTCTTACAACTAGAACGACAGTTCGCAAAAAATGAAAATTTAAGACACCAATACATTGAATTTATGAACGAATATTTACGTATGGGTCATATCGTCCACTTGCGACGACAGTGTGACATCTCGGATTACACGATATTTCATTTTACTGATATTCTGAATCGCGATCTCGCGTTCTATTATCTCCAAAACGGGATATTTTTTACTACAAAAACAACAATGAAAATGAGAGAAAAAGTCAAAATATCACAGTGTAGCGCTGTTACGTTTGGTGATCTAGTTGGCTTCGACACTGTGACAATTCAGTTGTCAACTGGGCTTCGAGGTGTGAAGTGCTCTCGGTTTTCACGAAAAACGTGAGATCACGAGAATACCACGATTAAGGAGATAAAGGTGAGTCTCTTGTAATATTTTTCTTTTATTCGACAATGTGGCACGTCAACTTATCACAGTGTTCTTGTTAAACATCAAGCGAAGTGAATGAGATATGTTTTTGATGTCACGTTTTTCTTGTAAGAAATTCACAGTATCACCGCGTCATTTTGATTTGTAACGTTGTAGATGATACATATTTCTCTTATACTGGAAATATGTTGTGGGTCATTTGTTGATGTTCTGTTGTTGCAGAATACATATTGATAAAATCGAATGATAAGTCCACTTGTCACGTTGTATACACTAAACAGCAATATACAACGCCAGTTATATTTACAGACGGGGACAAGGTCTAAACTAATAATGCAATTAGCACAAGCAAAAATGGACCAGGATTGGCCCAATAGCAACCGAGTTGCTCGTAACAACCTGGATTCAAAAACTTTTAACGACGATGAAACAGCAGATGATCAACAAACGACAGAAACTCATCTCCATGGCAATGTATCAACGAGTTTATCTTATTCAAGTACCTCAGTTGCTCGTAATAACCCGAATTTAAAAACTGTTAATGACTATGAAACAGTAGGTGATCAACAAACTCATCGTCATTGCAGTGTATCGATGAGTTCATCTTCTTCAAGTACATCCTGTAGCAGCTCTTCAAGTTCTTCATCTTTCTCCAAGGACAGCGATGACTCCGTAAAAGACCCCGACTATAAAGAGATTCAAGAAAATCGCCGGCCTGTATTTTCATTCAATGATGTGAGCGATAATGTTCCGAATACGATAGCTGCGACTAGTTAGCAAACGACAAACAAAGAAGGAAAAGAAAAACGGATGTCGCGAATTGAGAAGGAGAAAGATTAAAAAGACAAGGACATTTTTGTGGCCGTTTTCGAAATTTAAACTGTTTCAGTGCCCGAAAGGAGACACGTCCGTTTGTTAATATAAATCAAAACTGAACGTATTGAACCTGACAATTCATGATCTCAAAACAAACTCCGTTGAAGGTTAGATGTGGTAGCACAGGCTCATAGGGGTGTGAATGAGATTGCCACCTACGTTTTCCAATACTTAAAGAAGATTTCTGAAGGGCAAAATTCAATGGACGTTTTTTTTTACTCCGACAACCGTGCTGTCTAGCAGAAGAATAAATTCATGTTGGCAATGTATTTCTTTGCTGCGCAGAACCTTCCAAACATAAACTCCATTACACAAAAATTTCTCACTAAGGGGCACACACAGAATGAAGGAGACTCGGCCCACTCCCAAATTGAACGCCAGGTAAAAAGGCAGTTGAGAAGTGGACCTATTTTTACCCCTGAAGGATTTATTGGGGCAATCAAAACTGCAAGAAAAAGTCAGAACCAATACATATAAATGAAATATGTTACAGTGAAATTTATGATTGGAAGGCTGTTCTCAATTAAATAAATTTTGCAAAATCACAAGGATGAAGATCAAAAGGTCATGAAAACTTCGGAAATAAAGGGAATTCGTGTGCTAAAAAATGATCCCCATGCAATTTATTATCGTTCGTCTTACGCGGATGAAATGAAGAGAGCTGTGGTAGTAAAAAAGAAGCCTGTTTATGAAATATAACTAAATAACGCATTCAATAGAAAACCGGGGTTGGCCAATGGTAAACACATTCCTGACTATTACAGGGCAATTTTTAATTTAAAAATGTAACAGTGAGAAGACTGATTTTTTTAAGACTGATGAATCTCACTAATGTTCCTATGTTTGTAATTGCGTATTGATAATGTAAGTACCTAACTGTTATTTAGTTATAAACTATAAAGCTATAAGTACCTAACTGTTATTTAGTTATAAACTATAAAGCAACTAGATAGGCCTTACGTTATATTATTTTGTTCTTGTAATAGTTTACGAAATTGTTTTTTGCAGTCTAGTATGATACGTGTGTTTTGATACGAATTATTTTTTAGAATAAGTAAAAGAAATATGAGGATAGTTCAACATACCTTCTACATAGATCTAAGACAATACTAGACAATCATTCCTAACAATTTCCATACGTGCC
Source organism: Orthosia gothica (assembly GCA_949775005.1). NCBI lineage: Eukaryota > Metazoa > Arthropoda > Insecta > Lepidoptera > Noctuidae > Orthosia > Orthosia gothica. The sequence continues at coordinate 7,430,608 of OX459040.1, read as the reverse complement.
GAATTAAATACCTAATAATGCCTTTAATCAAAGAAAAGTTTTTTTCCTGACACTCTCTTTTGTTTATATTTTAAAGTGTGAAAAAAACAGTAGCGTTTTACTAATTATATTTTTTTTATAAGCCAAACTGTAATTTAACGAAACAAAATGCCTGATTAAAATAGTTACCACTATGTTGAATGATTCTATTATTCCTACAATAAAATCAAATTTTCAAGAATAATGTTATATTTTTATATAACCTAATTAAATGTCAATTTTTACATCATCTTCAATGTGACATCTAAACTTACCACCTTGTAAACTTTCTTTTTTTTCTGGAACCACGTGATAAGTTTTCCTTTTTTTTTTCAAACTCTAAAATGAAGTAAATTTGGTTCCAAAACTGTTTTTTCTTTTTTATATTTCATTTCTTTGTTAGTTATACTCTAATCACTTCATACATTATAAAGCTATCTTGACAACAATTTAAGAGTTGTGCTCATTTAAAAGTTTAAAAGTCGTTTTCTGTAAAATTAGGGTTTTTGAGATGTCACACTGTCGTCGCAAGTGGACGATATGAGAAAAGTAGATACAAAAAACTACAACTTAGGAAAATACTACATACCACATCAGGCAGTAATTAAGGAAGACTCACTTACTACGAAGTTACGCGTGGTTTTTGATGCGAGCAGCAGAAGCAGCACAAAAATAAGCCTTAACGACAATATGTATAAAGGTCCACGACTACAACAAGATTTATCCACTATACTGCTACGATGGCGAAAACATAAGTTTGCCTTCATGGCGGATATTATGAAAATGTACAGGTTCATAAAAATTAATGATTTAGACTTCGCACATCAAAGAATATTATGGAGACTTTCTCCCAAACAAGCAATTAGTGAATATGAACTTACAACAGTTACATACGGTACAACTAGCGCACCTTATCTTGCGGTACGAACACTACAACAACTTGCCATAGACGAAAAAGATAATTACCCAATGGCGAGTCAAGCTACATTACAAGATTTCTACGTGGATGATATTTTGTCTGGAGATTCCCAGGAAAGCACAGCAAAAGAACTTCAAAGTCAGCTAATATCCATGTTAAACAAGGGTGGCTTTAAACTTAGAAAATGGTCGTCAAACAGTTCAGAGCTCCTCGAAAATATACCTGCGGAAGACAAAGACGATCAACTACTCAAGCTACCATTAGACGAGTCCAGGAAGTCTTTAGGCATTTCATGGTCACCACGGGAAGACAGTTTTTATTTTCAAATAACTATAATGGAAAAAGAAAAACCAACAAAAAGATGAATTATGTCAGAAGTAGCGAAAATATTCGATCCCCTGGGTTGGTTAGCACCAATTATAATTAAATTGAAGCTGCTTATACAAGAACTGTGGACTAACGAGATAGGATGGGATCAACCTGTTGATAACATACTCCAGAAAAAATGGATTGAAGTACAAAAACACCTTAAAAGTATAGAAAAAATAAAAATTCCGCGGTGGTGTCACATAACTGATAGCACAGAGAATGAACTAAGGGGTGTCTCAGAATGTTTTTCGTTTTTGATACTTAAAAAAAAGGTACTAGAATTAGTTAAAACTCAGTTTAATTACTGTTGAATTAATGAGCAGTATTGTAATTTTATTTGTAAAAAACGAAATTAAGTAAATTCGCACCCTCCTCGTCCTGACACTCGTTTGGCGTGCAACTAAAATTTTCATTATTTGTTTCGTCTGTGAGTCTTTGCTTGCTTTTAAACATTCAGGTTGGGTGGCACTAGTTTGTAAACTTAACTTTTTAAGCAGCTCTATAGGAGAACATCAGCAAGCGTTTAATCTGGGCTATTTGGGCTGCCATATCACGTCAAGGAATAGTCGGTCCCTCACTTTTTGGCGTGTGATTTAAGATTTTAGTTCCAGGAAAATTGAGTGTCAGGAAGTCAAGGATGCACATTTACTTATTATTGTTTTTAATAAACAAAATTGGAAAACTGCTCGTTAATTAAACAGTAAATAAAGCGAGTTTTAACTTATTCTATTACCTTTTTTTTAAGTATCAAAAACGAAAAACATTCTGAGACACCCTTTATATGGTTTCAGCGACGCATCCGAGAAAGCTTACGGAGCGGTCGTATATAGCCGTGTAAAAATCAATAACAACTACTACATTACATTATTACAAGCAAAATCAAAAGTGGCACCGAAGAAACAAAAGACTACTCTACCTCGTCTCGAGTTATGTGCAGCACTCCTACTAGCCAGTTTGATCGAAAAAGTTAAAGAAGCGCTCAATTGTAAGAATATCACGATATCTTGTTGGACGGATTCCATGATCACCTTAGGCTGGATAAGAGGAGAGCCTGGACGCTGGCAAACTTTCGTAGCTAATCGGGTATCACAAATTAGACAACTTGTACCGAACGCAGAGTGGAACCATGTAATATCTGCTGATAACCCAGCTGATATCATTTCAAGAGGCCTTGAGCCGGAAAAACTTGTTAACTATTCCTTATGGTGGAATGGTCCACTATGGTTAAAAACCGATCAGATACCCACCACGAGACGTATGCCACAGCCGACTGAGGAAATCAAAAAGTTTCACACAGTTACAAGTGTTACAACTGAGATAGAAAAGAACGATCTCTGGAATAGATTTTCCAGTTTAAATAAAATGTTAAGGGTGTTATCTTACTGCTATAGATTTGCAAACAAGCAAACAATAAATAAACCAATTACTTGCGTTGAATTAAAAAAGGTAACAAAACGAATAATTCTGAAAATACAACAACAGGAATTCGAAGAAGAATTGAAAGCTATACAAAGAGGACAGCCAATGAAGAAAAATAAAAAGCTATCCACTTTAGATCCATTTATAGACGAGGATGTATTACTAAGAGTTGGAGGCAGGTTACAAAACTCTGGATTGCCTTACAACCAGAAACATCCAATACTGTTACCATACAACCATCATGTAACGTCACTAATTATACAAGACGCACATTTAAAAACGTTGCATGGAGGCAACAAATTAACATTAGCATATTTACGACAAACATACTGGATCATTAATGGAAAAAGAAAAGTGAAGAGCGTTATTAACAAATGTGTGAAGTGCATACGATACAAAGCAGACACAAACTCGCAAAAAATGGGAATCCTACCAAAAGTACGAGTGACGGAATCATATCCATTCAGTCATACTGGAGTGGATTATGCAGGTCCAATACAAACCAGAACTATGAAAGGAAGAGGTCACAAGTCTTACAAGTCATACATTGCTGTCTTTGTATGCCTAGCAACAAAAGCAATACACCTAGAATTGGTGGGAGATTTGACAACAGAAACATTTATCGCTGCACTACGCAGATTCATGGCACGTAGAGGTCATGTGTCACACATGTATAGTGACAATGCAACAAATTTCGTAGGTGCAGCCAACTTCTTACATCAAGAAATATTACAAATCACGCAATCGCCGCAATTCCAAAGCGCAATAACAAACATAGGAACTGAGTGGCATTTTATTCCACCGTCATCTCCACATTTCGGTGGCATTTGGGAAGCTGGCGTAAAGTCAGTGAAACATCATTTACGACGAGTAATCGGAGATACGACTCTAACATACGAGGAAATTACCACCTTACTACACCAAATTGAAGCGTGTTTGAATTCAAGACCATTGTGTGCGCAAACCGAAGATGTTAATGACAACACTATACTAACTCCAAGTCATTTTCTTATTGGCCGAGAAGCAGTAGGAACACCAGATCCGATGGAAAACATTAATACTGACTTAATGAATAGATGGAAACAGATACAAAAGATGAAAAAAGATTTTTGGAACAGTTGGACAAAAGACTATCTACATCAACTTCAGCAAAGATACAAGTGGAAACAAGCACATGAAAATGCTAAAATTGGAACTGTAATACTAGTAAAAGATGACAATATAAAACCAAGTAAATGGCCGTTGGCAAAAATCACAGAAGTCCACCCGGGAAATGATGGGGTAGTTAGAGTGGTAACAATTAAAAAATCAACAGGAGCTGAACAGAAGAGATCAATTCATACATTGATCCCGCTCCCTGTAAACGAAAACAAAGAAATTGGTACAACGAGTAAAGACATACAAACGGCTACACAATGTAACATATCAACAGCTACCACAAACAGAAGAGGTATACGATCACCGAAAAATTGGATAAAGGATTTACTATTACAAACAATACTTGTTTTATTAATTGGCACCATATCAAGTACGCCTACATACACATTAAAAAATATAGATCCAGGATTGTATGTGGAAAAAATAGGAACTGCAACTATCAATCGAGGAATGTTTAGAATTGAAACAGACTACGAGAAAGAAAGTTTAGAACTAGACCAAGGAAAGATTGAAAAAATAACGTCACAATTCCAACAATTTTGCATAAATACGCAAAAAATCATGTACGAAACGCATTGCAACGAATTTTATCACCATTTAAACGAAGAAAAAACAAAGTTTAAGACAACAAAAGGATACCTAACAGAAATAAGAAATAATAGGAAGAAAAGAGGTGTATTAGGTCAACTCTTAACATCGGTGTTTGGAGTTAATGACGAAGTATACAGAGACATAGATACATTAAATAACAACAAGCAGAAACTTATTGATGCTGCCAACCATCAAACAAAAATAATGATATCTACAATCACAACTGTAAACCAAACTGAAGAGAAAATCAAAAAAAAGCTAGATAAATTCCAAGCAAAACTAAATGAAGCAATATCATTTATGAATCAGAACAATGTTTGGTATAAAAAGATTGACAACAACCACGTTAAAATACAAGTAATGCAAGCCTATGAGTTAGCAAACAATTTCATCAATGAAATAATGGATTACTATACAGGTTTACTTGAAATTTATTTACAAAAAGCAAGTGTATATAGCATATTAACACCAACACATGTCAGCAACATAATAAAAACGGCTAATCAAAAGTTACCATCAAACTTAAAAATCATTCAGGATCAAATAATACAGACTGAGATGAATGTAAATACTACTCACATAAGAGTATATGCTCACTTTCCAATACACGACGTAACAAAGTATACACTCATACATGTCACGCCTATTCCAGAGAGGAAAACTGATGGATCGTTCGAGTGCTTCTCTATTCAGCAGACCTTCATGAGGTTCGACTACAACAACGAGCGTTACTTTGAACTGAGTCAAGAAGAATTTAAAGATTGTCTTCATAGCAATACAGAATTTGTCTGCTATCCTGTAGCTGTCAAGAACATGCAATTAAATAAAAATTGCATAGTTTATCAACTTTTTAGAACTGAGAACTACACACAAACTCAATGCACGTCAGAAATCTACAAAATGTCGACAGATATTGTATGGAAGCAATTATTCATGCAAAACACTTGGCTCTTCGTAACGACAAAACCAGTAGCCATATCGATTGTGTGTGACGGACAAAGACAAGAAATAACGATAACGATGTTGGAGTTCTACATATCGCCGAGAATTGCGTTATTAAAACACTTAAAAACATACTTGCTGCAAAAAGAACAACGACTGTGACAGTGCTAGCTTCTTATTCTAAAACAACGAATTTCTCCATTAATACGCAGATTTTACAAACAAACATTAAAGATATATCGAAAGAAGAAGTAGTGTTAGACAGGACAAAAGGAATTTTTGACCATTTAGTCACATCTGAAACTAGCTTACAGACTCAACTAGATAACACAATTTGGAAACAGTTACAGTCTCATACATACATAGCTAGCATCAGTACTTCACTCATAATCATAACTTTAGCATTTGTTTTAATTTATTTTGGTCCACAGGTGTTGAATCGACTTAGAGCCGTCATTACTGCGAGAAGAAACACTGCGCCACCTGCTCAATTGCCCTCGATCGTCAGCAACATACCACACACGCAACTAACAGAGCAGCCGTACGGCATACCACGCAGGGTGCCCACTCAAGCACAGCAAACTGGAGAAGGCCAGGCCAGACCATACGAAACCATTGAGCTGTACCAACTACGGTCCTGTCCCTGAGGAGTCGCCAGAATGTTCAATGTTAACCTTTGAACATCGAATCAGCACTTGGCCCGGCGACGACTACACAAGCGGCCTAGTTAAAATAATGACTGAGTTGCATCTTACACGCATGAAACACATACAACTTTGTATAATAGTGTGTATTAAGTTAAATTAGTATATAAGCTGTACATCTTGTAAAATAAAGCAGATTTGAATTTTATATTCTTGTCTCATTACCCCTCACTGTGGCCAAGACACCTTTAGCCTTCTCAGTCTCGTGAGTCTGCGAGCTGGCAGTGAGTTTATCCTTCCCGAACCTGGACATCCTGTCTACTATCCGTCTGTAACCTTAGGTCGCATGGTGCAGACATCCTGAACTTATTTATATATTTATATATCACTACTAGGTATATGGTAGGTTAGGGCTGTAGGGCTTATAGGGATTATAGTCGTAGGGACTGTTAGGCTTATAGGTTCAGTAGGCGCGTGACGTATCATATCCCTGCATGTACTAACGCACCCTCAACAGTATTGCGACCTCACGTGACATCTGTTTGGAGTGGTTAGACACCCATTCATAAGAAAAACTCGAAGTCAGATCCAAATAACTACCGACCAATTGCACTTTTACCAACATCATCTAAGATATTTGAAAAAACAATGTGCAATCGCGTTTACAACTTTTGCGAAAAGTTTAATATTTTTGATGATTGCCAGAACGGTTTTCGGAAAAACCGCTCCACAGTTTTGGCAACGTATAAATTTACACAGGAAATATTGAACGTTTTAAATAATAAAAAATATGCGATTGGGATTCTACTGGATATGACTAAGGCATACGATAAAGTGATATATAAAATCTTATTAGAGAAATTATATGGTATCGGTGTAAGAGGAATAACAGTTGAATGGTTCACATCATACTTAAAAGACCGAGAACAATTCGTGGAAAGTGAATACTGGGATCACAACACGGGCGAATATAGTCTAATACGCTCTAATGGGATTTGCATGGGACATTCTATTCCGCAAGGTTAAGTGTTGTCGGGTGCTTATTGTTTTTGATCTACATCAACGATCTCCCTAAAATTATAACGGAGTCGTGCGTACTGTTTGCCGACGATATTTCTATAGTAACTTCCTGTATTGACTCTCAACACCTACATGTGAATCTAAATAATATATTGCTTAATATACAAAACTGGATGAAAGATCACAATCTAGAAATCAACTCTTCGAAAACAAAAATTATGCAATTTAGGCCTTATCAGAAAAAACCTTTGACAATAAATTTTACGTTTAACGGTACAAATTTAGAATGCGTTGAGACTTTTACTTTGTTAGGTTTGGACTTAGACATTCACATGACGTGGAAAGCACACATCCAGAAAATTAAATCTAAATTATCCAGCTTAATTCTCTGGGGAAATAGTGTAGATAGCAACGATTTGTTTATTCTACAAAAAAAATGTATCAGAATATTGGTTTACATTGCTAGCGATGAAACTTGTAGACCGCATTTCAGGCAACTAGAAATTCTAACTCTGCCATCAATCTACATTCTAGAAAGCTGTAAGTTTGTGAGACAGAACCCAAACTTCTACCAAAAAATTACAGAACAAGATCGCAGATATGCACCGCGTTCACGATTTGAAAACACACTCATAATTCCATCATCAAAGTTAAAATTACATAGCACGGGTCCTAACATAATGTCTATAAAAATATATAATAAAATACCGAACGACATCAAAACTGAGAAAAACGACAAAATATTTTTTAAACGCCTCAAAAAATGGTTGGTTGATAGATGCTATTATACATTGAATGATTTTTTTAATGATGACTTTCGTACATGACTATCACAGACGCTCACATTTTGATTTGACATGCCAATTATTTAATTCTGTTTTGACATATTGTATTGTTTTATTTGTGACATTACCATTTATTTTTTATTGACTTTTCACCATTTTATTTTATTTGACTTGTATCTAAACCTTGACATCTAAGTGTTCTATTTTACAATGTAATCTGTGGCATCGTAATTAAAATTACAGTTAAAACTTAAGTAAAATTATTCAAAATTATATTACCTGAACTTATGCTATGTATTTGTTAAATAATATTTTAAATTACTGTGCCCGATGTATTGACATGTTGTTGTTGACATTGCCATTTTTATCTTAGTATTTTTTTTATTGACTTAGCACTTTTTCATAGTTTTATTATCTTAGCACTTTTATCTATACTTTCATTGTAATTTTTCAGTTACATTAATTAATTTAAAATAAGCTAGGTTTTGCCACTATTCTTATAATAAATTGCTGTGCCCGACAGGGTCCATGTGAACTATACTACTGTTATAAGATCTTTGTTATACACATGTGATATGCAATAAAGAATTGAATTGAATTGAATTGAATATCACAGGACTTTTGTGTGTGACAAATGTAATATTGAAAAAGTGAACCCTTCAATAATGCACGACTATATAAAATAAAGCTGACGCTCACACTAAAATTAACCTCGAAGGAAAATTGGAACATGAATATCCAATCGTGGTTCGGCATAAAATGTTAAATAGTGAGTTGAAAAACCATGGCGATCAAAAACCTCCATATGTACCTAAATTGACAACTTTGCAAAATATTAGAAAACTCAATTAGAAAATTCATGAGGTCTAAATTGTTTCATCCTATAATAATCATCGCTTTGTGGATTAGTGGATTTTTATTCGAATCAACGCAACCTCGTAAAAGAAAAGTTAATTTAGATGTGATACAAAATGGACATGTCTGTAGTTCTGGCCTAAGAAATGTTATACTAAAAAATACCTGCGCATTTGACTCCGTGTTGCAAGCATTTGTGTTGGGCTACCTTACTTATAGTAGCGTGAAAAACTTATTAATGAAACGAATTCACAATTTGCACTCATAACGAAAGCAATTGCAGAAAAAGTTATGAAGTTATTTATAAAATCCGCACTGAAATAGTTATGAATTTCCCTGCAAAGAAAACGGAAGACAATGTAATTATTTATGATTGTACTTGCACTATAGTATCAGTTTTTGAAAGAATTATTTTAAAAATGTGTTCCCAGTGCCATCAAAAAACAATAAGAGTTCCGTTTGTACATATGAATCTGTTACCTCTTTCTGAACAAGGTGTTACTGCGTCAGCAGAAGCTGCAATACGTGACGAAAAAATTGCTAAAAACGGTCAGTGTTGTAAAAAGGCTTTAATTTTAAAGCAAGAATTTACGGCCATTCTGATTTTCGATATCGATCTAAATCTAAAATGATGTGATATTCCTCAATACGTTGGTATTAAAAATAATACTTACAAAATTTTGGCGGTTGTTGAATACATTCCTGGGCACCTTCGTGTACATAGCAAAAAAGATTAGAAATGGGTGTTTTTTGATGACATGCAAAAACAAATTCAAAAATCATATGTAAATGAACAAATTACTACATACATGTAAATATATGTGAATCCATATTAAAAAAAAAAATGAGTATCGTTTACAATAATAGTAACCATGTTATTTATTGCTCTGGTTTTTCAAATACTTTAAAAGTTATTTTAGGGGCAGTGGATGTACAGTAAAACACAATATTTCGAAAAGGTTGGGAGACGCAATGATGACAACTAAATAAAACGTGTAAAAATATCACGCGTCGTCTACAGTTATCTTAATCAAAATCATGATTGTTGTGCTTGTTTTAATCAAAATCGTGATTATTGTGCTTATGATAATCAAAATCGTGATTATTTTGCTTATGATAATCAAAATCGTTGATTTTTGTACTTATTTTCATAAAATAAGTTTTATTTTTATTTTGTTTTATGAAAAAATTCAATAAATATAATAACAAGAAAGCTGACAAAATAAACTCCATTTTTATTAGATGGTATTTAAAAGTACTTCAATTTATTCCTATTTCATTTACCTAATTTTGCCTGTGTTCCACCAAATATACTGAATGTGCACCAAAATATGTTCATATAAGTCGACGTAGCCCCGCTGCGCGGGGCTCCTATTTCTGTCTGCAGGGTCAAAAGTAACCTAACACGAACGAGATGACGGGAGCTGAGTTCGCTCGCTTTGCTCGCTCACTTCAGCTCCAGTCATCTCGTTCGAACCTAAGTTCCCGAGCTCGCTTCGCTCGCTCTTGGACTGATTCTTTGACCATGATTTATTCGTAGATCAACTAATATTTGGTGCACGATCAGTATTTTAGATGTACCTTTAGATTTTTGGTGAACACAAAAATATTATCCATTTTTATTTCTTACTCTGTAACTCTATATGACCAGTTTTGTTACAACAGTTCAGTTAAATCATAACTAACAGAATTCAAATGTTTAATTGCAGACTAAATTATACATAGAGTGTGACTACTTGACTTAATACGTTGTGTGTGCCATAGGCACAAATTGACACATATTTTTGGCATAATCAGTAACTGCCCACTATTGATATTTTATTAGATCTGGTTGTGGTTGGGTAAGGAACCGAGATCCCCAGCCCGACCACAATCGTACTCATATTACTCAAAAAGTACGAGGCACAAATTCCTTTGATAAGTGGCACAAAAAAACATAATTAAAATAACCATTTTGTTCCATAATAAAATCTCCATTCCATGGTACGGGTCAGGAATCACAACACGTTTTTATGTATAGTTCAAGGACTTGAAAAGTCTAGTTAGAAATTGTGAGTTCACAAATAAAAAAATCCGGCCAAGTGCGAGACGGACTCGCGCACGAAGGGTTCCGTACTCGATGAATTGCGGTTTACGATTTATGACGTATTAAAAAAAAACTACTTACTAGATCTCGTTCAAACCAATTTTCGGTGGAAGTTTATATGGTAATGTACATCATATATTTTTTTAGTTTTATCATTCTCTTATTTTAGAAGTTACAGGGGGAGGGGGGGCACATTTTACCACTTTGGAAGTGTCTCTCGCGCAAACTATTCAGTTTAGAAAAAAAAAATATTAGAAACCTCAATATCATTTTTGGAGACCTATCCACACGTATGGGCCAGATGAAAAAAAAAATAGTTTCAGTTTCAAGTATGGGAACCCCCAAAATGTAAATGATAATGATAAATGATTTTATATGTAAGTTGGTTTGTACAAACGCTTTTACATGTCTAACATATTTTTTTTTAAAACTAGATGAGGTCGGCGTTTCCTATCTGACTACTCTGAGAAGAAAGGCCGAAACAAACTCAGAGGTCACATTCTCTTTTAAAGTCCTGACAAAATCTTGGTTAGATCATGTGAAGACTATTTAGACTGATGTCTGAAATGGTCTTTTGAGGAAAGAACCAGCCAGATTGAGTGGACTTGGCCAGTCAGTGCACGCATTTGTCAATAACTCATCTCAGAATTTAAGGAGCTCAACGATTCGACGAACAATACCAAAGAAAGGACATTCGGGTAAGCCGCATAAACAACTCAAACTGCCAGACCATGATTAATACTAAGATAAATTAAAACAAAATAATGATCCACATAGTCTTTACATTCACAATAATTAAAATAAAATAATATAATACTTTAAAAAGTAAATATTCTTGTCCTTGCAAGAAATCAAATTAAAAAAATGTATAAAAAATAACAAAAATCATGGTGCAAAATACAAAAAAAAACTAAAGTAATTGGAGCAGCTCACTCCCAAGCCGTTTTATCTTTAATGCTATAAAACGCTTTTTGGCACAACTTACGTTTAATGAATGATTTGAATTTATTAAGAGTTAGATTTTGTACGTGGCTTGGAAGCTTATTATAAAAGCGTACACATTAACATATAACGAGCCACCTATTTTCTTGAGCCTTGTTGTAGGTACTACAAATTTGTGTTTGTTCCTAGTATTTATATTATACATATCACCGTATTTTTTAAACAATTTTATATTTTTATGGGCATATAAAAGATTTTCATAAATATACTGAGAGAGCACAGTCATTACATTAATCTCCTTAAATTTCTCCCTGAGAGAGTATCTCGGGCTTAATGTATAAATTGATCGAACAGCTCTTTTCGGCAAAACAAAGATAGTCTGGATATCGGTGGCATTTCCCCACAACAGAATACCGTACGACATTACACTATGAAAATAGCCAAAGTATACTAAACGGGCTGTCTTTATGTCAGTTAAATTACGAATTTTTCTAACAGAATATGCTGCGGAGCTTAGCTTCTTTGACAATTTATCTATATGTGGGCCCCACTGAAGCTTAGCATCCAAAGTTAAACCTAAGAATACTGTGCTATTTTCAGGATTCAATTCTTCGCCCTTTATCAGCACATCAGTTTTCACCTGCCTAACGTGGGGTAGGGTAAACTTAATGCATTTAGTTTTTTTTTCATTAAGGAGTAAATTGTTAACATTGAACCAGTAAACTACTTTTGAGATCGCGCTATTTACATCGTCAGTAACCAGCTGCTGACGTTTAAGTTTAAACAAAAGTGAAGTATCATCCGCAAACAACACTATATCATGGTTATCCTTTATGAGGTAAGGCAAATAATTAATATAAATAAGAAACAAGAAAGGACCAAGAATCGAGCCCTGCGGGATGCCCATTGTTACTATAGATCCGGGAGATCTTTTTCCATTAACGTCAACGCTCTGAATCCTATTACTCAAGTATGAAGTAAGAAGATCCAGAGCGCTGTTCCGGATCCCGTGGCAGAGTTTCCTGATTAGGGTTTCATGAAGAACACAATGAAATGCTTTGGACAAATCACAAATGATTCCCAAGGCATATTATCCTCCCATGCATTATAAATATGTCCCAAAAGCTCAACAATCTGTAGTTGAACGACCCCTTGTAAAACCGAACTGTTTGCTATGTAATCATTTATGTTTATTAAAAAATCTTTGCAATTGCTCTAAAATTAATTTCTCAAATATTTTACTAAAAGTAGGTAGTACTGAAATTGGTCTATAATTTATAGGGTCTGATGTACTACCTGATTTAAACAAAGGTATTATTTTACTATTTTTCATTAGGTCAGGAAACTCCCCACAGTCGATACAATTATTAAAGATAATAGCTAAACTAGGTGCGACAATATAAATAATAGACTTAGCAACTTCAACAGAATGACCCCACAGATCAGCAGTCTTTTTAACATTTAAAGTGTGAAAGGTTTTAATTATGTCTCTACAAGTAATATGTTCAAAAATAAATTCTGAATCGCAAACATTAACATTTTCTTTTAGCAAAGACTCAGCAACAGAAGGTGATGAGTTTAAGGATTTAGTAGTAGAAACAGGAACATCAGAAAAGAAATTTTCAAAGGCCAGTGCGACTTGTGAGTCTGATTTTATGATGTTGTCATTAATAGACAGGCTGTAGACAATATTTCGGTTACCAGATCCTCCCGTTTCACTATTAATAATATTCCAAGTCGTTTTAATAACATTACTACTGTTTTTAATCTTCGAACTCAAATAGCGCGACTTGGCCAAATAACAAAATTATTTAGAATAATTTCTAACATATGTACATAAGTCCTTTCATCGTACAGGTCATAAAGCCGTGTTCTACTTTTATGAATACCAATGGTAGCCCAATCACTGAATGATGCGTTACCAGTAACGGAGATTGTCTTGGGAATAAAGGTGGAATTAAATTGTTTACAGTATATACAAAAAAAATCATCATACGAGGGCGGCACTGAAAATTTCGGGCATCAAGGAAGTGACACAACATTACTATTTAAAAATGTAATTATTGCTTTTCGAAGTATTCTCCGCGAAATTTGACACATTTTTCCATACGATGGAACCAATTATTGAAGCAACCATTCCATTCGGAAGTTGGGGTCTCCAAAATGGCCGTTTTGTAGGCGTCCACAGCTTCTTCAGATGATGAAAATCTCTGACCAAGCAATTTATTCTTTATTTTAGGAAAAGTATCGAAATCATTAGGGCTTAGGTTGGGGCTGTACGGTGGATGGTCTAATAATTCTATGTTTTCTTGCTCTAAAAACTCTTTTGTTCTGTGCGCTGTGAGAACTCGCATTGTCGTGATGATTCGGCGGTTGCAGTTCTCTTTACGGAGTTCAGAAACGACCTGTGGCAAACAAATGCTAGCATACCATTTTGCATTAACCGTTCTTTGTCCCTCAAGAGGAATAGTCGCAACATGGCCGGTTTTGGAGACAAACGTGGCCACCATTTTTTTTGCAACACTCCGTGAACGAACAATTTTTGTTGGCTTTAACTTTTAACTCATTTTCGAACACCCAAACTCGTGACTGGTTTTTTGTTTCGGGTTCGTAAGCATATATCCAGGATTCGTCACCTGATACGATGTTGTATACAGCATTTGAGGATCCTGCGTGGAATCTTTCGAGATTTCTGACACACCAAGTAACGCGAGACGCTTTTTGCTTACAAAACCTTGTGACAAGACCGAGAAGCTTTTTTAATTATATAAATGGTATTCGATTTTTAAAACCAAGAAGTTTTCAATTAAAAGATTTTAATATGACAGAAACAGTGGAAATATTCCATTCCCGATACTTTTAGTGCAACCCTCGTATAGATGATTAGGATCAGCATGAATTGATAAAATTGGTAATTTATCAATGAGTTTAACTTTAAAAGCTTTCAAGCGACTTGCAGTTTTGGGGTTAACAGTGATATCCTGTTTAGCCACTTTGTTGTTTTGGTTTGGTATAGTAATCCTCTGCCCGCAATGATCAGAATCTAGTAAATTTATAATTTCTTTGTGGACTGGTATAACATTAGTATAAATATTATCTAAGCATGTGGCACTAGTAGGGGTTATTCTTGTGGGCTCCAAAAATAGGTTTACAAGATTGTAGGACTGAAACAGACTTATTATTGTACTACAAGAACCTGAGTTTTTCAACAAATTAACATTAAAATCACCACAAGTTATAATGGATTTATTAGAGTTACAAATCTTGTGTAACACTTCATCCATTACCTTTTCAAAGCAGTCATACAATCCTGAAGGGGGTCTGTATACACTTAATACAATAAACTGCTCCAATTCTATACAAGCTATTTCAACTGTCCGCTCAACAGATAGGCTCACAATATCCTTACGGTCTTTAAATTTAAGCTGGTTACTTACTAAAATCAATGAGCCACCATGTATAGCATTAACCCTGCTGAATGAACTACCAACCTGGTGATTATTAAAATTGAACAATAACTGGTGACTTTTAAGCCAATGTTCTGTTATACAAAGAATATCAATACTGTTAAAATTCATAAATAATTCTACTTCTAAATCTTTGTTCATAAAACCTTGAATATTTTGATGCACCAGGTTAATACTATTTACTGAATTAAAACTTTTATTTCATTTTATTTTGCAATTTTCATTTTGTAAAATTTTGCAAGAGGTTGACTCTATTGTCCTAATTTGTAATTTAAATTATTATCAATATCAATTACTGATACCAAATTATTGTCTGAATTAAATACCATTTCTTGGCATTGTTCAATAGAAGCAAGTTGTTTAGCCAAATTCTTGGCTTAGTATTATAAAGTCGTCACAATCTAAGAAGTCCGTTGACGTTTCTCAGTTTACATGCCACGATAACTCTCTACGTAAAATCAAATTCATAATCCTAATTTAATATTTTTTTATCCTACACTGTATAGCAGAGGCTTGTGAAGAAATTTTTAATACTCTACAAGTAAACGAACAAAGTATATATGTAGAAGTGAAAAGGGTTCAACCAACACTTTGTACCGATAAAGAACGAGTGTGTATTTACACATTCACATGTATTATTCACAAGAAGTCAAAAAGAAGAATCCTTTGACCAATACCTGACTGACTTAAAGAAATTAGGAGCAGAGTGTAACATTGGTGAATTAAAAGACAGGTTGATCAGGGACAGAAATGTAGCAGGAATAAAAGACAATAGACTACGAGACAGGTAACTTAACTTTACAAAAGTGAATAAACATAATATGTAAAATAGCCGAGTTGGCATCAGAGCAGGTGAAAAAAAATTGAGCTTAAAGATGATAAAGAGATATATAAAATAAAATAGAGGAAATACAGTAAATGATAAAAATTATGCCACAAGCAGTGTTCAATACAGAACATAAAATTAAACAAATTATAGTAATAAATTGTAACTAAATGGCAACCCAATTTGTCCCTTCGATCATTTTGAATTTCTGTACAAAGTGTCACTGTGTATTCGATAAATACAAAAAATATTATTTACCACATATGAACTGTTTTATTCATTAACAGTAGTGGTCCTTCAGTGATATAAACCAGTACAAGTGTTTTCTTCGAAAAATTCTGCGCGTAAGATCGCATATTGCGATAACGAAAGTGTGGGGAAGCACGCGAGCGACGCCATTCCACCGACGCAAAGCTCTGTGTTTGCGAGAAAGAAGAAATAGCCATATCGTCGATCCAAAGACGACAAAACCGATATATTTTGCATTTGAGGTTGATGATAGATAACCTCAAAACCTGCGGAAATGCGCAGTGAGTTTGTTCCATTTTGTTTGGTTGGCACTCGTGTCCGCCTCCGTGCATCTATCGCATACAACATCTGTCACGTATTGGCTGTCAAGTTGGCAGCCAGGAACTTCAGCTGTCATCTACACTATCACATTTCTGTCACCAGTGTAAACAAAAAGAAATATTCGATAAAAGTTGCCCGTCCCAGTGAAAATTCACAGTGCTGTGTCGAAATTTATTCAGTGAAAGCGTAAACAACGGCTTCCTCTAAGGAACTTGCAAACGTAGTGTCCGAAATGGACTCGGAATTAAAGCGATTGCGTACGCGCCGGGGTCAGTGTAAGTCCACGATAACTCGTATTGAGAACTTTATCAAAGATCCGATAAGCGTGGCTTCGTCTACTATAGAAACCCTGGAGGCGCGAAAAGATAAATTAATTAGTAGTTTGAAAGAATATGAGTCACTACAACTTGACATTGTAACATTGGATGGTGATGATAGAGAAGAAATGGTAAATATTGAAGATAAATACTTTTGTGTCCTAGGTAAAATCAATGCAACAATACGCCAATTAACACGTTGAACGCCGTGGAGGGCAACATATAAGCGACACTGTAATAGCCGATAGGGCCAGGAGAAAATCCGTAAATATGTAAAATTTTACACAATGTATTTATTGCATTATTGGAGCGGAAATAAGCTAAAACTTAGTTATTGGTTACAAAAAAATCATTTTAGTGTTTAAATTTGCTATAATTTGAGTGTCACTCATAAGTCGTCCCCCGTGGCCTATGCGAAGAGAAAATCGCATGTCCGTTAGCGGGGGCCGCGCGGGCCACGGTGTCGAGCACCGCCGCCCGCGCGCCCGCACCCGCGTACTTACAGCCCAGGAGTTTAGAGTGTTTATGTCGTTTAGTGTCACATTGAACGCGATACGCTCACAACGCTATTTGGTTTTTGCTAATTTTATATTATATTCATACTGCGTTCATATTATAAAGATGGATGATTTCGGAGATTTTGAGATAAGTCAAGAAGACTTATCACACATAGACACTTTAGAAATAAATTTACTCAACAACAGTTTTCACGTCAGCTCGGAAGAGGAAGATCTGGACGATCGACCAGTTTGCCGTGGTCGTCGCCGTGTAATGGTGTTTGAAAGTGATGAAAGTGAGTTGGACCAGCTACAAATTACTTTGAATACTATGAGTACTCCGTCGACATCTGCACGTACATGGACGCAACCAGCAGGTAATCAGCGTCAAATTATTGCTTTCACTGAGATTCCTGGTTTGCCTTTTAATCTCCGCTCTGCTATGATTAACAAATCGCCAGATAATTTTTACTGCCTTTTGGTGTCAGACGAAATTTTTGAGAAAATAGTGTATGATACTAACGAGTTTGCTATACACAAAATAACTGCACGAGAAGCTTCAAAGTCAGCACGCTTACGCAATTGGTCGCCTACTAATGTGGATGAAATGAAAAACTTTTTTGCTTTGATATTATTTATGGGATTGGTGAAGCTTCCTAAAATAAGTGACTATTGGTCCAAGGACGAAATAATAGGACATGGTTTTGCACGAAAAATAATGTCTCGGAACAGGTTTGAGCTGTTATTACAAATGCTACACTTTTCTAAAGAAGATGACGCTCACAAGACTGATCGATTACATCGCATTCGAACCCTTCTGGACCTAATGAACGAAAATTTCAAGAATCATTACACTCCTGGCGAAGATCTGTGCATTGATGAGAGTGTCGTACCATTTCGGGGAAGAATTATTTTCAGACAGTACAATAAACAGAAACGACATAAGTATGGTGTAAAGGAATTTAAACTATGCACGTTACCGGGATATACCTACAAAATCAGTATTTATGCGGGCAAACAAAATGATCAAGTCAATACTACGCCTGAAAACGTTGTGATGTGACCTTTTGAACAAAGGGCACACATTATACACTGACAACTGGTACACAAGTGTCAGTTTGGCTAGAAACCTTTTGCAAAATGAAACGCACCTCGTCGGTACAATTCGTAAAAACAGGAAAAATCTTCCTAAAGAAGTAATCAATGCTAAATTGAAACGAGGCGAATATATTGCCATGGAGAGTACTGATGGAATAACTCTATTAAAATGGAAAGACAAAAGGGACGTTTACGTTCTTTCTACAAAACATTCCACCCGCTTCCAATCCGTCACGAAGCGAGGTAAAACCACTTTGAAGCCTAAAATCGTAGTAGATTACAACAAGGCGAAAGGAGCCGTGGACTTATCTGACCAGATGGCCGCATATTCGACACCTTTGAGAAAGTCCGTCAAATGGTATAAAAAAGTGGCGATAAATTTGCTTCTAAACACGGCCGTTATTAATGCTTTAATATTGTACAAGACTGTCACTGGGAAAAACATGCAAGTAGTTGAATTCAGGAAAGAGATATTGAAGGGTTTATTGTCAAAAAAGGAAGAACAACCAATAGAAACCTTGAGGCCAAGACGTATAAAGCACAAGCTCACGAAAAAAGAAGGCACCGCCAAAAATAATCGTCGTACATGTCAAAATTTATATAAACATAACGTTGAGATAATGGGAAGGGCTTTGGCAAAAAACAAGACCAAAAAGGTGGTTACATTTTGTGAAACTTGCCCAAATAAACCATATCTCTGTTACGACTGTTTTCATCAACTTCATTAGAATAATTTTGTGATGTAAGTTTAAGTTTACCTGGCATTGATCTCAAATTAAGTCTGATTTTGCATGTGTTCCTTGTATAAATAAATATATAAATGAATATTAACTAATACTATTTTGTTTTTTATTTAGTACACATATACATATCCTATTTGTAATCAAAATTTATCCAAACTGGTTTCGGCGTTATAGCATAATTGAGCGTTATACTCTCATACACACTTATATTCTCACTACATTGCAAATATGCCTTAGAAGACTTGACATATTTTTCTAGGTATTATGTTTACATAAAAACCAACTGAACTGCATTAGTCTACAGGGCCATGGGGGTCACGTTATATCGAGATTTGCTTAGAACATTTGTCCGACGGCTCCATAGACACGTTTGAAATCAACTCCAGCTTGCGGTCAAATGTTGTCCCCCGCGGCTCCAACGGAACAGATAAGTGTCGACCAAATGGTGCCCCCCATGGCCCAAAAGGAAACACGAAGAAAACGCACTGGCGTTCAACGTGTTAACGACTAAAGTTGAATCTGAAAAGCATTCCATTTCAACATGCAAACTTCCCAGTATAGAGTTGAAATCTTTTAGTGGTACAGACTTTGCTCAGTTCAAACCCTTTATGGACATGTTTAATGCTGTGATAGACCAAAATACATCAAAATCCAATTTAAAAAAAATATTTTACCTCCGAAACTATCTAACTAACGAAGCATTAGTTGTTATATTAAATTTACCACTTGTCAACGACTCTTTCTTATCCGGAAGCAATAAAACTTTTAGTAAAACGGTATGATAATCCTACTAGAATTATTAGCATATAAACCACCTTATGGACAGGCCCCAAATGCAAAAAGGCACTGCAGTTAGTATCAGGTCATTTGTGTCCGATGTGCGTCGGCAAATAAATGCACTCAGGAACCTAGAGCAGCCTGTTGAGAGCTGGAATATGTTATTGATATCAATATTATCAAGAATGTTCGATAGCTATACCAATCGGGCATACCACCTGGACAGGTCAACTGACAATTTGCCAATAGTGGAAGAATTCTTGAGCTTCTTAGAAAAAGAGCAATTGCGTTAGAGGGTAGCTCACCATTATAAAACTTTGAAGGCAAGTCTAAATTAAATCATAGTTTTTATGGAAAAGTTTCAAATATAGTAACAAAACCTAATACAAAACAAAATTGTTCATTTTATGGAAATGACCATTCTATATACTCATGTCCTAAATTCAAATTAGCTCTAAGTACACAGCGAATAAAATTTGTAAATGATTAAAAAATGTGCACTTCATGTTTACGAAGCCATACTGATTAATGTAAGTATTCTTTCAAATGCCAAATTTGTAAAAATAACCACAATACTGTTTTGCATGAAGGGAAACCGAGAAGGAGGATGAAGTAATAACTTTGCATTCTAATTTATGAACAAATCAAACCAACATTTTATTGTCTACTATGAAGGTAAGAGTAGTTGATAAGTCTGGTCAGGAATTTGAAGTCAAAGCTCTGCTCGATTGAGGAAGCCAAGTGTGTATCGCTAAGCGATCACTCATAAATAAATTGAACTTGACCCCTATGGCTCCAGATACAAACATTATTGGTTTGGGCGAAACACCAAACAAAGTGAATGAGTTTGCTAATATCTTATTGCAATCCTCTCCATTCAATGTAAAATGTTCAGTGAAATGCCATGTTGTAGATACAATTACTACTAACTTGCCACAAAACTATATTGATTTAAGTACATGTAAAATCCCTAAAAATATAAAACTCTCAGATGACAGTTTTTATGAACCATGTGAAATATCGCTTCTATTGGGTGTTGATTTGACTCAAAAGTGATTGTTGATGGCATTATTTATTGGATAATGGCATTGTTCTACAAAATACATTATTCGGATATTTTGCAACCGACACTATTAAGAAAGGTTGTGATACCCACATTTCAAATATGAGCTTGGTCTTGAATTTTATTGTCGAAGATAAAACTGATATTAGTTTAGAAAATATCATGAAAAACTACTGGCAAGCAGAAAAATCCAGAGGATACAAATATTCAAAATCTACAATTTGACATATTTTTTTTTAAATGGTTATAGGTTCGCGTTTGACCACTATCTCGCCTGATGTTAAGTGATGATGTGGTCGAAGATGAAGCACGCCTTCCTAGAAGTAACCTATTCACTCTTGACTTGAAGACCCCTAGGTTGTAGCTATCAGGAAACAAAGACGCCGGCAGGGAATTCCACTCCTTAGCTGTACGCACAATGAAAGTATTTTCAAAACGCTTTGTGCGTATGGGTGGAATATCCACCATGTACCGATGGCGCATTGCCGTACGTCTTGTAGTCCGATGATGGAAAGGGCTAGGTGGAATCAAATTGTGCAGTTCCATCGCACACTCCCCGAAATGTAACCGATAGAAAACCGACAGGCTGGCAACTCGTCGTCGGTGTTCAAGGCTCTGGAGCTTTGAGTCAACCAGCGCATCGTTGCCGATAAGTCTCTTGGCCCGTCTGTCAATCGACTCAAGTGCATCAAGTAAGTACCTGGCAGATCCGTCCCAGAGATCAGAGCAGTACGCCATGCATGACCGAACTTGCGCTTTATACAAGTTGAGCAGCTGTTCAGGCGTGAAGTACCGTCTTACCTTCGCAAGGATCCCCAACTTTTTTGCAGCCAATTGAGCCTTTGCCTCAATGAATGGACCAAAATTGAGGGTCGATGTTAACGTAACACCAAGAAGGTCGAGATGGTCCGTTATCGGCACGGTTACAACACGGAAGGTTGGAGCCGGGTGAAATTGGCTGTTTTTTGCGGAAAAAGACACGCCTGGGTCTTAGCAGCATTGAAACTGACTAGATTGGCATTGCCCCATTCGGAGACTGCCTCCAAAGACAGGTTCAAGCGCTCAACTATGGCCTCCCGAAGAGACTGGACTTGAGGCCCGGTAGCCCGCGGGCCAGACACGTATCTCTCAGCAACAGTGCTGTCGTCTGCATACCACAAAGGTTCCGGGTTTTAGCAGGTCATTAATGTGCAGCAAGAACAATGTTGCCGAGAGCACTGACCCGTGAGGAACTCCGGCGTTAATACCTAACTGACCGGACGAGCAGCCATCGATAACCACTCGGATGGACCAATCCCTCAGGAAGTCTGCAATCCAGTCACACAGACCACTAGGCAGACCGAAGGAAGGAAGCTTACCAATAAGGCTCTCGTGCCAGACCCTGTGACATGGCAGAAAAGTGCTTTAAAGATTCAGTAAAATTGGAAAACAATCGGTTTTCAGTTGACATTCCATTGAAAGCTCCGATAGAAAAACTTGATTCCTTCTCACAAGCTTTGCTAAGGTTTTACTCGCTGGAAAAGAAATTGTAGGCCAACTCTGAATATTTTCAAAAATACAAAAAGAAAATAGATGCGTTTACCAAGCCCATACATGCCAAGGAGGTAGACATTGGTTAATATGATGTCTGTAATGACTCTGTATTTTTCCTTTCACATCATGCAGTAATAACAAGTTGCATGTTTTTACTTGGTGTACCTAGTTATGCATACCCAACCTCTTCCTCGAACTGTTGTGATAAACTAAGATCACGCCATGCCACCCATCAGTTCCAGGTAGCAATGTTTATTTGCAATAAATTACCAAGTAATGATGTCTAAAACAATTAAGAGTATGATATAACATACGAGCAGCTTCCTGTTATTGACCCACTGTGAGGTCTGTCCACCGACACACACATATAAACCATTTTACTAGTATATAAGACCATGTAACTTAGATTTAAGGGTTCACTTTTGTCATAACGCTCATGCTGAGCACACGTGTAATTAATAAATATATTTTTTTTATTATAAATCTTGCGCGTTCATATTTGACTGGCGCAGCCGGTAGGATTAGTAAAAGTCGCGAACAGTATCGTTAAAAGACACATACATCGGTCGTAACGTATTCTCGACGCTATAGACTTCTAATTCGAAAAGAACCTCTTCAACAAATTCGTCAAAAGAACGTCGTGTGCAATAACAGCAGAGCAGCAGCAGTACGAGAACCGGCATGGGATCGAGCACACTGTGAGTAGACCTTTATTCGCACTGTTCCATTCCTTGTCTTATCCCTTACGTCTAATTGGACTAGACATCGCCAATTTGCGTAGCTCATCTATTTTTGGACAAAAATCGCCGAATCTAGATTTTATTTTAGTTTATATTAGTAAATTGGACCCACATCGCCAGTTTACTATTTTTGCATTTCATTTGAAATACGTAATTGGACTTACATTGCCATTACACTAACTTTGTTTAGATTACTCAAACTTCAGTTAATTTAGACATTCTAGCGTAGCAAAGCGTTGTTTGGACTCAAATCGCCAACTTCGTTATTTTAATTTTACTTATCTTATAATTAAATATAATAATGAATATTCAACTTATCCCTAAAGAAATACAGAGCATCATCCCAAGATTCGATGGAGATGACAAGTTGCTTAACCTTTTTATTTCAAAGTGCGAATATGTAATTAGAAGCTTTAGAGGGGAGAATAACCCAGCACAACAGACTTATCTATTTCATTGCATTACAAGCCGATTAGTGGGTAAAGCAGCAGTTTTAGTTAGTGAACGAGAAAACGTCACAACCTGGGATGGCCTTAAGGAACTGTTTGTCCAACACTTCGGAGATCCGAGATCCGAAGCTTGCCTTAACATTGAATTAGAAAATCTCAAGATAAAACATGGAGAATCATTTGTAGACTTTTGCCACAGAATACAAAATGTTAGGAGCTCATTAATTTCAAAAGTAAACCTTCTAACTGACGAGGGCGTTAAAGCAGCCAAGTATATAATATATAACAATACAGCTCTAAACGTTTTCCTATACAATCTACCAGAAGATATGATAAAGTTTGTTAGACTCAATAAATGCCTCACTCTAGAGTCCGCGTTAAGTGTCGTAATGGAGGAAGTTAACTTCCAAACGCGATACAACGCCCGAAATAAAAACAAATCAATCCCTTCTAATAACGCGAACCAATCTAATACTCCTAAACCAATCTTTACGGCTCCAAATCAGTTCAAATTCGGTATTCCGACGAATAACAATCAAGGTTTTAGACAAATATATGGATTTAAACCCAACTTTATTTCAAATAACAACAACCAGAGGGTCCCAAATCAACCGCAAGGACTTAGACCAAGTACCAGTAACCAACCGAATCAAAAAGCTATAACTCAGCAACCCCAACAGATTCCGCGTACGCTTAATAATTATAAACAATCAGGCTTCTTTAAAGCAAATCCAAACCAGCAATTCCGATTTGGCATACCCAATCAACAGCCGAGACATGACGATGTGTCAATGCGAACGGTTCACAATAACATGACTGAAGGACCACTTGAACTTGACTCTGAATCTAACTGCGAACAGGTATTTTTATTAGACGACGAGAACCTTGTAGTGTTAATAGATGATAGTTATCAAATTAATTGCGCGCAAGATGCAAACGAACCAGCAAATTTTCAGATAGAAGCCTCCACGACGGACCAACCAGATCAGAAACAGAAGTAATAAACCTAAATTACAGCGGTCTTAGACTACCACACATATATCTACCGGAAATGGAAGCAATTTTCCTAATAGATACAGGTAGTACACGTTCCTTTATAAACGCCGAACTAGCCGATCAGTATTTCAAGTATTGTAAAAGCGAGGAACCATTTGAAGTAATCAGTACACATGGACGTAGCAAGCATAGCGAAGTCGCGTACATTCCCTTAACGGACACCTTTAACACAAATATTCATCACAAGTTTTATATATATAACGTAGACAAAGCGTATAATGGTCTTATCGGGTCAGATTTATTAAAAGAGTTAGAAGCCACCATAGACATGAAAAATCAAGTCTTAAGAACAAATACAACAGAAATTCCTATTTTATACAACCCGTCTTATCAAATAGTAATACCCCCTAGAACAGAAACACGCGTTAAAGTGCCCACTATGCTAAACAACGGAAACGCAATTTTAAACCATATAGAGTTCTGCCCGGGAGTTCGTATGCCTGACGCTTTAGTTAACTGTGTAGACTCTCTAGCTTACACTGTTATCCAAAATACTACAGACACTGAGATGACTATAACTTTTAAAAAACCCTTTAAAGTCGATAGTATAGAACGAGACTTAGAAAATTGCCTTGTTCATAATTTAAACCACAACTATGATTTAGAAAAACTATTACATGAAAATTTAAGTAAATTACGTCTTGACCACCTAAACACGGAGGAAAAATCATTAATAAGTAACTTATGTACCGAGTACAAAGACATCTTTCATTGCGAAAACGTACCTCTATCTTTCACTAATCAAGTGAAACATAAAATCCGCACAAAGAACGAAGATCCGATCTACATACGCCCATACAGACACCCCGTTAGTCAAAATGAGGAAATACAGAAACAAGTCGACAAACTTTTAGAAAATAACGTAATTACAGAATCACACTCACCTTGGAGTGCCCCTGTACACCTAGTCCCTAAGAAAATGGACGCTTCAGGTGAACAGAAGTTTCGGATGGTTATAGACTACAGACGACTTAACGAAATAACAATAGATGACAAATATCCACTTCCAAACATCACAGACCTATTTGATAGACTAGGGAAGGCATCTTACTTCACTACAATAGACTTAGCTAGTGGTTACCATCAACTGGAAGTAGAAAAAGAGGACCAACCAAAAACAGCGTTTACAACACAATCAGGACATTACGAATTTACTCGTATGCCTTTTGGTTTAAAGACAGCCCCAGCTACATTTCAACGAGCAATGGACAATGTACTCCGTGGACTACAGGGCATACATTGCCTTGTTTATTTAGATGACATTATTGTTTATTCTACTAGCCTTCAAGAACACATAGATAAGCTCAGAAAAATATTCGATAGACTTAGACAAACAAATCTTAAAGTAACCCTCGATAAATGCGAATTTTTAAAAAAAGAAGTGTTATATTTAGGACACACGATAACCAAAGACGGTCTTAAACCAAATAATGATAAAATTAAAGCCGTATTACAATTCCCTTTGCCTAGAACACCAACGGAAATAAAGAGTTTCCTAGGCTTAGTAGGATATTATCGCAAATTCATCAAAGATTTTTCTAAAATAACACAACCTATGACAAACTGCCTTAAAAAGAAAAATAAAGTCACCATAACTCAAGAATATGTAAACGCATTTGAAAAATGCAAAGAGCTACTTACCAACGCACCATTACTACAATTTCCAGATTTTGAGAAACCCTTTCTTTTAACAACGGATGCATCTAACTTTGCACTAGGAGCAGTCCTATCGCAAGGTCCAATTGGTAGCGACAAACCAATAGCTTTCGCGAGTAGAACACTTAACGACGCTGAAACACGTTACAGCGCAATAGAAAAGGAACTATTAGCAGTTGTCTGGGCATGCAAACATTTTCGACCTTATTTATATGGTAAAAAATTCACAATACTAAGCGATCATAGACCATTGGTATGGTTGAATTCTGTTAAAGAGCCAGGAAGTAGACTCACGAGATGGAGACTTAGACTCTCTGAATACGATTATGAAATTAAGTACAAACCCGGTAAACAAAACAGCAATGCAGATGCATTGTCCAGAATTAAAGTTAATGCTTTAGACAACGTTTCAATGATAGTGAACACCGATAACTCAAAAACCATTGTTATTTCATCAGATGAAGATGACAATGTAACTGTTTCATCTAGGAACTCTAAAAATAGACCTAGGTCACCATATTCAGTACCATCAATAGGAAGCGAAACTGTCACAGCCTCTGAAAGAGCAGACTCTCCTTCTTTAGTGACAATACATTCAGAGGAAAATACGGACTCTTCTGATATCCCAATATTAAAGGAAGCCATCGATTCGAAACCCAATCAAATTCTCGTATACACATGGCATAGAAACGAGTGCAGCGTTAAAGACTTATCTAGGAATAAACAAAAAGTATTCGAAGTGCACATACCAACAGATAAACCAGAATTAATAAAAGAATTCTTAAAGGAATATATCCGTCCTAAAATTAAATATTATATCTATTTTGAGGACGAACGCCATCGTAAGGAATTTTCAAACATTATTACAACTTTATTTAAAAAACATGCAATAAACATATATGAGTGCACCGAAAGAGTCATTCACGTTGGAGACGAAAATGAACAACGAGAAATAGTCCTAAAATATCACGTGGGAAAAACATGTCATCGTGGTATTAAAGAAACCGTAGCTCATTTAAAAAGAACATACTACTGGAATAACTTAGAGCATACCGTAGCTTGCATTATCAACTCATGCGAACTTTGCAAACACATGAAATATGATAGGAAACCAATAAAACCCGAACTACAATTAACTCAAACCCAAACAAAACCGTTTCAAGAACTCTTTATAGACATTTTCTCAATAGAAGGAACCTATTTCCTTACAATCATTGACGCTTTTAGCAAACTAGGCCAAGCTATAGAAGTACCTAATAGATCTACACCGGAAGTCATAAGGGCACTTATAAAATATTTCGCCACATACGGAGTGCCATCAAAAATTAGTGCAGACCCAGGAACAGAATTTAATAATACCTTATTAAAGGAAATGTTGACATTTTACAAGATTAATTTACACATAGGTACGCCCCATAATCCAAACTCTATGGGATTAGTTGAACGATTCCATTCTACTATTATAGAAATCTACCGACTTGCAAAGTACGAGAGAAAAATAACTGACGCCGCGTCTGTCATGACATACGCTATTATGTCATACAACCAGTCTATTCATTCAACCACTGGTTTAACACCGTTTGAAGTAGTCTTCGGGCACACCGATGCCTCGAGTACCTTTGCAATAGATTTTAATAAGAGCTACACCCAACAGTTAGTAAAGGACCATGTTAAGCGCACTAAATACCTCTATAATTATTTAACCGATAAAATGATTCAGTCCAAAGAAAAAACCAAAGAAAAACGCGGCGGTGAAAAACAATTTGACCTTAAAAAAGGAGATCAAATTTATATGAAAGGAGTTAATACCAGACGTAGTAAAGATAAGCCTAGATACCAAAAAGCAACAGTTATAGGTGAAATTAAAAGGAATACAGCAGCTGTCCAGAACAAAAACAATAGAACAAAGAAAATACCCGTTAAAGACATAAAACGTCCTTCACAGGTTCGTCCTGGTGGTAGCGATGCAAGCAGCCCTAAGCCTGGGCCTTCAACTCCAAAGGATTGAAGACAATCCGGGAATCCTCCCCGTTAAGGAAGGACAAGCGTCACTTAGCCTATATAACTGGCATATAGTTAAGAGACTAGACTTAAAATTAGTTCATAAGAATTTAGAATATAACATAGAAAAATATAATGAAATATCCAACTTTATGGAAGATAGTTTAAGCACATACGTTTTAGATGGTAGTCTTGTTGATGCTGAGTTGCAAACCCAATACATAATGAACATAACTGTAGAACATTATAATCAGTTAGTACCAAGCATTAGAATAAAAAGGGGACTTATCAATCCTGTCGGATCTATAATTAAAGCTATTACTGGAAATTTAGATAACGAAGACGCACTCAGATACGATAAATGGATAAACAGTCTGCAACTGCGACAAGATGCAATCATTAATAAAGTTACTTTAGTTTCCGAAATAGTTGACACATTCGTTAATATTACTAACTCAACTAGAAACAACTTTATAATACTTGAGAAAACTATGGAGGAAATAGAAGAAATTTTAAACAAAACTCAATTCCAAAGGAGTAAGAACCTTGTCTTAAATACTTATAACATGTTAACTCATAACTTTCAAATATTATTGACCCGCTTAGATAAAGTAGAGACAGCGTTAGCATTTAGTAGAGTTAATGTATTACATCAATCCATATTAGATACCACTGAATTAATTAATATCCTTCAAGACATCGAGAAAACGGATAAGTTAGCTTTTCCTGTCACTAATGAAAACTTAGTTAAAATCGAACATTGTATTGACATCAAAGCTTATGTAAAAGGCAAACAAATCACTTTTATTATGTCAGTACCAACAGTCCAATCAGATGTCTACAATTATTACACCCTACATCCTTTTCCTATGTATAATCCCCACCTTGGCCTATCATTCCTAATTACTCCTAAACATTCCCATATCCTTGCGAAAGGGTCGAAAGTAGTATCGCTCTCCCAGCCCTGCAGGGAACTAGACGAAGGAAAGTTCCTTTGTTACGAGAACAGCGTGTCTTCAGTGGAAGAAAGCCAATGCATCAAAGATTTGATGACGTTCTCTACGAAGATAACATCGTGCCTGCCTCTTCCAGTCAACGCATCTGACATCAAAATAAAATCCATACATCAAGATTCTTGGATTATTTTCACAGGCTTTCCTACATTCCTGATGGAAAACTGTGATGGAGATATGAGCCAGCACGACATCATGGGCACCTACATCCTAACCCTTGACAATGCTTGTGAGGTGAAACTTGGGACATCCACATTAAGAAAACGCCGCTTACAAACCGGAGAGGTCGTCTTCCATAGTTCACCATCAATACATCTGCCCAGTGTTATAACACCAAAGGACACCGCACTACGCAAGACTATAAGTCTCGACGAGATTGACTTGGAAAATCTACAATTCCTATCGCACGCATTAAAGGACAACAGTGAAGTGAAAAACATTGAAAGTCATTTTGTGAATGTGCACAGTGTTAGCATAGGAACTATTGTAATTTACATAATTTTACTTTTTGTACTAATTTTAGTTATATACCGATTTAGAAGAATATTGTTGAGAAAGCTTATACAAAATCACCAACCTCGTGATGCACTTACGGAGGGAGGAGTTATGCATACCCAACCTCTTCCTCGAACTGTTGTGATAAACTAAGATCACGCCATGCCACCCATCAGTTCCAGGTAGCAATGTTTATTTGCAATAAATTACCAAGTAATGATGTCTAAAACAATTAAGAGTATGATATAACATACGAGCAGCTTCCTGTTATTGACCCACTGTGAGGTCTGTCCACCGACACACACATATAAACCATTTTACTAGTATATAAGACCATGTAACTTAGATTTAAGGGTTCACTTTTGTCATAACGCTCATGCTGAGCACACGTGTAATTAATAAATATATTTTTTTTATTATAAATCTTGCGCGTTCATATTTGACTACCTACAATAAAGCATAAATAAATAATAAATGATAGTAGTAAGTCAACAAAGCTGAGTGTAGTCTTTGGTGGCAACATGAAGTCTAGAAATGGAGTCTCGGTTAATGATTTGATGTTAAATGGTCCTATAGTTCAAAATGACCTATTCAACATACTTATTCTCTTCCGTAATTCCATTGAGAAAAAGTTTAGAATGTGTTTAGTGAATGAAAAATTTAAGCCACTGCAGAATATTTTGTCGAAAGATCATAAAAGTAAGCCCATTCTGTGTCTGCAGATACAGACTGTAATTTACGGCCTCAAATCATCTACCTTTCTAAGCACAAGATGTCTATTGGAGCTTGCTAACTTGCATCAGGATAAGTACCCATTAGCTGCAGAAGCCCTAAAGCTCAATACATATGTTGACATACATAAGTGGTGTTCTAACTTTCCAGAGTCACTTAAAGACATTCCAGATAAAAGTATATATTTTGAACAATATGAATTAAACAAAGATAATATAATTAAAACATAAGGTTTGAAGTATGATATACAAACCGACACTATATCCTATAACTGATGATGATAAGGAACTACAATCCAAACGAGAAGTACTAAGTTTTATTGGCAAGATTTTAGACGCGCTAGGGTTAATGGGCCCTGTAGTAGTGAAAGCCAAGTTACTAATGCAGGAAATATGGAAGTCTAAAATTTATTGGGATTTAATCTTACCTATTAAATTAAAACAAGACTGGAGATATTTTTTATTAAATTTAACAGAGAAGGACAGGCTTCGAAGGTCTAAATGTTGAGGTGTGTCCTCGTGAATCGGGATAGACAATCAGGGGATATGATTGTAACGATTATTTTTATCAATATATCAAAGCGACATCTTGTGCCAAACATGAGAACCAGCTTGGCATGGGTGTGTCACCAGTTGATCGTGACGTGACACTGGATGGCGTTGCTATCTGGGGTTATTAATTAATGATATAATAAAATAACAATTTGTGTGTATCAATTTAATTCAACAAACACACAATTCAACACTAAAACAATAAATGATTAACTTCTTTAAAATATCTACATAAAGAAAAACCCTAGACATAACAAGTCTATTGGTCAATCTTCAATGTCTATGACTGACAAGAATGACACTTCTTTTTCATTGGAATTACTGGGACAGTACACCTGTTGAAAACTTTTATCCCTAAAAGAGCTCAAAAAAACAATCTGCATGACTCGTAGGCGGCAGGGAACAAGCCCCAAATATAAATAAAGAATATGTCAGCAGGCGCTGTGAGTATAAGTTGAATTTAACTAAATTTCCATACTTGTGAAAACATGTGCGTGTTTGATGCTCATTATGCATTTCTTCTCCTTGGCAGGGCACTCTAGGATTATTTTTTATTATATACTAGCTTTTGCCCGCGGCTTCGCACGCGTAGACTACATGCTTCTCCTAACCATATTTTAACAGTATGTAGAGAAAAAGTAAAAATAATTATGATAATAATAGTGTAATATGAAAGTTTTTCTTAGGACTGACTTATACTTACCAACTTTAAATCAATACGCTCTATCCTTGTCCTGTCCCTATCCCTTCATTATTTCTGTGTTTATCCATGACTAATAATAAGTAATCAAAATCATAAGTAAGTAATTAAATTATAGTATTTCCTTGTAAACAACATTTTTAACCATTTTGGATGTCGGCGCCAATATCACCAGACTATTTGATGAGCTAACACGTGAACACGCTACATAGAACTGTCCATGGGATAAGCAATTCTCCCTCAAATCAACACCAGCATACTTCCAAACCCAAACAACAACACAAAACAAACAAACAAACATCCAAACTTTCATCCCCTATTTCACTCCCTTAGGGGTGCAATTTCCAAAAATCCTTTCTTAGTGCTCACCTACAATACCAAAGGAACCTACATGCCAAGTTTCATGATTGAAGCTTCAGCCGTTTGGGCTGTGCGTTGATGGTCAGTGAGTGAGTCAGACAGTCAGTAAGTCAGTCATTCAGTCACTTTCTTCTTTTATATATGTTTAGATTAATATAGATTAATAATAATAATAGAAGTAGAAGATATTAATATGTTTAGATGTTTATATAACATTTTAATCTTCAGCCGAAACCCAAAATTCGAAGATCCGAACTTCAATCCTGACCGACTTTCATACAAACTTTCATCCCCTATTTCAGCCCCTTAGGGGTGGAATTCACAGAAATCCTTTCTTAGTGGATGCCTGCACAGTATAAAGTATCCATGTGCAAAATTTTAAGTCTCTAGACGATTTCATTATTCCCATGACTTCATCCCCCTTTTCACCCTCATGGGAATTTTCAAAATCCCTTAGAAACGTGAAAATTATTTTTTAATCTACAGCCTAAACCCAAAATATGAAGATTTTGACTTTAAAACTGACGGATTTTCATACAAACTTTCATCCCCTATTTCTCGCACTTAGGGGTGGAATTTCCCAAAATTCTTTCTCAGTGCTTACCTATACTACCAAAGAAACCTACATGCCAAGTTTCATGATTGAAGCTTCAGCCGTTTGGGCTGTGCGTTGATGGTCAGTGAGTGAATCAGTCAGTCAGTCGCTTTCTTCATTTATATGTTTAGATTAATAATAATAATAGAAGTAGAAGATATTAATATGTTTAGATGTTTATATAACATTTTAATCTTCAGCCGAAACCCAAAATTCGAACATCCGAACTTCAATCCTGACCGACTTTCATACAAACTTTCATCCCCTATTTCAGCCCCTTAGGGGTGGAATTCACAGAAATCCTTTCTTAGTGGATGCCTGCACAGTATAAAGTTTACATGTGCAAAATTTCAAGTCTCTATACGATTTCATTATTCCCATGACTTCATCCCCCTTTTCACCCTCATGGAGGTGGAATTTTCAAAATCCCTGAGAAACGTGAAAATTATTTTTTAATCTTTAGCCTAAACCCAAAATATGAAGATCCTGACTTTAAAACTGACGGATTTTCATACAAACTTTCATCCCCTATTTCACGCCCTTAGGGGTGGAATTTCCTAAAATCCTTTCTAAGTGCTCACCTGCACTATCAAAGGAACCTACATGCCAAGTTTCATGATTGAAGCTTCAGCCGTTTGGGCTGTGCGTTGATGGTCAGTGAGTGAGTCAGTCAGTCAGTCACTTTCTTCTTTTATATGTTTAGATAGATATAAATTAGAAAATGGTCAACTACATATATAACTACAATTATTGAAGAAAACAGCAGTTGAACTCTAGCATTTGGTTCCGAATACAAATGGCATTTTAGCTTGCACGAGGTTGGATTATAGCTTCCCAGGCGAATTATACTGCTTGAGACATCATACCTCCGGTGTTGGAAATAATGGGTAAATTGTATCCCATATAAAAGTAAGTTTCATTGTATTCGATTAACCTCAAGAAATTGTGATGACGGACTGTATGTTTAAGAATTAAATTAGTTGACCAAACTGTGAGACTTTTACTTCAGTCAACTTCATGCGAAACCATACCCTATATAGTCACATCCTGATCACCTACTCTTGAGCTAGCTGGTGAGTAAGGTACGAAAAATACCTTACACCTGATAGCAGCGAATGACTCGTTTATTTCCACAGACAAGTTTAGTGTTGGTTGGCTGTGACGGCAAAAGAGAGACTGGTTCGAGGTAGTCGTTCCTTTTATAGGCTTCGTTCACCGCCCTCTCTCGGCAGGCCGTTGAACTCCGCAGCTGGGCGACGTCGCAGGCGCACCTCGGTGTTGTGGTAGTTCGCGCGCTGTCAGCTCAGCAACTGCTTGGTTGTTCCTCCTGTTGTTGTTGTTGTGATGGCACTGTCTTCAACACAATACATATAACAAATGAGTACATTGAGTCAAACGTAGTTGAGCTTATAATAGACTCAGGAGCTTCAGACAACTGGTACAGGACAAAATACAAAAATTATTTATTTATTTAAACTTCATGTACAATGGTTATACATAGGCGGACTTAATGCAGCAAGGGATTCACTACCAGTCAACCTTTGGGTTCAAAAAGACACAACAGTGGTAGGTGTACAAATTAAAAAAATAAAAATATGAACAATAATTAAATTCAATATTAAAAAAAAACTAATAAAATACATAAATAATTTCTAAAACAATATTATAATAAATAACAAATTCTAAATGAGATTGAAATTTAAATATAATAACTATGACGAAGACAAATAATAGTTCCGGATTCTACGCTTAAATGACAATTTACTCTCAGCTTTTTTGATGTCAAGGGGAAGCACGTTCCAGAGTTAGTGTGAAGTGTGAGTGAGTGAGAGAGAAGAAACCCAGTGCGGTGAGAAGGAATTTGGAGAAGTTAGTTTTTGGAAGCTCGAAGGTTAAGATCGTGAGAACTACCCAACACTTTGAAATATTGTTATAAATAATCGGGAGTACAAGGATCCTTCATGATGGTGAAGAGCCTGCAGAGGGATCTGATGGATCTTCTCTGACGGATAGGCAGCCATTTAAGCTGAGAGCGGAAGGAGGAAATGTGATCATATTTACGAAGGCCGAAAATAAAGCGAATACAGTTGTTGAGAAGTCGATCCATTTAAGTTCTTGGGATAGATCAGTGTAACAAACATCAGCATAGTCGATTATAGCGAACACAAGAGCTTGAACCAGAATAGTTTTAGTGTTAGACGGAAGAAAATGTTTGAATCTATAGAGGGACCGCAGTGCAAATGTGACTATCTGGCAAATCTGAGCGACCTGCTTATTCCAGCTTAACCTGTCATCAATGTATAGTCCTAAGTCTTTAACGTTAATTATATGACAAAAATCCAAACATTGAAGGAACCAGTAAAAATAAAAGTCGCGAATGGCGAGTATTTAAAAGCAAATGAAAGAAGAATGTTAAAAACAGAAGTAAAAGGCAGATGCATAGATATTGAAGCCATAATTGTGCCTAATTTGACGCAAAACTTACATTTAGTAAGTAAATTAGTTGAGAAGAATATTCATGTAATATTTCAAGGAAATGTTGTAAAAATTATACAAAATGACTTGAGAGTGTATAGAGAAAAATTTGGAAAATGATATAAACTGCAACTGAAAATAAAAACAGAGAATGCATGATAGCGCTGGTAAATGAAACTAGCAGCAGAGACGAAATCAACACGTCAAAAAGGCAGATGACATAACGGAAACACGAATTATGTATTGTTATTGTAAAGATTTGTTTTTATTTGAGTAATATTTTAAAGTCAAAAATGGAAGGTAGATTCACCGACTGTTAGTTTATTTCAATAAAATAATTGGTAACTATATTCGTTCAAAATATTTGTAAAAAGTATTATTAATTACTAAACAAATAATGTACACAATTACTGTATTTTTACAAACCTATAGGTTTAGGTTTAATATTTTAAAGTCAAAAATGGAAGGTAGATTCACCGACTGTTAGTTTATTTCAATAAAATAATTGGTAACTATATTCGTTCAAAATATTTGTAAAAAGTATTATTAATTACTAAACAAATAATGTACACAATTACTGTATTTTTACAAACCTAAACCTATAATTAATTGATAAACGAATGTCACCGGATGTTGTTGCTGTGTGACGTCTTGTCATTTGTTTAAACGTATAAATAGGCTGGTTCTAGTCGAAAGAACTCTGTATTGAATTGTATTGAACTGTGCACACATCATTATAAAATTAAGTTGTGAGACTTACTGTTGGTGTGAGTAATAAAAAGTGTATACAAGATGTCTGATCGTTATCATTTGAGAATCCTGAGTACGCCCGCTCTTACATCAGAAGAAAGGGATCAACCCGAGCCTCAACTGGACCCATCAACACAGTCGCCTTGCCTAGCCTACCGACCACTCGACCAGGACATTCGGATGAGCTGAATTTACTTCGTTGCCAGATCAAGTTGCAGAAAAGGATGTTTTTCAAAAACAAAACACCAATACCCACAAGCTAAGTAAAATTTATTTACCTAATTATGATCTTGACCAGCATAAAATGACAATTGAGTGAACAAGTTACCTGTCTATCCACCGTGCGAGGTAGTTCAGTCTATTGCTAGGATGAAGGGATTTTCATGCTTGCTAAGACGCGCCAAGCAATTGGTAGACACTAATGCTCATTCTTTTGCACTCGTAGCACAATATTAAGTAGCTAAACTAGATATTATATTTTGTATTGGAATTGTGTGTGTATTGAATAGACTTCAAATCAAGCTAAATCTTTTTTTGAATATGGTACCAAGTCATAAAGTTTACTTTCAAGTATTTTTCCTAATGCTCCAGTGGCATAAAATCATAGTTTTACCAAGCTGAACCCCTCGGGTCAAGCATCAAGAACTCAAAACAAACATGATTTGCGCGAAACTTTGACTTTGGATCTCAAAATACTTCATTAGATGCCACTAAATATGATACACATACAAATAAAACTTTCGGTTATGCCCATTATTTTTCATATCCCTTAATAGAGGAGCTCGTGGCTAAATTATAACTTAAGTTAAGCAACGCTTGACGATGTCGGTCCGTGGATGTGTGGCCATTTCAACATACCGAGTTTCCTTCGTGCCTCGGAAAGCACGTTAAGCCGTTGGTCCCGGCTGTCATTTGAAGATCTTTGACAGTCTTTACGGGTAGTCCGAAGCTTGAGATCTGACACCAGTCTTGCCAAAGGGTACTGTGTTACCCAGTTACTGAGTTGTGGAGGTCAGATAGGCAGATTGATTGGTTTAGGTTACTACACCGGTGCACAGGTTAATTTCCATCAAAGCTGTGTATGGTTAAGATAACCGTGTGAACATTATACTCTCGTAATATTTTTCATGTTTCAGATACCATATTGTGTCGCAGCCTGAAGCTTCTGCTGAAGGCTAGCGATTCAGATGCTGAGCGCGAAGGTTGACGTGTCAACATCTGAGAGGTTAAGAAGAACAGCATGCAAGCAGTTCGCTGGTCTTAGCCGAACGGTACGAACGTGCGCAAGTTTGGAATGGAATACTCGGTGAGTCGCTTCCATTTTATTTTGATAGTGAAGTCGAATATTCTCTAGTGATGAGATGCTATTTCGAGTTTTAAGTGTTCATGTTGGAACACTGAATTGGTTGGTAGTGGTTATACCTAGCACTATCACTAGGTAATTAAGACACACCTGGTAAAAAGCAAGTAGCTAATAAGTTACCTATTGGGTTGTTAGTACTTTCCTAGTTTCAACATTTGGTTCAGTACGAACTTTAGGATGAGATATCCCATAAGAAGGAGATGAAATATCCAAAATGACTGAATAACTAGTCGTTTTCAGTGGCAAAGCGAGTTAGTAATGTCGTTGGGCTATCGTATTTGTATCGAGTTAGTAACGGTACTGGTCATTTGCGTGTATTCAGGACGGATCTTGTTGCGTAACGATGTACAACCACCGTCTTCAGATCTGAATTCACTTGCTTACTTTCAAAGTAATATTATGATAACAGTAGATCACGCGATTGTTTTTCTTACATGAAAACTGAGTTAGTGACCGACAGTAAAGGGTTACTGTTGATAATCTGATATTAATGATATTGATCAGAGTTAATTCGTGAAGCTCCTTAATAGTATCAGGGTTAGTTGTTTCCCTTTTATAAGCCATCAGTATGTTCCAAAATCTTTAAGTAGAAAACGCGAATCATGTTGGAAGGATACCCGATCGCCAAGTTCTTTGAGAATTAGACGTCATAGTTGATGACTGTGGTAGTGAAACCGAATCTGATTAACAACATGTCTACTCATAAGACCAATTCTGGACCGCACCTCATGCGTACCATGTGGCGATGGGTTTTTTTTAAAGTGGGTTTATGAGTTGACTATGCATTGCCTTTACTTTGTTTAGTTTAACTTGTTGATCGTCGGACTACTCTACTACTCGGGTACGAAAACTGAAGAGGCCCGGTATTAAGTCCGCGATAGGTGATTATGACAGGATAGTGATCGTTATACACCGAAAGCTTTAAATAGATACGCTTAAACCTACAAGTATGGACACGGTAGGTTAAGGAAGATGCCAGCGGGTCATGTACCAGTCGATGTTGATGTTAAAAGGATTTTAATAATGATGAGCAAGCTCAAAATGACGAGTAATTGAGTCTATCAGCCGTATTATGTTTGACCGTACCAGTGGATTCTGGCGGAGGTCGGGGTCTTGAGAGACCGTTGTGTGAGAGCAATATAATTGTTTTTCGGCTACAGAGCCGTGGCGTTAGAGGTTTTACTCGAGGGTTTCTGTAAGCTTGGCAGTTTTCGCTGCAGAAGAAGTTTTAAAGTTTGATTTGAGCGACTGGTGGTACATGGCCCAGGGAAATGATTTAGTTAAAGATCAAAGTTCTAAAATTTCCCTATTGTCACGAACCCAATGATCTAGTTTGGTCAGGAGTAGCCGAGCGTTGTGCGTTGGCCTGTGTGGCAACTGTTGGCCTTTATGGCAACTGTTGGCCTGTGTGGCAACTAAACGCCAGTGTGCCAACTGGAGGCCTTTATGGCAACTGTAGGCCAGTGTGGCAACTGGAGGTCTTTGTAGCAACTGTGGTCCTGTAAGTTGGTTTAAAATAAACACGTTTGTGTAAGGAACCTTACAGAGGATTCCTGTAGATTTATGAGGTTAAAATAAAGTAAACTCGCATAGTCACGCGAGAGGTGAGGTCACCATGTTAATGTTGATGACGTTCGAATCGACAAGCCTTCGTTACGAAAATTGAAATAATTTTGGTTTTCTAATTTTTATTACTATGCGTAGATTGTGTTAGTAAGATATACAAAGCTGAAGTACCAATTGAGATTGTAGATGATGAATAGACGTAACATAGGACAGACTAAATCTCTGTGTGAACAGGTTCTGAGTTCAGAGAGTTGGGTTGACTCGACATCGTAGGGATGTGCGAGTAGAGCAATTGAGAAGAGAGCTATGTGATGGCTAAAGGTCATGAATAAGATACCTGGTGTCTTTTTCTTTTGTTTCATTTAATGTGACATTAGTGACTATCAGTGGTACTTGGACTTTGTAATCACGAAGATTAGAAGCTTTTGCGTTCCGAACTTAACCCTATTGATGATCATTGAATAAGTATAACTTTTCAATTAATCTTTTGGTACCTCATGTAGAATTATTACAAATGGGGATCCCGCTACAATGGCACAGATTACAGCCATTTTTATTTTCTTTTTCTTCGTACATCATGCTATTACTCGCGGTACATCTAGAGCTAACAGTCAAACTGAATGGGTTTGGGTTAATAAAATAGGTGAATTGTAATTGGCATTAAAATATACGAAATCTAAGGCTACTGAATGGCCCTTTTGATTAACTAGGTAAAATAGCCCCTCCCCTGCAATTGAAAATACCATATCCGTTTAGACCCTAAGCATAGAATGGCCGAAACGGAAGCAAAAAAAAAAAAATAATAATAATAAAAAAGGTTTTGGTTTTAGAAAAAGACTTTGGTCACTCAATGAACTTTGAACGACTAGACCGTGATAGCAAGAATAAATAATAATGAAAAAAAAAAAAAGGGTTAAAACTTTTTATAACATTATTCAGAATTGAAAAGCTTAACTTATGGATAAAATAATGAATGTTTTGTTTGGTTAAATAAAATTTAGTCGAAACAAGTCAAAGACTGGCCTCTGAATCTTTATGATCAAGCAACGAACTACGACCTCTGAGTTTCAGAATTAGTTGGTTAAATAAAATTCTGTCAAAACAAGTCAAAGACGGGGCCTCTGAATCTTTATGATCAAGCAACGATCTGCGACCTCTGAGTTTGATAGTTAAATAAAACTCAGTCAAAACAAGTCGTAAGACTAGCCTCTGAATCTTAATGATCAAGCTACGATCTGAGACCTCTGAATTTGATTTGAGTTAGCAAAATGGATGTGTAAAAAGGCCTTGGTCATGGCTATGGTTTAAGTTGGATGATTCAATAAAATTTAAGTCAAAACAAGTCAAAGATGGGCCTCTGAACCTTAATGGACAAGCCACGATCTGCGATCTCTGAGTTTGACAGTTTCACCAGAACAAGCAATAATGTTGCCTCTGAGTCTGGTCTAAAAGGTTTTTGCATAATTAAATTTTTTTATGATTTTCAGAGATTCGCTGGGCCTAGCAAGGCCCGCTCGTCAGTATGGCCGTGATAGCGCTGGTAAATGAAACTAGCAGCAGAGACGAAATCAACACGTCAAAAAGGCAGATGACATAACGGAAACACGAATTATGTATTGTTATTGTAAAGATTTGTTTTTATTTGAGTAATATTTTAAAGTCAAAAATGGAAGGTAGATTCACCGACTGTTAGTTTATTTCAATAAAATAATTGGTAACTATATTCGTTCAAAATATTTGTAAAAAGTATTATTAATTACTAAACAAATAATGTACACAATTACTGTATTTTTACAAACCTAAACCTATAATTAATTGATAAACGAATGTCACCGGATGTTGTTGCTGTGTGACGTCTTGTCATTTGTTTAAACGTATAAATAGGCTGGTTCTAGTCGAAAGAACTCTGTATTGAATTGTATTGAACTGTGCACACATCATTATAAAATTAAGTTGTGAGACTTACTGTTGGTGTGAGTAATAAAAAGTGTATACAAGATGTCTGATCGTTATCATTTGAGAATCCTGAGTACGCCCGCTCTTACATGCATGTCATAAAACTGCAAATGATACAAATCTATGGCATCAAAGACATGACATTTGAATAGAAATGGGTGGAGAACTTACCTTAATTTACCAAATTATGCGAAAAGATGTGATGTGTGCCTGAGAGAAAAATCAACGAGATTACCATTCTATCCAGTAGTTATGTCAAGATCAGAAAAAGTTTGCGAACTTATACACACTTACATTGCAGGTCCAGTAAATGTACCCAGCATAAATGAAGAGAAATATGACCAGATAATTTTAGATGATTATACTCATTTTGGAATAATATATCTGTTGAAGTATAAACATGAAGCAAATCAAAACTTAATAGATTATATGAGATATTTAGAAAGACAGAAACAAAATAAAGTAAAAAGGATAAGATGCGATAATGGTGGCGAATTTAAGAATAGAATTATTGGACTTATAAGATCTAATAATGATTTTTGCATGTATTATAATGATAAATGTTGGATTTTAGTTTTCGTAGACGATATTTTGGTAACAGGATGTATAGAAGAGATAACATACATAAAAGAAAAGTAAAAGAATGAATTTCAAACAAAAGATTTTGGTGAAGTTGAGAAGTTTCTTGGAATGAAAATACAGAGAAATGGAGAAATTCTAAAGATAACACAGGAAAAACAAATAGATAAAATGTTGGATAAAATTTAATATGACTGAGGCGAATGGAAGGAAGTGTCCAATGACGAAAGGTTTTCAAGCAGATTCAGATAGTAAGTGTGTTGATGTTCCTTACAGACAATTGATTGGAGATTTAATGTTTTTAGCTACGGTATCAAGACCTGATATTGCCTTTAGTTCAAAATTTATGATTCAATACTTAGATAAGCCTAATTTAAATCTGTGGACACAAGCAAAACGAGTTCTATGTTTTTTGAAAGAAACAAAGACAAGTGGTTTGACCTATGTCAAGAATAACAAGAAGAATGTTCTTGAAACCTACTCTGATGCAGATTGGGGAGTTAATCACATTGACAGAAAGAGTATCAGTGGATCTATTACTTTGTTAAACGGTCATGTGGTAGCATGGTTCTCAAGGAAGCAGCACTGTGTAGCTTTGTCGACAACAGAAGCTGAGTATGTCGCAGGAGCCACTAGTGCGTGCGATTTGATAAATATAAAGGGACTACGCAAGAATACCAACAAAAGCCAAGATGTGCAGTGTGTTCTCTATGTGGCTGATAAAGGTGCTATTGTTATGACTAAAACTTTTGAAAATAATAAAAAAAACTAAACATATTAATATAAAAAATCATTTTATAAAGGATTTAATACTATTGAAAATTTAGCGGATATTTTTACAAAGACTTTATGAGTTGATAGATTCAAAGAAATGTGTGAGAAGTTAGGAAAGAAAGAAAGATATGCTTAAATTAATAAAAATTGTATTCTCATGTGGTAGGGTGACCATTATATTATTATTACTTTCGGGTAATTAGTCTCACCATAAGTTATTTTTTGTTGTGAAATGTAGAATGTTTTGACTCGAATTTTCTTTTTTTAAGCGATTAAGAGTGTTTATTTTCTATAAAACGCTGTTAATCGAGGACGGGTGTTAAGTAGGTATGTAACCTACTTGTATTTGTCTGTGGCGTGAAGAAAATATTATAAGTAGATGCAACGTGTCAAGGTAATTCTGTAGAAGATGGATCATATAAAATAAATATTGTCAACTTATAGTAGATTGTTGCATCAAGCGCAAAGTGAGTTATTAATGCATGAGTGTTATGTTGGTGCCCGAGTGCACGCGAGGGCACTAAATTAACACGAGTGCATTAATTATTCACTTTAGCGAGTTGCGTAATCTGCTTTTCTTTCAACTACCAATCTACCTCTCATCTATTTCCATTTTTTATACACTTCTTGCTAAATATGAAGTACCTACCTATCAAAGTTTTACAATGGTACAAAATACGGGGCATTTTTTTCACCTAATTGGTTTTATACGCCGATTTTTTCTCTCAGCCAGTACTCGTACCACGCCAGTACCTTTTTCGATCTACTGCATATATTTTATATTAAACATAATGGGAGACATTAAACCTCTGTGGTAAATTTACATCTAAACTAGCTAACCTCCGCGGCTTCGCTCCCGTCAACTGGCTACCAATCTACCTACCACTACCTACCTACCCTGCCTTCCTTACCTACTCTGCCTAGCCTAACCTACCTAGTCTACCCTCCCTACCCTACCTACTCTACTTACTCTACCTTATCTACCTACTCTGCTTACTCTACCTAATCTACTTCCTCTACCTTCTCTACTTACTCTACCTTCTCTACCTACTCTACCAACTCTACTTACACTACCTTCTCTACCTATTCTACCTGCTCTACTTACTCCACCTTCTCTACCTACTCTTCTTACTCTACCTTCTTTACCTACTCTACTTACTCTACCTACTCTGCCTACTCTACCTACTCTACTAACTC
The DNA here is from genome assembly GCA_949775005.1 of Orthosia gothica. Lineage (NCBI taxonomy): Eukaryota > Metazoa > Arthropoda > Insecta > Lepidoptera > Noctuidae > Orthosia > Orthosia gothica. The sequence goes on along the minus strand of OX459040.1, from coordinate 7,386,961 downwards.
TACCTTCTCTACCTACTCTACTTAGTCTATCTTCTCTATCTAATCTACCTACTATACCTACTTAACCTACTCTACTTACTCTATCTTCTCTACCTATTCTACTTACTCTACCTTCTCTACCTACTCTATCTTCTCTACCTACTCTATACTCTACCTACTCTTCTTACTCTACCTTCTCTACCTACTCTACTTACTCTACCTACTTTACTTACTTTATATTCTCTACTAACTTTACCTTCTCTACCTACTCTACCTTCTCTACCTTCTCTACCTACCCTACCTACTCTACCTTCTCTACCTACTTTACTTACTTTATCTTTTCTACTTACTTTACCTTCTCTACCTACTCTACCTTCTCTACCTATTCTACCTACCCTACCTACTCTACCCTCTCTACCTACTCTATGCTCTACCTTCTCTACCTTTTCTACCTACTCTACCGTCTCAACCTAATCTACCTACTTTATCTATTCTACCTACTCTACCTACCCTAACTGCAGTACCTAATCTTCGGCTTTATAATATTAGTTTAGATAAAATATACAAAACAGTGCATTAATAGTAGATTAGTAGCCAAGGGCTGTAAGGCATCAATTGCAGCCCGAGATATTTAGGCGCACGAGCGCAGCGAGGGCGCCTATAGTTCGAGGGTGCAATTGATGATTACACCCGAGCTAACTATTCTGCTCTACATCTCGATTGTGAGGTAAGTAGAAAAAAACCGGCATTACAAGAATAAAACATTTTAAAAAATATTTATTTTTCAAGAACGAAATTGAGCTTCGCTGTTCGATATTTAAAATTGATGACTATTTTTTTTTTTTTGTTCGTCCTTCTCGGGCAGGCTAAGGTCTTGGACCATACCGCCTAATCTTCAGTGCAATTTTAACATTCTTTAGTATGCATTAGAATACGGGTGTAACAGATTCTAATAGTTTTTGGAGTACCAGGCCCCTCAGAAAGTATTGCGAAAAAAAGTTTTTATATATGGGAGACTGGCCAGTTATAATGTTTTTCGAAAATATGATTATTTATAAGTAAAAATAAGTAAGTTCCAATTTCAAAATTTCCCTCCACATTTTTTGCGAGTTAATTCAAAGTATTGTGTCTCACTGAAATATGGATCTGCGCCGGGAACATTTTAGAGCTATGATTTTATACGATTTCAAGTGTCGCCTGAAACCGGATGAATCGTACGATAGACTTCAAATGGCATTCATGGATGAAGGCCCTTCCAAGGCAACCGTGTATCGTTGGTATAACGAATTCAAGCGCGGTCGACCAACTTTGGGGGATGACGAAAGAAGCGGTCGCCCTTTGACGGCTGTTACCGAAGAAAACGTGCTAGCAGTGAAAAATTTAATCCAAGACAATAGGCGAATTACATATCAGGAGATTCAACACATATTGAAGATTGGATCGGGAAGCGTTCACGAGATTCTACACAGCCATCTTCGCGTGAGGAGGATAGTATCACGCTGGGTGCCGCACAACCTCACCGATGCTCAGAAGCAGGCCCGGGTGGAATGGTGCCGTGATATGCTTAACAAATTTGAAGCAGGCTCGTCTCGGCGTGTTTACGACATCGTTACAGGTGATGAGTCCTGGATTTATCAATACGACCCAGAAACCAAGCGCCAGTCGACTGTTTGGGTGTTTCAAAATGAGCCAACGCCTACCAAAGTGAAGCGATCTAGAAGCGGGGGTAAGATTTTGATCGCTAGCTTTTTTAATTTGACTGGCCACTTGGTATCAATTCCCTTACGGGATCAAAGAAGCATTAATGCCGAATGGTATACTACCAAATGTTTGCCAGAAGTTTTCTCTGTTATAAGCAACAAGCGACCAAACACAGGGCTCCGCGGGCTACTGCTCCACCACGACAATGCACCTGCGCACACCGCACTCAAAACGAGGGACTTCCTGGACAGCACGCCAGTCAAACTCCTGGGTCACCCTCCTTACAGCCCTGATCTAGCACCGTGTGACTTCTTTTTATTCCCAAAAATAAAAAATCAGCTCAAAGGGATACAATTTTCGTCGCCGGAAGATGCGCTGGCTGCGTTCGAGCAGGCTGTAAACGAGGTGTCTGCGGCGGACTGGAAAAAGTGTTTTGAAAACTGGTTTAGGCGCATGAATCTTTGTATAGAGGCTGGTGGAAAGTACTTTGAAAAGATTTAATAAAAATATATGTACGTATAGAACAATTTTTTTTAGTTTCGCAAAACTTTCTGAGTGTCCCACGTATTTTGCAGCAAATTGTATCGAGTCAGCCTTCCCAGTAAGCTTTGCGGAGGTAGTCAATACTACAATAAAATTCTCCGCTCCACTATCCTGAAATCGCTTCTGTCAATGATTTCACATATTGTCCAGTTGCGTAGACAGTTGAGACACAAAACTGCACCAATTTTATATCACAATATCCACTAGGAATCAATTTGCAAATAATATCTATTAACAACCGCTGAAGTTCACTCGAAAAAATCCCGCCAAAAACTCCTTGAATGACTTCTTAATTCTTAATTCTTTATTGTACACCAAAAAACAACATTACAAACATTTGATAATAAAGTACATGTACAAAGGCGAGCTTAACTCAATGCTGAGTTCTCTTACAGCAAACCCTAGAGTGACAGAGAAATTTTACAATTATAGAGGGCAGGCTTCCAGTGTACAATATTAAAATAACCTATGACGAATTTAATTAAAACATAAATATACTTACTACGTACGTACATAAATAAATAAATATATATATATATAAATAATAATATTATGTCATTGTGTTAGGTAATGATCTTTAATCATCCTCTTAAAGACATCCAGAGAAGGGCTGTCGCGTATGGAGTGTGGGAGAGAGTTCCAGAGACGCACTGCTGTAACAGAGAAAGAGCCATCATAGCGGCTGGAAGTGTGTCGCGGAGGACGAAGGAGAAGAGAAGTGGCAGTGCGACAGGGTTTACCTCTCGGCACGAGGTATTCAAAGCGTTCACGAAGGTATTGAGGGGAATTAGGATTGTGCAGGATAGTATAGAGAAGGGATAGGATATGGGTATCCCGACGACGCCGAATTGGCAGCCACTTTAATCTGTTCCGAAACTCCGACACGTGGTCGTATTTGCGGAGACCAAAAATAAAGCGGATGCACAAGTTCTGCAGTCGCTCGAGTTTGTTAAGGAGTACCTCCGTAGCATCTAGAAAACAGACATCCGCATAGTCTATGAGCGGTAGAAGAAGGGATTGCGCAAGAGTGACCTTAGTATGAAATGGTAAGAATTTTTGGAGACGTTTAAGGGACTGAAAGGAGTAAAAGTCCCTCTTACTCACACTTGCAATATGGACCTCCCAAGAGAGGTTAGTGTCCATATGAACGCCTAAATTTTTTGCGGTTTTGGAGTAATCTATGGGCACTGAATCATACACTATCGGCGGGAGACACCGGTGATCCAATAACCACCAACAATGAGCGCTTGCGATTTGTTTGGGTTTAGTAATAGTCCGTAGGATTTAGCCCACTGGTTAATATTTTCAAGGTCACTGTTGATGGCAGCCACAGCCTCAATGAGGTCTGCTACTTTAAAATGACGATACAACTGCAAGTCGTCTGCATAGAGATGATAGTTAGAAGAAAGGACCTTAGTGATAGCATTTATAAAAATTGAGAAGAGAAGAGGAGAGAGGACGCCACACTGAGGGACGCCCGCAGTCAATTCACACCATTTAGAGGTACATTCATCAGATTGAACAGACTGCGAGCGGCCCCGAAGATAAGATTTGAACCACTCAATTACTGGAGCAGATACATTAAGGGTGGAAAGGATTCCTAGGAGAATGTCAAAGTCAACTGAGTTGAAGGCACTGCTGAAATCCAGTAAAACCAATACAGTTAGAGATTTATTCTCCATAGCCAGTCTTATGTCGTCTGTTATTTTAACGAGAGTTGTTACAGTACTATGGCCAGGTCTAAAACCAGATTGGTAAGGACTCAGCAGGCCATTAGAGGACAAATAACAAGACAGTTGCTTCTGAACAATACTCTCGAGGACTTTGGAGAGGATTGGGAGGATGGAAATTGGACGGAAGTGGGATGGTAAGGAGGGATTTGAAACTTTGGGAAGCGGCAGGACGTGAGCCTTCCAGGCCGTAGGAAAAGAGTTTGTGAAGAGTGAAAAATTTACAATGTGAGTTACAACAGGAACTATTTCAGTCAAAATAGGCAAGAACATTTGGAGTTGAAGGCCATCATCTCCTACCGCCTTAGTGGAGATGGATAGGATACATTTCTTAATGTCTAGTTCAGCAATTGGGTGGAAAGAGAAAGAAGTATTTGCTGGCAAAGGAAGATTAGAGAGTTCTTTGAGAGTGGAGGATTTAACATGGTTGTCAAGGGTGATAGGTGACTTACAAAAATGAGCATTAAGTGCATTGAGGTCCATCTTTTCGGGAGCACTCTCGCTAGAGGCTTTGCCAATACCAAGAGTTTTTAAAAATTGCCATACTTGTGTTGGGTTGAAGTTATCAATGGAGTTATGAATGTGGCGCCTTTTTGCATTCCTACACAAACGACCGCAGCGATTCCGCAACCTCTTATAAATTGCCCAGTTATCTTCGGTGGGCTGCTTTCTGTACAAGCGCTTAGCCTTGTCACGCTTAGCCATCTGGTTTTTAATTGCTGGGGATAGCCATGGCGCGGGAAGGTGTTTTACTCTCACCTTTTTAAGTGGAGCATGTACCTCATATAGTTCCAGCAAAGTCCTGCTGAAGGTTGACACCATAGAGTCTATATCTTCGCAGGTCAACACAGGAGACCAGTCAATCCCACCCGCATCAGCCCTCAAACGCTCCAGATCAACGTTTTTAAAACTACGAAGAAAAAGAAATTTGGCCTTGCGTTTAGGTGGTCGAATTTTGTAGGAAAGGTAAATGAGGTCATGATTGGAAAAAGGAGCAGGAAGCTGTCCATGCGTGGCTACTTTATTAGGGTCAGAAACTATAATGAGATCTAAGAGAGAAGGAGTACAGTGAGGAGCCCTGTGAGTAGCATTTAGCGGAAGTAAGTGCATATTGACAGAAGAGACAAGTGATTGGAGTTTACGGCTCCGCACATCTCCCTTGATCAGACAGGTGTTGAAGTCTCCGAAGATAAGTGTATGCTCATAGAGTGGGGAAAGATTTTCTAATTTAGTTTCGAAGGAGGAAAAGTAGTCGATTTGACAGGAGGGACTATAATAGACACCTAAAAGCAGTTTTGTGTGTTGAAATTCTATTTCAATGAATAGATGTTCAGCAAACTTTGAGTAGATACTCGGAGACTGGTCAACTATCCTGTAACTGATATCCCCACGGAGATAAATGGCAACCCCCCCACATCCCTTGCCCGTTCTGTCATTGCGGACAATTTTGTATCCAGGCAGAGAATACTGCGTGGAAGGAAGTGCAGGTTTGAGAAAGGTTTCGGATACAAGGACAGCATGAACAAGATCTGAGTCGAAGGACGACAGCAGGTCAGAGTAGTGAGCAGGTATGCTTTGAGCATTTATGTGAACAGCGTTGAAGAACTTGCGACAATTTGAAAATGAAGAAGAAAGGTGGTCTCGAAGATTAAGAGAATTATCATCGCTAAGATCCACAGCAAAGCCCTCCTCCGAAACAAAAGAGGAGGAGCACGAAAAAAAACTATCATCCACAAGATCATCTGACATAATAAAATATAAATATTATAAATTAAAAATATTATAAATTAAAAACTACTCTAAAAAACTAAAGACAAACAAAATTAATTCAAGTACTCAAACCTCGCTGCACTCGCCAGTCACATTAAAATTAATTAAAATAAAATTTCTAAAAAGCCAATAAGCCAAACAAAAGCAAAAAGTAGGTTAGTGTGTTTCCGAACGTAACTTTGAAAAAACAAGAAAACTTATGTCAATTGACCTGTGACAGTGACAGTTACGTCTTACATGGTCATCAAAAGTCAAAACACAAAAACAATACATACAAGGTTAGAACAAAAAAAAAAAATCGAGTGACCGACATACAAGGAAAAACATAACAAATTCCTTATACACCGAGAAATGGAAGAACCGTGATGCCGTACCATCATTTTGCTGGCTTGCGAGATCTCTTCTCAGGCACTGGCTTCGATGTTACAGCGGTGTTGGTCTCGGCAACGGGGAACTGGGCCACAAGTTCTCGATATTCCGATGCAGACTCGATCTTCCGCCGCGTTTTATCAGAGACCTGGATAACAATTTTTCCCTCGGATGTCCAACACCTATGTATGCCGTATAATTTCCGAGCATTCATGAAAATGTCATGTCTTGGCTTGGTGAGAAACTCGGAAAGCGTCAGTCCGGACCCTTTTAGCTAGGTTTTATTTCGCCACACCTCGTTCCGGACGATGCGACTCTCAAAGCGAACCAGGAGAGGCCGGGGTTTGCTTGTGTTGCTTCCAAGGCGGTGACAAGCTGTTAGGTCATTTCGGGTGACGCTTTTCATTTCCAGCCGCTCCGACAAAATTTTGATAACACCTGTGCTAGGATCAGCATCCTTCTCCTCAGACAGACCATGCAGTAGGAGAACCTTAGCACGGGATGCCATCTCGTGCCTGTCTAGCCCCACCACGAGCAACTCCATCTGGGATTTTAGTGCACTCAAGGTTTTCCAGATGAGACTCTTGAACTCGGTGAAGTCCTTCGATAGGCTGGCAATAGTCTTGTGGGAACCCTCACCGCTGGCATTCCTCAAGTCCTCCTCGTACTGTGTCATTCTTGAAGAAAACGTAGCCGTAAGTTCCTCCACACAAGACGATAATTTGGAGTATAGGTCCATAACAGTGAAGTGCAGTGCTGGCAGTTGAGGTAAGTTGTGAAGGAGAGTTGATTAGATGAGTGAGTGCACCAGAGGTCTATGTACTAATTTTACACTGCTATTTCATCTAAAATACTGATTTTCTATTTATTTTAAATTAAAAATATAAGAGCTCAAAATTTTTGTGTTTACTTGGAACTACCCTCAGTATTCTTTGGCTGACTTGACTATTATACTCACACGAAGACAAGGCTGAATAGCAAAGCGACCTCTTTGGTCATTGGGCTGAATGCATGATGTCTATTGCCAGTATGATGGTTAGATGTACGCGAACTTTTTGAAACAGAGAAGTGTTTTTTTTTTAATTACTTACCGCCCTAGGGCTTTTCTAGCTACATTAATACCCTAGAGCGCTAATTAATCACCTACAAGCCCCATTTGGAGGTAATAAGAACCTACTTACCAAACATGAGAGATGTAAAGTAATATAACTTTTCTGCACTGTTTTGGTTCTAAGCAATAAGTACGTACTTTGTGATCAGTTTTGTAGTAATTAATGATAACATTACTACGTAGTTGGAAGAAAAAATAATTGATTGTCTAGCAGTATCATAAAAAAATAAAGAAAAGTGAAAAATATGTAATTTAAAATAAATGGTGTTTACAATTATTTGGCAAAGCAATTTGTTTTTTAGGTAGCACCACCCACTTTTGGTTGTGATTTTCAATTATCTACTCACTTTACAAATAGTTTTGATAACATCTATTCATCAATTCGAAATTGTATCCATAAAGGGCTATGGTTACTAAATAGTGTACAGTATTTGCCAGCGCATTCAAGTCAATATTGCAAAAACATTACCTATTTGACGTGGTAACAACACGAGGAAGTTTTGAATTTAAATACGGCCAAAATACTTTTTTAAAGGTGCATTATCATTAGATTCCAGTAAATCTACATTAAAATCGCCGCACACTAGTTGGAGGCAACGGCAGTGTTCTGCCATCAAATATGACAGTATTAATTGCATCTAAAAATCGTTACAGTTACACCACCCTCGGTGTCATTCATATCACATCTATAAATGCCAATAATCCGAACTCCTTATAAATCAAAAGAAATGCCTTCACCCTTACTTTTTTACCTTTCCTTGCCTTATCCTTTCCCTCACGGTGTTTGAAATACTATTGCGTTACTCATTCCGTGGTCTGCTGTATTTAGATTTGGGCCGTTGAGTCTTTAAGATAATATCCAAATTATTAATTTTAAAGGAATCCGATAAACTGGCCTTCGTTTCTGCTAAAAAAAACTATAGCAAAATTGATTATAATTGTATCGACGGTTACATCATCTATGTGTTTTCTTAAAGTTTTTTTTTTTTGATTCAATATAACTTTTATTTTTAAATTCCCAAGAAATATAAAATACAAAATAATATATAACTACAGTAGCGTCAATATAAAACAAGCTCATTTATCCATTGTGAAATATTGCAATCGACATCTTCTTCATTCGTCGGCCGCAACCACATCAATGTCTAGGTAGGGCCGCTCCATCTTCGAAGCCGAATAACTTGGCTATTGGTTTAAATTTATGTCTTGTGCCGCGAATGCACATGCTAGTTGCACGGATTATTGAGATGATGATTCTTGATCTTAGCCAACCCATCACTACACTAAAGGACCTATTCCAGCGGTCAGAGATTGCAGTTCCAAGATGTTTTACGTAGGTTGACGAATACACCATCAACGGATGTAACAAGAGGGGTGAATGTTGCATGTAGCGATTCACAAGCGTTTGAATATTTTTTCGTCTTCAGCGGATTTTAGTACAGAGGCGACAGGGCGTGAAATATAAGAAGGAGCGTCAGTGACACGGATATCAAATAACGCCTCCTTCTGAGCATCCCAAATGCCACAGCAAGAAAGGTCTCCATGTAGTCCGCAGTCTCCTTCGGAGATGATGGATTCTTTGACGACGTTTCCTCATGCATGTTGACATAAGTCGCAGAACAAATCTCTAATTTAATTATGACGACGTGTTATAAGACCATCCTTTTTGCAACATAGAGCATGATCCACATTGAAATCATCACAGCCACAGCCATCACATGATTTTGGCATAGATACTGGTAATCTGTGGTAACGTAATGCAAGTGCGTCTCTGAACTCTTATGGGGATAGATCAAAATGGTATTTCTTGGTTGGTATTATAGATAACCAGTTGGAGGATTAAGTTTTAATTTTAGTTGATATTGAACGTTCAATAGCTCTTCTTTTGATAGGAGATAGTTTGACCAAGACTGTATCCAAGAGTACGTCATTGCGAGAGTCGTTCTCTTTGCGACATTCCTTCTGTGCAGCTTTGAGGGATTTATGATGTTTAGAGAGGTCCATATGTGTATTTTCTATCAAGGCGTTTGAGAGGACTGCAGAACCTTTTTTAGAACATACATAGTTTATATTTGTAATTTTTGATAGAGCGGAGATTGCTAGACCGCCTTTCTGAACGGCTAGAGAGAATAAGTCAGCTTCCAAGTGTGAAATATCACCTCCTAGTAGAGTGGGTAAAAAATTCGTACGTAGTGTGTTTGTCAGTGGATCTAAGAATTGGTTTACGTCATCTAACTGCTTTAGTGAGGGCAGTGTAAGCAGCTTGGGGAGAGTCTTTACAGATAAGGGATAATTTTTCTATTGTAGATTGCCAGTTTTTAATTTTCTTGTTTACAAAATCTTCTTTTCCTTCACCAATATAACTACCAAGGAAGCAATATCTAGTTATGGTGGCAATGTTAATTCCCTTGAAAATCTGTTAGGCTGTTTTCTTGTCGGACTCGCAAATGATTAGGTATGATTTTTTGTCTTGAGGAAAGTAACCATATATTTAGGGCCTATTTTACTCATTTTATCCCACCATTGACGTAGGTTTTTCATCTTGCCTTGGGCGGAAGAGTCATCTGCATACCAGCATTGGGTAGTTGCCTGTTCTTTTTTTAGTATATTTATTATGGGTAGTGTTGCAAGGGCATACAATGGCATGGCAAGTGGATCACCTTAAGTTACTCCTTCTTTGCTATATAATCTCATATTAGAACCACGTATTACAAGTTCTGCGTGAACATTGTATGTGTTATATAACAAACGAGCGCAATGTGGCCAATATATTCGTGCTTGCCAAAGAGCTAACTGTCTGACTGATTGTGTGTATCTGTGTGTGCCAAATAAACAAGTTTTCTTTCTATTCATAGAATTAAAGGCATTATTTGCATCGACGAGTAGCATTCCCCAGTTAGAGCCTGGTTGGCATTCTTTTTGGAAAAGGTCGTTCATAGCATGTATAGCACCTTCGTTACCGCAGCTTAGTCAACTGCAGAGTTGTGATTGAGCACAGGCTTCGGTGACCTCAGACCTGTTGACTAAAATCATGCATTTGGATAGGATTCTGCGTAGGCATTCACCAATGCCAATCGGTCTCACACCTGGGCATTTGTCTAGGGCTATGAGTCAACTTGACATAAGGGCTTGTATTTGGCTCAATGGTACAAAATTGTTATTTAGATTGTTAATTGTGCTACTGCAATCCTCAAATGCTGGCTTGCTTTACCAAATCGTAACAAGTAATCTTTCCAATTTTCTGATGTGGTGCCTGTTAAGCCTCCAGCGCCGTGTAATTTTCTAGCAACTGACTCCACATGTTCGCTAGTTATATCTACTTCTAGTAATGGAGTCAATTCGGTAAGGCCATCAGGAAGTGTAAATAGACTTGAATCAGGATTCAATCCGGAGGGGTGCTTTTCATGCAATACATCCATGACAGTCTTTCCCGTCACATCAATTTCGTCTTCAGGTTTAAGAATTTTGCGTGTATCTTTTGTCAATAGCCAATTTAGGGCTTCTCGTGTTTTTCCTCGCTGTATGAGACGCGTGAAATTTTTCGTGACATACTCATTATTTTCATTATTATTTTTTCTGCCAAACGAGTTACGGAGAGAGAGATCTGTTCTCATAGCTCAAAGATTGTATGTTGTGATATACTACTTGGTCTCCTTGAATATAGTTGAGTGGCCTTTCTACGCGAAGATAACTGAAAACAGGCACTAACGGATTTTGAATTAAGCGACACATTTCTATAGCGACTGGACTTGTTTCCGATGGAGGAGAAGGATTCGGGAATCCTGTACTACTTACAGGGATTATAAACAATCCTTTTGAAGTTCTCGCTCTAGAAACACGCCACGCGTTAATATTTTATAGTGAGAACTTATCAGCACTACTTTATCCGGATTTGCAGATTCGACGCTTTCTACTTCTTAATAATGTAAGAAACACATTCAAAAGGAGTCCAGCTCTTCTGTAGCCTCCTTTGAAAAGATCTTCTGTTATTTTGGCCTGCTTTTATGTCATCCAGTTCTAACCACAGTCTTAGTGGTCTTCTTTTTCCCGTTGCTTTATTAATACCATAGTCAATCGCTCTCATGTTTACCAGGCCATACTCTGTATCCATGATTACAGTTATCATGTACCTGGCTGATAATTTTAGATTCAATTGTTTAGGTAGGTTTTGAGGCGCGATTTTTAGCCGATTGATTCGGCTCTCCAAAAACTTCATCCAAGGCATGAACGATGGTGCCTTCAGTGAGCATTCCATTTTAAACTCTTTCATTATGCGCGTCAACTAAAGCATTACTGCTAAATAAATGCACAGCATATCTGGCGTCTGCAGGTAGCTCTGCATGCAGTTGCAAATTTTCAGTCGTTTCTTTGCTTCATTATTATTTTTCATTCAAGTAATTTAAACAAACTCCACAAAGATGGGCCCTGCTAGTGATACAATGGTTTTACCAGTAAAATTTTGAAAAATCCAGTTATCTCCGACTGGAGGTAATTAACGCATATTCCCAACAGCAATAATTGATACACCTCCAAATAGAGATATTGTTTGAAATATTTTCTGTAAACGGCGGTTGATTTGGTTAAGTAATTTTGAACAAACCATAGAAATTTCATGAAATATGATGAATTTTAGATGAGCTAATTTTCATACAAGTGTATTTGACGTCGAAGCTGACAATTCAGGCATGTGTGGCCAACTTGGTTTATAGGTAAAGAAAAAGCACTATGTAATGTTTGACCGCCAATTCTGAATGCTGCATTTTCTGTTGGTGCAATCAAAAGTATTTTGATATCATCAGGGTTCGACCCAGGAGATGAAATAAAAACTCTTGTCAAACATTGAAATAAGTAGGTTGCAAGTAAGCTTTTTCCTACTCCACCACTTAAAAATAAATAAACTGGCTTCCATTCAGGATTGTGATTATTATTAAAGTACTGTAAGACATTAATCAAAAAGTCGCGTTGGTCTACATTTAATTTTTGAATTAGTTCTAAGTACGCTTCCTCAGGTGTAAGGACAGCTGCAACAAAAGCAGCTGTTTCGCCTTGGTTTGGTCCAGCATTTCCCAGACAAAATATCATCTGCAACATCTGCAATTTGGCCTTCGTACTCATAACCCTCTAGAGGCCTTCTGTTTCCCTGACCAGAGCCACTGCCTCACTTTCTTTACTTTCTACCTCAGCTTGTTTGATTGCATAAATAAGAGCTTCAAACTCTACAGCACCTCCGAGTTGATTAAAAGCGATACTGTTTGATCGTATTGTGTCAGCAGCTAAATGGAACTTTGCTACTAAATTATGTAATTGAATCTTACAAAAGTTCTTCTTCTTCATTTCGCCAAGGTAGATATAACATTAGTTGTTCTCTATAAAACTGATCCGATCTGTGGTACGACTGAAATCCGACCTGTCTACACCTTATGTAACCATCATTGTTTAACAGAGCTATCCAATTACCCACTGTTTCTTCATTTCCATAATTTCCTGATAATATCGTTTCACAGTCTTCATTTGCATTACTTTCATTCCCTAAAGATGTTTTACCCCGCTTATTACCTTTCTTAGAAAACATATAAAATGAATGAAGGCAAGGGTTATGTCTATTGACGTAGTGATCGATCAGATTAGGCATATATATGTCACTAGATTTAGGTACCATATTGTGTAGTTCTTGTGTGCATTAAAATTTTGTCGTTTTTCGTGAATATTTGTATTAATGAACACTTAACTTTCACTGCCACGTGATAAGGAAGCTTATCAGATAATATAGAGCCTCTTATGCTTATATTTCAGAAGCATTGAGGAACGCATTCGATATGGTTCACAAAGATTCTCGAACTGCTTTATTCCCTTTTCTTGTCTTTTCGACTGCATCTTTAAGAAGTTTTGACATTCCTCCATTAGCTTTGTTAATATAATCAAATCAAATCTTTTTATTGTGGGCATAGGTTATACAGACAGATGTTAGGTAAATTACAGTTCCATTATGTCCTGCCTAGTAGGCATACAATAATTAAGTCAACATGGAAAATAATCATAGGTATCACATATCACATTTATAGCAAATCCTACAAAAAAATAATAAGAATATATATATATGTCACCGCGTAGGCGTGAATTTGCTAATTTATTATCCTAATTAATCATTTTAAGTGTCAATGTCTATTTAAGTTGGGTTTTGAGTTCAGCGCCATCTATTGGCTCACTGTGGAATCAGGTATTAATCTGTTCGAATGATCATTGTTATGCTAATTTTAATTTTTAATTAATACAAGATGTTTAAATAAAACAGGAACACTTATTGTAGTACTTTTGGATTTGTTCCCATTTTAACTATTGCACATTTGACGAAGTAAATGTGTTTGATTATGTTATTCTTATTAAGTTGTCAAACAATGGCGGATGTTATAATTTCTATGACCAATAACCAGATTTAATAATTTAATACGAGAAGTAAACAAATTTGAGTAAATGATTAAATACTAAAAAGTCATAAGACTATTTTACACAGCTATGTGATAATGAGAAACTTTCTAATTAGTAAGATTTGCAGATCACCGGAAACTTGAATAGTTTTGTTATTACATGTCTATTTCAATAATAAACTACAAACAACTTTGTATTTGTGAGTATTGGGGTTGTTTAATGTTAAAATAATTAACTGATCAGCATTTTAGTATTGTTTGCTAGCTTTACTCAACTATCCAAGTAATTAGTGTCTAAACAAAAACAATATGGAAGTCCCGCCCATTTTTAGAACGCGCATGGCGCGTACGGTGCATGGTGTGTGTAAAAAAATAATAACTGTAAAACTGTTTAATAAATCTGCTGACTGATTAGATGTTTGAAAACCTAATAAACATGTAACGCTAATTGTCATAAAGTGATTGTGTAAAGATTTAAAAGAGTATCCTGGAGTTTCTTGCTTGATCTCCGAGGCTTTGTAATCTAGCGAGCCACAAGATGTGGTTTTAGCTTCAAGTTCATTTGAAAACTCAAAGTGTCTGTAACTAAGTCAAATAAATGCTCTTGAGTTTCAATCCAGTGTTGTGTGTAATTGAAGTTCACCCGTTCCTATCAAGAATAAAGGAATTGCCTCTAGGCAATGGGAGTAATGATGGCGGTCCTATGATACATAAGTACTTCGACGTGACATATATTATATTAAAAAATATATAGCTAGCTATGTATAGCGAGCAAGCTAACGGGTCTAATTTTTATTGAATATCCATATTGGCGCGATGGAGTTGTATTTTTTTTAAGTAAGAATTTATATAAATATCTTTAAGGTTTAGCTTTAAAATAATTTTAGGTCTAAAAATAGAAGCTCTAATGGCAAGAATGTACTGTTCTCTGGTAAGTCCAATATTTTGATACGTCATTTTAACAAACATTCCATCTTTCATGATCAACAGTACGGTTTTACCAATGGGCGTTAAAAAAATGACTCCGGTGTCACCCTAATAGAGAACCTCTTTAACGCGGTAACTTTGTAGCGGTAACCTAAAATGTATTATTTAAGTCAAATAACGAATAGTCCCAAACCAATAAACCGTAGAACTTTACGAAACCACATTTTTATTTGGTTTAATAACAGCTTATTTTTGGTTGCAATCACACGAACGAAGTCGCGGGCGGAGTTAATATTATATAATATTATAAATGTGAAAGTACTCTGTCTGTCTCTCTGTCTACCTTTTCAAGCGTAAAACCGCTGAACCGATTTAGATTCAATTTGGTTCGGAGATATTTTGAGACCTTGGGCAGGACATAGGATAGTTTTTATCCCAGAAATCATACTTAAGGTGGTGGAAAGAGGGGTAGAAGTTTGTATGGAAAACCTACAATATTATGCCGCGATATAAAAAATAAGCTATTCGAATTACTAATGCTTCGCAGACGAAGTCGCGGGCAACAGCTAGTACATTTATAAAAGCAACAATTACTTACAGACTTACACAACTTGCATCTTATGGTTATACATACATTAATGTTTTGGTAGTTTTTAATATTACAATAATAACAACAAAACAAATACATGACAATTAATCAAAGACAGATTTAAAAAATTTAAAAACATAAAAAAAGAATAATTTACAATAAAATTAAATTAAAAAATCTGAATCAATAAATTAAATAATAATTATAAAAACTTATCAATAATTTCAAATACATAACATATAACGCACATTGCTCGCAGAACGGATGGCCGATGGGGCAGAGAGGTTCTGGAGTGGCGACCTCGAACCGGAAGACGTTGTGTTAGAAGGCCTCCGACCAGGTGGACCGATGACATGGTGAAGGTTGCGGGGATCCGCTGGTTGCGGGACGCACGGGACGGGTCAAAGTGGCGACGCTTGGGGGAGGTCTATGTCCAGCAGTGGACGTTTGTCGGCTGCTATGATGATGGTGATGACATATCTTAAAGCACCGTGAAAATATTGGTTGTGAGAATAGTACTCAATAGTTACTTTATAAAATTGTCCTATGCTGTCATGGCGAATATCAGTAAGATCACTGCAACTATTTAGATCTTTACACAGGCGTGAAATCGGTCAGTTGGCACCCAGAACTGTTCTGGGCGAGGGAGGGTACAATGGTGTGATAGGATTACACGGATTTCGGGCTGGGGCACGGCATTTTAGGAGACTCAATAGATTAGGGCAGTCAATTTTATTTCTAAGAAACTTGTAGAGAAACAATGCATCAATAACTTCTCTTCGAGTTGATAACGAGCGTGTTGAAGTACTTGAGACGGGTATTATAGGAGAGCAGCTGTTTACCTTTTCCTTTAGAAAATGCAAGGTGCCACAGAAACCATTATTGAACTCTTTCCAGAAGTAACTTATGTGTGGCGTAGTGTGGTCTCCATACAACACTGCAGTACTCCAGGACGCTTCGTATAAGGCTATAGTGCAGCATATTTTTGGTACCAATCTGTTTAAAGCCCCTGATGTTTCTGACCACAAACCCTAGCATTTTCGATGCTTTCTTAATAATGTTCTCGATATGAGGGACAAAGGTTAATTTTTTATCGAACAGTACTCCCAGATCCCTAATTGCATCCACTTCTTGTATTTTCTTATTACTTATGAAGTACTCCGAGTGTATTGGATGAGACTTTCTTGAATATGACAAATGGTAACATTTTTAAAATTAAATTTCATTTTGTTAGTCTCACACCATTCAACAACCCTATTCAGAACTTCTTGAAGAAGTGCAATATCACTCGAGGATTCAATTCTTCGAGCAAACTTTAAGTCATCAGCGTAGAGTAAGCAATCAGAAAATTAAAAGCAGTGGGGAAGGTAGATAATATAAATTATAAATAAAAATATAGGAGCAAGGTGTGACCCCTGTGGGGCACCGGAAGTCATGCAATAATTGCTGGCAGATCTGGATCAGATATGGATATTCCACAAGCGTTATGCAGTGAGGCTTTGGTTATATACATGTATATAATCAAAGCAGTGAGGGTGTTAATGTCGAATGTAAACACCATAACGCGTCATAAACGACTTCGCTTAGAAACCTCGCCGAACAGCCAGCTTGACGATTATAATGCGGATTTGAAAACCCTGCTAAAATCCTGGAAAAAGGAACAGGATGAAAACGTTAATAAATTATTCGAACAACAATCGTCGATGTTAATTAAACTCGTTGCTGAGATTGCCGACTGTGGTATCCTATAATAAACGACAGAGCAATACGTGCCTGCGTCTACCTACTTATTTATTATTAAGTTGTCACCCACAGCGGTGACTGGACGTATCCAGGTAGAGCTCTGTGCTTACTGATAATTTGAGTGTTTTATTATAAACCCCAACCCCTAATTAGTGAACACCACATTGACGACGAGTAAAAGCACAGTTAGTAAAATGATTATATCAAATAATGTCCCACTTACGGAAATTGGAAAAAATAAAAGATAAAATGTGTAAGGGTGATTTGTAGTAATGGAAATGTGAAATTTAGTAGAATGTTTATTTTTATAATTATTTGCCTATCCATGAGCGATCCGCGTCGGCGATAAGCTGAGGGATGTGCTACATAAATTATTGCTACATAAATCGTGCCGTTGCGAGGTACGGACATCAAGAGAATTAGAGATGGGCGGACCATCCTTTCAATACTAAAATAGTGATGGGAACTGTGTTACTATATGAAGTATGCTTACGAGTTTCAACACTTTAGAGGTAACGCTTATTATATTTTTTGCTTCAGATAATGTCATATCTAAGAAATCCACGCATAAAACGTATTGTGGCTGCTATGCTAGCCGAAGAAGCTTCACCACAGGGTGAAAATCTTTGCTTAGATTATCCCCTTCATAATATCGTAAATGAAAATTCGCATAGTCGTGAAACGGCTACTGACATGCCATCTTGTTTAGAAACTGAATCAACCAATTGTTTGTGTATTTCTGAACCTACTGTGCAAACTAACAAATCTTCTCTTGAGATGCAACCACAGTTGATAAATTATGCTGTTCCTGAAGAACTGAGATCATCTACTGCAGCCACACCTTTAACAAAATCTTACAAAGAATTAGTGGGTGTTAATAATGTACATCCAGAAAATGAGACGATGCCGGAGACATCTATGAGTGATACTGGTTTGTTTGTGATAGCGACAGAAAATTGTCTACCTAGTAGCAGACCAAGGTCTAATTCTTCTAGCTCTGGCACATCTTCGTCAACTAGCACATCTTCATCGTCATCATCTAATACATCTCCAGGTAGGTACCTAAAGATAAACCTAATTTATTCTTGTTTTGTGCTTGTCTGTGTTGTATACGTTTTTGCTTTCTTTTTTCGTTCAGGTAAGGACCATTGCCCTGATGAAGCAGACAAAGATCCTAAATACGTTAAACCAGTTGCACCTACACGACGTGTTTAAACATCTTTATCTAGACCTTATCTTTAACATGATATTGGTATGCAGCAAGTACATATCGAGGCTTTGAGTCACGAGTTAGTGCAAGAAATTGATTTAATTCAGCAGCCAAGGATTCACGAGGTAGTGCAAGAAGTTGATCCAATCCAGCAGCCAAGTGTGAGTACGTCTTGCACACGTAAACGCAAAAGAAACATTTCTAAAATTAAGGAAGCTAAAACGTTTCGTAACAGTGGACAACAAAACACTTCATTATCCAAGACAAAAAAAAAACGTTTACGATCAGGTCCTATGTACGTACCTGATGACTACATTAATGTCATAAAATCTGCGCGAAAAAAGGGCAACCCTAATAAAGTTAGTCCAATGAGTTACTCTGATTTTATCGATATTAAAAGCTTGTAAGAAGAATGTGGTGGACGTTTCTCCAAGAAAACCCTAGGGGAAAACTGTAAGATTAAGCGATATAAAAGTAATTAAATTTGAAAAGGTAGCTTTTGACAATGTCTGTATTTACTATAAAACTGTATTCTCTCAGACAGAATTTAAGAAATTGAGTACTATAATAGTCGTTCGCTTCCATCCGCTTAAGTAGAAATATTTCCCCTATAGACATCCAATTGAAACCATTGTACCAGTCTAGGAAAAATCGCTACCAATTAAAATTTTATTTAAAAATATAATTACAGTTTAATTATGTTATTAAATGTATGCATTCATATAGTACCCACCAGTTTAGTGTTATCTCCAATATCTATTAATCCTAAACATCATGGAAGCACTGAAAGTCTCATTGTCCGATATGATGACACTGTTCCAAAACAGGATGACCAATTTTGAGGCTGAGCTTAAGGGAAACCCTGCAAGTACATAATCTAGCGACACGGACGGGCTGGTTGCAGACTACACTTCGTTCAAGAAGTTCATCCTGGATGCGTTGTGCTGTCTTCAGCGTCATTTGGAGGCACTGGAACAGAGGCTGGACAACCTTCAGATGCGGACTCGGCGGAAGATGGTTATATGGTGGCATGGTGTAACAGAACAGGCCAAAGAGCATACTGCGCAGGTAGTTGCCGAAGTTGTGCGTTGCCAACTCAAGCTGCCAGATTTTACAGTTGCTGACATCAGACGCTGCCATCGGATGGGTAGAGCGACAGGTACCAGCGAGTTCCTGACAAGATCTCGGCATCAGCTCTTCATGTCGGCGAGGGAAAAGCTCGGTGAGACCAATTGCTGGACCAAGCAGGGCCTCATCTATGTTCTTGGTTCGGACAGCAACCGGCATAGAATAAATTCCATTGTTGACCTAAATGGAATGGAGCCAGCCAGGAAGAAGCCCGAATCCTTCGTCGCATCGCCGAATCCGTTGTCGTCACCATCATCAACTCCGGCACCGAAGAAGGCCCGGCGTGCTGCGAAAAAGCTTTTCGTGGTTTTGCTCCAACTTTTCATTAATTGTATCGGTATACCGGGTAGCAATTTAGCACTTGTTCTGAGTACCACTCTCCAATATTATTTAATCTCGATTTCTTCTACCCTTCACCTTTTCTTTATCTAAATGTAGCTAATCCGCAATCTAATTGGTTTTTTTTTCCTTTATATTTCTCAATGTTTACTTACTGCACTGGCAGCTGTCAACTTGATATTTCTTAATTTCTTGTCACTGTCATTGAATGATTTACGTTTAGAAACAGGTTGACAGAGCGCCCAGTGTTGGTTATTTATTATTTTTCTTTAATCTTCACTTTATTTCTTTTATCTTTTTATAGTGTGTGGAAATATCAACAAAATACTATTTGTGAAGTGTCTAAATATAAATATTAATAAACAACAAGTGATTGGTGATCGTGTTTCAATCCAGCAACCTGCTGCCACCATCAATACTTTACATAATGTTGGTCCTTCGAGTTTCTCCGAACGCCATTTTTTGGTGGATTGGGCGTGGCCTGCGCCAAGCTGGCAGGAAGTCATAGACAAGATCGAAAAAATCCGGCTATCTTCGGGTCGCGTCGTGCCACCTCGGCCCTCTTCGGCATACATCGCCAGCGCCACCTACGAAGACACAAGTGCTGTTTTACCGACAGGGCCGGAGAGAAGCATCCAATCGACAATAGATATTTTAAATTGTCGATAAAGCAGAATAGATACGGCGGATTCAACCAATCCCACTGCTTTACTAATCAATTGAGAGTATTAGAGTTTGGCTTCCATTGCCGAAAAAAAAAATTATTGCTCTGCTCTTGCTTGAACGACGCCATAAAAAAAAAACGTTCTACAGTAAACTATACATCGTTTACATTTACAATATCAGTGAACGATTTCTATCCTTCAGCTCACAAGCATCTTATTATAAAGCTCATAAGCATTTATTTATAAGATTCGACAGATTATACCAATCACGATGGAAGACTTAGAAAACTTGCGCACGATCCGTGCCGCCATTAAAGGAAAAATTACAAGACTTACAAACTATGTGCAAAACTATGATCCTGCAAGATGTAATAAACACGACCTACAGGTCAGATTCGAAGAACTATCAAAACTAATGGACGCTACGATGAAATCCAAACTAATATCGAGATGTTGGACTCGCCCGACCGGCAAAAAGTCAACGAACAGGATCGGGAGACAACCGAAACGAAATATTATGCTACTAAAGCACAAATTGCGTTGCTAACAGGAGGTTGTGAATGACGAGGTGTGAGGGAGAGATGTGTCAATTATCACACTGTTTGGGAGAATCCAAGTGATCTTAGTCAGCCTGATACATGGGAATATTTCTTAAAAGAAAGCACGGATTGGATATCAATCTAATCACTTTAGATATGGAGGTGATTGATAATGATATAAGTGATAAGATTGAGACAAATCTTCCAAATTACGTTTTCAAGCTTGGCTCTTCAGATTTGGTATTGATTTACAAGACTTATGCTAACAGGCTATACCGAGACATGTCTGTTGTTCTGAATCAGGTTGGACCCCAATTTTTGGAAGTTTATTGGTCACAAACAGAGATAACATCATCCAGATCATCAGAAATATACTTAATATTTAGATCTAGACGCTATGACACAAATATAAGATTATACCCAACCCCTTAAGTTATAAGTATTTGACAGATATAACAGCCTTTGAGGATATTCATAAAAGCTTCTCAAGAGCACTAAAATTAAAAGACTATGTATCAAGGAGTACCAGAGAATTTTATCTCTAATTACAATGGAGATTTGATCGCCTATTTGATGGCAGTAGGCGTAGAGACAGGTACAGCCGGAATGTTTGGGGATTTGTTACCTCTTGTGAGTGCAGACACAAAGCGAGCAATGCCTTATCTGATATTTTTGTCATCTTTGAATTCAATCTTAAAATTGACATTTTGTTATAATGTCCCCCCAGGTCCACCGACTGATCCTGAGGTTATGAATATTGGAATATTGATCATAGGATTCCTATATTGGTCTGGTGTTAGTCAGGAAAGAATAGAATTGTATATGACAGGATTAAAAGAAATCACAATCCATTTCCCTTTCAATTGGGATATCAAGCGAGAAAGAGTCCGAAAATCATCTGGACAAGGAGGCATCATGAAATTCTTCCGCTATTACTCATTCATGGGAACACCTAAAAATACCAAGAATCCGATATGGACTCTAAGCTAGCAGCAATTGGACAGGGAATGAGACTCTGGGGACAGCTCTTCGGCTATCCAAACTATGTACCAGGGCCAGAGGAGTTAAATGCAGGATTCAAAGCAGTGGGATCCAGTTTAACAGTCACTGTCTTGAATAAGAGATGTGACATTTTTCTCTATTTAACGGAGCCTAAATTGATTACATTCTGTGGTCAGGCCATTCCTGCTCCATCCGATGAGTTGATGGAAGTAAATCTCATTTAAATTCCACCACATTACATGATTGCACGGCAAAGAAACCACGTGTCGAGCTAGCCGACAGTAGAGATATCCGTGAGTGGCCATTATTCAAGAATATATTCTACACCTCTGTTGACAGTGCAGACATTCCTACAGTGAACAAACTTGAAAGACTAAAGGAACAGAACATACAATCATTCAGTAAAAAAGACAGGTTTGTATAATCTAAGAAAACAAGCAATTAAAATTTTAAAAATCAAGTTCAGTACTTTAAGAGAAGTTGAGTTGCCCGGAAGATTTCAATGTAATTTACTGTGTAATGACGGAGAAGATAACAAAATTCTAATATTTGTAAGCTCGCGTGCAATGAAAATGTTGCAACGGGCAAAAACAGTGTTCGGCGACGCCACTTCTATACCAATATTATAAAGAGGAAAGATTTTTTTGTGTTTTATAAGTGCCCATGTAGGCCTAAGTGAAATAAAAAAAAATGATTTTGATTTTGTGTAACATAACAAGCTCTTCTCTGGTCTGGCAAAGTACGCGTGGCACGCGTGTCACTAATAAGCGCTTCCATTAAACTTGATTCCAGTCGTGTTCTAACATCGCGTCGAGTTGCTAGTCTCGCGACAAATTTATTTTCCCGATACTATGCCGTTTTGTTCCATTTTGGAGTGGAAAAATGATAGTAGGCGAAAGAATCTTAAAAATGGAGGTGTTTCGTATCGTCGGTAAGAACTATTTTATTTGTTTTCTAATAAAATCTTAATAAATTTCAATTAACAAATAATTGAATAGAACATCTAGTTAAAATCAACCTTACGCGATTAAATGAGTAATGTAGTAATGACTTGTACTGGATGAAATTCGTCGCCGTGTGGAATGGGACAGGCGCAAATTTCATGGGTACGTTAATATGGGCACAGAAATAGAAGGTGATCACTTGGCGGAGGCAAAAGAAGCCTTGGTATTTTTAGTTACTGCGATAAACAGTAACTTTAAAGTTCCTGTTGGATTTTTCCTGGTAGATGGTGTAAGTGGAGAATAGCGCGCTGACCTCGTAAAACTTTGTTTGGAATTAATTCACAAGGCTGGCGTTAGAATAGTTGCTTTCACTTTTGACGGTTGTGCGGCGAATATTTCCATGGCAAAACATCTTGGTTGCTCTTTTGAAGAACAAAACTTTAAATTTGAACATCCTATTACCAAAGACCCAATTGTTGCAGTCCTAGATCCCTATCATATGATAAAATTATAAAGAAATACATTGGAAATGTACAAAATCCTAG
The DNA here is from genome assembly GCA_949775005.1 of Orthosia gothica. Taxonomy (NCBI): domain Eukaryota; kingdom Metazoa; phylum Arthropoda; class Insecta; order Lepidoptera; family Noctuidae; genus Orthosia; species Orthosia gothica. The sequence continues at coordinate 7,363,702 of OX459040.1, read as the reverse complement.
TAGAGAAGGATGGAAAAAAATCAATGGCAACATCTTATTGAACTGAACAATGTACAATAAAACGAAACCTTTCATTTGACAAATAAATTACGAGACCGTTGTATTAACATTTAAAATGAAAGAATGAAAGTGAAGTTAGCTACCCAACTTATCAGCATAAGTGTAACGGAACCTGTTCAATTTTGTAGACAATCAGGAATAGATTCGTTAAATGATAGCGAGCCTACGGAAAAGTTTTTGACTACTTGCAATAATCTTTTTAGTTTTTAAGTGAATTTATTATTAATTTTTGAGTTTTTAAGTGAAGCATCGGCTTATTTATAAAAGCAATTTAAAAATGGAGAACAGATTTTTTTAAATAAATAGTAGAAGTAAAACAGGGTTCTTAGGCTTTTTGGGGTGTATCAAAGCCTTAGAACATTTATATGCAAGCTTAATTAAAACCAAAATTCTTATATATTTACCATTTTATAAATTAAGCCAGGATCATTTAGATATTTTTTTCTGCAATATTAGGGCACAGGGTGGGGCAAACAATAATCCCACTGGCAGACAATTCATATCAGCATACACAAAGGCAACTGTTTTGCTTTAGAACAGATATCCATCCTAAACTGTTCATCAGCTGTTGAAAGGATAAACAGAAGTACAGCTGTAGCTCAAGACATGTCACAATATGCACAAATTGAGGATGATTCAGAAATTGAAGAACTAGGAGGGAACTTTTCTTATTTTAGTAACCAAGCAATAGGCAATGCCATGCAAAGCCCGAATTTTGATGAAAAAGATAAACTGTGATGTCAGTGTTGACGCATTAATGACACATCATTTTCAACCTTTCCATGACTTCATAACTGCAAGAGATCAAGGTGAATTGTTGTATTCTTCGCCAGATGTAGTAAAAATATGTCAGATGGCGGAAATATTTTTAAAAAACGTTGACATATGGGTGGAAACATTTTATAAAACGTTTTTCGAAAGGAAGTGGCGACGACTCTGATCATGCGAAAGTTTATAGGAACTGATTTATTTAATGATATTTCCTACCATCAAATAGGCGAATTTCCTGCGTCTAATCACATCACTGATTTGATGAAGGCAATAGTCATCACAATTAACAAAAAAAAAAATACAAACACAATTGGTTATGATGTAGTATCTACTAAAGTTATTAAATATGTTAAAGAAATTATAGCCCCTCCTCTCGCACACATAATTAATTTATGCATCACTGATGGCATATTTCCGAAAGATCTAAAGAAGGCTGTCATTAAACCCCTATTTAAAAGACACGACAAAACAGATGTCAAAAACTATAGGCCGATAGCAAAACTCCCAGTATTTTCAAAAATATTTGAAAAGTAATTTATAATTCAGTTTATATGTACTTTGAAAAGTTCAACCTATTCTGCAATGAACAAAAAGGATTTCGTAAAAATCATACTATTAATATGGCGTTGTACGATTTATTATCTAATCTTAAGACATCAGTAGATAAAACTAATCCAGTATGTGCGATCTTTACTGATATGACAAAGGCATTTGACTATGTGGATCACAAGAAAACTGAAGAAATTACATGGATATGGCATAAGGGGCAATGTTCTGAAACTTATTGAATCATACCTTAGTGACAGATATCAACACGAAAATATCTAGAATATGTCATAAGACAAAAACGCAGATCATATATAGATCAAAACCAAGACACGTAAGATATGGCGCGCCCCAAGGTAGCGTGTTGGGGCCGTTATTGTTTCTGATATATAATAATGATCTGCCAAAAAATAATACCTCACAAAATGATCCTATTTGCCGATGATAGGACAGCCGTTATACAATGTTCATCCGTTGGATGAATATTAATAATCTCGTAATTAATTTGAATAAAACTAAGGTGATGCACTTTCATCAACGGCAACCACATCCAAATATTGATGTAACTTATAATAAGCATAGAATAGAAGAAGATAATAATGCTAAGTTTTTGGGTATTACCATCGACAGCAACACCTATGGAAACACCTATGTTTCACAAATAAAATGATTGATTGATTGATTGAACGCATTTTTAATTGGGTTAACCAAGTATGTAAGATATTTTTCACAATTTATTCGGTACTAGCTGCCGCCTGCGTGGTATTAGTACCTCTCCCAATATCTTTATAAATTATAACCTACTAGCTGTCCCCTACGGCTTTACTCCCGACATCTGACTAACTACCCACCCTACCCTACCCTTGTGGTGAACTATACCGGGATGAAATGGCTATGGTATACTATAGTCTTTTTATCCCGGTATCTATGTCGTTGCCAAATTTCATCCAGATCCGTTCAGCCGTTCTAGTTCTAGCATGATTGAGTAACAAACTTACACACACACACACACACTTACAAATTTTCGCTTTTATAATATAAGTAAGAGTAACATGTAAATTAATTTATATAAAGCAATTTATTATAATACTAGTTATGCCCGCGGCTTCACTCCCGTCAACTGGCTACTTATCTACCCTAACGAACAGTAATAGATTTTATACATATAATATTTTATCTTTAAATAATACTACATGATTCATCCTACAGTTTTACTGAACTCCAAACAAGGTTTATATTTTCGAATTAAGAAATCGGGCATCTTTCGATATCGATAATATAATTAAAAATACAATGTTACTTCCTTGGTCGAGTAGCAGTAGATATCGACATATGACACGAATGTCAACCTTACATCAAACGCAATAAAGTTTATAATTGCAACCATTGCATTTACTTGGTAATCGAATCTAGTTTGACTTTCGATTACAAAACGTCGTAAATACTTGCTGCACTAACGCAAAATAAATCCTACTTGTAGAGAACGCAGATTTCTTTCCAGATGTAGGATCTGTGACTTTGATTTAACGATCGGCTTATTTGTAGTGCAATTATATGATTATCAGTTTATTTGTGTGAGTTTGGCGACAACGGTTCCCATAGTAATTTTGCTGCATTACACTTCCACTGTTTTTTCTGTTCCGTGGTTTTCTGCCTGTAACTGTTGGCCATTCGGATGCACACACAAATTATGCACTTATCATTGAACAAAAAAATGTGTAAAACCATCGACTTTATAATATAATAGTGATTGTATTTTATTTATAATATTTTATGTAAAATATTAGGGTAAGTGAAATATTTATTTTAAACCCACACGTCACATTGTCGTGCTAAAATTAAAATATAACTATGGTAATATTGTGTGTGTATCCAGACGTGCAACAAAAATCACATAATTTGTGGTTCCTCTCTGTGAGTGTATCTAGATTGGGTATGTCACGTCGAAGTACCTATGAATCGTAGAATCGCCATCTTTAATGTCTAGAGGCAATTCCTTTATTCTTGACTGGAGCGGGTTACTTCAATAACACACAACACTGGATTGAAACTCAAGAGTGTTTATTTGATTTAGTTACAGGCACTTTGAGTTTTCAAATGAACTTGAAGCTAAAACCACATCGTGTGGCTTGCTAGATCGCAAAGCCCTTGTCGATCGCTGGAGGAGATCTAGCAAGAAACTCCAGGACACTCTTTTTAAATGTTTTTATAGATTACACAATCACTTTATGATAATTAATTAGGTTTTCAAACATCTATTCGATTACATTTATTAATCAGTTCTTATTTTTCACACATAGTCCGCGCGATGCGCGTTCTAAGTGGGCGGAACTTTCATATTGTTTTTGTTTAGACACTAATTACTTGGATAGTTGAGTAAAGTTAGCAAACAATACTAAAATGCTGATCAGTTAATTATTTTAACATTAAACAACCTCAATACTCACAAATACAAAGTGGTTTGTAGTTTATTATTGAAATAGTCATCTAATAACAAAACTATTCAAGTTTCCGGTGATCTAACAATCTTACTAATTAGAAAGTTTCTCATTATTACATAGCTGTGTAAAATAGTCTTATGACTTCTTAGTATTTAATCATTTACTCAAATTTGTTTAGTTCTCGTATTAAATTATTAAATCTGGTTATTGGTCATAGAAATTATAACATCCGCCATTGTTTGACAACTTAATAAGAATAACATAATGAAACACATTTACTTCGTCAAATGTGCAATAGTTAAAATGAGAACAAATCCAAAAGTCCTACAATAAGTGTTCCTGTTTAATTTAAACATCTCGTATTAATTAAACATTGAAATTAGCATATGAATTATGAATCAATACTGATTCCACAGTGAGCCAATAGATGGCGCTGAACTCAAAACCCAACTTAAATAGACATAGACACTTAAAACGATTAGTTAGGATAATAAATTAGCAAATTCACGCCTACGCGGCGACACGGCCATTGTGATCGGAGGCTCGTGCTCTGGGCCTTGCGGTGTCCTCAGTCTCTGTGTTTCTTGGTTGTTATCTGTAATAGCGGAGAAATATTTGTCGGCAGATTATTGTTGTTTATCATCCTACAGTATTAATTAAGTTTAGAATCTGATAACAACTGATTTTATTTATCATTGACAGCTTGTAATAAATCTAAGCTGAGTATGCCTTATTTTGGAAACATTAAATGTATTTTTACACCCACAGCTATATGCTTTAGGTATTCTACTTGCTATATGGTAAAGACCAATGTTGTTAGGAAACAACTAACTGCTACATGTCATGTCAATGAAGGCATACAATTTCTATTTCAGATTTTTGACATGGAATAATCAGTTGCTAGCTTATTTAGTCCAATTTGAATCTTGTTTGCAGAATGTTATTGTTTGTATTATCTTACAATATTCATTGATTTGTAATAGGTAATAGTCAGTTTAAGTTATCAATTTATCACTGAATACTTATGAAATTAGGTAACTATTAAGTTTATCTCAAATGAAAATATTTGATGCATTAATGAGCACATACCTACTTATAAGAAGGCTTACATAGCAGCCTTGTATTTGGTAAGTATAGTGTAGGTAGTGTAGGAGTATTGTGATCAGCTGTTTTTTGTTTAGTTTCATTCTCACGGGACGGTAATGCTCTGTGATAGACACAAAGTCTTTGATTTGACAGGATTTAAGGATAGGATCAGGAACACCGCTCTGTGATAGACACAAAGTCTTTGATTTGACAGGATTAAAGGTTAAGGAGTTTAGGATCATTGCTCCGTGACAGGCACGAAGTCTTTGATTTGACAGGATATAAGGAACCAGGCTCTGGGTGGTCTTGTACACCGTGGACCCAGCAGGATAACATGAGAGATTGTTCATTAGCGGCCTCCACGCCTAACCAATGGATATTAAATCTTTATTAGTTGCTTCCACAGCAAACCAATAGATTGTGTGTTGTATTATCACTATTAGTTTCCTCCACGGATTACTAACAGACAGCTTATTGTGTTATCATTATTAGTTGCTTCCACAGCATACCAACAGTATAGTTTATTGTGTTATCATTATTAGTTGCTTCCACAGCATACCAACAAGATAGTTGTGTTATCATTATTACTTGATTCCACAGCATACCAATAGGATAGTTTGTTGTGTTATCAATCTTAGTTGCTTCCACAGCATAATAAGATAGTTTATTGTGTTCTCATTATTACCTCAAATCCATCTCCATGGATGCTGATAGTTTGGTGTTGATATAACCCATTATTTTATTAAGTGCCTCCAGAGCTATAGGTTATTGGACATCTCAATAATTAGAGCTTGTTTTATTATTCATTTTTATAATTGACTAAATATGACAATAGAATAGCATAAACTGAAACGAGTTACAAAAACATAATAATAACAGTAGTCCTCCTGACTGTTGAGCCATCTGCATAAGGAGGTACTATGGTGCACAAGGCCAATGGCTCAACATGCTTTTTGAAGCATGGGGGTTCACCAATTTCAAAACTCTGGGCTGCTACAGAGGAATCCCTATTGGAAAAACCCCATAAACAAATTTTGCCCAACCTAGGAATTGAACCCAGGAATAATAATTTAAAAGTACTTTGTTGCATGGTAGTATCATGCACAAGCGTCATGTAGTTATTCGACATGGCTATTGTGTTGAGCCTTCTGATACAACAACACCGTATCAGTTAGCGAGGTGAGTAGAAGATAGTTTGAAAACTTCTCACCTTTTACTTTAGTTATGTTGGGCTGGAAGTCATTTTTCAGCTGACCTCTATTTGGTGGCTTGTATGTATGTTGGTAGCTTCTAAGGTCCTGACCCGGCGACACGGTCACTTGCAAACCAGGTATTTTTAGTTTTGTTTCCACATCCTTGATAATACTTGACTATGTAGGTAACCATTTTGATTTTTGATATGACACAGGAATCTGGAATGTGAGAAGGTATACAGATAAATAATAATAAAAGAAAAGATGATCCTATTAATATTTAAATAAGTAGGAGTTAGTACTGATAACAATTAAATTATGTTATTGTTTTGAAATAGTAAGTGAGTAATTCAAAGTTAACTAGAATCTGATGACACTGAAATGAATAACTATGAAGATTGCTGCATTACTTATGACGGTGTTTGCACTAGCTAAAGATTAATGTTAAAACATGTTGAAAACTACTTTTAATGATGCATGTTTGCATACCACACACGCAACAACCTATTTACACACCTATTACAAACCTATTTCATTACAAAACATTTATGTGTGAACAAGTTTGAATACAAGCTAGGTAAAAAGTTGCAAAAAGAAAAGAAAGTTATTGAATGCTAAAAGTGACAAATTATCAAAAAACAAACCTGTCTTTTGATTGTTTTTATTCTGTGCAAGTGCATCCAATAACAAGCTTTGAAATCTGTCAGAAATTACTAATCTATTTACACCCATGTACCATAACAAGTAAAATTCAACTAAACCCATTGTGAGATTTAATTCATTAGGAAGGTTCTCAAATATTGAATGATTAAATAAACTTTATTATAACAAACTTAACTTGAACAAGCATAAATCTTAGAGCTTATAAAAGGCCCCATCAGTATCCAACTGACAGTCTGAACCAAGAATGTAGGGTCAGACAATTTTTTAATTAGATTTAACTTATAGCGCTATCACTGTCAAGAACCCCATAGCCAAAACAAATCTACCAGATCATGTAGACAGATAAGATGGAACACAGTAATCACATTAGATTCACTCAAATATGTCTTACATACACAGGACCATTAATTTACCAAAAATCACAAGGTCCATACATAATAGGTTACTCACACATACTAAGCGTACCTACTTGTAAATTAATAGTTACCAGGTGGCTATCAGCTTATGACTATTTATTATTATATTATGATTATGCATGAACTGAAGCTCTGCTGATACTTACCCTGATTATAAAGTTTGTAATGACTCACCCAGGTGTATCACAACCCTTTCACCCATTCATACAAATACATTTATATTAGATGCATACTCACTCTACAAAAACCTCTAGATAATATTTTAAATATTGTTTAGTCTTGTAACCAAACAATTATTCTCACCCCAGCTACTTAAATGCAAATCGTTGTAAGTATTTTCTTGAGCACACTATAATTTTATTTTTATTTGTTGTGCTTTTCATGTTTAAGGAATGTGTTAATACATTTTCTTATCTTACTTTACTTTAAAAAAAAGTATGACATGCAACGGGTTCCACATTATTCAATAATAAACCCCGTTTGGTAGTCGGGTAAAAACAATAAATTGCAAAAATGCCAATTAGTGCGTCAACATGAATATGTCATGGCACTTTCTGCCAAATGTTTACTACTTCTGTTGCACATACATTCTGTAACTTACTTAACTTATTTACCTACTAAACTTTTGTTTTAGCTACCTAAATGTAATGAATGCTATAAAAATAAGTTGTTACTTTTTGTCCGGTACAAAACTCAACGTAGGTACTTTGAATTGTTTAACATTCATACACTCACACCTTGTCCCCATGGGGATAGGCAGCAACCACAGATTGCCACTTGCTACGATCCTTACATACTCCTCAAATAAAATAAAATTTCTCAAATAACTGAGCCATTGCAATTCTTAAGACAAAAGAACCATATTTAAACAATAACATTGAGTTCCTAGTCAGCTGTCTTATTTTATGGAGTAATTTAAGCCGTTTCATTCATTTTAATTCCACAAATTGCCACACAAACAACAGCAGGGACCACTCAGTCAGTAAGGGGTATTGTGTTACCCAGTTACTGGGTTTTGGTTGCTCCATGTAAAGCACTGGTACTCAGCTGAATCCAGTTAGAATGGAAGCTGTCCCGGACTTGGTTGGGAAAAGACTAGGCAGATTGATTAAAATTGTCACACAAAAGGTCACTGACCTTGCCTTGTATGATGAAAATAATTAAGAATGTTAAGTTACATAAATAAAAAAAACAGAATACTCCCCTCAACCATGATGGAATCTATCAATGGACAGATCAAGTTGTTCGTTTAGCTGCTTCGGTCATTCTGTGCTGTATAAAGTTTTGGCCACAATGGTGTAGGACAGCATCCATGCCACTAGTCAGTAGCTTCTTCTGTCGTTTCAATAGAGTTCAGATCGTTCACGTAAAAATATTCCAGTTATTTTCGCCTATGTCTGGGCATCGCTTACTCTTGGAAATTATCATAGGAAAATCTTTTGCCATACCCTCGGCGCTGGCGATGTTGTACAAAATTCTTCGGATGGCTTTCATAGCATGGGCAGAAGGCGATAGTGGGAGCTGAGCCCAATTCTGATGTCACGTCGAAGTACCTATGAATCGTAGAATCGCCATCTTTAATGTCTAGAGGCAATTCCTTTATTCTTGACTGGAGCGGGTTACTTCAATAACACACAACACTGGATTGAAACTCAAGAGTGTTTATTTGATTTAGTTACAGGCACTTTGAGTTTTCAAATGAACTTGAAGCTAAAACCACATCGTGTGGCTTGCTAGATCGCAAAGCCCTTGTCGATCGCTGGAGGAGATCTAGCAAGAAACTCCAGGACACTCTTTTTAAATGTTTTTATAGATTACACAATCACTTTATGACAATTAATTAGGTTTTCAAACATCTATTCGATTACATTTATTAATCAGTTCTTATTTTTCACACATAGTCCGCGCGATGCGCGTTCTAAGTGGGCGGAACTTTCATATTGTTTTTGTTTAGACACTAATTACTTGGATAGTTGAGTAAAGTTAGCAAACAATACTAAAATGCTGATCAGTTAATTATTTTAACATTAAACAACCTCAATACTCACAAATACAAAGTGGTTTGTAGTTTATTATTGAAATAGTCATCTAATAACAAAACTATTCAAGTTTCCGGTGATCTAACAATCTTACTAATTAGAAAGTTTCTCATTATTACATAGCTGTGTAAAATAGTCTTATGACTTCTTAGTATTTAATCATTTACTCAAATTTGTTTAGTTCTCGTATTAAATTATTAAATCTGGTTATTGGTCATAGAAATTATAACATCCGCCATTGTTTGACAACTTAATAAGAATAACATAATGAAACACATTTACTTCGTCAAATGTGCAATAGTTAAAATGAGAACAAATCCAAAAGTCCTACAATAAGTGTTCCTGTTTAATTTAAACATCTCGTATTAATTAAACATTGAAATTAGCATATGAATTATGAATCAATACTGATTCCACAGTGAGCCAATAGATGGCGCTGAACTCAAAACCCAACTTAAATAGACATAGACACTTAAAACGATTAGTTAGGATAATAAATTAGCAAATTCACGCCTACGCGGCGACAGGTATTATTTTCCAATATTGGGGCAAAAGTGCCAACTGCCGGGGAAAAAGGAAAATTGGGAAAATATTGGGAATTTCTGTTCACAATATTTTCAAATATGTAGGCTAAAATTATGAGCAGATTTATAAAATACATATTTAAAGTTCCCAAACTACATAAATAACTCTGTTATCGCATTTTTTTTGGTTTTATTACTATTGTGTGCATTTCATTTATTTTTATTATAAGCTTTTTTATTACAAAATGCCACCACAAAATATAGAGGAAAATTTATGATAATTTTGGGAAAAATTTATCAAGTATGGGGAGATTTCACAAAATGAATATGAAAACACTGCTTTATTTATTTACTTTCTTTAATTTGACGTTTAGATGTGAAACTTTTATGGTGTACAATAAAGTAAATTCTATTCTATTCTTGACGTTAAGGTTTTAGAAGCAAAGTTTTGAAAGTTTTCGAAACTACCTTTTAATTTTTTAATTAAACGCATCTATAAAGCGAACAAGAAGACTTGTGCAGTATTTCTTAAAATGTCTATGAACAGAAACACCAGTGTTGTATGGGACCACTACACGGACATTGGTGGTTATCAAGCAGTTTGCAATATATGTAAAGCAAAATTGTCCTTTAAATCCTCAGTGACTAATTTAAAAAAAAACACCTAGATAACAAACATCCTACGATTCGTGATTTAAGCCGCAATGAAATAACGACGAGTGGTTCGAACGGGGTAAGTGATTGTGATGGGCAAGCAAGGGTTGTGATAGCCGTTACTGGCCATTATATTGATGAAGAAGCGTGTGAGTTTCGTTACTGCTTATTATACTGGTAAAACTTAGCCAAAGTTATCAAAGAAATATGTGATGAGTGGCAATTGTCGGATAAAATATTACTAGGAGTTTCAGATAACGGCAGTAATCTGGGGGGGGGGGGGTAACGGCAGAATGCCATAAAGAAAGAGCTAGGGTGGAAACATTTGCCATGCTATACACACACATTAAATGTTATAGTTAATGATCCGTTAAAAGCAGATGATGTAAATGAAATATAAATAAAGTGAAAAGTATACTTAGACATTGTAAGCAGAGCAATGTGGCATGCCAAAAACATAAAAAATACCAGGAGCAGGCAGGAAATACCCCAAAAAGATTAATCCAGGAGGTAGCCACTCGCTGGAATTCTTAATTCTACATGCTCCAGCGCTGTGTAGAACTGCGCGAGAGTGTAATTGTCAACTTAAATATGGAGACACTTACAACTTATGAGTGGCAAGTTTGCACTGAGCTGTGTACTGTTTTCGGACCCGGCGAAGTTTAGGACTGGGAGTTTAGTCATCTCCATAACTACCGGGCCTCACCAAAGTTATAGAAAACCTATTGTGCCAAAATTGTATGCCTTCAGTAGACAAAGTGAGACAAGACATTATAGGAGGCATTAGTAATCGTTTTCAAATAAAGCAAATGGAGGAAGAGTTTCTTATGAATTCGGATCACTCCCCGATTATACTAAGACTTAGTCAAAAAATTCTATTAAGAGAATACCATCTAACCCTGGTTAACAAGTCTACAGACTGGGACAGCTTTGCGCTTGATCTAGATAAAATAATCGACCTAAAAACTCCATTACAAAATCATGATCAGCTTGACTCAGAAGTAAACAAATATGTTGTTAACATTCAACAATGCGCTTGGAATAACACACCACAATTAAAACGGAAATACAAGGGGCATATCTATCCCAAGGATATTGTGAATTTGCTATCAGAGAAAAGAAAACAAAGAAAGCGCTGGCAGCAAACAAGATGCCCGCGAGATAAAACACTATTAAATAACCTAACTAAACAATTAAAGAGGAAAATTATACAATTTGAGGATGAAACCCTGAACTCCAATCTTGTGCAGCTAACCAACGACCAATCAACGGATTACTCTCTCTGGAAAGCTACAAAAAACCTGAAAAGGCCGATTATGCAAATACCTCCCATCAGAAACAGCGATGGAAAATGGGCCATTAGCAATGAACAAAAAGCGGTAAGGTTTGCCCAATACTTAGCAGATACTTTTCAACCCAATGAAAGTTCCATAGAAATATCGGAGAGTGAATATGTATCACAAAACCAAAGAATTCGGCTTGTAACTCCTAAAGAAGTTGTGAGAGAAATTAAAAACAATATAAGCTCGAAGAAATCTCCGGGTTATGACCTCATAACAGGAGAAATTCTAAAACACCTCCCGCGCAAAGCCATAGTTAAGCTGACCAGACTTATTAACGCAGCATTTATGCTAAAACATGTACCTGAGCCATGGAAAGTTGCTGAAGTCATTATGATTGCGAAGCCTGGGAAACCACCCCATGAAGCATCATCTTATAGACCCATTTCCCTGCTGCCAGTATTATCGAAACTGTTTGAAAAGCTCTTATTAAAACGGCTAAAACCAATTATAGAAAAAAAAGGCCTTATTCCGGACCATCAATTTGGCTTCAGGGAAAAACATTCTACCATAGACCAGGTACACAGAATAACAAACATCATCGAAAAAACGCTCGAAAACAAGGAAGTCTGCGCCACCGTATTTCTAGATGTCGCACAAGCTTTCGATAAAGTTTGGCATGAGGGTCTGATATACAAACTCAGACGCATGCTCCCCGAATTTTCAGATATTCTAGAGTCATATATAAGCAACAGAATGTTTAGGATAAGACAAGAGGACGCATATTCTGAGCTAAAAACTATTCAGGCCGGAGTACCACAAGGAAGTGTTTTAGGCCCAATCCTGTACTTGGTATACACATGTGATATCCCAGAGCTGGAAAACAACACCATAGCGACCTTTGCTGATGACACTGCTATTATGGCTATTGGTTCAAACCACAAAGAAGCAGTAGAAAAGGTTCAACTAGCTGTGAACTTAGTTTACGACTGGACACAAAAGTGGAAGATCAAACTGAATGAGTCAAAATCGATTCACATTGACTTCACTAATAAACACTGCGATTATCACCCAGTCTATATAAATGGCATGCAAGTGCGATTTATATAGACTGAAGATGAAGATGAAGATTATGCGAATACAGCCAAATACCTTGGCATAACACTTGACGCCAAGTTGCGTTGGAAATCTCACGTCAAAAAGAAAAGACAGGAACTCGATATACGGTACAAAAATATGTATTGGTTACTCGGAAGGAAATCCTGTCTATCAATACACAATAAAATTATAATATACAAGCATATTCTTATGCCAATTTGGACGTATGGTATCCAACTATGGGGCTGTACTAAACAAAGTAATGTAAAAATTATACAACAATTTCAAAATAAAGTACTCAGAGATGCTGTTAATGCACCATGGTACATCAGAAATGACGACCTTCACCGCGACCTTAAAATGAAACTCGTCACCACCGTTATTCAAAACTTTGCTGAAACCCACGAACACAGACTTCATCGACATGTGAATGTGGAAGCAATCCAGCTGCTAGATAACACGGACATAGTGCGTAGGCTAAAGAGAACTAAACCATTTGAGTTAGTGTAGTGTATAATAAGTGAAAAAATAATAGCAAAGAATACTGTGCTATACATGTAACACGTGAACTAAGTGTTTTTAACGTATCAGACTCTAAGAAAGTGCTACCGAACTGTATAAAAGTGCAAATTGACACTATTCTTAGTCATAACATTTTACATTATAATAATAAGTTAGAGTTAAATTGCTTATTAGTCTATTAAGGCTAGATTGTAATTTGTTATTAGGAACATTAGTTTTTATTAATATAGAAAAAAAAAAAAAATAAAAAAAAAAAAAAAAAGCAAATGCTTCTTTGGACATTGTAGATAATTTGCCTTCAACTTCGGCACTAAAACAGAGGATGTATCGACTACGAAAAAAACAAGAAATATCAATAGAACCAACCAACCAACCAACCAACCATTTGCAGCTAAATTCATCACAAACGGTGTAAATTTCATAATAAAAGATAAAACATTTGATGAAAATAAAATAATATTGGTAATGTCAACACTAAGTTTAATGACCGAAAAAAAAAGTCACAGTTCATATTGGATTTTAGACGGAACCTTTAAAGTGGCACCAAATATCTTTAAAAAGTTATAGACTATACATGGCAATGTATTATCTGATAACAACAAAACTTTTCCACTTTTTTTTTATGTGTTTTAACAAGTATAAACTTAGGTACGACGTAATGTTCGAATTAATAATACAATACGGAAATGAAAATAATATTGTCATGACGCCAAAAGTCTGTATATTAGATTTCGAAAAGGCAGCCATTTCAAGCATAAAATCTAACTTTGAAGACGTTTTATTACAAGGGTGTTTTCCACTTGGGACAAATTCTAAACAGGTAATAATAATATTGTTAGAATAATAGTGGCAACATAAAACATTTATTGTAATTTTGTATGTTAAAAGGATGGCAACTCTTTTTGCATATGTAAGTGTGTCTATGTGTGTACTACTGTGTAACTAACTCTCTGTCATACGTGGTCTGTTGAACATAATAAAACGACAATTATTCTTAATACAGTTTCTTTATTTAACAACAGGTTATGGGCCCAGATATGCCTACCTGTTAGCTAACTAAAGTAAAATAGATTGTGGAGTGTAAAAATAAAAATATACATCAAGCGGATTGACTATCAGCGAAAAGTGAGGTTAGGACTAACCGGCGTGTCGACACTGACACTCACAATGTGATGAAACTGGAAGGTACGAGAAATTGGAATGTTTGGAAGTTTCAAACTACAGTACTATTGAGGGGTCAGGGATGGCTGGATACCGTGGAAGGACGAACTGTAAAACCCGAAGACGCAACTGCACGAATCGCCTGGGAGTCTACAGATGCTAAGGCTCAGACATTACTGGTCACACGAATGACTGAAGATGTTATGTTACATCTCATATCATGTAAAACGTCTGCTGAAATGTGGAGAAAACTTGTAAGTGTTTACGAACAAAAGTCAGAAACCAGTATCCATATCCTACAACAGCGCTTTTTCAAATATAAATAAGAGAGTGGAATCGAAATGTCGGTGTTCTTGTCGAAAATCCAGGAAATGCAGAACCAATTAAAGCAAATGGGTGAGGAGGTTTCAGAAAAATTCACGATAACTAAAGTATTGATGTGTTTGCCGGATGAGTACAAACATTTTGTGTCGGCGTGGGAGTCTGCACCTGATGATAGGCAAACATTCGACAATCTGGTGTCCAGATTACTGATTGTTGACGACCATCTCGACTGCCTACAACGCCATCTAGCGGCCGCGCCCTGTACCAGCGCGCTCACCGTGACAACAGCAGGTCAACCGACGCAGGGTGCGGGGGCCGCGGGAGGGCGGACGCGGCAACACTCGTGACGCGCGTCGGCGCTACTTGGATGCGACACAGCAGCAGTACAAACCAGGCTGTGTGCTCGCTGACACCATACCATTCCATCAGAACATCTCGAGGAACACGCATTGTCGGGATCCAACATTGTAATACCTACCTTAATTAAGAAATAAAATTTTACTGTTCAAGAGCATCACGCATCGAGTCTGCCTTTCAATCATCAACCCTGCCTCAAGCCACCACACGCACACACGCAGCAACATTTGGACCTTCGAGCCGAACATCCGAGAAGCAGCGGCGGCGACGGCAGCACCTTCTGAAGTCCTGGACGAGCAACGCAGCAACGGTCAGGTCAATCAATCCTTTTTAAATTCCATCCTAAATCCCTAAGCTTCAATTTGTGTTAATACCAATCTATAAATTCTAGTGTCTTGATTTATATCGTAAAACCGTAAAGTACCTACATACTTAACTTCTTCCTCTTGCAAGCCGGCATAATGTCGAAAAAGGGTGATGATGTCATTAGTGATTTAGTCAAAAAACGCGGGTTGATTAAACGTAAAGTCACTTTGTTTTCGAAATACGTGCAATCGTTTATTTGTTCGGACGAGCTAACGGACGGACAAAAAGCCGAGTTAGAGGAACGATTCAGTGCCTATAAACTAGTATTCGATCAATACACAAAAATCCAAGATGAGTTGGAATTATTCTTGCCCGACACGCAGCTAGACGAGGAGTTAGTGGATAGGGAAGAATTCGAGAACCGGTATTATTCCGTTATAGGCCAGTGTAAATGCATCTTAAAATCGAATATTAATAATAGTAATAGTAACTGTAGTACTCCGATACAGAACGAGCCGAGTCAAATTTGCGTTCCCAACGGTATGAAACTACCCACAATTACGTTGCCCAAATTCGACGGTACGTATGACCAATGGCTCGAGTTTCGAGATACTTACGTATCCATGATACACAATTGCGAAAAATTAGGAAATATCCAAGTTTCATTACTTGCGGTCGGTACTCACAGGCGATGCACTACAAGTAGTCAGGGCGCTAGATTTCACTGAAAATAATTATTTAGTGGCGTGGAGTTTATTACAAAATAGGTATAATAATGACCGTTTGTTACAACAAAATCACGTAAATGCTATCCTGTTCGCGCAAACGCTAGTTAAGGATTCAGCCGAGTCTATTCGAAAGCTAATCGATTTAATTCTTAGAAATATACGAGCTTTAAAAACATTAGAGGAACCCACCGAACACTGGGACACTCCTCTACTTATCTTCATAATTGTTCCAAAGCTAGATTCCTCATCGGAATACGAATGGGAACGTTACAAAGGCACGCTTTCGAAAGACAGAAAATTAAAGCTGTCTGATATGATGACGTTCCACCAAGATCGTGCTGATTTCTTAGAAGCGGTGGGTAAGCCTAACAAAAAACAAACGGCAGATACTTGCAACATAAAAAAACCGTTAGGTGCAAGGTCACACAGTCATGTTATAACGCACAATGATAACAAAAGGAAAACATCCAACAGTTCACAACGTTTTAAATGCGATCAGTGCGGTTCCAATCACCCGTTATTTTCCTGTGAGGATTTCCTCAGCTTATCTCTTCATGATAAATTAAACTTAATTGAAGAGAAAAAGTTGTGTCGAAACTGTTTGCGAACTGGCCACGCAGTAAGCGAATGTTGGTATGGGCCGTGCAGGCTTTGCAACAAAAAACACAATACACTAATTCACAACGATGCTGTCGTAGATGCTCGTACATCATCAGCTGTTGCTCAAATCACGCAAATAGTGGCACAGTCTGAACGTGATCCGAGTTCCACACACATACATGCGCCGCTTACTACTACCCACAAATCTCACACATTGTACAAGGATGACAATAATATTAACACGCATTGGTTTCAAGATCCAGTATTATTGTCAACCGCATTAGTGGAAGTAGCGGACGCAAATAACAAATATCACACAACGCGGGCTCTCCTAGATAACGGGAGCCAACACTGTTTCATACCCCAATCGTTATGTAAGCAGCTTAATCTACCATTGATACAGTCCACTGTTCAGGTAATGGGGGTAGGTAACACTATCTCCAACTCCACGCAATCTTGTCATATTCGATTGCGGTCCAAAACTAACTCATATAACACAAATTTTAATTGCTTAGTTTTGCCGCGCATTACCGCACAACTACCCTCACTCGGTAATAATTATAAAATAAACATCCCACACAATGTTCAACTTGCCGATCCTGATTTCTTTAAGTCTAACGAAATAAATTTATTAATAGGAGCAGATAGATTCTGGGATCTACTTAGTGAGGGTCTGATACGGTTGCCGAAAGGTCCCTACTTACAAAACACACAATTAGGTTGGGTCATATCGGGAACCGTCCATAAAAAGGTACCACACGGTACCCTAACAGCCCTTTCACACGGCAGTCCAGTTTTTAACAGGATCCCGTTTTCTGCAGGATCCCGTTTGATGGCGAATGTGTTTATATGCTAGCGTTCACACGAGCATCCCGCATGCGGGATCCTGCAAAAAACCGATCCGGTCGAATTGTGCCGTTCGGTTTTGTCACTAGAAACTGGATCCGAAGTCCAGTAAAAAGCGGGATCCCGTTTAATCACACATATATTTCAATAGCAGTGTTCACACGGCTTCCCGCGTGCGGTTTTTTGCTGGACACTGTTTTTTGCGGGATAGTGGAGTGGTGGCAGCCCCCGCCCCGCGCCCGCCGCGCCAACCGCGCGTGTGTAGCGCTCGCGCATTGCTCTTTTGCGCGGCGCCGAGAAGGTTGTGTTTCGTCGAAAAATGTCGCAAACAAATATTGATCCCGAACTTCTTATTACACTAATTGAAATTAGGCCTATATTATGGGACAAAACGCTGGAAAATTATAAAGATAACAACTTGCGAACTGCAGCATGGCGCGAAGTTTGCATTGTTTTGAGAGAAGACTTTCAAGAACTTGAGGAAAAAGAAAGATAAAGCTATGGTAAGTTTTTATATTTATTTCGTTTATCCTTGTATTGCTTCTTCTTGCCAAGGTACAGCTCCCACTTCAGAAACAAAATAATTTGTGAACTCTGTTCGTATTGTGTTAGCACAGCGTCCACCTCGTGTATTTGGCTCATTACGTACGTTTTCCAAAGATATCGTTGAACTGTTGATGTCAATGTTCGCATATGAACTTTCATTGTGCATGATATAGTTATGAAGCACAACGCAAGTTTTAACTATCGAGATAGCTGTACTGGTGCTTACGTCCAATGGACGATGAAATATTCGCCATTTATTTGCCAATATTCCAAACGCGCACTCCACATAACGTCTGGCTCTTGTTAATCGATAGTTAAATATCCTTTTATTTTGGGAAATTATATGTGCGGCAACAAAAGTTTTCTTTAGCACCTGCAACCTAGCGTCTTTTTTTATATGTGGGCGACGAGTTAATAGAACAGCTTCAATTATATTAATTCATCATCTTTACTACTCCAACAGAATATCAAAAAACCAGCGTCAATTTACGAGCGTAAATTAATATGACTCCGAGCTACCGATAAATATATTTACTTCTGATTTGATAACTCAGCGACTAATGTTGTAAGTGAGCTACTTTATATATTTTAGAGATTCAACATCTGTCTGCTAATAAAATCAAATTCCAGCCTCAAAATTAGCAATCAAAGTTTTTCATTCAACAACTAAATTAATAAATCATATTCTTTTTTCGTGAAAGTTTGCAACACAAGCGCGGGAGTGTAGGTACCTGACGCTCGTTGGGAATCAGAGGGGCGCGACCGGCCATTTGCACCAATGAGCGAGCTCTATTCGGTGCGTGCAGCAACGAGTTCACGTGTATTTGTTTACGGGGAATTTTTAACTGCACCTCTATTTAGAAATTTAAGCAAACAAAATATCTCCACTAATAACCTACTGCAAAACAATATTACTTACCGTAAAACAAAAATACTGATTTGCACACAAATTATTCAATTAAATATAAAATAAATGTGAATTAGTCCAAGAGCGAGCGAAGCGAGCTCGGGAGCTTAGGGCACCCCGACACGGATAGGTTAGGTTCGAAGGAGATGACGGGAGCTGAAGTGAGCGAGCAAAGCGAGCGAACTCAGCTCCCGTCATCTCCTTCATGTTAGGTTACTTTAGACCCTGCAGACAGAAATAGGAGCGCTCCGTCGACTTTGTTTCGTTTCCCCCCCTCCACAAAAAATAGGTGTAAAGAGGAAGCGTGGGAGACCAGGTAAAGCACAACCTGCGCTGATTATTCAGTGACAAATAACAATGTTATATATTATTTGATTGCCTTACATTATTGTAACTTAGGACATAAGTACAATTATACTTAACATAAAAACCTGTGCTACTGCCATTAAAATTATCTGATTTACAAATAAAATAGTTGTTTGGTTTTAATTTTCCCTAAGGTGTGTCCAAACACAAACAAACACAGAGTTGCAGATGTTTGTTTATGATAACAATATTTTTTGTATGTTCATTTGGGTAGGTATAATAGTCAATTACTTATGGTAACATTATAAATAGATAGGCGAATACATGAAATTATAGCTTTTATTGACCATTATTTGATGACAATAATAAGGAAATTTTATGTTCAAATATAGTAGATTCACTCATCAATTACTTATGCTAAAGTATAAAAATAAAGGTGACTCTATGAAATTAGAGTACGTTGATATTATTTTATAGATGAAGTTGATACACTTATTAGAAGCTAGCAATGAGTAGACATATCACAAATTTAGTTGCTTAAGAATTATCACCATGTTGCGTCATATTAACAGTAGCTTGTTTTACAATATATGGTCGCTTATAAACCATTTATTAGACGCTAAAAGTTTGTCGCTGACCTATTAATTAATTAGACAACTGAATATATTTGCAGACGAGAATGACATTTTAAAGAAGCTGCCTTAATTAGCACCCTTTTATTTTTATCTAAATGAGTTCCTCCATAGGGTCTCAACAGATTATAATGCAAACCAAATGCTTCATCACCCACTATCACAAATGGAACACGTGATTCCAAACCTGTAGAGAGAGGACGAGCTTCTGGTAAATCTAAGCTGCCATCATTCAATCTTTTCCAGAAAGTACATTCTTTGAATATAGAGGAGTCACATTCTTTGCCATAAGAGCCTACGCTGATATAGGTGAATCTATAATTCGAATCCACTACCGCTAGCAATACAATGGAAAAAAAATTCTTGTAATTCATGTACATAGAACCGCTGTGACTTGGTTTCTTCATTCTTATGTGCTTCCCATCAACTGCACCAATGCAGTGAGGAAAATTAGCTTTATTATAAAATGCGTCAGCAATTTGTTCCCACTCATATTTTGTGTCGGGCAATTTCATAAACTCCTGATGCAACTTATTCCATATAACATTTGTTACTTCTATTATTATTGAGTTGATTGTTGAGACTCCCACTCGATATGTGTAACGTAAATCCATGTATGAACACCCAGATGCCAAGTACCTGCAAATTGAAAACATAAGTACCTAGTGTTATTACAAAAAAGTTAAACAGACGTTTAACACATGTTTAACAAATAGCAGAATACCTAATACTGGAGCCTGTTGTTGGTTCTTTCTCCGCCCTTATTCATAATTTATGTTTTCTTTTTCAGCTAAAATGGTCGTTAAAAATGGAATCAGATAAGAGACAGCTGGAAGAGGAGTTTAAATGCGAAAAAGAAAATAAATAAATCTGGATCTGCTGCAGTTAATACCAAAAAATACTGTTATCACGACCAGTTGTTATTTTTAAAAAAAAATATGGATCCGGCTGAAACACAAGACAGTGGCGGTAACAAAGCTACAAATATTGAAGAGGGTGATACGGAAAATCCTATCCAAAATGAAGGAAGTGAAAATGAACCTACTATCGAACATGGAAGTCCAGGACAAGAAAATCCCGCAGGTGGCGCTAAACGACTTAAGAGAAGTGTACTACCAAGGCAGAGGCTTTCTGTAATAGATCAAAAAATGGCGAGTTTTATTGATCACCAGATGAAAAGTCAGCCGAATACGCAGAATGAAGATCGTAACTTGTCATTTTTTAAAAGTTTACTTCCTACACTAGCTTCACTCAACGATGATCAAATATTACAATTTCAAGCAGGTGTTATAAGTTTGTTGCAAAATATAAAAAGCCCCAACATTAACCAATGGTCCTCTCAACAACAATCTACTTCTAATAACTACTCTCAATCAGTAGGTTATTTCACACCGCATTACAGTGTTCAGTCATCGCCATCTGCACAATCAGTTGAATCGCAGAGCTCTGATTTTCCGGAATTCACTAATATTTAATTAATATTAACGATTATCTTGTGAAAATATCATACATACATAACTTATTGTGTTTGGTAATAAATATTAAACTTTTAATATGAGTTTCATTCTTACCTTAAACATATTGCTAACTTTTCTTCAGGTGTGATGCTTTTTCTCATATTTGTATCACGTTTTTTTAAATCTTCATTCACCCTTTTTAAAAGGTCGTCAAATGTGGACATACTCATTCTAAAATAATTGAAAATTTTTGACTCATCTCTTCTCAAATCGCTCATAAGATTCCGAAAAATACCCAAATTCAAACGTTGTGTCAAAATAGGATGAACCCATAATCTTCTATTTCGCTGCCGACGCCGATAATACCAATAGAAAATTAGGAAAGTATTCACGTCCATTTCACTTGATAACCGGCGTAGGAATGGTAAAAAAAAACAGGATGCAACCGTGTTCATACGGCAGTCTAGTTTTGCGGGAGCAGCTTTTTACTGAATCCTGCAAAACTGAACTGCCATGTGAACACAGCGTCCAGTTTAGCAGGATACCGTAAAAAGCCGATCCTGCAAAACTGGACTGCCGTGTGAAAGGGCTGTAAGTCATTGCAATTTCACGCAAACATTAGATTCAGAACTCAGACGATTCTGGGAACTGGAAGAAATACCCTCATTGTATAACAATTTAAATAAAGATGAAAGTGCATGCGAAAATTTGTTCAGGGAGTCGACTTTACGCGACGTTAAGGGTCGTTTTTCCGTGCGCATACCGTTAAATCAAACAGCTGATGTTCTACACGACACATTTACTATGGCAAAAAACCGGGTTCTTGCACTCGAACGCAAACTTATTAGGAGCGCGCCTAGCTATAGAAAAATGTTTAACGACTTTATGAATGAATACTTAAGTCTGGGTCACATGAGTCGCATCTCGGCATATTCTTCGCCATGTTATTCTTTGCCGCATCACGGTGTTTACAGGGAACATAGTTCCACTACAAAACTGAGGGTGGTTTCCGATGCAAGTGCTAAGTCCACGTCAGGAAAATCGTTGAACGACATACAACACATTGGGCCTACCTTACAGAATGATTTGTTCTCGATATTACTTCGGTTTCGGCAATTCAAATTCATTGATAAATTACACTATTTACAAGACATACGTATTCCACGTTACGTAATCGGAGAAAATACACGCATAACCGAGTTGCACATTTTGTGCGACGCGTCGCAGGACGCTTACGGCGCGTGTGCACATACATACGTAGCTATACAGACGCAAAGATAACAGACATACCGCGCTTAGAATTGTGCGGCGCGGTAGTATCCGCTAAGTTGTTTACCAAACTTACTCACGCGCTATACCGCGCTTAGAATTGTGCGGCGCGGTAGTATCCGCTAAGTTGTTTACCAAACTTACTCACGCGCTAAGATTAACTTTTAACAACGTTTATTTTTGGTCAGACTCCACAATAGTTTTGGGATGGCTTAAGATGTCACCCAACCTATTGAAAACATTTGTGCAGAATCATGTAGTACAAATAAATGAACTCACGGGTGACAAACCGTGGCTTCATGTCGCAGGTGGACAGAATCCTGCCGACTTCTTACCGCGCGCAATACATTTAGAATTAGTTACAAATCTAACTATTGAGGCATACCTATTGGCATTGAAACGTTTCATCTCTCGGCGCGGCAAACCATTGCAGATTCATTCCGACAATGGCAAGACATTTGTAGGAGCACAAAAAGAATTTACAAAACTTTTAAACTCCGCAAAATCTGACATAATAAACTTCACGTCTGATAACTCCATCGAATTTAAATTTGTCCCGCCTTACTCGCCTCATTTTGACGGATTGTGGGAGGCGGCAGTAAAGTCTTATAAATCGCATTTGTGTCGTATTACGGGTAACGCACATTTGACATACGAAGAGTTGAGTACGGTATTGGCACAAATTGAGGCTGTCCTCAACTCCAGACCAATGACCCAAATGTCCACCGACCCAAATGACCTACTTCCCTTGACTCCAGCTCACTTCCTGATTGGCCGGCCGCTCACTGCACCTGCCAGTCTGGACCTCACCGCGAAGGCTACCCAAGGCCTGCCGCGCTATGACCGCATAGAACAGCTGAGGCAGCACTTCTGGCGTCACTGGTCAGCCGAATACATCTCCGAGCTCCAGAAGAGGACGAAGTGGCAGCTCGGCCAAGATGCGCTAGTCCCTGGCGCTCTCGTCGTGGTCAAGGACTACAACTTTTCCCCCCTGAGGTGGCGCCTCGGACGGGTATTGGAGACGTTCGCCGGCAAAGACGGCACATCACGCGTAGCTACCATCAAAACCAGAGGCGGGTATTATCCGACGGTCACACCCAAAAATATGCCAGCTTCTGCATCCGGATGACCACAAAACTCCATTGGAACCAGGCGCTTCCAAGGCCGGGAGCATGTTGACGACCATCTCGACTGCCTACAACGCCATCTAGCGGCCGCGCCCTGTACCAGCGCGCTCACCGTGACAACAGCAGGTCAACCGACGCAGGGTGCGGGGGCCGCGGGAGGGCGGACGCGGCAACACTCGTGACGCGCTTCGGCGCTACTTGGATGCGACACAGCAGTAGTACAAACCAGGCTGTGTGGTCGCTGACACCATACCATTCCATCAGAACATCTCGAGGAACACGCATTGTCGGGATCCAACATTGTAATACCTACCTTAATTAAGAAATAAAATTTTACTGTTCAAGAGCATCACGCATCGAGTCTGCCTTTCAATCATCAACCCTGCCTCAAGCCACCACACGCACACACGCAGCAACACTGATCGAAGAAGAGAGAGTGAAAGAAAAGACAAAGGAAGTCCAGGAAATTTCGTCCTCATCGGCGTTCGTAGCTAAGAGAAACGTCAAGTGTTTTAAGTGTGGTAAACCTGGACACTTTCAAACGGAGTGTAGAAGTGTTAAGTGTTGGAATATTGAACCCAGCTATGAATCGGTACACCATTCAACTTGTCTATGAGGCTGAGATTATGGTAAGGGCAGTGACGGATTAACCCTTAATCAAATTAAGCAATTGCCTAGGGCATCACGTCTGGGGGGGGCACCAGAAGAACCACAAAAAAATCTATCCTTAGGGCATCACGTCTCACTCTCACGTTTGAAAATTTGACAAATTTGAAATTTCGTGCGTTTTAAGTTGATATAGAGTCCGACCTAGTGTCATAACCCCACTCCCGCTTGCCCACTAGTGCATTCGGCAATTCGAATGCACCGGAATTGCGATCAGGCAATCACAAACCACCCCTTCCCTGCGGGCACCCCGCCTGGCGCCCCCGCAAATCTGTGCCAATCAAATTTTATTTTTATTTTTTTTATTAATATTTTGTTTTTAAATACAAATGTTTTGTTTTTTGAGTAATTGTGCCGGCCGACTTCTATGCATACGTAATACAATTAATTTGATAATTAATAAGTAAGTCAATAGCTTTAAAGCAGACTCTTCAATACCTTAAAGAACATTGTGGATTCGATTTTACAAAATGCAGAGGCCTGTCTAAGAAAATGCTTTAAATATGTCTGGGCGTTACAATGGCATGCAGCAAAAGATTCTAGAGGCGAATCCGTTTGCAATATATATCCTATAAGCAACCCATTCTCTCAATTTAGTAGGTCGAAGCGCCGCCGTGGATTGCTGCCTAGCAGCTGTATTTTTTTTAATTAGTTCGAAATCTATAAAAAAAAAAACTGGTTTAACCATAAGGTGTTGTGTGTGTGGGTGTGCATATTAAACGATCATTTGGATAATGAAAGTGTTTTGAAATCTTTATCAGAAACGAGATTGGAAGCACACGCTTAAGCGACATCAGCTATTTCACATACATATAATAAAATTATAGATGCATTAGACGTAATTTCTGTGGATGACATGCAAACAGGAGAAACCAGAAGAGAAGCGGCTAATTTGTCATATATACTACCTACAAGAATTGGAGTTCGTACTCGTAATGTGGGTCGAAATTTTGCAACCTTTCGAAAAGTCAGCAAGGTATTACAAGACCCAGTAGTTACTTTATGGTGGCCATACACGCTACGAGAAATCGTTACGATCAGACTGTACAGTTCGAACGGTACCGATAAATCGCTACATGTATGTTATGAAACTGTGCAGTTTCGCACGATTTTTTGAGACTGTACAGTCGAACGGAACAATACGAAAATTTCAATTGATTTATCGGAATCGGACGAACTGTGCCGACTGATCGTAACGTGTATGCGCTCGTTCCGTTTTCGTGTTCAGTTTTGTAGTCGGTCGAAATTCGGGTGGACGTGCGCACGCGTCATGGCGTCTCAAACTAATCGCGAATGGCTTGAAGAATTTATTGATTTATATCGCAGTGAACCTTGTCTTTGGAATATTAAAGGCAAAGAGTATCACAATCGTGAGTTAAAACGTGCAGCATATACTAAGCTGGTTGAAAAATTTAAAACAGTAGACCCTAGTGCTGACAAAGATGCTGTTGTAAAAAAAATAAACAACATTTGCTCTACTTACAAAAAAGAGCGTAAGAAGATCGCTGATTCGAAGAAATCAGGAGCAGGAACCCAAGAAGTGTATAAACCAAAACTATGGTATTACTCTATGTTGCTGTTTTTGGATGACCAAGAAGAACCAAGACGTTCACGTTCTAATATGGACGACGAATCAACAGACAACGAGGTAAGTTGTTTGCGTGTTATTATCAGTGATCGGAGTAGGTAGATTTTTTTTTTTTCAACCAATTGGGAAATTCCAGCAGAATGACCCCAATTCAATCTACCTACTCCGATCACTGGTTATTATACAGAGTACAGTAAGGTCGGCTTTTCTTACGATTTTTTTTTTTTCTTGTATGGTTTTTAGCCCTGTGGTGCCAGCAGAGTAGACTAGCACTAATATGGTTATGTGAATATAATAAGTAAATCCGGCCATATTGAGAATGCTCCATAGTTATTTATATTATTACATGAATCCTTCCTTCTTTCACATTGAAGCAGACTCGAAAAAATACGTACATATTAATACTAAGGCGGGATTTTACCAACCTCCTAATAAAGTTATTGGAAACTATATCTGGTGATAAACCACTTTTTATATACCTAATCTGTGTTTGGAAAGTTGGAGTTTATTTGCCGAATAAGTCCCTAATAACTTATTAGGAGGTTGGTGAAATCTAGCCTGAGTGAATTAACATGTAGGTATTTAAATAAAACTAAATAACTTTTTTATTAAATGTTTTATTCTCAAAGAGTTAACATATAAAATTATTTTGCCACGGAACGCTGCCTTCGCTTGCAAAATATTCCATGTACTCTTCTCTGACTTTTTTTGCGGCAATCGAAGTATTACCAAGATTTCTTCTTTGCAAATTAAATATGGCTGAATCCGTTGTATCATATCCTTGGGTTATTGACCCTTCATCAACATTTTCTACGTCGAAGCATTCTTGTTGACAGTAAGAACTTTCTGAAGTCTTCATTAAATAATTATGTAAAGCACAACTGGCCATCACGACTGACTCTGTTCTCTTCGGATTAATACTAATTTTTGTGTGAAAAATTCTAAATCGAGATGCCAAGATCCCAAACGCATTTTCGACAATGCGCCTTGCTCGTGATACGCGGTAATTTAGAATTCTGGTTTTATTTGTGGTCAAGTCTGCTTGTCTAAATGGCTTAATTAAATCTGTTCTAAGTGGAAACGCATCGTCAGCCACAAACACATAAGGCAACTTTCTAGTGCTATTTGCGACAGCTGTTTCGGTTGGAATACACAACTGATTATTATCAAGTTTTTCAAAAAACTTAGTGTTTGTGAGTACTCCACCATCTGAAATTCTTCCATTTGTTCCAAAATCACATAAAAGAAATCGATAATTTCCGTCAACGATTGCCAAAAACACCATGCTATGATGGTTTTTATAGTTGAAATATTCTGAGCCACATCCATTAGGAAGAAAAATTGATATATGCTTTCCATCCATCGCGCCTAGACAATGCGGAAAATTCCATCTCTTTTCAAACACTTTGGCCACATCCTTCCATTCTTCTTTCGAGCGTGGGAACTGTAAAAAAAATAATTGTTTCAGGAAATTGAAAGTGAAGCATCTCCGGCCGCCCAGTCAACTCCACAGTCACCTCCAGCCACACAGTCAACTCCACAGTCACCTCCAGCCACACAATCAACTCCACAGTCAACTCCCGATACTCGTTCAACTACAAACACGTTGTTTAATAGGAGTCGGCCAAAAAGGAATGCAAATGAAAACCTAACTACTGAAGTTTTACAGTCTGTTCAAAACCATTTCAAAAGGCCAGCAATTACTAATGATCGATTTGATATTTATGGAGCAAACGTCGCAGCTAAGCTGAGAGACCTCACAAAACATCAACGTATTTTGGCCGAAAAAATAATTAACGAAACATTATTTCTGGCAGAGATGGAAAATTTGACTATATCACACCAAGTGATGGATTCAACCAGTGTGCGTTTTACTAATTATGGTTACAACGTTCCCAGCCCCGTTTCAAGTACTCCCAGCCCTGTTGGAAACAATCCTAGTCCAGTACCTTATCAGAATTCAAATTATGATTTCCAAACACAACCAGGCTCCCAGTCAATTCTCCAAACCCCAATAATGCAAACTTCTCAACAAGAAGAGTTCCAACAAATGCAAAATTCAGCGGCTACTTATTTGTCTAATTTTACTTAATGTTAACCCATCATTATAAGTACAAATTAATAAACATTACATTCTAAGTAATTAGTAGTTTTTTATTTCTTACCTTCAAATAGTCTTTGCGGAGAACCTTATATATTGCTTCACAGGTGTCCGGTATTATGCGACCCAAAGCTTGAGATGAAATGATACTAGAGAATTTCAAATCTTCATAATTTCTTCCTGTTGATAAAAACCTCAAAGTAGCTACAAGCCTGTCATGGGGTGGAATAGCATTTCACATAATAGTGTCTTGCTTCTCGATAATTGGTGCTACCAAATTCAGTAGATGTAAGTACGTATCATGATCCATTCTTAGAAAATTATGCCAGTCTTTTGGAAAAACCTTTAATTCCGCCAACAAATTGACATGAGAATGAACTCTTCTTTTCATTAGCCATTCTTTACACCAGATGCTACGATTTTTCCGCTTCACCTTTTTTTCCTTCAGGGCGAATATTAATCCAACAATTGCTAAAACGTCGTCCGTCGAAGCCATCACTGACACGTGTGCGTCGGCACCATATTGTACCGTCTGATCGTAACGATTTCTCGTAGCGTGTATAGCTTGTATGCCAGCTACGATAAACTGCACCGTTCAAACTGTACAGTTTGATCGTAACCATTTCTCGTAGCGTGTATGGCCACCATTAGAGACTTGCGCTAATCGCTACAAATCACTCGTGGATTTTTTAGAAAAATTGCGGTGCGACTTTGATTCTTTAGAAGCCCGAGCAAAAGAAAAGCTACCAGGTGTAGAATACAAAGACACCCGTCAAAGACGAAGAAAGAAAATGCCCAATGATGGTTCAGCTATTGAAGTAAGTTTCAGCCCAAGAGAACAATTCAAAATAACGTGTTATTAAAGCATCATTGATAAATTAAATGCAGAGATACGAAAAAGAGGAGAGATTTACAAAGAAACAGCAGACAAATTCTCATTCTTGAATAAAATACCCGATGGCGATAAAATTATGTGTCCCGATCAAACTGCAGAATACAGTCAGCACAGTACAAATCAAGTAAACACATATCCAGAAGACCTTAACACCGAATTAATAACAGAAATTCAACAGTTTCATTCATATGTCATAAGTAAAATAAGTTCCAGACCTAGTGATTCGGCTCGCACAAGTTTACATCAGACTCACTCACAATTGTGTAAAATAATACATGATGATAAAATTTAATCAGCTTTTCCTAATGTGGAAACAGCCCTGCGTATATTTTTATCGCTTATAATTACAAATTGCTCAGCGGAAACGTTTTTTTTTCAAAATTAAAAATATAAAAAAAGGACAAAGATGATACAAGAAAGGCTCGATAATTTATCGATATTATACATAGCCCG
This sequence comes from Orthosia gothica, assembly GCA_949775005.1. Classification (NCBI taxonomy): domain Eukaryota; kingdom Metazoa; phylum Arthropoda; class Insecta; order Lepidoptera; family Noctuidae; genus Orthosia; species Orthosia gothica. The sequence continues at coordinate 7,334,140 of OX459040.1, read as the reverse complement.
GAAAAGCCGCAAGGCGCATTTCAATAAATAAATAAATTATGCTTTGGTATGTTTCATCTCATCATCTTATTTTACAAAAAACTAATGTTTTTAGGCGTTAAAGGTTTAAAGACCGATTCTAGTTGACATACGGATAGGGGGGCCCACAGGCGTGGATTGCTTAGGGCATCAAGTAGTCTTAATCCGTCACTGGGTAAGGGTTTATGATTAAATCCATGCCTTATATCTGTCAATGTTGTCTCGATGACACTGACAGTACCAGACTCTCAAAACGGTTCTTTAGTCTATTGCAACGTCTGAACGAACGTCCATAGTTTTTTTGTAATTCTCTCTCTGATTCTGAATAGCACATGCATCATGTCTGCTTAGCTGTTTTTCTGTATCTTTAAATTTAATGCTAATCATATTGTGTAAATGTATTTTTCTTCACTGGACAATAATAACTATTGTACTACGTGATTGAGTTAGTTTCATTACGCTCGACACCTGCAACGTGCCAACCTAACCTGTGCATCCACTGCGTGGGACATTGCTAAAGCTAGGCCTCCACACCGTCTGGCTGGCTCTCTGCTCTACAGGTTATGGGCCCAGGCCCAGTATTGTGCTCTACTGATTACGGGCACAGTATTGCGGTGCAGGCGAAAACACGAACACGAAGAAGCGGATTTTATATCGTGTACAATGTCACAGCAGCCGCAAGAAGCTACCGTTGGCGGGCACACGCCTCATGTGTCGTCAGCAGGTTTGTACACTTTTGATAAATTGGATGGAATTAGCTCGTATCACAACTGGAAGTTCCAGATGCGAATGGCGCTTATCATGGAAGGCTTATGGTCATGTATTGATGGTTCTGAGACTAGCAGCAGCATGGATCAAAAAGCTTTGGCTAGAATATGCTTGGCAGTAAAGCCGAATTGCATTCAGTATTTGCGCAATGCTACAAGCGCAAAGCAAGCTTGGCAAAAGCTGCAGGATGTGTTTGAGGATAAAGGACTTTATCGGAGGGTTGTGCTTTTAAGAAAACTTCATAGATCTGACTACCATGATTATAATTCAATGGGTGCTTACATCGAAGGTATAATGACCCTAGTACAACAACTTGCAGACATCGGAAGAGTCATCGATGATAAAGAAGTTGCAGAAATTTTACTTAGTGGTTTACCACAGGATTTTGATGTTTTGGTTTCTGGTCTGGAAACAGCAAACCTCTCTGAAACTCTCACGAGTGAAGCAGTGCGAGCTCGACTACTTCAAGAGGAGTTCCGGAAATCCACTAATAATGGCAAATCAAATGATGATGTGGTTTTATTTACAAAGAGGAAGCCACTTAAGTGCCATTACTGCCAGAAGCAAGGGCATATCAAATCAAAATGTTTCAAATTGAAGAATGATTTGAAGAAGCAAGGCAGTAGCGATCATAACTTAGCTGCGGGGTCTGCAGACACACTGTTGGTGTCAGTGTCACTCTTATCTGTTTACGGAAGCGTGGACTGGATTGTGGACTCCGGGTGTACTTCGCACATGTGCTGTAATATGGACCTTTTTAGAGACATTGACATGAATTTTAAGTCAAAAGTGACAGTTGCTAATGGAGAAGTGTTAAAATGTCAAGGTCTTGGTGCCGTCTCTTTGAATCTCAATAATAATAGTGATCTAAAGATTTTGCCAAAAGTAATGTTTGTTCCTAAATTGACTACTAATCTTATATCAGTTAGTCAACTGACTAAGTCAGGTTTTAGTGTAGTAATCAAACAAGATAATTGCAAAATAATTGATCCTCAAGGCCAGCCTTTTGCTAATGCAACATGTTTCAGGGGTATTTATAAACTTGATTGTTTTTCTAGCCTAAATTGTATTACAGAATGTAATGTTGCTACCACAAGTGCTAACAAGCAAGCACAACAAAGTTCTTAACCCCCATCTTTTACAAAACGACCTCAATTTGAGTACACTTTGTTTCAAGCTCTTATTGAGAATTCTCATTATCGTACCCTCATCTTAGATAAACGATATCAATTTAATACCGAGTAGTGTGGGGAATGAACGAATGATTTGAAATATTTATCTATGTCCCGATATAGAATAGCTAGCGAATCAAAAAACGGTTTTTAAAGTGTCGTTTTTGCTATTTTAAATAAAAATTATCATGAGATGTTTATTTCATATAAAAAACCAAATAGAATTACATACTATACTATACACTAATGTCAATTTAAACTATTATTTTTTTAAGTGTATTTTACAACAATATAATAAGTTTAAAGAAAAAGTAAGTATTATTAAAATTAAAACCAATAGCCGACATTATAAAGCGTCTCAAAAGTCTGAGTATAATATTATTTATTACCTGTGGCCGAGTTTCCATATTATTATGATAACAAATTAAAGAGTGCTACAAACGTAACCATTTTACGTTGTAAGCTTGTATTTTTACTTTGGTCGGATTATTTATAACATCCATCTTTGACGTATGAGTTCTGTTTACAAGCGTGCTTTGTTATTTTCGTTGTTTTAAAGTAATTTACAATAAAGTTGTTGTGTGTTTGTTGTGATTTGTGTGACAAAAGGATTGCCATGTATTCTATGAATAAAGAGACGCTTACAAACATCTACAAACATGCAAACATGTCGAATAGTCGTGACTTAAAGATTGTTGTCTAAAACTGCCGCTATCACAAGGTTATCACGAATTTCTCTCTTCAAAACTCTCCGTGGTGAGAAAGAAAAAGTACCCTTCGCCTCCACCAGCTAGCAAAACAATACTAGACGAATTGGACGATATGGATTTTGGAGCCAAGACCATGTTTTGTTTTCTTTTAATGAATTGCCTACAATCTTATTTCTGTAAATGAAAATGATTTGACGCTTACAAATAATGAAGAATCTCTAAATGGAAATAATTTGATCGCAACCGGAAAAGCTTGACAGAGATGATTGTGTTCCCTTCAGCTCTCATTTTGGCTGAACCGAGGAAAATTTATTAAACATATGAAACTTGGCTTAAAGAAGGTAATCTATATTCTTATTACTTTGGTTATTTTGTACAAAAAAAAACAATGTACTTACTTATAAATTAAGGACACCTGTTTTTGTTTAATATCTAACACAATATTCTAATTTTGTTATAGGATACACTATTATCAAAGTATGGCAGGACCAAACCATACTATGTTCTGTTGAAGATCCCATTGTAAAGACTTATCTACAGGATTTAAAAATCTGCTATTACTGCATATTGGTAAGTTTTAATTAATATAATTATGCTATTGTAAATGCAAAAACATACTTTAACCCCTTGAGTGCTAATTAGCAGACAATAGAAAAAAGAGTGCCTTTTGGGAACTTTGGTTCCCAAGACAATCACCATAATATGTGATGTAATAGTTTACATCTAATAACATCTAGCCTAGTCTGAGGTACAGATAATATAATACTGGTCTAAGGTTTCTTCTTCAGGGTGCCACCAACTGAAAACCAGTGCTGGGTGTCTGACGACCAGCAAAGGCTGAGTTGGTAAAGCATTCGGTATGGGCATGTTTAGTGCAATTTGTCTCTGTATTTCATTACTGTCATTTACTCGGTTGCTGGTGGGTTGTGACTGTAAAATAAATGTATTTCTGTTATATTCTTGTTTTTCAGCTGGCACCTGCCTAATCTATAAAACTCAGGACTCATATTTTATTATTTGTCTACAGGATCAAATACTGGCTTTTTAAATGGAGGTGAGTTGAAGGGAAGAAGCCATCTTCTTTACAATTCACCATTGATTATCACTCAGAAATGGATTCCTACAAATATGAAAAATGGTTCACCAGTTCACCACCAAAATAAGAGCCAAACTCTGTTGTGGTTATAGACAGTGAAAATGCTTACCATTCCTGAAAGTAAGAAAAAATTCCATTGTCCACATTCGAAAAAATTACCTGGCCTGGTTTCTTGGGAATGATCATGACATCATGTTATACATGTCTGTTTATGCAGAAACCGTAGTGATAATTTGTAAAAGTTCAAATGTTTGACGACATGCTCGATAGATGGCGTTGGCGTCAAATTAGTTCTCGCTATGGTTTCGTTACCGCGATTTAGTTGTGCTCGTGTAAATTTTAGTAAATATATACCAGCTCAGATCAGGATACAATTTGGTTTTATTTAAATTTCAAACCCTATTAGTGTTCACACAAGTGTTCTAGTTCAACATTACCAGCTCGGTAATAAACATTGGTCCATCGACCCTGGATCAGACCCAGAAAGTCTGAAGTTTTGAAGTAAGGCGGTACCAGCTTTGTTTGGACCGCACCCCAGTGTACTCGCAGTGGATCGCTGCAACAGGAGTACCGGGAATTTTAGTTCAACGTGACGCGACAGAGGGCGCCACCAGCAGTTCAACAGAACATCTCCGGCGGCAGCTTCGTTCAGCAAGGTGAACGAAATCGACGTCAATAATCGGCCGTTGAAGTTCCAAGTGACGCCAAAGGGGGCGCCACCAGTGATACACTACGAAACCTGCTTTGAAGTGTGAGTGAAGTGCAAATGTGAGTACAATAATTTAATAAATACAGTAGCAGTGAGTGATTACATTGATTAACAAGACGTTGCCAAGCAATTTTGAACTTTATTTTAAAGAAGATTTTTACTTTAACATTTAGATAATTATTTTAACTTAGCTTTTAAATTGTGTATTTAGTTTAAGGACTTAGAATAGTTTTATAAAAACGACGGAACGAGGAATCTATGCCCGATTTCTGCCAGCGTTGTTTTAAAACACTTGTAAAATTTTTCGCTTTTATTGAGACTTAGAAAAAATCTGTACGTATTGGTCAAAACCAAACTTGTAAGTTTTAAGTCTAAATTTAGATTTTCCCTTTATTAGGTTTGTTAAATTTTACTTTGTTTATTAAATTGTAATTTTATTAAATCAATTTAACACTTAGTATTTGAATATTTTTGTTGTTGTTCATGATGGAAGGTCAAATTAATATATTGAAAGACCTCCAAAATGTTATACAAAAGGCTTTTACTAATTTTAAAAAGAGTCCTAAAGATCGATTGACAGTAGAATATATCGAGACAAGGCTTGAATTATTAGAGAATGATTGGTCTTCATTTAAGGAAACCAAATCTCAACTTTATGGTCGGTTTAAGATGGAAGACATAGGTCAAAAGGTGTTCGATATATACGATTCCACCGAAGATACATATATATCATGTAAATGTCTGATGAAAGCAACGTTTAATAAGATTAATCCTAAAGAACCGTTACCACAAAATAGTGGATCTAACAATAATAATTCTTCTAAGTCATCCAACTCTTTTGTAAAGTTGCCCAAGATCACAATTCCCAATTTTTCAGGCAAGTACAGTGAATGGACAGCATTTCACGATCTTTTTAAGTCGCTTGTACATAATAACGCATCTTTAGATAACGTGCAAAAGCTGCACTATCTTAAAAGCCATCTTACGGGTGAAGCCGAACAATTGATTAGGTATACACCAATCACAGATGCCAGCTACAGTGAATGTTGGGCTCAGTTGGAAAAGCGTTATGCTAATAAAAAGTATCTAGTCAATTGTATTTTGAAAAGGTTGTTCACCCAAAGGCGATTAAATGTTGAATCAGCTGCCGCATTAAAGGAGCTGTTAGATACCACAAATGACTGCCTTAATGCGCTTACAAATTTAAATATCAATGTGAGTACATGGGACGTTATCATCATCCATATCGTAACATTCAAATTAGATAATGAAACGCGAAAACAATGGGAGTTAAGCAGTTCTAACGATTTAAGCAACGAGTTGCCCACCTTTAAGGACCTTAAAATATTTATTGAAAGTCGTTTTCGCGCATTAGAATGTATAGAGCCGAGAAAGGCCGTGGCTCACCAGGCCGGTAATAGTTCACAGGTTCATAGTTCGAAAGCGATGTTAGCCACAAATCCATCAAATATGCGTTGCGAATTCTGCTCGGAAGTCCACAAGCTGTGTTTCTGCAAGCAATTTGCAAAACAGCCCACAGAAAGTAGACGTGAATTTGTAGCAAAAAATAAGATCTGTTTTAATTGTTTGGGCAGCAATCATAGAGTATACGACTGTAAAAAACAGACCTTCTGTAAAGTCTGCAACAAGCGCCATCATTCATTGCTGCACCCGAATGGAGAACCTAACGGAGAGAACGAAGGCCCAGATGACACCGTAAACTCGGCTACAGATAATACAAGTTCTTCAACTAGTGATAATCCGATAGTCGCATGTTTGTCTACGGGCAAGGTCTCTAAACCCAGACAGGTTTTATTAGCCACAGCGTTAATAAAAGCCGAGTCCAAGACGGGTGAATTCCAAACAGTTCGAGCATTATTAGACCAAGGTTCCCAAGCTTGTTTTATTACGGAGGCCACAGTTCAACTTCTTAGACTGAAGAAAATTCCAGTCAGAGGTCTCGTTTCAGGCTTAGGTGACGATAGATCAACCATTGCGAAGCACATGGTGAATCTGACAATTGAGTCAACAATTGATCTCAATTTTCAACTCAAAATAAACGCCTACGTTTTGAGTAAGATCACGTCATACTTGCCTGAGAGAAGTGTAAAAACATCTTCATTGGATTGGATTGCCATAAACGATCTACGTTTAGCAGATCCTAACTATAACACACCCAATAGAATAGATATACTATTGGGTGCAGATGCTTACTGCTACATTGTGAAGGAAGGTATAGTCAAGAGTCCATCCGGCACTCTCATTGCACAGAGCACCACTTTAGGGTGGGTCCTTTCAGGTGTAGTCAGTTCAAGTCATGAGTGTTTAAAGAATCAAACCAAAAATATAAAGGTACATTGTGCACAGGTCAATGAAGATGACATTTTAAAGAAATTTTGGGAGATCGAAGAACAAACTAGTACACATAAATTACTTAATCCAGAAGAGCAGCGGTGTGAAGAATTCTATATTCAAACTACTAAAAGAGACGATACTGGCAGATACGTAGTACGACTGCCATTTCGAGATGAAGAACCTGCTTGTAAAGCCGGACGTTCACGCGATATAGCTGAAACAAGATTTAAATCGTTGGAAAAAAGATTAAGTAAGGATACAGATTTAAAGAAGAAATATACAGAGGTAATTAATGAATACTTAAAATTAGGACACATGAGACCTGTAAAAGATGAAGATAGTTATAAAGATGAAGCCGTTTATCTACCACACCACGCGGTGATAAGAAATGATAAGACCACGACTAAGGTTCGTGTTGTTTTTAACGCTTCAGAAAGGAATAAGAACGGAGTGTCACTAAACGACACCCTAATGGTAGGACCAACGCTGCAAGCAGATTTAAGACACACTGTCATGAGATGGAGAATGCACGCTATTGGTATAGTGGCGGACATAATTAAAATGTATCGTCAAGTTAGAGTGGCCGATGAAGATGCTCTCTTCCAGCGAATACTCTGGCGAGACGATCCTGAAAAGCCAATCAGAGATTATGAGCTGATAACGGTGACCTTCGGGACAGCATCTGCACCATACCAAGCAGTTAGATCGCTCCAGCAGGTCTCATATGATGAAGGAGACAAATTCCCACTTGCAGCAGACAGAGTGTTAAATTGTTTTTATATGGACGATTTAATGACTGGATGTAACAACATCGAGGAAGGTGTAGAAATCTGTAATCAAATGGTAAAACTATTAGAAAAAGGAGGATTTACGTTACAGAAATGGAACAGCAACAATCAGCAATTATTAGATAAAATAGGTTATATGGGTAGGAATGAAGGAATTCTACAAACAGGTCAAAAGGGAATAAAAAATGAGGACATTAAGAACAAGGACAAACAGGACATGATAGTAAAGGAAAAGGAACAAAGTAATAAGGACAGAGAAATTAAATTAGATAGTACTACAAAAATATTAGGACTAACCTGGAACCGCCATGAAGATTCCTTTCAGTACGCAGTAAATCTCCAACCGCTGACGACGGCACCTGTAACAAAAAGATCTATAATATCAGACATAGCGCGTTTGTTCGACCCATTAGGATGGTTAGCTCCTAGTGTGGTTGTAGCAAAGGTGTTCATCCAGAAGTTGTGGCTCGCAGGTGTTAGTTGGGATGAGGAATTAACTACGGAATTAAAAACTGAGTGGAGTACTTACCGCGAAGAGTTAAAGTTGCTTGCCAAGGTTCGAATACGTCGTTGGCTTGGGACTAGTTCAACTGATGAACTGGAACTGCAAGGTTTTAGTGACGCCTCGAAAGCAGCATACTCAGCAGTCGTTTACTTGCGGGTAATTGATACCACAGGCAAAGTGCATGTTTCATTACTGGTTGCGAAAACAAGAGTTGCCCCAATCAAACAAGTCAGCATTCCACGATTGGAGTTATGTGGAGCAGTACTCTTAGCCAAGCTATTGATAGAGTCTGCAGAGGTCTTAAATATACCAAAGCAAAAGATTTCAGCATGGACTGATTCGACAGTAGTGCTATCATGGCTTAACAGCCATCCTAGCCGGTGGAAAACGTTTGTTGCGAATCGGACTGCTGAAATATTGGGTACAATGAGTTCATCTCAATGGTTTCACGTGTCGACCAAGGAGAATCCAGCAGATTGCGCTTCTAGGGGAATACTACCCAGTTCATTGGTCAGCAATGAGTTATGGTTTTCTGGACCGCCATTCCTGAAAAACAAAATAATCGAGTACAAAAGGCCAAAGGATTTAAAAATAGATTTAGAGCAAACAATAACGGCTCATACGGCTGTAATTCCAGAGCATGTAGTCCTAGAAAATTATTCTAGTCTGCGCAAACTAGTTAGAGTAGTTGCGTATTGCCGACGATTTTTAAATAAGGACAAATACAATAGTACATATTTAAAGGATCCAGAAATAGAAGCAGCATTAGAAACCTGTATAAAGAAGACACAAACAGACATATTTACAACAGAATATACACAGTTAAAAGAAAAAGGGTATTTAAATATCAAATCTAGCAAACTGAAGTCACTTTGCCCCTTTCTTGACCCAAAAGGTATCATAAGAGTTCGAGGACGACTTGCAAAGTCGGAACTGGATGAAGATTCGAAATATCCGATAGTCCTACCACATTCTAGCCATCTGACTCATCTTATAGTTGCAGATGCGCATGAGAAAACACTGCATGGTGGTCCTCAGTTGCTGACAAACTTTTTAAGGTCAGCCTATTGGATAATAGGTGCTAGATCGCTAATCCAGCAACATGTTCGCAAATGTGTAATTTGTGCAAAACAGAGGGCTAGCGTCAGAAACCAACTGATGGGTGATCTTCCATCAGTCCGATGTAGACCAGCAAGACCATTTTTGCATAGCGGAGTGGATTATGCTGGACCCATAAGCATAAGAACGACAAAAGGCCGTGGTCATAATTCATACAAAGGCTATATATGCCTTTTCGTTTGTATGTCCACCCGCGCTCTTCACTTAGAAGTCGTCAGTGATATGAGCACACAGGCATTTTTAGCAGCCTTTCGGCGATTTGTTTCGAGGCGAGGTCACTGTGCTAAATTGTGGAGCGATAACGGTACCAACTTTGTTGGTGCCTCCCGAGAGTTAAAACAATTGGCCTCTATACAGCCAGCAATAGCAGAACACCTTGAAGCAAACAATACTGAGTGGCATTTTATACCGCCTCATGCACCCAATTTCGGTGGACTTTGGGAAGCAGGTGTGAAATCCACAAAGTTTCACCTTAAAAGAGTAATCGGCGACTCAACCCTTACATACGAGGAAATGTCTACACTCCTCAACCAAGTGGAAGCATGCTTAAATTCGCGACCGATAAGCGTTATTAACTTTACTGATCCTGGTGAACCCCTGCCGTTAACTCCTGGACATTTTCTAATCGGCGAACCGATAGTTAATGTGCCAGATAAAAATTATGAAAGTTCAAATGTAAATTATTTGACTCGGTGGCAATTAGTTCAACGAATGATGCAGTCCTTTTGGAAACGATGGTCCCACGAGTATTTGTCTAATCTTATGCACAGATACAAATGGTCTTCCCAAGTTCCAGAGCCCAATATTGGGGACATTGTTTTGATTAAGGAAGATGATTTACCACCAAGTCGTTGGTTGTTAGGACGAGTTGTGGAGAAACACCCTGGCGATGATAACGTCACCCGTGTGGTCACATTGCGTACTAAATCCTCCACAATTAAGAGACCAACATCCAAATTATGTGTTTTGCCAATAGCTCAATGAATTGTTTATTTTTTATCAAGTTTATGTAAAACTTCTGCAGATCAAATCATTAATGTTATTTTTAAGATCAAATTTATATTTACAAGCTTTACCATGTTTTATTTTATACATTTTATAGGTTTATTTATACTTTGTTTATATCTTCGCATATTTTACCTATGTACTAAGTTTTTACAATCGTTAAGATATTTGAGCTGTTGAAGTCTGTTTATTTTTGTTGTTTATTTTATAAATTTACGAAGTATTATAACTTATACTGTATCCAAAGTGCAAATTTTAGACTTAAGATAATTTAAGAAGGACATTCCGCCACTAAATGTCCTTGGTGGGCGGTATGTTTATGCAGAAACCGTAGTGATAATTTGTAAAAGTTCAAATGTTTGACGACATGCTCGATAGATGGCGTTGGCGTCAAATTAGTTCTCGCTATGGTTTCGTTACCGCGATTTAGTTGTGCTCGTGTAAATTTTAGTAAATATATACCAGCTCAGATCAGGATACAATTTGGTTTTATTTAAATTTCAAACCCTATTAGTGTTCACACAAGTGTTCTAGTTCAACATTACCAGCTCGGTAATAAACAATGTCAGTAGTCATCCAAAACAATAAATATTTTGAAATAATCAGTAAATTATTTAAGCACCTAATAGTTAGAAATGAATAAAGTGAGACAAGCTAAATTAATATGTTGTTTTTGTGGCAAACAAACACTTTTTCTTTCTTTCTAAGTTACAATTTTATTCTAATTTGCTAAAGAACTTAAAAAAAACAGCGCTTTCCATTTTGGCTCCAGAACCGGCTTGAAATAAAAACTTTGGCATGGGGTTAGACTACTACAAATGTTCTATGTTCCTTTGAGAGTAAGAAAACAATAATATGTGTCCAGCATGGAATTCGTTGAAATATGTTAGTTTAACTATGACCTGTTTCATTAATCAGTAATGCATTTTCTATTCAATGTAAAGGAGCTCGTGGCTAAATAATAACAGCTGCACGGGTCGATCTTCAAGGTTAAGCAACGCTTGCCGAGGTCGATCCGTGGATGGGTGACCATTTTAACATACCGAGTTTCCTCCGAGCCTCGGAAAGCACGTTAAGCCGTTGGTCCCGGCTGTCATTTGAAGATCTTTGACAGTCGTTACGGGTAATCAGAAGCTTGAGATCTGACACCAGTCTTGCCAAGGGGTATTGTGTTGCCCAGTTACTGGGTTGTGGAGGTCAGATAGGCAGTCGCTCCATGTAAAACACGGGTACTCAGCTGAATCTGGTAAGACTGGAAGCCGACCCCAACAACAATTGGGAAAAGGCTAGGCAGATGATGATTTTCTATTCAATGTAAACTTACCTAATAATAAATAAATAATTGTGTTTTAAAACAGTGTTATGTTTTATTTTATTGAAGTACTAGCTGTCCCTCCTGCTCCCATCAACTGGCTACCTACCTACCCACCACCCCTCGCCCGCGCCTTGCGCGTCATGCGCACGTGAACGTCGTGAACCTCAACATACCTAATTATTTTGTTGCGGGCGGAGTTATTTTAAAATTATGATATCTCCTAAGATGTTGATTGAAATCAAGTGATGTCAAGGATGATTTTGTTTACATTTAAATACTTGTGATTACTAACATATTTATTTGGATAAGGATTAATATTATGTTGATAAAACTCGCAAATCATCATTAATTTCGAACAAATTTGGTTACCAAAAAGGGTAGAGAGTCTATCTTAAAAGATAGACATATGCTGTCGCAGGCTTTTTTTACCCGACTGCCGAAGGTGGGTAATGTGTTTATCAGCCTATGTATGTATGTTTGTTCCTATATGGCTTTCCAGAGACTAAACGCGTTGGCCGATTTTGATGATTCATACGTCAATCGATGCGTCTTAACCCTGCGAGTGACATAGGCTACATTAAAATTGGACAATAGAAAAATGGCGGATATTGTGGGGGCCCAAATTTTTTTTCTTCCAAACCCATCGTGTGGGGTATCAAAAATATATAACACATAAATGTTCAAATGTATCTAATTCGAAAAAAAACTAACTAAAAAGTTAAAAATAAAATAAATAATTCGAAAAATCTAAAATGATGCTGTGCAGTCGGAGGATACATATTCGCGGGCTGGCTGACCAAAATCTGGTGTATCCTCCGCCTGCACAGCATGATTTTTTCCTAGTTTACGACTTTTTAGTTCGCTTTTGAAGCAGTCGGGTTTTTTGAATTAAGTTTTTTTTTTGAACTTTTAAAGAGGAACAATTCTATCTTAATACATGATATTTGTGCGTAACATCAGCGCACGCTACGGAAGTTCTCAAAAAGGAATAATTTAGCCCGTTTTTGCAACATTTTTCATTTTTGCTCCTATTGGTCGTAGCTTGATGTTATATAGCCTTTCAACTAGGAAGCAAGCCCCCCCACCACCTATTTATCTTCAAGATAAAGTTAAGTGGAATGATTTGTCCAAAGCCTTCCTCGATTAAATGGACTATCCAACACAAAAATATTTTATCAATTCCAACCAGCAGTTATTGAGATTAGCGTGTTCAAACAAACAAACTATGCAACTTTATAATATTAAGTATAGATTAGTAGTGTTTGATGCACCTAATAAGACAACATATGATGGTTTTGTCATGTTGACAAGATTTATTTATTCATAAAACTTCATGCAACATACTTGCAGGACCCAAGGCATTCTCTTACAGTCAACCAAAGGTAGTAGAGAGATAACTTATAGAAAAATGTGTACACAAATATATGTATTGTTCCAGTGGCGGAGCGGAGGCGACCCACGGTCGCCTCCGCTGGAACAATATCCCACTTAACTATGTTTGTCGTGGAGAGCAGTGGTGGCCCAGTGGTATCGGCTGCGACTTACAAGTTGTAGGTCGTGGGTTCGGGCCCAGGCAGGCGCTTTACTTTGTGTAAATTATTTCTTCACCACTGCTCTCAAAACGGTGAAGGAAAACATCGTGAGGAAACCGGCATGTCCTAAAACCGAAAATTCGAAGACATGTGACATCCACCAACCCGCACTGGGCCCACGTGGTGGATAACCGCCCATTCCCTCTCACAGAGAGGAGGCCTGTGTCCCAGCAGTGGGAACATTAATAGGCTGATGATGTGATGATGATGATGTGATGTTTGTCGTGCGTTCCCTACCTACTTACTGAGTCTTGCGACTTAGCTGGTGGCACACGTCACAATGCACCCCTGAATGCGTATGTAGTATGTAGGGTAGTACGAGGACAACCCAAGGATCCACGTTTTTGACTGACGAAAATAAAAAGGAAAAAACCGGCCAAGTGCGAGTCGGACTCGCGCACGTAGGGTTCCGTACTTTGTAAATTGCGGTTTACGATTTATGACGTATTAAAAAAAAACTACTGACTAGATCTCGTTCAAATCTAATTTCGCTGGCAGTTTACATATTAATGTATATCATATATTTTTTTTAGTTGTATCATTCTCTTATTTTAGAAGTTACAGGGGGGACACACATTTTACCACTTTGGAAGAGTCTCTCGCGCAAACTATTCAGTTTAGAAAAAAAATATATTAGAAACCTCAATATCATTTTTGAAGACCTATCCATAGATACCCCACACGTATGGGTTTGATGGAAAAAAATATTTTTAGTTTTAGTTTCAAGTATGGGAACCCCCAAAATTTATTGTTTTATTTTTATTTTTGTGTGAAAATCTTAATGCGGTTCACAGAATACATCTACTAACCAAGTTTCAACAGCATAGTTCTTATAGTTTCGGAAAAAAGTGGCTGTGACATACGGACGGACAGACAGACAGACAGACAGACATGACGAATCTATAAGGGTTCCGTTTTTTGCCATTTGGCTACGGAACCCTAAAAAGGTGGATTTTCTTGAGAATTGGTTCCGTGGATTCCGGCTTTTCTTCCTAGTTGTTGCCTCTTCGGTGACTGAGCTGCGACCAGTTTATATAGATTATAGTAATGATATACGATAATGATTATAGATGGCTGCGACTGAATTCATCGGGCCAGTGGCCCGTCTCCCTTCTTATATATGGCCCGTCCTTCCCAAATTGACGCTCCCGTGTTTTTGGACCAACCTTGCCTTAATTTTTACTTAGCCGAAGTCTTTGGAGCCGTGTATTTTACTAAATTTTCCACATAATCCTTACAAAATTGGGCTTAAATGATAGGGTTTGACAGCGTTCACAATTTACATTAATAATATTTACACATTTTATTAATGTAAATTGTGTATTATAGGTAATTAAAAAAAATCTAGAACAAAAACGAAAAATTTCGGTTTGTTAACAATTTTGATTATAATGATATGCGATTATCTTGGAAACGTGTGGACCGATTTACATGATTCAAACGGATAAAATGGTTCTAGACAAAGACCGTTTATTTGACACTAACCTCATCAAAAAATCTCCACAAACAAAAAATCACGTTTTCAATTTCCTCGCGTACCTATCTAATTATTAACATGTCTTATGTTATCATGATGTTATCTCTTAACAATTCTTTAAAAATCTATCTTTAACAACTGTTAACGTTCGAATTAGGATTCTATATGTTTGAACATGTTAATTAGTTATAAAACAAAACAATTACTACAATTACTTACTAAGTTTACCTAGGTAGGTACTACTTCGTCATTTGCTTACAATCTGATTAGATAACTTAGGTACTTAAGTACCTACTAGTTGAAATCTTATTAGAAGTAGGTACCTACTTAATAACACTTAAATACAGTTTTTATGTACTAATGAGTACCTAGGTATTAAATACATAAACTTCGTTGTTTTACCTAATGAGATTGCAGATGGGGTTTCATCGCCGACATACACCTAGTTAAAATAGGCATATGTATTAAATAATAACTATAGTAAATACCTATAAATATATAAGAAAAGGTAGGTACTTACCTATTTACAAGGCAGATGTGAGTGAAAACGCCACCCATGAGGGGACGTCCTAGGTCATAGGTACACGGATTCAAATTCTCCAGAAAGGTCAGGAGGGCTGTCCTCATTACCGGTGTGCTCGTATGAGTAGATGTATGAATGTAAATGTAGCAAAAGCAGTATGTTAGGACCGTAGCAGGTGGCGTTGTAGTTTCTGCTTGCCCACATGAGAAAATAGCGTGAGTTTTTTTGAATATTTTTAGGGTTAGTAGAATGGATGAGTTAGATGATACCTATACCTAAATAATATTCAACACGTGGGGTATAAAAGTATATTGATTCTTCAGCTGCAAAAACATTTATTTCATCACAGTAGGTAGGTGCACATACCTACACACAATATTGTTAACGCAGTCGAGTAAAAAGATGCAGATGGTTATCTATCAGCTATCTATCACCATTGAGATTATGTCCATGGTTATCACACACAATGATAGGTACTAGCAGTTAACACAAGCACTTTAAGGATTAATACAGCAATGCAGCCATAAGCAATAACGCGAGACACTAGCACAAGCACCACAAAACACCAAATGCTTATAAAATGCATTCTTCGTATGTAGGTTTTACAGGTTATAACCAATCATTCATATATTTCAGCTCCCTCAGCTTCTCGATGCGTTTTTTGGCTTCTATCAGCTTTATTTTCTTTCTTATTTATCCTCTAACCGGAAAAGTATTACACACTAGAGCCTTTAATTAAATCATCTGCTGCCTTTTTGGATCTAACCCAAGCATTGTACTGTGTCGGTAAACACAAGCTGACGGCACGGCGGTAGTATGTTGCACACGTAGCGTCTGCACTGCCCTCCATGATTTCATGGGTTAATTCGCCATTCATAATGAATTCGCCATCTAGAATCAAACAAGAAATTTAGTCCACATAAGCTAAAATCGCCAGAGATAGGTACACAAATCAATCGACAAGTTTACCTAAGACATAACATGTCTATAGCTCTGTAGGGCTTGGCAGAGGTTATGAATCCAATAAATGCGTAAATAAATACGTATTACTTAACGGATAAATCACGGAAGTGATAATTTTTGTATAATAATAAATCTAGCGCGAAAAAGCAACTTTTTTTAACTGTCAAACAAAACCAATATTTTTAGTTAAAACGATATCGCTAGTTGTCAAAAAGGACGTTGTGGTTTGAATTTTGAATGAACGAAAGGCAATACGTCAGCAAAACATTATCAAAGCCTAAACAAAAACAACTTCGTAGCGTTATCAAATTGAGCTCTTTTAAACGACGTCATGGTACGAAAACGCGACATAAGGTCAAATTGATACCGCTCTAAGAGCTTGTGGTCACCCCCCAGGAGTTAGCAGCTACTTCTAGTGTGCCATTGGAAGTATGGCACAAGCGACTTGGGCATTTGAGTTTGCATGGTATGTATGGGATGGCCGTGCAGATGATGTTGTTTTTGAAGATGACTGTCATGGTAAGTTGAAAAATTGTATCTCATGTATTAAGGGGAAGCTTACAGTGAAATCTTTCCCTAAGGGCCAAGCAAAAAGAGCTCATGATCTTTTAGAGTTAATACACTCAGATGTTTGTGGGCCTATGTCAATTAATAGCTGGGGTGGTGCACGTTATTTAGTTACCGATGACTTCTCTAGAAGAAGTTTTGGTTATCTTATGTGTCATAAGAATGAAGTCATGAAATGTTTTATACAATTTAAAAATTTAGTTGAGAAACAGGTGGGTAAAACAATCAAGCGTTTCAGAACAGATAATGGAGGGGAATATTGTAGTAAAATCTTTGAAAAGTTTCTGTCTAGCGAGGGCATTATTCATGAAACTAGTATTCCCTACAGTCCTCAGCAGAACGGCGTATCTGAACGCCTTAATAGAACCCTTATGGAAAAAGCCAGATGTATGCTCTCTGAGGCCTGTCTCGACAAGCGTTTTTGGGGAGAGGCTATTGCTACTGCAATATATCTAAAGAATCGAAGCCCCACGGCAGCTTTGTCCGGCGGTATTCCTGAACAGGTGTGGACGGGATCCAAAGTGACCCTAAGCCACTTGAGAGTATTTGGTTGTAAAGCTTTTTCATTGATTCCAGAACATAACCGTCGCAAGCTTGATGCAAAGTCAAAGGAGTGTATTTTTGTGGGTTATTGTGAAATGTCCAAGGGTTATAGACTAGTAGATCCAACTGAACCAAAGAAAATAATTAAATCTAGAAATGTCCATTTTATTGAATTGACAGACTCTAATATAAAATCTAATATGATAAACTGTGATATTAATTGTAATAAGTTGGATTGTGACATAAATACTAATAATTCCAAAATGATAAATAATAATAATTTTAATATGAATGACAATGTTTGTGTTCCAATGTTGAACTGTAATAATAATAGTTCTAGTGAATTGATACCTCCTTCTGCAATTTCAGGTGGTGAAATGGAGAGTGAAAGTGTTGGGACTGAGGCCCCCAACACAAACACATCTTCCAATGCTGATGGATCAGCATTACCATCTATATTCGTCGACTGCGACCAGGTGGAAGAAAATGAGCAGTCTTGGGCAGAGGAGAGCGACCCTATGGTAGAGTCTGAGGGCAACTCTATGCTGGATACTGAACGCAGACCTAGCAATAATGAGTTGCCAAGTCAACGTCCTGTACGGCTTGTACTCCGTACAGGACGTTGACTATATACGGGTATCCCACCTAAAAGGTATGGTGACTACGAATATGATTATTCTCTCTACTCTCATGGGCAGATTGCGTTTGACGAACCTTTGTCTTATGAGGATGCAATGGCCAGTCCTTTTCGCGTGAAGTGGCAGGCAGCCATGCAAGCCGAATATGACTCTTTGTTACGCAATGGTGTCTGGATATTAGTCGAGAGACCACTGGATAAAAACGTAGTTAAATGTAAGTGGATATATAAAATCAAGCAAGATACTTCCGGAAATTTTGACAAGTATAAGGCTCGCCTAGTGGCTCGTGGTTTTAGTCAAAAACCTGGTATTGATTTTAATGAAACTTTTTCACCAGTAGTCAGACACTCAACAATACGTATATTGTTTAATTTGGCAAATGAGTTAGAAATGGACATAGAGCACATAGATGTAACTACTGCTTTCCTTCGTAGTGAACTAAAGGAGGAAATATTTATGGAACAACCTATGGGTTATAAAAATTATAGTAATAAGGTGTGTTTATTACAGAAAAGCATCTATGGGTTAAAACAAGCAAGTAGGGTGTGGAATGATTCTGTAAATAAATTGCTACTTACTAATGGTTATTCTCAAACAAAATGTGAACCTTGTGTGTATGTTAATAAGAGAAACTCTAGCAATTTAACTATTTTAGCTGTATATGTCGATGATTTTTTTCTATTCACTAATGATAATGTAGAGAAAAAGCAATTATTGTCCAATCTAAGTAATAAATTTAATATTAAAAATTTAGGTTCAATTAAAAATTGTCTTGGAATAAACATTGTTAGAAATAGAGAAAAGGGTACTATATTGTTGAGTCAAAAAGATTATATTAAAAGACTGCTATGTCGTTTTGGAATGTCAGACTGCAAAGGTATTTCAACACCAATGCAATTAAATGAAAAATTTTATAAATGTGATAATAATGTATCTGATAATGATTATAATTTTAGAGAATTGATAGGTAGTTTGATGTACCTGAGTGTCTGTACTAGGCCAGATATAACATATGCATGAAATATTTTAAGTCAATTTAATAATTGTTATGAAAGGGCTCATTGGTTAGCAGGTAAAAGGATCCTACGCTATTTAGCTGAAACTATTGATTATGGTTTAGTTTTCATAAAGTGTAACAATTTAGATCTTATAGCTTATGCTGATGCTGATTGGGCGAATGATCCTATTGAACGAAAATCTTATACTGGTTTTGTAATTAAGTTAGGGTCTAATACTGTTAATTGGGAGAGCAGAAAGCAGCGCTGCGTCGCTATGTCAAGTACTGAAGCAGAGTACCTAGCCATTAGTGACGCCTGTAAAGACATTCTGTTTATCAAACAGTTTTGGTTTGAGATAATGAATAGGAATATTGTGTGTAAACTATTTAATGATAATCAGAGTGCCCAGAAGATCTTGAAATCTATTCAGTGTCATAAGAGGACAAAGCACATTGATATACGCTATCACTTTGTAAGAGATTTAATTTCTAAAAACTGTATTTCTGTTTCTTATATGCCTACTACAAAAATGATAGCTGACATTCTAACAAAAGCTTTGTCTTCCTGTAAACATAATGAGTTTAGGTTTCATTTAAATGTAAGAACTCCATGAAGTTGTATAACTGTAATGAGGGTTGGAGTTCCGTTGTATGGTGTAAGGGGAAGTGTTGGAATATTGAACCCAGCTATGAATCGGTACACCATTCAACTTGTCTATGAGGCTGAGATTATGGTAAGGGTTTATGATTAAATCCATGCCTTATATCTGTCAATGTTGTCTCGATGACACTGACAGTACGAGACTCTCAAAACGGTTCTTTAGTCTATTGCAACGTCTGAACGAACGTCCATAGTTTTTATAGTTTTTTGTAATTCTCTCTCTGATTCTGAATAGCACATGCATCATGTCTGCTTAGCTGTTTTTCTGTATCTTTAAATTTAATGCTAATCATATTGTGTAAATGTATTTTTCTTCACTGGACAATAATAACTATTGTACTACGTGATTAAGTTAGTTGCATTACGCTCGACACCTGCAACGTGCCAACCTAACCTGTGCATCCACTGCGTGGGACATTGCTAAAGCTAGGCCTCCACACCGTCTGGCTGGCTCTCTGCTCTACATTAAGGACAATGAGGAAAAGATGAACGATAATAAGTGCTATTACTGTGGTAAAGTTGGACATTTTAAGGCGCAGTGTCGTTTTAAAAAAAACAAAGGACAATTAGAAAATGAGTAATGCGTTTGTGATTTCGAACTCGGTTTATGAACAATATAAAGAAACAAAGTGGCTAGTGGACTCGGGAGCAAGTTTCGCAAGGGTCGGTAATTGTTGGTGACGGCACTGCCATTAGTGTGCAAGGCTGTGGACAGATGGCGGTACAAGTCAAGAACGGAAGTGAATGGTTTGATACGACAATAAACAATGTGTTGTTCGTTCCCGATCTAAAGACAAATTTATTATCTGTGAACCGCGCCTCTGACCGGGGTTATGTCATGGTGACAAATGACACTTCGTGCAAATTTTATAAAAAGGGCGTTGTTTGTGCTATCGCAAAAAGAATTGAGAACTCTTATTATTTGGATTTTCGCTTTAAATGCGAGGTGGCGAGTGTTGCAAAAACGTCAAAGAACGATTTATACGAGTGGCATGAAAAACTAGCTCATCAAAACTTCGATCGCGTGAAGAAAGTTTTGGAGAAAAATAACATTGAGATAAAACAAACTCGTTTGCCTCAATGCGAGAGTTGTTTGAAGGGAAAGATACACCGGTTACCATTTAAGAAAAGTGAAAACGTAAGCACAGGACATGTGAAATAATACATGGGGACACTTGTGGGCCCATGGAGGAAGAATCGGTCGGCGGGTCGAGATATTTTGTTGTTTTAAAGGATGACTATTCGAACTTCAGAACTGTTTACTTTGTCAAAGCTAAAGATGAAATTAAGCATTGTCTAGAGGACTTTTTCAACAAGGCAGAGAATATTACTGGAAACAGGGTCAAGAAACTAAGAACGGACAATGGATTGGAATTCGTAAACAAAGAAATGATGGAACTATGTTCGAAAAGAGGGATAATTCATCAAACTACGGTAACCTACACTCCTGAACAAAATGGCAAAGCTGAAAGGGAAAATAGAACGCTGGTTGAGGCGGCAAGGACAATGATACATTCTAAGAACCTACCTAAGAAACTGTGGGCAGAAGCAGTGAATACTGCTGCTTTTGTTCTGAACAGAACAGGTAAAGAAAAAGAAGGGAAATCACCTTATGAATTATGGACAAATAAAACCTATGATATACATCAACTGCAGGTTTTTGGTTCTCCAGTATATGTACATATTCCAAAGGAGAAAAGAAGAAAATGGGATAAGATAGGAGAAAAAGGATTGATGGTTGGATATGGGGCAAAGGTTATAGAATATATTTTCCAGAGAAAAATTGTGTTTATACAAAGAGAGATGTCATTTTATTAAACGAAGAGAGAAATGAAGAAAATGAATTGACGGTGATGTTGAATTTGAATAATAGTGAATCGATGAATGACGATTTACCAGAAACTGTGACAGCAAGTGAAGAAGCTGAATGTGAAGAGTTTCAAGATACTCCAACTAGTATCAATCAAAGTGAGAGAGAGTCACAGAGTGAATATGAACCCTCTGATGACAGCTTATTGGAGGATAGTGAAACACAAGTGCAAAATGAAAGACCCGAGCGTATAAGGAAACAGACATCATTCTATAGGTGTCACTATGTGTAAGTGAAGACAATGAGCCCATTTCATATAAAGTAGCAATGAAAAGTAGGGAAGCAAGTAAGTGGAGAGAGGCAGTTAATAGAGTATTGCAAACTTTAAAAGATAATGACATGATCTACCGGTAAGTGAAAATGTAATTAGTAGCAAATGGGTTTTCAAGTTAAAGGGAAGTGGCAATGATAAGCAATTTAAGGCTAGATTAGTTGCTAGAGGGTTTCAGCAGAATAGTTATTTTGATTTGGGGGATATCTATGCACCTGTAGCAAGGTTACCAACTTTTAGAGTTTTAGTTGTTGTAGCTACTATGTTAAGGCTCCCCATATATCAAATGGATGTTACTGGGGCATTTTTGTATGGTGACATAGATGATGAAGTGTACATTAGATTGCCAGAAGGGGCTTATTCTGGAGAAAACAATATTGTAAAATTGAAAAAGGCATTATATGGTTTAAAAAGTTCACCGAAGTGCTGGAATACAAAGTTTAATAATGTAATAGTTAAAGAAGGCTTTGAAAGGTCAAACTCATGTTTGTTTATGAGGTGCAGTGGTAAAGATAGAATGTATATGTTGTTATATGTCGATGACATTTAGATTTTTGGTACAAATGAGAAGCATATTTTGCAATTAAAGGCTAGTTTAAATGAAGAATTTAAAATGAAAGATATGGGACCAATATAAAATTTTCTAGGCATAACTGTGAAGCAAAATGTCAAAAGATTTAATATGGAAAACTGTAAAGGAATGTCCACTCCTATGGACCCGAATTTTAATGCCAAAATACTTGCACATGGTACTGTTTCTATAGATAAAGGCATTGAAAAGTTATGCAGGCAAATTATAGGATGCTTAATGTATGCGGCATCGGGTACTAGGCATGATTTATGCTATCCAGTTTCTATGTTAAGTAGATACCAAACAAGCGCAAATAATGAGTTATTAATGAATGAAATTTATTTATTTGCAAGAATATAGGTAATTACATAATAGCATGGTAAAATAATTTTAGTCTCACTATATTCGACTTATCAGTCGTGCAAATATTTCAAGTAGGTAGGTACATGCATAATATCATGAAATTACATGAATGTCACAGATCATTAGTCATACACATCATATCATAATAAAATTAAAATTAACAGTCATGCTTCATTAATATTAATTGGGCACATTATATAACTAAATTAAATTAAATTATTAGATTATAATGTCACAGTATACAGTTCAACAATTCATTGATCAATTCTATAAATAATGTCAATAATTATAATAATATAAATATAATAATCTAAAGTGTTCATTTGTCCATATCTAAATCATGGCTGTTTAAAATTTAAATAATCATCTATTGAATAAAAACATCTGTCACAAAGCCAATTGTTTAAAGTTCTATTAAATTCTAAATTATTCATTTTTCTAATTTTTTCCGGTAGTTTATTATAAATTTTTACCGCCATGGTGTAGCAGTTTCTGTCACATAACTTTAATCTGCTTCGAGGTACCACCAGAGGTTTTTGTACTGTTTTCCTTTTAAACTGGGCCTTATCATCCTGCTCAAAAAGTGCTAAGTGATTTCTAACAAATTTACACATTTCAAAGACGTACAGGGATGGCAGTGTAAGTAAACGTTTTTCAGTAAATACCGGTCGGCAGGAATCAGTCCATTTGAGACTATAAATTGATCTTATGCATTTTTTCTGGGCTATAAAAGCTCTTTGGGCGTCTGTAGAGTTTCCCCATATGATTATTCCGTACCTCAATACTGAACACACATGACTGTGGTATACCATTAATGCTGTTTCTAAATTAGTTATTTTTTTTATTTTACGAAGTGCGTAAACGAATTTGTGAATTTTTTTACAAACAAGATCTACATGAGATTTCCAGTTACAGTAATTATCAATATTTATTCCAAGAAATTTTATTTCCTTTACTTCTTCAATGATGTTATTATTATATTTTATTGGCAAGTCTATTGTGTCATTTTTATAAATTTTGTTATTATATGTCAGGTATCTCATGAATTTAGTTTTATCGGTATTTATTTCTAAGTTATTTTCAATTAACCAGTCATGTATTCCCTTTAGAGCTTCATTGGTGGCGCTTATCGCCTGATCAATAGTAGCTTCTTTAGTTAAGACAGTAGTATCATCTGCAAATAAAACAATGAACTGATCCGTTGATTCTGGCAATTCGTTTACATATGCTAAAAACAATATCGGGGCTAGCACAGTCCCTTGTGGTACGCCATAGTGATTCGTTAAGTATGGAGACCTATGGGTTACCTGAGTGTTTGTCTCAAGATGCATTTTTACAATCTCTGTGCACTGTTTTCGACCCCTTAAATAACTTTCAAACCAATTGTAGGCAGGGCCTCTTATACCGTACTGTTCCAATTTATTTAATAATTTATCATGGCATACCATATCGAATGCTTTGGTCATGTCTAGAAATACCGCTATAGGGATTTCTTTTTTGTCTACTGAACTGAGAATTTCAGTTATTAATTTAAAACATGCCAATGTAGTGGATTTATTTTTAATAAAACCGTTTTGTTGTTTACTTATTACTTCATTTTTATCGAAAAAATTAATAAGCCTAGCACACATTACTTTCTCAAATATCTTGGAGAGAATCGGTACCAAAGTAATCGGTCTGTAATTCCCCGCCACTGTTTTCGAACTCTTCTTATGTAGTGGCTTTACGACAGAGAATTTTAGAGCATCAGGAAACGTTCCGTTTTCCAAGGACAGATTTATCAAATAGGTCAATGGTTTTAGTATGGCAGCTATATTATCTTTTAATATTCGAGTTGTAATACCATCATACCCGGCTGAATTCGTATTTCGTAACTCCATTGTTATTTTATAAACCTCAACATTATCAACTGGTTCAAGATAGATGGAATTTGCCAACCTTCTTCCCTTTATTGGTTTGTTTTTTAGATGCTCGATGGATTTTGGTTTCGCGATGTTTATGAAGAAGTTGTTGAAATAGGTTGCAATGTCATCGCCTTTGCCCAACATGCATTTTCCATCCAAAATTTCTTTGATTTCATTGTTTGCATTGTTTTGTTTTAATCGTTCATTTACTATTTTCCAAGTGGCTTTACACTTATTTTTAGCTTTCTCTATAGTATGTTTATTTTTACTGCTTTGCATATTGACAACACATTTCCTTAATATTTTACTATATGTAGTGTAATTTATCTTGTTTTGTCTACTTTTGTTTTTGTAATATTTGTTTTGTAATTTTCGCTTGGTTACAAAAGACTTTTTTAAGCCCTTTGTAATCCATTTTGGGTTTGTCGAGTTTTGATTTATTTTGACTTTTATCAGAGGAAAACAAAGATTAAAAAAGAGACAAATATCATCATGGAACAAGGAAAACGCTTTATTTGCGTCTGTTTCAGCAAGAGTCTCTGTGAAAGACAGATTACTTAGGTAATAATTAAACTTGTTTAGATTATCTCTACATAGGTCTCTTTTGTATACAAACCAATGTTGTTTAACAAGATTTCCCGCTTTTGTTTTTATTGACAAAGTTTGCCCAGTGTTGTGGTCAGACAGTCCCAATTCGTGTACCTCGCCCTTCGCCTCTTCTATATCACTAATTATATTGTCAATACAAGTTTTTTGTCGAGTTGGTTCATTTATATGGAGTGTCAAATTGTAGTTGTAAAGAACGTTGATAAATTCATTTTTAATTTTATTGTCAATTTTAATGTCAATATTAAAGTCACCGCATATTATATTATTATATTTATTATCCCTGTCATGTATCCTATTTAGTACTATTTGCAGTTTCCTAAGAAATATGTTCACGTCTGAATTTGGCGTTCTATACACACAAAATAAATTTATTCCATGTTTTTGTAGTCGTATACCGCATATTTCAAAATGTTTTTCAAAAGCAATATTATCTAACCATTGTATGTTTTCGTATTCAATATCTTGTCTTATAAGTATGCAAACACCGCCACGTCTATCTTTCCTGGAGTAAAAACTCGCCAACTTATAAGAGTTTAATCTCATGTTTTCTTCATCTCCCGATTTAATAAAGGTTTCAGTTAGGCATATAAAGTCAACCATACATTGTTTGTCTCGAAGTAAGTTAAGTGCCATTTCAATATTATCGCATTTATTTATAGCCCCAGCAATATTCTGATGAAAAACGACATGGTTTCCATGAGCTGTTTTAGGCACGAAAAAATGTTTCGTCTGCCTTATTACCTATGGTACCATTAACGTGAGTAGTCTCATTCGAATATTGTTTAAGAAATGAGTAATTTGTTTGTGTACTCTGGTTTTTTGTACTGATCGTATTTGCTTTCCAAATCTTAGAACCATGTGATAAAAAGGTTTTGTCATAGTCTAATTGATCTAACACCGAGTTTATTTGATAGCATAGCGATGAAGTCTTGTCATATTTTGCGATAAATGAACATTCTCTAAACTGTCTACAGATAAGATGTAACATTTCATTCATTTTTGTTTCTTTATAGCAGATGTTTTTATTCACACCTAAAATAATTACAGGACAATTAATCGATTTTAGAAACAAGCATAGTTCAGTCACCATTTTTAGAATTTTATAGTCATTTTGTCCTACAGATATAATAAGTTTGTCGTCAGGGGTGATGTCAAATAGTTTTACACAAGTCAAAATTTCTTCTGTAGAAGCATTAGGCTTAACAATTGATAGAAAACGATAATGATTATAAGGGTTGTAAAATCGAGATTTGTAAAGACGTGTAGCTAATCCACTACATTGTCTACCTCCTATAATGAATGCCCTCCTTTCACGTTCAAATCTCGAGCTTCTGCATTCAGGTCCCAGTGCACTGCTGTACGTCTTAGTATGGCACATATTGCCAACTGCAACATGAATCTTCTGAAGATTTTTGCTTTCCACGGGATGTTCGGCGGAATCATTGTCGGTGTGTATCTGCACTTCATGTTCAAAAGCAGAATTTATGTCCAAATGTTGGCCTTCTACATTCGTTGTGAGTTTTTCGGTGCCTACGATAACTTCCGGTTGTGAAGTTATTTCTTTTTCCGGTTTTGCTGATGGATTCTTATTTTCCCAGTTTGGTTTTAGAGGTGATTCATGAAAGCTGTTTGTGAGTCTACGTCTCACACTCTTTTTGGTGCTTGAAGACATGTTATGTCTAAAAGTAGATAATGGACTTCTACACAATTGTCTAAGAACACTCAGCTCCTGGTTTACGGTAGTTATTTGTTTTTTTAGGTCTATGTTCTCTAAGATAATATTCTCCATCTCATGCTGTGTGCTTTCTAAACGGGCTTTTAATTCTTTTATTTCATTTTTTAGCTCCGACATAAATATAGAAGACATATTTGTTGAGAGGTCCAGGCTTCTGCCTAATACTTCATCGCACGACATTAAACTTGTATTAAGACTACGATTTAGTGACTCCATAGATCTCGATTTAGTCGCAGTTTGATGTCTTCGTAACGTAACATTTTTTTCTTGCTCCATCTTGAATTAAATTATTCAATAGACTTAAAAACAGGAGGTTCTCAATTCGGTGTAGGTAATATTATTTCAAACAATACTATTTTCGTAAACTGTTCCTCAAAATTTGTTTACAAATATGAATGAAAAAAAAAAAAAAACAGAAGCAGGTATAAATTCGAGTATAGTTGGTTGTTAATTGTTTCTCCACAAGTAGTAAACAATAATACAGAATCCAAAAAGTATATTTTCTGGCAGGATTCGAACTCAGATCACCTGATACGAGAAGCGGTGACCGTTGTCGCAAAGCCAGTAAGCCTTCATGTGAGGTAGGCGAAATAGATGATTGGTTGAAGTTGCTTGAAGTTGCTTGCAGCTTTGAGTTGATATGTCAGTGGATTTGCACAGTCCAAAGGTCAGTTTTCGTAACAAAGCAAACGTAGTGATTAGATTTTTAACGGTTTGCTTTTGTACAATATTTAAAAATTCACTCACTTTGTTTCACAGAATCCTTAGGATTTTTGATGGCATCTTTTTCACTAGTTTGTCGACGTTTTTTGGTATAATTATATTTCCGGAAACTTCACTGGTTTTGTTGATATATTTTCCACTAAATGTTTTGTTTATTTCTTCACGAAAACTTGAACTTTACTTATCACTAACATAATATGTCGTGAGTTATTTATCACTTGACGAGATTCTAAATTAAAATGATAAAATATATTACTTTTGCTATTTTTTAAATACTTTTGTTACGGAGTCGATGTTTACCGTGGCATCAGCGCCATCTACCCTAACCAAATGTGTGTTAAGTGCATTAAAGAGAGTGTTAAGATATGTGAAGTATAGTCTGGAGTATAAATTGGTTTATAAGTGTAAAGATATTATTCTGACAGAATATTGTGATGCTAATTGGGGAGGAGATCTCAAGGACAGAAAGTCCACCTCAGGTTATATGTTTAAATTGTCAAATTGTCTTGTTTTATGGTGTTCTAAGAAGCAGGCTTCTGTAAGTCTGTCCTCCACAGAATCCGAGTATGTATCCTTAAGTATGGCTGCTAGTGATGCGTCATGGCTTATAAGCTGGTCAGAGAAAATAAAATTTGTATTAATTATATCAACACAAGTGAGCAACCAGCTGACATGTTAACAAAGGCTTTAGGTAAAGAGCTAATTGAAAGACATTTGGATAAGTGTGACATTATAAAGATAACTGTAAAGTAGTGTTAAAGTTTAAGATTTGATTCTATGTTCTTTTTATAATTGTTTTTATGTTGAGAAGGGGTGTTAGAATAATAGTGGCAACATAAAACATTTATTGTAATTTTGAGGAAAAGGGCATAAAGATGATGAAATAGCTTGAAACGGAAATATTTGGCAATATCGTTCAAAGTAACAGTGATAACCATAATTTTGTATGTTAAAAGGGTGGCAACTCTTTTTGCACATGTAAGTGTGTCTATGTGTGTACTACTGTGTAACTAACTCTCTGTCATACGTGGTCTGTTGAACATAATAAAACGACAATTATTCTTAATACAGTTTCTTTATTTAACAACAAATATGAATATTAACTATTCTTTTTTTTTAGTTAGTAGCCTTTTAATAAACATTCTCATTGATTAACAACATCCTGGAGTGTATCGCTTAATTAAAGAATTAATAGATGAAGTTTCATCAAATTTAGCTGACATTGAGATTATACTATCAGGTGAACACGTTGGAGAAGCACTAAGGCTTCTTTAAAAATTGAAATAGTAATTTACATGATATTCATATTTTTATCAGACGTGTTTATTTAATTTACATCCATAAATACATATCCAACAAGAAAACTTTAGTACTGTGCAACGCTCGCTTATTATTGGATTCGTTCAAGAGTTGTAACCATCGAGCTCAGAGATGGCGTTAGCAGTCGCGTTTTGATGAAGTTATCTGCGACGCGATTCGTCGCGTAAGCCTGGACTTGACCGTTTTGGTGTCGGTATTCGGTAATCGACAAGATGTGTTCAGGCTAGTTCGATTTGAATGGACGTGAACTAAGTGAACTTATACTGTGAAAAATCTTTTAAACTATACAAGAGACATTAAAAACTGTTCTGTTGCATTTATTAATAGCGCGGCCGTGCCTTGTGAGTTTAATTTAGTTGACATTGCGGTTGGTTGTGCAATTTATCTGCTACTCGTCGTTTGGACTGTCCGCCGGCGATTTCACGCAACTCCTGAGTCCTGCTCATCCTCGTGGTCTTCCCTCGAAGAGTATTGGGAAGCGACACTGGTTCGATGACAAGGTGAGTGAGCGCATTTAATACTGCACTGTGGAAATACTGATGTTTCTTGTTGGATACCTATATGTTCACAGGGAGAGGTAGCCATTTTATAGGCATTCCCAAAAATTAATTTAGTACGCAAGTACAAAAAAGGTGTTGGCTATTTACACGCCACACCACCTGTTGATGGTAAATTAACTTCTTACATGAGACTTGGTTTGGACCAAATATCAAAAAATGCTATCCCAAAAATAATTTTAACTAGTGAGTTTTGTAATACTCATTTTGATGCTGTTAATTGTGATGATATGGAGATAATACAGCCTTGTTATTTATTACTTGTTGTTGCTTA
Source organism: Orthosia gothica (assembly GCA_949775005.1). Classification (NCBI taxonomy): domain Eukaryota; kingdom Metazoa; phylum Arthropoda; class Insecta; order Lepidoptera; family Noctuidae; genus Orthosia; species Orthosia gothica. The sequence continues at coordinate 7,304,422 of OX459040.1, read as the reverse complement.
TTATAGCAAATGCATGTTGCGGAGTCTCGGTACTATTGAGTTGGCATTTAATGGTGGTGAATGCTATTGAACTTTTAAGGCAGTATTTTACATGAATGAAAATGCCTTGTTACGACAGATAAATCTATACGTTAGGTATAGAACGACTCAACGAGTCAACTTTAGAGCTGACTTTAGGTCTAGAGTACAAAGGTAGTACAGGTCTAGCGCCTAACTGTGTCAGTTCCTGAGGTATGGGAGCGGTACGGGAGGGGTGACAAGTGACGTGACATGACGTTTCCTTACTGTCTCGCTATACACGTGATACATTTTAATGCAGATATCTCTTAAGATATGCTTATGATATTTACAAGCGTGTACCTAAGTGATTAATATTTCGGCGTTTGACAATAAAAACAAAAAAACCGGAGACAAGTGCGAGTCGTACGCGCCTACCAAGGGTACAAATTTGTAGGTAAATATTATAAATAGGTAGTTCAGGAATCGAGTCTCGCAGTTTTCTCCAAGCTTATTGATAAGTACTAAAAAAATTAATAGTAAATAAATAAATAACGTGTGGCTATATAATGATATTTTTTTAATATTATTATTTTCAATAGAAATTCTAAATGAGATTAATCTGAATCCATATCGCCGTCTGTACCCGAATCACTATATGTATGGCTCGAATCACTTTCATTATCTGATTCTCCATCTCGTAAATTTATAATAATTTGATCCATGATCTCGACACTAAGATTGTCATCTTTATAGTACTCTTCCTCCACTTTCTTTGTGTGATTGACACATTTTTGCCATTTCTCCACAGAATACTAAGAAAATAGCTCTGTAAGAACTCGTTTCTTCTCAATTAAATTTAAATTTATATATTGTCATGCCAGCTCACCCTTGATATCTCGCTATACCAATTCAATAGCGTTTAAATCCGGATGTCATCTTTAAACTCAGCAGAATTGGGATCGATTTTTTTGTTTTAAAATATTCGTACACTTTATAAACAACTTGTTTAGTTTGAGACCTTATTGTAGGACTCATCTTTGGTTGTACACCGTGTATACCGTGTGCGTTTTACTTGAAGCGACCTGTCCAATTAACACGTGTTGACGACAGCAAACCTGCCGCCCAACTGAAGTTACGCGTCGTTTGACGTTTCGTAAACACACCCCTTCCGTACCGCTACCATACCTCAGGAACTGACACAGTTAGGCGCTAGACCTGTAGTTTGGTATTAATCCTTTGATTTTGAAGTAGAGTGCCCAAAAGCCAAACAAATGTTACGTAGGTATAGGCTTTACGCCTAAAGACTGTGTGTACGATAACGACATTATAATGAATTTTTGATGACAAAATTAGAAAAAACGTTGCCCCACACTAGGAATTTCTTTCTGTATCGTGGGTGCGTTTACAAACATATAAACTCACATACACAACACCCAGAGCCGGAACAACTATATGTAGGTCATACAAATATTTGTTCCGTGCGGGAATCGAACCCGCGACACGCAGCGCAGCAGTCAATCGCTCAACCACTGCGCCAACCGTGCGCCCAATATGAGCAGATTGTTGTAAGCAAATCTGCTCTTCCGAGTTTCGATTTAGCATTTTGTATCGAAGAAGAGAGTGAAATAGCGAAACAAGATGTTCTGACAGTAGTTTATGTTGTGATGATATTATCAATGTTGATGAATCGTTTGTTTATCTTTGATGAAGATACCTATTGAAGTTAAAGGTGAATGGTCACCATTTGCTTAAAAAGGCATGTTACTTGCAAAGAATAGTGCAGAAAAATCTGTTAAGTAAATATACTGTAAGATAAAAAAATGAGTTTCATTGGCATACTTACACACAATTTGACCTCAATATTGCAACTTAATTTATTAAAATTAAAATATTGGCTACTAGGATTTAGTTTTTATTAAAAATAACTAAATCTGCAAATTTATCATATTCATTCCGTACCACAATAATAAAAATAAAAACTATAGACAGATAACGACATGACTTTACTGTCTTATGATGCATCAATTAGCACCATGCTACCAATTTTATTGACATAAAAGTAACTCATAGGTAATTAATAATAGTGTTAACACTATTAGAGTCTCTTCCATTATTGTGGTTGATTATGGCAGAGTTTTATCGGAGAAATTTGAGTGATAAACAAAAGTTAACCTTTAACTCATCGCGTCTTATACATGCAACTGGAATGTAGTGTATTGAGCATACTGAAGCATAAAGATACGACCTTACTTTGAGGTCTATTATGAAAAAATATTTGTGTCAACTGTGTTTGTGTGTGCAAATTCGTACACCACTTGAACTGACGATAGATGAGAAGCGAGACTTTTCGTTTTTTATGACAAGTATGTAGAAATGGTAGTTTTTATTTAGAAGCGCGGTAGGCAAACTGTTGAGTAAGATAAAGATGGTTTGATAGAGCATAGATAGACAAAATGTTTTTGAGCTGTAGTTTTGATTAAGAATAAAGAGCGAAATAACAAAGTTAAGTTTAAAGGTGCCATTTAATTTGATGAGGTATTTTAACTATGCGTTAAGAGACTTTGTACTCAAAATGTTGTGCTGGTTACAAGTGCGCTCTATCGTGAGCATTGTAGTGTGTTGTAGCCACGGGGATGGTTACGAGACCATGTCACTGGGTTGACTATGGTTGTGTGAGTAGATATTTCTATCCATTTTTTTTATCTTAAGTTGCTATCTTGCTAACAATACACTAAGTAACGGAAAGTATGCCTCGTAATAAAACAAATCCCGTTCACAGATATTTTACATTTAACCAAAACGAAGGCAAAAGTGAGTGCAAATTATGTGGCATCAAACTTAAGGTAAGTTTTATTTAGATGTTGGTTTTTACAATAAAAACTAGGTATTTTTAACGGATTTTACTTAGATTGAGTTTAACAATTACCTTGTCAGCCGTCAAATCTTCGATTAAGCGAAAAATGGGTTGCACACAAATAGTCTCAACTTCGGGCGGTTATTTCATACGGTTTGTGTCTTAATTTTCTGGGAGTGTGTCATTGAATTATTTCAATAAAGACAGCAGGCCGGTCAATAAAGGAAAGCTAGAGATAGGGAACGCATTAATTAACGGTGTTAAACTTAAGCCTCTGCATGAGAAACGTACTTTTCTAAAAGTAAGTTTTTTTTTTTATTTACAGGGCAGCCATGTTACAAACCTAAAAAACCATATGCTTTGCAAACATCAGAAGGAAAGTAACGAAGTACACAACATACTAACAGAATTACAAAAATAAAATAGCTACCAATCACCTATTAAAAGAAATATTCAGGGTAAAGTGGTTAAATTGCAAAATGAGTGCGTCCGACTTGTTGCCGTTCACGGAAGACCATTGTCTTTAATAGACGACGAAGCATTTCAGAACATAATTCAACTGGTTTTGAAAGAAAAAAAGTAACGTGAATATAAATTCACAAAGGATTCGTAATATTTTACAACAGAAAACATATGAAGTTAAGCGTAAAATTTCGCAAGTAGTAAAAGGAAAAATGGTATCCCTTAAATTTGACTCTGCGACGTGTTTGGACCGTAACTTCGTAGGTATAAATATGCAGTATACAGAGGGAAATAAAATTATAATAAGGAATTTAGTAGTCAGTGAAATATTTGATAGACAAACTGCAGAAAATTTAAAAAAAATGTTACTTGAAACACTTTTAGATGTCACAACTTATAGATGAAAGTACTTGGTCACATATTTCTGAAATATTAACAAGTCTAGAACCTGCGTACGAAGCGACCCTGCGATTACAAAAGGAACAATTGTGCCTAAGCGATTTTTATGTAGTGTGGCTCATTTGCAAAAATAAACTGGAACAGAAGGCAACCGTACTGTCAATGAGCATTTTGAATGCTATAAAATTACAGGAAACTAGTCTTTTAAATAATAAAGCCTTTTTGAGTGCCATTTTTATGGACCCTAGATTAAATGTAATACTCTCTGATGAAGAGGTTACGACTGCCATCGCATATCTAAAAGAGACCTACAGGCAGATTTCATTGCTGGAAAATGAAGAAGCCGATGACCGAGACGAAGCAAATGCCGCAGACAGCTCCCTCAATGTGGCAAATTCAGGAGGTCAAAAGGACCTAGCTGACTTGGAACTGTTTCTAAAAAACACCGATAGAGTCAGGAATGTTGTTCCAGAGCTGCGCGATAATTTAGATTTGGTTTTACATGAAATACAAGCGGGAAACAGATTGCCCTTGACTCCAAATATAGTGGATTATTGGTGTGGCAAGTCCTTTACTTTTGTGTAAAAATCTTAATGCGGTTTACAGAATACATCTACCAAGTTTCAACAGCATAGTTCTTATAGTTTCGGAATAAAGTGGCTGTGACATACGGACGGACAGACAGACATGACGAATCTATAAGGGTTCCGTTTTTTGCCATTTGGCTACGGAACCCTAAAAATAGTGCGTGTCGCCGATTTGGAAAAAAAACGGCAAAAACGATTCCTGCTGGAGTTACGTTGTTCCAGCAGGAAAATTCTAGACGAATGATCGGAGTGAGAAATAATGTGCATAGGCTTAGCTTATAGTTGCTTAAATATATTTGGGGCGTAATCAGGTTTTCGAGATACTCGTATTGCATTTCCTGTTGGAGTAACGTTTTGCAGAATCATGTATCGCCGAAAATATAATTGCTGCGTCATCAGGTTTTAGAGATATTGCTATTAGATATAGCAACATTGTCTGTGTTGTCTGTGCTTGCTTGTCACTTGAACTTCCTTCCGATTTGTCATCAATACTATCATGTATCATGTACTGTGTCTCGCATTGATGTATTAAAAAGAGGAAGATACGGGACTGCTCACAGCGCTTGGTCCTGCTAATCTAAGTGAATGTCCGTAGCGGGTACTCAGTCGCGCACGGCACATGGTTGATCACACAGCTCATTAATTTCAGTGTTTTTATGTTTTTTTTGCAATAAATACGCATCAAAATGACTTCTTGTGTAGCTAAACAGTGTTTAAATAATACCAGGAAGAAAAATAAGTCTCACGGGATCACTTACCACTCGTAAGTACAGTTAAAAATGTTAATTTGTTGAAAATTACAATAATATTTAATGTTTGACTCGCCATATTTGTGAGAGCGAGATAGATATTACAAACATGCGTGAGAGACACGATACGCACATATTGCAATGTCATTTCATTCATAATAGTAAACATTCGGTGATTCGGCCAACATTCGGCGGCTAACGCGATTTCGCTTGCACAACAGCGCCGTCTCATATCTCTGTCCTTGTCTATCGATAACTGTAGGTTTGGGACTGGTGATGACACTGAACACAGATGTGTGAGTTTTGGTGCATGTAGTCGTGCGCCGAACCCAAGTTTTCTGATCGATATGGTAGCGCGTAACGTATCTTCCTCTTTTTAATACATCAATGGTGTCTCGCAATATAATTAACTATATAATCAGCCAGAACCGCCTTCATATTTTAACCAAAAACGCCGTCAATGCTGCGAGACCATGGCGGAAATTCGAGTCCGAAACAAATGTCCGGGTCGCTTAAAACACTAGATGTACATAACACCAACATGCCCATCACTTGTAAAAACTGGATTACGCAACTAAAGATTTACCTACGAGCCAACAATTTAGAAAACGAAGCAGACAGCAGAAAAGTCGCAATACTGTTGCACTTCATCGGCACAGAAGCGCTCACGATCTTCTACTCGTTCAACATCGATATCGACACAGTCACATTCGCAGAGCTGGTCAAAGCCTTCACTAGCTACTTCACTCCTCATATTAACATCAAAATGGAAAGACATCTCTTCATTAGGAGACAGGGACAACACGAAACAATAGATGACTACGCCACTGACCTCAAAAATATAGGCAGACAGTGCGAATTTTCGACACTGGAAGACAGTCTGTTGCGCGACGTCTTCAGCTGGAATCTACACTCAAGAAATCACTACATCAAGGAGAATATACTCATGAAGAAACCATCTACACTGTCTGAGGCCATTGAACTTGACAAAACTACATGCCAAAACACTTGAAGTAGTCAAGACCTCCACGCAGCAGTTCCCACAAACCACGAACGCAAAGCAGCTCCAGACAACTGAGACCAAGATCGTCAAGCCGTCAAGATTAGTGTTGGGTAGGACTTACAAGAGGCGGTACATTTGTCCCGTACATGACACCGTTTCGAGTCCCGAGTGAGCGGGAGGGAAATATGTAGAATTGTTGATGATGAATGTTGACATTACCAAAAAATAAATACTGTGAGGCGCGCATTGAAGCGACTGTTTTGAATATCTTGACGTACTTGAGTCAGTAAAGTGACCAGTGCAAAAGTTTTTTAATTAATTTTCTGTTTTATTTGTTTGTGCAGTTAAAGTGAATAGGTATTTCAATTAATATATTCAGGTAATTCTTATGTTTTATGAATGACTGTCAATTACTATTTATTTTGCTAGTTTGGCTAATTTGTGTTAGTGTTATAATTTTGCTGTGGGTTAATATTTTTCTTGGTTTGGGTTGGGTTACCTATTACTTACTTTTGTTTATTATTATTATTTAAATTTTAATAAAACATAGACTTTATGAAATTATGGGTGTCGGTATAAAGTATCAGAAAAAGACATTTAAAATAAGCGAAAGTCGATTGTCCGGTGGCCTGGGCGCCAGCGAGTGGTGCGGGGGCAGTGGGGGTTTGGTTCTAGTTCGGAGCCGTGTTGCTCGCGTCTAGTCCCCGCAAACTTTAGTTACCTACCTGGGTTAGATTCCCAACAATCAAATATTAATACCTTATAACCCTACGTAAAGACAATTAATCATGGTTTTTAGATGTTTACGTTATTTGAAATTTTTCTGTTTGTTTTTTGCATGCGTAGTATGTCTGGTGATGGCGATAGAAAATCCTCACAAGCTTGGCAGTTTTTTACGGATCTCAAAAATAATAAAGCCAAATGCAATTTTTGTCAGAAAGAATTTTCATACAAAGGCGGTGGTGCTTACAACCTAATCAGACACACAAAAAGCAAGCATCCACAAGTGTTTGTCGCTATACGTGAACGTCCAATTGAAAATATAGCTTCTGCAACAGAAATCCATCATTTGACAACACATTCCACTGATTCGACAGCACAAGAACTTGAGATGCCTACAGCTTCCACATCTACTGCTTCAACTGCTGTCATCATGCCTGAAATATCTGATTCCTTACCAGCCACCACTACAATCACCGAACTATTTAAATAACCTCCAGCCACTAACACCAAACTAACACAGTACTTTTATAAGCCACTTTCTGCTAAAAAAACTGAACAGCTAAACAAAATGCTAGTAAAAGTATTCACAAAAAATTACTTGGCCTTCCATCTCATTTAATCCCCTGAACTCAAATTTTTTATAAAAGAATTAAATCCATCCTACCAGTTACCTAGTCGTAAGACGTTATCTAATGCATTGATGACAAATGTCTATAACCAGACTAAAGAGAAGGTCAAATCAGAACTCTGTCAAGCAGAATATGTGTGCATTACAACTGATGGGTGGACATCAGCCCCCAATGATAATTATTTAGCCGTGACAGTTCATTTTTTCAATCAGCAGGCAGAATTGAAAACGTTTTTGTTGGAATGTATCCAGTTTCCAGATAGACATACATCAGAAAACCTAGCACAAGAACTAAAAAGAATTACGGATAATTGGGAAATTACCGACAAAATTGTAGCAGCAACCAGTGACAACGCTTATAATATCAAAGCTGCTATAAGACTAAACAATTTGTACGGGACGGACGTGATCGTCCAAGACCGACAGGCAATCAGGAGGTTGTAAGGCTCCTGCTTGAACGCGTTGACGCCCCTTGCACCTATTGTTCAGTTGTCATCTGGTAACTATGGACCTTGGAGACACTTGAAGGCTGCCAAGTAGGTTGAGGTGAAAAACGTGATGTCCAGGTTAAATAAAACTATTTGTTCATGGCCAGAAGCGATGTTCCTTCATGGTCCTCGAAGCGCAATGATGCGTGGAAATACTTTAAGTGAAATAATGGCTACGAAATGTTCACGCGCCTGCGCACTATTAAAGAGGCGAACTCGACTGCGACGAGGACCACAACATTCCGACCGCAAAAACTTTTATTTTTCAAAAAATATACGCTAAGACTCGTAGCTTGAAACTGACAGGAACTACCCTTCCACTGGACCGATTCTGGTGAAACTTGTACTTTTGGATAGGTCTCGAAGAGACCTTCCCTCCGGTCTTTGATCCAGGTCCCTAGCCCCTACCATCAGGGAGTTCTCGTAAGGAGAACGTCGAAGAAAGGGAATTCCCGCCAGTTTGAAGCTTTACAATCGAGTTTCTCCTAAAACTAGACATGTTAGCTCTAGGGTACCAGCGAGGGACTTGGAGCCCTCCTACTGGGCCGTTGACACACATAAGTGTTACAGTTATATTCAAAACATTCAGGCGTACAGCCGCGAAATGGTGCGAGAAGTTAGCTTATGCCCCTGATCTTGGCACATAAACTCGATTCCTACTCAGACTGCTGGGTGGATTTTCAAGTTACATTCACACCTGGGTAGCCCTCGTGATGGGCTATCCCAAGGTAGAAGTCCGGTAGCTACATGTCCAACCCCCGATGAGTTATGGTTTGTTACAAGTTTGTTTACATAGCAAATCCATGTAACCTCGCACCATATCAGGTCGCTTAACTCCTCAACCACCAGAGCTAAGCTCCTTCCGGAAGTGTGGTTGGGTAGCTGGAAAACTAGGCTGTCTGACGGCGGTACCCTGATGGGTGTACCACCAGCCTTTCCGCAGCTTAAGGTGCCGGGAAGCGGCCGAATACTAAATTTTACGTCGTCTCACATCTCTAATGTGTCTGTGTGCGTTACATACCCCTATATACTAGCTCTGTGTCATGACTGAGTGTAGGCGCCTGCCTGAGGGTCCACGAAGGTAATGCTTCAGACAGCATATCTATAGCTGACCAGGCACCAAATGTCCCTGGACGCAGTGACACATCGGCAGCCGCATAGAAACGTCCATGCCGGCACACACAGACACATCCTCTCAAGTAAGTGACGCCCATGTACTAGAATTACATAGGTGCTGTCTATTTATAGGGCCTAGACAAAATTCTAGGTCACCTAGAAGCGCTAAAATGGCTTGTATCGAATTTTCCAAACACTTACTTGAGTAAAACGTATGTATATTTCCCTTTTTAGAGTAAAAATGCATTAAGACTGGCCATGTACTGCTATTATGTATAATTTCTCAGTCATGGCATCCAGCCATCCTATCTAGAACACCTAGCTGGTGTTTCCTAACAAAACAATTATGTGTAAGGAAGCAATCTGATTGGTTGGTGAATAGAATACCTATAGCACCACCTGATACCCTGCTCAAAACGGGGGGTCTAAAATAAGTAAACAAAATATTTTTATTTCCTTAAACCTATACATTTATCATATAACTAAGGTACCTTATGTATAACTCTAACACATAAGCGCTATATGCGCACTATAAACTATGTAAAAGCCCCCAAAACATGAGTTTAAAGTTATCAAAATTCTACAAAAACTGGTTTTAGTATAAATATAAGGTGCCGCCCTCTTACAGGTCATTGTGAACTAAACGCTCGTTGATGACGGTTGTGTCTTACGGAGTCAAATACTTGTTTCTTTCCGTAACAACACAATCAGTATGCATATTAAAGCTTCTAATTTATTGTTATTAGACTATATAATTCTATTACCTACTGATAGACACATAAAATATAATTTTAGTGTCTCAAAAACATGAGCAAAAATTAGTTACGAGCTTTACTATAAAAGGTTTTTTCACCTACCGACATCGCTTAGTATGCGATGGCGCTCTGGGGTGAGCAGACGTGTGTCTGTCAATACTATTTATATTTTACATATGACAACCTATCTAAAGGTGACGTATCGTCGCGAACATCTCTCCCGCCGTGCAGTGTCGCGTCGACTCGATGCTACGTTGGCGCGGCGCTGCATCAGCATTGTGAGCGGCGCACGTCGGCAGCGCTCGTGACCTCGACGCTCTGCGACACGTCGCTCAGCTCTCGCCGCTGGAACTCTGCTGCACTCATTTTGGCAAAGGAATGAGCTTCTTCACCGGACGCTTTAGAGTGCCGCCAGTGGTGCGCACCTCAGCGGTCCGGACTTCTCCATCAGGGCCAGGGTATATGGCCTCGATGCGGCCTCGCGGCCACGTGTTGCGAGGCAGCTGCCCGTCCGCGATAAGGACGGGGTCGCCCACCAGCAGGCCAGGCCCGCGGCTGTGGGGCTCCCGCCGGTTTTGGAGCTCCGGCAGGTATTCTCGCACCCACCGGCGCCAGAACATGTCGGCCAGGATTTGTGACCGACGCCACATCTTTTTGTGGTCGATGTCTTGCTCGGTGAACACGCCGGGGTTTGGGAGTCTAGCCGACCCACCAAGTAGGAAGTGGTTCGGCGTGATAGACTCGTCGTCATCGCCGTCGACTGATACATGTGTCAGCGGGCGGCTATTTACCGTGTACTCTGCCTCACAAATCAGTGTGGACAACACCTCTTCGTGTGGGTGTTTCTCTGTGAGTACGGTATACAATGCGTTTTTTACGCAGCGAACTAGACGCTCCCATGCACCTCCCATAAAGGGCGCTGATGGGGTGATGAAGCGCCAAGTGATGCCTCGGCGACTGGCCTCCTCTCGGAAGGCCTCTCGTAGCTCTCGATCGGCACCGTGCATGTTGGTGCCGTTGTCTGAGTGGATCTCAGTTGGACATCCTCTGCGGGCGGCGAAACGGCGCAGCGCTAATATTGCGCTGTCTGCGCTGAGGCTGGCGGCGATCTCGAGGTGGACAGCTCTTGTGGTGAGGCATGTAAACAGTGCTACATATCTCTTGTGATGCTGGCGACCCACGGTGACAGATAGCGGGCCGAAGTAGTCTAGCCCGGTGTACGTGAACGGCCTTTGGTGATGAGCCAGGCGCGTTCGTGGGTGGTCGCCGGTCGCTGGCACAGGTGCTTGTGCCTTACGAATACGGCACTGAAGACATTGTGCCAGTACTTTCTTGGTGGTGGGACGCATCCTTACGACCCAATAATGCTGCCGTACCTCATTTATTGTGAGTTCAGTCCCACTATGTAGTAAGCTGCGGTGTGTCCAGTCTATATAGAGCTGGGTTATATGATGGTCGCCATGTAATATTGGCGGTCGCCTTACATCTTCTGTGACCTCGTCAGTGGCGGCTATACGGCTTCTAATACGTAGTAGGCCATCTACTACTTCTATTTGCAGCGCGTGTAGCGGACTATTTTTGTCCACTATTTCATGTGCATGCAGTCTAGCTATTTCTTGAGCGAACGATTGCTGCTGTGCAACTTGTACGAGTATTTTCTCGGCTTTTTGAAGAAAGCTCGCATCTATGTACTGCTTTCGGACTTCTGGCGCTATGTATGACGGCTTGGTTGCTGCAGTCGCTGTCTTCTTTTTCTTTCGCCAGTCCGTGTCCTCCTCAGCGTTTTTCCGGGTTCTTTTGTAGAACGTTTTCTCTGTCCTTTGTTTACAGAGATGTATAAAACGTAGGACGGTAGCAGTCGCACGTAATAGCCGCTCCCATCTTGAAAAGTTGACGGGATTAGGTATAGCTTCTATGAGCTTCGAAGTGTATGTATGTCTGTCTGTTATTTTCTCCAAAACAGATTTTTCTTTTTCTGTGACAGTGAGCGTTCTTTCCTCTCCTGTCTCTTCTGTGATTGGAGGTTTTTCTGATGGCCATGAAGAAGGGTCTTCATACAAAAAACTTGGGCCACAGAACCACTCGTGTTGTGAGTCAAACCTCGGCGGCACGTCACGAGTCGCTATATCGGCGATGTTCAACTTCGTGGATATCCATCGCCAATCCTCCACTTTGCTACCTTCTTCTATGGCAGCTATGCGATGAGCTACGAAGGCTTTATAGGTTCGTGCTCCTTTTCTTATCCACGACAAGACTGTTTTGCTGTCTGTCCAATACGTGACCGACGATGGATTGTTGTCGTGTTCACGTTTCACAGCTGCAGCCAGACGGGTTCCCATCACCGCTGCCTGCAGCTCGAGGCGCGGTATCGATTGTAGCTTTAATGGAGCTACTCTCGCCTTGGCCATGACTAGGCTCACCTTCTGTGTGCCTACTGCTGTGGTGGCTCGCCAATACACAGCTGCTGCATATGCCAACTCGCTTGCGTCGGTAAATACATGTATTTGTATTTCTGTGGCATCACTATAACCAGGATAACATCTTGGTATGCTGATGCCCTTGAGCTGCCGCAGGTTTTCGATCCAACTTCTCCACTGAGATGCCAGGTCAGCCTCTAATAGCTGGTCCCAATCGACGCCTCGCCTCCAAGCTTCTTGCAATATTTGTTTAGCTCGAATCGTAACAGGCGAGGCTAGTCCTAGGGGGTCGTATAACGACATAACAATTTTGAGAGCCTCTCTATTTGTAGGGGCCTCCTTTTCTAAAATTCCTGGCGGCAGTCTCGCAAGCGTTAGGTTGAAACCTAGCGTATCTTCACTAGGTCTCCAAATCAGGCCGAGTATTTTCTCTGCGCCTATTATATCTCCGATGTTCACAACCTCAGTGCAGGTTTGTGACGGATCGATATTTTCTATCAGGCGCTTACTGTTTGATACCCATTTTGTTAGGTCAAACTTCGCCTGTTGGTGTATTTTCTTCACCATTGTCGCGACTTCTGTCGCTTCTTCGACTGTTTTATAGCTGTCCAGATAATCGTCCATATAATGGCTCTCTACTATAGCTTTCACTGCTACTGGATGCTGTTCGATGTGCTTTCTTGCGTTCCAATTTTTCGCAAAGATAGCGGTGCACGGCGAGCTTGCCGCGCCGAAAATGATGGACGTCATACGATATTCTTCTGGGGCTCCATCTCTTCTGTTGCCTCTCCATAGGTAGCGAAGTGAGTCTCGGTCTTCACTTCGTACTTTTACTTGCATGAACATCTCGGCTATGTCTCCGGAGATGGCCACGCAGTGTCTACGAAATCTCATCATGACGCCGGGCAGCGACTGCAGCAAGTCTGGTCCAGTTAGCAGGAAGTCGTTGAGTGACTTTCCTCTCGATTTTGCGGCGGCATCATGTACTATTCGAATTTTCTCTGGCTTCATGGGGTTGAAGACATCGAAATGAGGCAGGTACCAGGTTTTTCCTGGCGTGCTTGACTTGGGAGCCTTCTCAGCATATCCCTTTTCCATCAGGGAGTCCATCTGTTGTGTGTATTTCACACGAAGAGCGGGGTTTTTATCCAGCTTCTTCTCTATGGAGACTAGCCTTTTGAGTGCTGTCTCGTAACTATCGGGCATCTCTATTTTCTCGTCCCGCCATAACATAGCGGTTTCTATGTGCCCATTTCCTAACTGTCTTGTGTGACGGTTCAGTATATCTTCTGCCCTCTTCTGGGGGTCAGAAGCTGGTTGTCGTGGATTGATAGCCAACGACTCGATAGCGAAGAATTCACGGAGCTGCTCGTTCAGTTCCGCATCTTGCCTTGCGTCAACGGACTGACACCCGTTGACATAGTGCACCTGCTGGCCCAGTGTTCTGGTGTGCGCGCCGTGCAATGTCCAGCCCATCATGGTTTTCGACGCGATGGGTTGGCTTCTAGGTCCTCTGCGGACTTCAGTGGCCAACAACAAATGCCAGTTGTCTTGGCCGACGAGTATCTTTGGCACTCCAGCAGGATACGTAAGCTGCGACGTCAAGTCTCGAAGGTGCCTACAGCGGGCTACGTCTTCTTGACTGACTGCCTGTGGTGACAGGTTGAGCTTCGAAATGGTGCGCGCCTTGAAGGGCACCCTATCTCTCATACGACTTGTGAGAGTGACGGTTATACGTCTCGATAAGGGAGTGTCGATCATGGTGTTTCCAATAGCACCGATCTTCAGAGGGTCGATTGGGCCCACTGCTCCCACTCGCTGAGCGATTGCTTCGTCGATCAGCGAAACGGTGGATCCGTCGTCAAGGAGTGCGTATGTGTCTGCCTCTCCCGCCGGTCCTATTACCCGGACCGGTATCATCTTCAGGAAAGCTTGACTCGATTCAGTTCGCGAACTGGCCACCGTCTCCTGAGACTCCTTCTTCTCTTCTGGAACAGCAGGCTTCCTTGTCCTGTCTGTTTGAGGCTTCTTACCCCTATGAAGAAGTCGATGGTGCGTGGCTGTACACCCCTTATGGTCACACTGCTTCTTGTTGCAAGTGTGTCCAGCACGACGTTGTCTTAGGCAGCGATAGCACAAGTTGTAATTCTTGGCTAGCTCCCATCTTTTGTCACTTGCTGCGTCTCTGAACCTTTGGCAGTCAGACGCGTAGTGACCACTTTTGTCGCAAATTCGACATTTGTTTACCGGCTTGTCGGTAGCTGTATGCGTCCGTTGTATGACGCGTTTTCCCGCTAGAGAATCCGTTTCCTTGATGTTCTCAGGCGGGGCGAATGCACTGCAGAAGTGAGCTTGCTCGGTTATGAAGTCGCTGAAGAGTGACAGATCCGGCAGTGACTGGTACTTTTCCGTGTACGTTCTGTACCATTGTACACGCAGAGAATTGGGTAGCTTCTCAGTTAGCTGGCGCACCAGCTCGGCATTGAGCAGATAGTGCCCCTTCTTGAGAGCTCGCAGAGTGACAACTCCGCTTCTGACTCGACTTGCAAAGGTGCAGATGTCCTTGGGCGACTCGCTGCATTTTGGTAGCCCTCTAAGTCGGTCTGTTTCGGCCTGAGCTATTGAGTCAGGACGTCCAAACTGTAGTTCCAATTCTCTCATGATCTCATCCGGCTTTGCGTTCCCGATGAGCTCTGAGCTCACTGTCTCCAGTGCGCGACCACGCAAGCTCCTTCTGAGTCTTGCCGTGTTTTCTATGTCGCTGAAGTAGGCATGAGTTGCCTCGTAAATGGCTCGAAAAGATAGCCATTCTGTATGAGCTCCACCGAAATTCGGCAGAGTCATGATAACCTGCGACGCCGATCGGTTAGGCGTCCATGGTTCGATTTTTCTGTCGGCTAGCGACGCTATAGCGGATGTCAGCTCCGTTAGAAAAGGACGGAGTGACTCTTTCGCTTCTATTTGCCTTGGCGGCTCCACGTTGGACGGCTCTGTCCTAGGTGGTTCGATGTTAGACTTCACTTGTGGATGTTCTATATGGTCGATATGTTTCCGGGAGTCCGCTATAGCGTCGACGGCCGCAGCCGGGGTCCAATCGTCATTGTCCCCTTTGGCGACGTCATTCTCCCTCAACGGTGTGGGCTCTGGCGCCTCTTCGAGCCACGAACGGACATACTCTTCATTAGAATTTCTGTCATCCATATATTCATCCTCAGAAGCTTCTTCTTCTGCTTTTTGAAGTGCTAACTTAGCGAGTTCCAACTTTATTTTCAATAAGTCTTCACGAGCTCTTGAAATTTTCTTACGTGACCGGGTCGACTTGCTAGTTGACGGCGGTCCAGTATGTTCGATACGGGCGTCACCCCGGGTAGCCATTACTTCTCCTTGAACAAAGGTCTTATCCCGGATCCTTTGTTTTCTACCAGAAGGCTTCAGTGTTTTTTCTGAAGAATCTTCTGATTTCGATGCCTTCCTGCGTGTGCTTGGTTCCTGTGGTTCCTCCTCCTCATGTGTGGGCGTGTTGTCACCTATCTGTGACGTTGGTGGGCTTCTGACTGGTATGGACTTTTCTGTCCCTTCAGTAGTGGACGGTGAGCGTGGGGGCAGCTGATGTTGTACGCCCGCACCTGGACGCTCAATGGGGACTGTCCATGATTCAGGCCTCTTGTCCTGGGATCTGGTAGTCGGCATCCTGATTGGTTCAAAGTTTCAGTTTGAATACGCCAAGTACAAGTCCAATCTTCAACTTGTCTTCAAAACGTTGGCTCGAAACGGCTGAGTCCAATTCTAGACTTCTTCAATATGTCAGTTTGAATCGGCTGAGTCCAACTCTAGACTTCAACACGAACTGGTTGACATCTATTTTCGAGCTTCAAAACGGCTATGTCCAAACTTAATTTTTTCTTGAAAACTGCTAAGTGGTAACTCTGGGTTAAGTCCGATTTCAGTCGTCGGCTTGAAGAGGGTTCGCTTCCTTTTTCAAACTTCGAAAAGTATCTCCAAACTCCGGGTTAGTTTAAACTCCGGGTTATATCCGACCCTCTTAACTCCAGGTTATTCTTCAAACTATAAGTCGCTAGTGGTCTTCAAAACTATAAGTTCCAAATCAGCTTCAAACTTCAATGTTGATACGTAAACAAGTTCACTATAAGACTTTCAACACAAAATGGGTAAGCACATGAGCATATGTTTTCACTGTACTTACTGTTGTCTAAGTGTCAACTTGTCCAGCAGCCTCCAAGGTTGAGCAGCCGGTCTGGTACCAATCACTGAACTGTTGGTCCAACTCTTGACGTTAGTAGTCACTTCAGACTCCAGATATCCAGGTTTGAAACTCCAGACTTCGATCGAGAGCTTCTATCTCGATAACGACTATTTGTTTTTAAACAAATTCTAAGTCAAAAATAAGCCTTCAGCTATAACGCTTCAGGAAATTTCAGCAACTATTTTTTCGTTCTATTTTATAGAACAAGTCGCCCACACGACTATTCAATATGCTTCTGTGTGTAAGCCTCTTCTTGGATAACGCTTCAGCGATAATCCTTCAGCCGTAACCCTTCAGGAATTCTATGAACGTCGTATGTTCGTTCTATCTCCTAAACGAGCTCCCAACACGCTGTTTGAAAACTCCGATTATGAGTTTCCTAGCGATAACTCTTCAGGCTATGCTATATTCCTTCAGGATACAGTTTCTGTGTAATCTTCGATTACTGTGAATTCTCAGTAAGCAGGTTACACAACAGAAACAGCTCAAAAAACCGTCTTTTCGCGACGGTAATCACACGGGAACGGTTAGCTTCTCAGGAAGCCGGTAGAACCACAGGAATAGCTCAGGAATGGCTGCTGTGTCCCAGCAAAATGGTTGTCTTCCAGGTAGTCCACGCGTGGGCCTAATCCACTCGTGCACTCTTCACGACTGTAGTCGCTTTGGAAGTTTCTACTATGAGACGATAGTACGTTGCGCCTTTTGACGACGCTAATCACCCAGTAATACGGTTGCTGACCAGTAACTGGGTTATCTCACCCAGGAAACGGGTTTCTATCGTCCCAGAGTGTACGCTATGTTTTTGACTGTTAAAGAAACATGATCTTAACCCTGGCACTTGTAAGGTTTACGAGATGGAACGTCAGTATTCTTATTTCCCTGGAACTTTTCTCACGAACGCAACGCTTAGTACCCCAGTTGGCACATTTGTGTGGTGTGTAATCTTACCAGATTTATATTGAGGGTACCTTGAGATATTTGAGCATCAGTTTTCTTTGTTCTCACGAATGTTCACAGGCGTGAGCGTCAGTTTTCTTTGTTCTCAGGTACTAGTTTTCACAGGAACGATACGTTTTGACATTACCCAAGAAACAGGAATGTAACCTCAGTATATAAGGTCACTTTACATCAGGCTTGTTTGTTCTCAAGGCAGCGTTCGTGTCCCCAGAGCATCAGGTTTCTTTTTTCACAGGAATGGGACATCAGTTTTCTTTGTTCTCGGGAACAAGGCTCTTCCTTGGCCTATATTTTCACAGCGTCCGGGACATCAGTTTTCTTTGTTCTCGGGAACAAGGCTCTTCGTTGGCCTATATCTTCACAGCGTCCGCAGGTCTGGTATGTTTCCCAGAAAATTCGGCTCGACAGGACCAGCAAATGGTCCGTAGGTTACCAATATTCGGCTCGACAGGACCAGCAAATGGTCCGTAGGTTACCAATATACGGCTCGACAGGACCAGCAAATGTACGGGACGGACGTGATCGTCCAAGACCGACAGGCAATCAGGAGGTTGTAAGGCTCCTGCTTGAACGCGTTGACGCCCCTTGCACCTATTGTTCAGTTGTCATCTGGTAACTATGGACCTTGGAGACACTTGAAGGCTGCCAAGTAGGTTGAGGTGAAAAACGTGATGTCCAGGTTAAATAAAACTATTTGTTCATGGCCAGAAGCGATGTTCCTTCATGGTCCTCGAAGCGCAATGATGCGTGGAAATACTTTAAGTGAAATAATGGCTACGAAATGTTCACGCGCCTGCGCACTATTAAAGAGGCGAACTCGACTGCGACGAGGACCACAACATTCCGACCGCAAAAACTTTTATTTTTCAAAAAATATACGCTAAGACTCGTAGCTTGAAACTGACAGGAACTACCCTTCCACTGGACCGATTCTGGTGAAACTTGTACTTTTGGATAGGTCTCGAAGAGACCTTCCCTCCGGTCTTTGATCCAGGTCCCTAGCCCCTACCATCAGGGAGTTCTCGTAAGGAGAACGTCGAAGAAAGGGAATTCCCGCCAGTTTGAAGCTTTACAATCGAGTTTCTCCTAAAACTAGACATGTTAGCTCTAGGGTACCAGCGAGGGACTTGGAGCCCTCCTACTGGGCCGTTGACACACATAAGTGTTACAGTTATATTCAAAACATTCAGGCGTACAGCCGCGAAATGGTGCGAGAAGTTAGCTTATGCCCCTGATCTTGGCACATAAACTCGATTCCTACTCAGACTGCTGGGTGGATTTTCAAGTTACATTCACACCTGGGTAGCCCTCGTGATGGGCTATCCCAAGGTAGAAGTCCGGTAGCTACATGTCCAACCCCCGATGAGTTATGGTTTGTTACAAGTTTGTTTACATAGCAAATCCATGTAACCTCGCACCATATCAGGTCGCTTAACTCCTCAACCACCAGAGCTAAGCTCCTTCCGGAAGTGTGGTTGGGTAGCTGGAAAACTAGGCTGTCTGACGGCGGTACCCTGATGGGTGTACCACCAGCCTTTCCGCAGCTTAAGGTGCCGGGAAGCGGCCGAATACTAAATTTTACGTCGTCTCACATCTCTAATGTGTCTGTGTGCGTTACATACCCCTATATACTAGCTCTGTGTCATGACTGAGTGTAGGCGCCTGCCTGAGGGTCCACGAAGGTAATGCTTCAGACAGCATATCTATAGCTGACCAGGCACCAAATGTCCCTGGACGCAGTGACACATCGGCAGCCGCATAGAAACGTCCATGCCGGCACACACAGACACATCCTCTCAAGTAAGTGACGCCCATGTACTAGAATTACATAGGTGCTGTCTATTTATAGGGCCTAGACAAAATTCTAGGTCACCTAGAAGCGCTAAAATGGCTTGTATCGAATTTTCCAAACACTTACTTGAGTAAAACGTATGTATATTTCCCTTTTTAGAGTAAAAATGCATTAAGACTGGCCATGTACTGCTATTATGTATAATTTCTCAGTCATGGCATCCAGCCATCCTATCTAGAACACCTAGCTGGTGTTTCCTAACAAAACAATTATGTGTAAGGAAGCAATCTGATTGGTTGGTGAATAGAATACCTATAGCACCACCTGATACCCTGCTCAAAACGGGGGGTCTAAAATAAGTAAACAAAATATTTTTATTTCCTTAAACCTATACATTTATCATATAACTAAGGTACCTTATGTATAACTCTAACACATAAGCGCTATATGCGCACTATAAACTATGTAAAAGCCCCCAAAACATGAGTTTAAAGTTATCAAAATTCTACAAAAACTGGTTTTAGTATAAATATAAGGTGCCGCCCTCTTACAGGTCATTGTGAACTAAACGCTCGTTGATGACGGTTGTGTCTTACGGAGTCAAATACTTGTTTCTTTCCGTAACAACACAATCAGTATGCATATTAAAGCTTCTAATTTATTGTTATTAGACTATATAATTCTATTACCTACTGATAGACACATAAAATATAATTTTAGTGTCTCAAAAACATGAGCAAAAATTAGTTACGAGCTTTACTATAAAAGGTTTTTTCACCTACCGACATCGCTTAGTATGCGATGGCGCTCTGGGGTGAGCAGACGTGTGTCTGTCAATACTATTTATATTTTACATATGACAACCTATCTAAAGGTGACGTATCGTCGCGAACACAATTGGAAGCAAATACCTTGTTTCGCTCATACTCTCAACCTTGTAGTCCAATCTGCATTGAAAGAAATAAAAGATACAACCACAAAAATTAAGCACATCGTTGAAGTATTTCGTAGAAGTCCACTTGCATCTGAAAGATTAAAAAAATGCAAAAAAAGCTAGATGAGCCCCTGTTGAAGATAAAACAAGACGTTTCCACACGCTGGAACTCCACGTGTGATATGTTCGAAAGGATGTTAAAAATTAAAAACAGTGTTATGACCACAATTGCAATAGATTATCCAGACACTATAAATATGACTTCTGAAGATATTGAGGTTTTGGATTCGGCAATAGAAATTCTTTCTTTTTTTAAAGTCGTAACTGAGGAGATGAGTTCAGAAAAGAATGTTACAATATCAGAGGTATAGTGCAAACACAGATATTTTTTGTATTTTTATTTTTAACATGCTTTTTCTTGTATATGTTTTTTTTCATTAATTTCAGGTTATACTTATTTCAAAGGCCCTCAAAAAGAAATGTCAAAAAATTTTGTCTGCGCCACATCCGGACTGTGTTTTACGAATGACCCAAGTGCTTTTAAACGAAATTAACACAAGGTTTTCGGGCATTGAAGATAATAATATATTTGCTGAAAGTACTATTTTAGATCCCAGATTCAAAAAATATGGCTTTGAGAATATATAGTTAGCTTTTAATAGAGCCTGTACAAATTTAAAAGCCATGGCCGGGCGAATTCAAATACAAAGCACATGTACACCAGAGCCGCCAACTTCGTCGCCACCCCATAAGCATAAACATAGCATATGGGACGAGTTTGATGAGCATGTGGATGTCATAATGAGAAATACTAATCCGACTGCAGGGAGTATTATGGAAGTCGATAAATACCTCGAGGAACCCCTACTGCCAAGGTCCCAAGATCCTACCAAGTGGTGGTTTGCTAAAAAGGACGCCTATCCTAGGCTTTATAAATTATTTTTAAAACGGCTTTGTATTGTTGCCACCTCTGTGCTTTCCGAGCGCACTTTTAGCAAAGCGGGCCAGGTCCTTACGGAAAGAAGAAACCGGCTCAGTGGCAATAAAGTCGCGCAAATATTATTTTTACATTCTAATTTGTAATTTTATTCATTAGTTTTTTATTATACTTTAAAATATATTTGTTTAATTTTTTATTAACCTATTTACAAACAATATTTTCTACGCTATTGTTCATATTACTTTGCGATTCTGATTATTAATGTCATAAATCAGAGTTCAGTGTGCTTATGCCGAGTTTTTTAACGCACTCGATCGTGTTACCGTCCCCAGACGGCGCTTATCAAGTTTCAATACAAATTGATGTTTACGTTAACGCGATTGAGTGTGAATAAACACTCGCACTAAGGCCTCTGAGCCTCTGACTGTAATTTGTACTGCAATAACTTCATAATTATGTCTTAGCTGTACTTGTAACTTCAAACGTCTCACTGAGCTTCAGTACGCCTCGCCTCATTTGAAGTAGGACATTGTACTGGCTCAGTGCAAAAAAGAGGCTACTCTTACAAACTCTTTTTCATGTCGTGTCCTACCCAACACTAGTCAAGATACCTGTAGCCGCTTTGGACAAGTTCATAGAGTCAGGTGCCCGGCAAAAGGGGTACAGTGTAAGAAATGTGGGAAATACAACCACTTTGCAGTCGTATGCCGTAATACCGCTTCTTCGTCATCCCAGGTACATCAAATTTTAGTTAATCCTAAGGATTCTGACCGTATTTTTCTAGGATCAATCCACATCAATAATATTACATCAGACTCCTGGAAGGCTAATTTATCAATCAATGATGTCAATATGTGTTTTTTGCTTGACTCTGGTGCGGACACTAACGTCCTGTCCATAAATACATTCAACAGATAAAGGCTCCCACCTGACATGTTAACAAAAAGCATACATAAATTGTCAACATATAGTGGTCAATAGGTATGTCACTTTCCATGTAGTAGATATGAATGCTCAAGATATCTTAGGCAGAAATTCTTGCAAGATTATGAAACTTATCAAATTAATACAAAAAGTGTCCATAAATACATCTGATATTATACTGTCGAGTTATAATGATCTTTTTTAAGGCTTGGGTCTCTTAAGCGATTTCACCTGTGATCTGAGACTGAAACCTGATTTCAACCCAACAGTGGATTCTTGTCGACGTGTCCCATTCCAAATAAAAAAATTGCTTAAAGAAGAATTAGATGACCTTGAGAAAACTGGTATTATCTGTCGTGTTGATGAGCCTACAGAATGGGTAAGCTCACTTGTCCTAACTACCAAGAAAATGGTAAGTTACGTTTATGCATAGACCCTAGAAAATTAAATAAGGCCATTATGAGGTCTCATTACCAGTTTCCTACCATGGATGAAATAAAGACAGACTTGGCAGATGCAAAATTTTTCATTACATTAGATGCCAACAAAGGTTTTTGGATGCTACCATTGTCTGATGCCTCATCAAGGCTCCGTACATTCATTTCGCCTTTTGGCAGGTTCCGTTTTACGCGTTTACCCTATGGCATCAATGCAGCTCCTGAGATATTCCACCGGGAAATGGGTAAAAGGTTCAATGACATTGACAATGTGAAAATCATGATGGACGACTTTCTTATTTATGGTAAGACTCTTGAGGAGCACAACGAGACTTCTCAAAAAATCCTAGACAGAGCTCGAGAAATCAATATTAAGTTTAACAAAGATAAATGTGTAGTCTGTGTGTCTCAAATACCTAGGTCATATTTTCGGTCAAGATGGAGTACAGGTCGACCCAACCAAAGTGAAAGGCATTTGTGACATGCCCAGACCTACATGCATCAATGACCTACAAGGTTCATGGGTATGGTTAACTATCTTAGTCCATTCATTCCTAATTTGTCAAAGGAAAATAGTCTTCTGAGAACTCTGGTCTAAACAAAATGAATGGTCTTGGTCAGACCAACATGAGACTGAATTTAATATCATTAATCCCATTAATCATTAGTCCCCGCAGACTACAAACTTTCTATCGGCCGATAGTTTGGTCGGCTTCTTAATCAGTATGAAGATGTATGTAGTTGCGCAAATTACAGTGATTCAGTATCGGCCGATAAAAAAGGTTGATGGGCTTCTCGACTGCCTTCAAACTAAACCATCGCTGAATTATCGGCCGACCGCTTGATCAGTATGGCACTCTTCCCCGCCCGCACACTTGCCGATTGTTTGATCGGCCGACGGCTTCAGTTCACTCCGCGTCGGACGCGGGGAAGGTCTTACGCAGTATTGTACGTTCATGATGAATGTCACAACGCATTAGAACAAATAACTGTATCTAGTCGTAACACTTACCAAACGACCACTATTTATATAATGGTCTTATAATGTAAGTTTTGATTTGCATGTAGCTAGTTCATTATTTAATATTTCTACACCACGCAATGGTAGTATGTGTGAAACAATTTTAAATGTAAGATCTCAATGTACCATATACTGAGAAATAAATATTTACTTACTACTTACTTAAACACGGTGACACTACAATAAAGGGACACAGCGGATCGCTGGGCAACGACGCGGCTGACGATCTTGCGAGACGCGGATCCAGCTCGACGGTCTATGGACCCGAACCTGTTGTACCCATCCCCTTCAACCAAATACGCAGGTGGCTACTGGAATTCACCCAGACACAGGCGGAGAACTGGTGGGCCTCGACACCGGGCTGTAGGCAGTCCAAGGAAGCTCTGCCATCCTTGGACAGTAGGCTTACCAGGAGTCTTTTACGCCTGGACAGGAATGGCCTGCGTCTGGTGACGGGGACCATCACGGGACACTGCTCACTCAACAAACACTTCCACACAATAGGCATAACGGACAGTCCTCTGTGCAGGGCATTCATGGAGGCCGAGGAAACCGTTACGCACGTTCTCTTTGAATGCACAGGTGTCACCCAGATGAGAACACAAACCCTCGGGTCACGCAGATCTTACACGGATGTTTTGAGCAAACCAGGAGCTCTAATTGACTTCTGGAGGGAGGTGGGCTGGTTGGAATGACCACCCAACGGCTGCCATGGCCCACGTACAAAGGTCCAATTGAGGACTAAGTGCGGAAACCAAACCCCCCTAACATAACATAACGTTCATGATGGATTCCGCCTTGTCTCTGCTTGTCGAAACGTATATAGAAAATTTGATTCAAGAAATTGAAAAAAGGCCCGCACTCTATAAAAAAACTTAAGAGTACTCTGATGTTAATCAAAAGAAAAAACTATGGGAGGACGTCTGTGTTGTTCCTAATTGGAATGAGCTTAGTGCCGAGGATAACAAAAAACAAGGTAGACATCGATCATTTTTATTTTAATAACTAAATTTTTTAAATAACTGTATTATATTGACAGGAAATTGCGCCCGCTGGAGAAATAAAATATGATGACATGTACTGCCGCAATTATCCATATTATTTCTTCCTCGGTTGTTTTCATTTCTTGTTACGTTATTCATGGGACAACTGTAGAGAGTATCTGTGAATTTTACTCAATCTTTGATTTGTACATAATTATGAAGGACACAACAAGTTTTTAACAATTCGAAAACAAAAAATAATATTCACATCAATTGGGCGGTGGAAAATACGCCACTTGTTAGCGAGAATGCCTAAAGTACATTCAACCATGCGTCGAGCTCTAATATGTCTATAGTTGAAAATTCGCTTGGTATAATTTAAATTTATTTTTGCATATGGGCGTAATATATGATTACCAAGCCCAAATGCTTCATCGCCTACGACAGAGAATGGCATAATGTTTCCGTCTTCGTCGTTGGGTAAATGTCTTCAAGCTGCAACTAAGAGGCGTAAATATATTTACTTTCAGCAGTTACTATTTTTACTTCCAAGCATGGAAAAGGGACCATCTGAAGGTTGCACAGAACCGGAGGGTATTCATGAAGAGGATGAAGATGTTGCCCAACCTATTCCATCCACTTCTACAGCTATTACTAAACGAAAGAATAAAACTAATACAGCACCGGCTCAAACAGATTGAGATAAAGCGGTAATAGAAGCACTAAATAAGGATGACACTGTAGATGAAGATAAGAGTTTTGTTGTACCCTGATTTAAGAATTTAACCCCAGAAGAAAAACTTGATGTTAAGATTGCTATCCTTAATATTTTTAAAAAGATAAGACAAGCCAGGCGTCAGGCTACTTCTCAATCAACCAGTAGTTACAACTTATTACAGCAACCTTTATCCTCTTTGCCTGTATATCAACGACCGCAACCATTGCAGACCTATGTAGCCAGTTCGACGCCATCTCTCATTCAGTACGTTTAATCGCCGTGCAATTCAAATGAGACAGTGCAATCTTATTTTTTTTTCAGATGATTCGCAAATGTACGATTTATAAATTATGTCTTCTAATGCTTAAATAATTGTGATTTTAGTTACACCTAATTAAAGTTAATTACTTAAAAGCAATAAATAGTTTTACTTACCGTATTGTAACGCTCAATCTCTCCTCTGCGGGTATAGAAAGTCTTAAATGTGTATCCTCCTTTGAATTAATTTAACGAGTTCATTGCAACTGGTTATGCTCATTCGATAAAAGGAGTAAAAAAATCCGGGAAGTCTACTAATTTAGAGTGAATTGTGTAAAACTTTCCTTGAAATAATCTGTTACTGTAGATGGGATGTACCAATACTCTCGATTCCTCTTCTTCATTCTTTTTCTCCTTTGTATCAAGTATAAAGCAATAATAATATTTTTAGGCAACATTCCACGCGACTGATATCTTCACCAACTCTAGTAAATTAATCAATCGGTCAAACTATTTGTTGGCTAGTCTGCGCACTCGCGACCAATCCAACTATTTTGTTGGCACAGTATGCGCACGAACAGGCCAACTCAACTAAACTATCGGCCGATAGTAAGTCTGTAGTCTGCGAGGACTCAAAAGACTTAGCTGTGCCCCAGTACTTACTTACTATTATTATTATATACTTTATTGTACACCACAAAATATATACAGGGCAAATATTCAGAAAAACAAGTGTACAATGGGCGGTCTTATCGCACAGGGCAATCTCTTACAGACAACCTTTGGATGGACTGTATGATAGGAGAAGAATTTAGGGCTGTCAGTGTAGAAAAAAAAAAAATCATACAATATTATATAATATACTAATACATATCAAATATATAACAGAGAAAGGAGAAGAATAAAAATTATAATGACAGGTAATGCTCTTTTACCATTTTCTTAAACGTTGGCAGCGTTTGAGCACGTCTAATTTCAATTGGTAAAACATTCCACAACCGCGCCGCTTGAATCGTGAAAAATTTGTCAAAAAAGGAAGTGGAATGCATACGAATATTTAATTTTAAATTAAATATATACTATGTTTCCAAACCAAGATAACACTAAACGTAGTGTTACATACTCTTTGGATAACACTATGTCAGTTGATGCCTCGAGGGATGCTCTTGGATGTGTCTTGTTACATGGTAAACAACCAATAGCATATGCTTCTGCTTCACTAACTAAATGTCAACAAAACAATTCTCAAATTGAGAAGGAATCAATGGCCATTTTATTTGCTTGCTCTAAATTCCACCAGTATATATAGGTAGGACAGTCACAGTAGAAACAGACCATAAACCACTAATTAATCTGTTCAAAAAAGCATTGAATGATGTACCAGCAAGGCTACAGAGGATTATGCTACGTCTTCAGCCATATGAGCTTAATGTCATATACAAACCTGGTCGTTATCTATACATTGCTGACACATTGTCTAGAACAGCATTAAAAGAATCTGCACTTGAAGACTTAGAGAGGGATATAGACTTACATGTCAATTACATAATCTCAAGTCTGTCAGTCACGCCTGAAAAATTTGAGGAAATAAAAGAAGCAACATGTAAGGATAGTATCTTATCTCAAATAATTAGACATTGTCAAAATGGATAGTCCGAACATAAGGGTTCTGTTGGTTAATCTATAAAGCCCTACTTCTCATTAAAAGATAAATTAAGTGTAATTGATAATATACTTTTCACCTCAGCACCTCAAACAAGCAGGTTTTGCTGCTTAAAGACAGTGAGCAAAATTCGATTTTGCTGCGAGCGTGAGACAAAGTAACCTTTTAATTATTTTTTTTAAATGCCGAGTCAGTGCTGGGTCAGTAGTACACAACATTCGAAAGATTTGAACTTCACTTTGTTCTGTCACTTTCACTTCGATACGAAAAGAGCGAGAGATAGAAACAAGTCGATTCGAAGTTCGATTTTCAAATTCTATATATAATAGGCTCAAAAAAGAAACCAACAATAAAACAAGGACAACTGTCAACGGGAAAAGTGCCAAAAAAACTGGCGTATTTTTAATATCTAAAATAAAATCGATTGATTGGATTCCCTTATCCTTCATTAGGTCATCGTTCCTCCTTGAGAAAGGCCTACCACTACAGATAAACTTATATCCTACCACCACTTAATTCGCAGTACCTGGGCAACCGAGCTCAGCTCGGGTGAATATAGAGAAAACGACGCTTTCTGAAAAAGAAACCTAGCTATATCGTTTTATCGCACCCGAAACCCCCTGCATACTAAATTTCATGTAAATCGTTGGAGCCGTTTACGAGATTCAGATTATATATATACATTTATACAAGAATTTTTCGCTTAAAGCACTTTGTTGCTGGCCGGGAAGACCAACCTACGGGCGCGGGGCGCCCAAGAGCCCCGTTGGCGCTTTGTTGTCACATTGTGACAGTGACTTTTGTGTTATAGTGTTTATTTTATAACAGTTTGTTTTAGTTTTAAGTAAGTGGTGCAGTGTAAATATAGTTTAAGTGCGTATTTTATTGTTTTTATGACTTATTAATTTTTCCTGTAATTATTATATTATAGTTTTTATTTATATGCTAAATAATTCCGACAGTAGCGATGCCGTTCGAAGCGCTTGTCAACCTGCCACATCGCTGGATGCCCTAGTCAGATGCCCTCACTGTTCCCAAGCACGGTTTTTTAAAGGTGAACGAGGTTTGAAGGTACATCTGGGTAAGAAACACAAATCCCAAAATGTGGATGAATGTGTGTCTTTATCATGCCCAACAATACCCAGTACTGTTTCACCAGATTCACCCCCACAACCCCTTTGGCAAACGCTTGCAAAATTAAAAACTACAACGCCTGTCTTAAAAAGAGTTCCTCGTGGCGCGAGACCATCCGTGGCATCGAGCCTAGCACGCTGTGTCCGCCTCGCCGTCCGAGAGAAGTCACTTAGTGCTTGGGAGCAGTTACTCACCTTCCCGTTTAGAATCCTACATGTGCAAAAAAATCTGGCAACCAAAAAAACTTTAACCGCTCAAATCAAAGACAACTGTAACATTTCGGCCCAAATTTTCGAACCTAAATTAACTTCACACCTTCCCCAAAGAGGGTTATTGCACCATGTGGAGTCTAAACTAGGTGAAGGTGATATCAGAGGTGCGGCTAAGATCATCTTCAGCAGCGATGTGGTTGCACCTTACTCTCCAGAGACACTTGCAGCTCTGAAGAGCAAACACCCCGCCCCGGCAGATGATCTCACCTTCCCCGACCCCCCCGATCCTGAAAACAACGTTTTACAAATTACAGCCCAACAACTGTGTGCGGCCATAGGCTCCTTCCGGAGTGGATCCGCCGGCGGTCTCGACGGCCTGACACCCCAACATCTGAAAGATTTAATGTGCGCAGGCGCCGGGGAAGCTGGTGGGGACTCACCAGCTTTTGAAGGAGCTGACGGCCCTCATCAACCTCATGCTCTCCGGCAATGTGAACGAAACCGTCATTGATATTTTGTACGGGGCAAATCTATGTGCGCAGTGCAAGAAGGATGGCGGCATTCGTCCCATTGCCGTAGGATCGACCTACAGGCGTATCGCAGCCAAAATTTGCTGTGCTTTTTACAGCGAAGCTCTAGCCAGCAAATTCCAGCCCCTACAGCTGGGCTTCGGGTCCAAAGGGGGCTGTGAGGCTGCGGTACACGCCTTATCAACATACCTCAACAGAAATGAAGGTGAGGTCATACTTAAGGTTTGTAAGGTCGAAGGTATTTGTGGAGCGAAATGATAGACACGACTGCTCAAATAATACTCTCCTTTATTTTAGGATACACATGATTATATAAGGTTGGTTACATACACATAGGTACATGCATACACACTACACCTCCCATGGCGAGGTAAAATAAAATAAAATTACAATTTTGTTTTATTTTTATAATACATTTACAATTACACAAGAACAAGATAATTACTGTTTAGGATAATACAATTTTGTTCTGTTTTTGTGAATGGTGTCTACATTACCATTCTTTATTATTTTAACATTTGGTGACTCATCTGATATAACTCTATATGGTCCCGAATAAACACTATCTAATTTATTACACATATTATTTTTAACTAAAACTAAATCATCAGGATGGTAAGTAACTGGATTTATATTTCTGTCATATCGTTCTTTTTGTTTTAATTTACTTTTGAGTAAGTTGTCTCGTGCATCTTTCTGTGACTTTTGTAATCTAAATTTTAATTCTAATGGATAATAATCAATGTTATATAGTGGATCAACAATCCTATTGGTCAAATTGCTTGGTAACGAGCACTTTTTTCCGAAAACTAACTCGTAAGGGGTATATTTTGTTGCTGAATGTACTGTAGTATTGTAGCAAAATGACCAAAATGGGAGCCATGTACTCCATGTCTCTGGATGGTTGTCGGTTTGAATACGGAGAAATGAATTCAAATGCTTGTGCGTGTTTTCCAAAGCACCTATACTTTGGTGATGATATGCTGTTGAGTTTAGTTGTTTAATATTTAATAGATTACATACCTCCTTGAATGTTGATGACAGGAACTCGGTACCCCGATCCGTCGCTATCTCCTTCGGTACTCCATACCTTAATATAAAATTATGAACTAACGCTTTCGCTACTTCTTCCGTTCTGCGTGTAACTAAGGGATATGCCTCAATGTATTTGGTGAGTTCACACTGCAACGTGAGGATATAACTATAATTATAATTATCCCTTTCCAGAGGACCTACTAAGTCAATATATATTTTTTCAAAGGCACTATGTGCTGTTGTTGTTATTTCCATAGGTTGTTTGGTATTCTGCGGTGAATACTTTTGTTTCTGTCATTTGTCGCACCTCTTTATAAACCCTTTTATATCATCTTCTAATCCCGTCCAATAGTAGTATTTTTTTATATTGTTGAACATTCGTCTCGTACCCGCGTGGCCACTGGTAGGTAAGAGATGAAAATCGTTCAAAATTACTCGTTTATCTTCTTTATTCTCTATTCGTTGTACATCTTTTACTATATGTAAGTGTGGTCCGGTCCACTTTTCCATTATATCTATTTCATTTAATAACTTTTTTATAAAAATGTTATTTTTATTACTTTTTATTAAATAGATTTCCGTAATATTTAAGCTTCTACAAAAATCTTGTAACTCTCTCACAAATTCGGCTCGCGATATTTGCGATGGAGAAGATACATGTTTAATATAGATAGTTTTTTCCTTAGGAATGTACATAAATGTATTACTTTCTTTACATGTTTCACCACTTTTTCTAATTGTTTCTAACTTGCATGCATCAATAAAACGTAATTCCACTGACTCGTTTAAAGTACTAGTACTAGGAGTGCTTACAACGTTTGGTTGATCAGACCGAACTGTAGTTGTGCCACTCGTTCCTATCTTAGAATTATTGTCAATCTGGTTTCTTTTCTGAGCTCTTGTCATAACTGAAACACACGACTCGTGCATTTGTTTTAAGTCATTACATGTTATGGAAATTCGTGACAATGCGTCTGCTGCCGCATTTTCCGTACCCCTGACATGTTCTATCGTAAAATCATATTCTTCTAGTAATAACCTAAATTTAAATAACCTACTTGACGGGTCTTTCATGTTAAATAATGAAATTAAAGGTCTGTGGTCTGTGTATATTTTAAAATGTTTTCCGTACAAATATGGACGAAAATGTTTGATCGCCCACACTATAGCTAGCAATTCCTTATCGATTGTTGGATAATTTATTTCCGCTTTGTTTAGTGTTCTACTTGCAAATGATACTGGTCTTCCATTATTGTTAGACAAAATTGCTCGGATTGCATAATTAGAAGCGTCTGTCTGGAGATTAAACTCATTTTGTTCTGTGAAATCCGGATATTGTAAAATCGGTGGAGATATGATTTTTTCTTTTAAACTATCAAATGCCGACTGACACTTTTCATCCCATATAAAAGAAGCATTTTTACAACATAATTTGTTAAGTGGATAAGCTAACTCAGCAAAGTTTGGAATGAATTTTCTATAAAAATTAACAAACGCAACAAACCTCCTCGTCTCGTCTACATTTGTTGGACACGGATATTTTTTTACTACATTTATTTTATCCGGGTCTGGTAATACACCGTTACCTGATACCACATGGCCTAAATATAGTAATTCCTTCTTTAAAAAATTACATTTCTGCGGGTTTAATTTTAAATTTACTTTCCGCAGTCGTTCGAAAACGTCTTGTAGATTCTTGTTATGACTATCTAAGTTTCTACCAAAGACCACTAAATCGTCTAAATAAATAAGGCATTTTTCATACGTTAAGCCAGACATAGCCATGGTCATCATTCTGGAAAATGATCCTGGACTCGTTTTTAAACCCATTGGCATACGAGTCATTTGGTATTGTCCTGAACAGAATGCTGTGTACTTTCTGCTTTCCTGTTCTAGTGCAATATTATAGTAACCTTGATACATATCTAAATGTGAAAAATATACCGAACCCGATAGCGAATCAAGTATTTCGGAAATATTTGGAAGTGGAAACCTGTCGTCTTCAATACAATTATTTAATTTTCGGTAATCAATAACTAGTCGCCACTTTTTCTGACCTGTACCGTCAGTCTTTTTAGGAACTAGTAATACTGGACTAGACCATTCGCTACGACAAGGTTCTATGATCCTTTCTCTTAACATTTTATCAATTTGTTGCTTAATTTCTCCCTTCTGTGAATGTGGTAAACGATATGGCTTTGTAAATTCAGAAGTTACATTTGGTTTTAAACTAATGGTATGTTTATAAATACTTGTTGTAGTTAATCTATCCCCTGGCAAATAAAATATATCCGAGTACTTCGCGCATAATTTTTCTATGGATATTTGCTCTTCCTTATTGAGATGTTTGAGGTTTAGTACCGAAAATAATTGTTTTACTCTACTTGCATCACGTTCTGATTTGTCAAATTGGCAAACATTGTAGTTACTTAATTTTTCTATACATGGATTAATGTCCGTTAAGGTACACAACTTATCCGTTGTATTTAATATCTTAACCGGTATTAGCCCATTAACTGGTGTTGCTATGCAACTGGCCAATAATATTCCGTCACTAATTTCCTTAGAATGTACTACACACTCTTCTGTGAATTCGGTCTTAAAATAATGTATGGATTCACATCTTGGGTAAACTTCCATTGTGTTATTATAACTCAGTAAAGGTAAAACTATTTTAATTGAACTTTGTGTCAACAATGTTAAGTTATTATTACTGAAATCTAATATGGACTTATGTTTATTAATAAAATCTTGTCCGATGATGCCATTAGCCCTACATGGTAGAGTATCGAAAACATAAAACTTATTACAAATAAGGTGATGATCACCCGATGACAACGTTAAACAAACATATCCCATTGCATGGACTTTGCCACCAATTCCATTTATGACTATGTCCTCTTTTTGGACTGGAATGTTTTGTTCTAGAACATATTTATATTTTATAGCCGAAATTGTAGCACCGGTATCGACTAACCATGAATAAGTTTTGCTATTAGAACTTAAGTTAATATAATAGTTAGTATCAGTTGCGAGAATAACTCTGTTATTCACGAAAAAACTCATTTGCATACTCTTCATTTTCCTGTCCCGTTAGAACATTAACCGCGTGTTTATTTGTATCTTTAGGGGTTTGGCTTATCCCTTGGTTACAGCGATTCCTATAATAACTCCTACCTCTACCACGCCATGGTGATCCTCGGCCTCGCTGTGGTGCACCGCGGCTCTGCTGATGCGCCTGCTGGCCCCCCCGAGGGTAGCCTCGACGAGCACTAGGATCTCGCCAGAACTCGAACTCGGTCCCGCTATGGATGTTTCTTCATCCTTCGCACCTTGTATTGCGTCCTTCAACGACTCGTAGTTCCTAGCTGCAATGATAGTTGAAAGACGGCGGTTTCGCAACCCATCGGCAAACCTTTTGATAACTTGCTTTTCATTCAAGGGTTTAATTATTTTGTATGTCTCTAAGTTACCGTCGGCTTGCGATACCGTCAGATCCACGAAAAGTTCCGAAAGTTTGGTTCCGTAGTCCTGAATTGACAGTTCTGTTTGCTTTAATTGATTAATATTATTTTGTATCGCAAACGGTGATTTTTTAGGAAGTAACACTCTACGCATTTCCTTTACCAAATCATCAACATTAGAATAATCTAACTGTAACTGCAATTTAGCGTTCTGAGACAACCTACTCTTCACAACAAACTGTACTAGTTTCTTCTTACACTCATCACTAGCCAATAACGAGCTATAGTATTCTACATTATCAATAAATTGTTTAAGCGAACATTCATTGTCAGTTGGTATCATAGGTAATAAACTAAGAGCTACTTTCAAATCAAATGACTCCATTTTTGTATCCTCGCTACTACTCGTACTTGACGTAGAGGATAAATCTAAAATTTGTTTATACAATGACTCAAAATCAATACAAAATGTATTTATTAATATCTGTTCGTTTTGTCCTACTTTACCTTTCTTTACATCGTCTGATATCTTCTCTATTATATCAGTATATTTGTCATAAATTTCCTTTGAATCACACAACTTTTTCTCTAATACATTTCCTTGCCTTCGTTTAGGGCCAATTTTAATTAAATATGTTTTTATACATTTCTAATTTTTATATAATTGTTCTAAGACATCTGCCATTTCCTACCATCATTAGTTGTTTAATTAATCGCTTCGTTTATTATAGTTACTAGTACAATGTAACATATCATTTACTACGTTTATTATTATTACGATTATGTACTTATCTAATAAAGTTCTGAGTTCATTTTACGATGCCTGTTGTTTTTCCTCGAACTTTCACACACTCAGCACTTTTTTTCACTTTCACTTTCACTTAAACCCATGATGTGTGAACCGATGTGTGATGGTATCCGCTATCTTTGTTTTCACACTATGTCGCCCTTCGACCGTCCTTTCTCCAGTGATGGTCCAGATTGCCTCGCTCCTGACCTTCTAGATATTGTACTCCTGTACATCTCCTGATTTATCCAGCGTACATGACAACGCCGATACATTCGCAGCAGAAAATACAGCACGCCGAGTCCCAGAACCAGCACCACTATAGTCATCAGTATGGTGATGGTGGAAATATGAAATTTCACCTCTTCCAGCTGCGTGTTATTAGTTCCTCCGGCTGCGTTTTGCACTACCACGGTTTCGTCTTTAGTTTGCGTAGTTCCCATTTTTAATGAACTCGTATTTTTCGTAAGCTACGAACCAAATACCACTTGTCACAAACGCGAACGTTATTAACGCTAGTGAATAATTATTATAATTCATCTTAGCTTGGCTCTACTTAGTCCAATTGTTTACACTGTACAACCCTTATATGGCACGGCGGTGTCGGTAAGGCGATCGCGCGGCGATGCCCGCTGGCAGGGTCGCCATGTAAGGTCGAAGGTATTTGTGGAGCGAAATGATAGACACGACTGCTCAAATAATACTCTCCTTTATTTTAGGATACACATGATTATATAAGGTTGGTTACATACACATAGGTACACTGCATACACACTACAGGTTGACATAAAAAACGCCTTCAATTCCGTAAACAGGGATACCTTGTTGACAGAAGTTCAAAAAGAAGTACCCAAAATTTACAGTTTTCTATATCAATGTTATAGGCACCCTTCTAAATTACTCTACAAGGAAAACCTTTTGGAATCAGCTGTTGGTTGTCAACAAGGTGACCCTCTTGGGCCAGTCATTTTCAGTTTGGCAATAAACCCAATCATTCGGCAACTAAATTCTAAATTCAATGTATGGTATTTAGATGATGGGACCCTAGGAGGTGATGTAGATACAGTCTTAAACGATTTAACTTTTTTGAATGATAAATTTAGCTCCATTGGGCTAGAACTTAACCTTTCGAAATGCGAAATTTACCTTCCCCATACTACTGACCGACAGACTACTCTAGCAAAATTCAACGCGATCGCCCCTAATATTAAAATTACTGAGAGAAATTCTTTTCACCTCCTGGGTTCTCCTATTTTTGATGAATCCTTTCCAAATTTCATTGAACAGAAAATACAAAATTTTAACGATGTCTCGAAAAGACTATTCAAAATTAACATGCATTCGGCCTACACTCTTATCCGATATTGTTGCTTTGGACCAAAATTTACTTATAGCCTCCGCTCCTCTCATTTAAGGAAACACCCACAACTTTTAGAAAAAGTAGACCAAATTATAAAGAACACACTTTCAGCTATCCTTAATGTGGCCTTGGACGACCGAGCATGGCAACAAGCCACGCTTCCCATTCGCTTGGGTGGCCTCGGCGTCCGCAAAATTTCAAGTATAAGTTTACCAGCCTTCCTCTCCTCGGTCCACGGTACTGACAAATTAACCAGGAACATCTTATCTTCCTCACTGGTTGATTTTGAGGTACCGTGTTTGACCGATGCGTTGAACGCTAGGAAAATGGCTTGTCCAAATACGGATCTGCCCGACAACCTGTCCTCCCAGAGTCGATGGGACGTGTCGCTCTGCAGTATTATACAGAATAACCTGATAAATACATCGTCTACTACTGCTGAGCGTGCGCGTCTGCTGGCTGTGGGGGAGTGGGAGTCGGGTTTGTGGCTTCAAGCGCTCCCGTCATCCACCATAGGCACTATGATGGATGACTCTTCGTTTCGGCTCGCAACCTGTCTACGCTTAGGCGCACCTTGTGTTGCTCCACATCGGTGCCAATGTGGTGAAGCTGTCGGCAGCCTTGGGCACCATGGCCTGTCTTGTTGCAAAAGCGCAGGACGCATAGCACGGCACGCCAGCATCAATGACATTATTCGTCGAGCCCTTATCACCGCCAGCGTACCAGCTGTATTAGAACCTAACGGCTTGGTACGTGACGATGGGAAGAGACCAGATGGCATGACATTGGTGCCATGGAAGGTGGGTAAGCCTCTGGTGTGGGACGCAACCTGTGTCGACACCCTTGCGCCATCTCATGTTCCTAGTTCGGCGGGCTGTGCTGGCGCTGCTGCTGCGGCTGCTGAGGCCCTCAAGCGGCGCAAATACTGTAACCTAACTGGTAATTACAGTTTTGAGCCGTTTGGGGTCGAAACGCTTGGGTCATGGGGCCCGAGTGCACGTCTTCTTTTTAAGGAGATTTCTCGCCGACTAATCGACACTGTGCGTGACCAGAGGGCTGGCTTTTTCTTTGCGCAAAGAATCAGCATTGCCATTCAACGTGGCAATGCTGCCAGTCTTCTGGGCACGTTCCCGGATGACAGCGATGTGGAGGAGTACTTCGACGTAGTTAGGTTTAGTATAAGTTTGTATATTTTACTTTTGTTTAGTGTTTAAGTATGTACAAATTTTACACAATAAAACGTTCGGAAACACGTCATCTATAAAATTTCAAATCAAGGTTTAAATGTA
Organism: Orthosia gothica; assembly: GCA_949775005.1. Taxonomy (NCBI): domain Eukaryota; kingdom Metazoa; phylum Arthropoda; class Insecta; order Lepidoptera; family Noctuidae; genus Orthosia; species Orthosia gothica. The sequence continues at coordinate 7,267,539 of OX459040.1, read as the reverse complement.
ATTATTATACTTTTCTCTTAATAATCGAATTATATTTTTTTATAATCAAATAAAGAGATGTTGAAGTAAAAAATACGAAGTTTATCATGTATCTACATAATTATTTAAAGTTTTAACAATCTTTATTGTGACAGAATAATTTAGTAATAGTGCAATTTCCGAACGCATCTTTAAAAAATAGCGGGCTTTAAATTTTCATTGTTTTCTTCTTCTGTTCGCTAGCTACAAAGTGCGATACACGTTGGATATTATTAAATAATAATAAATAAATCGATAAATAATAAATCGATAAATAAATCGGTCAATAATAGATAAATCGTACAGGTAGAAACAAAAAGCTCTCTGATCATACCCTCAAGCTTATGAAGGAGAGGCGTGAGATGATCCTGCAGTCTTCAGATGAGGTGTGCAAATACCGGCGGATCAATAGACAGATCTCTAAATCCTTGAAAAGAGACCTCCGCCGCTTTAATACCGAGCGTATTAAAGACGCGATTGAGCGAAATAAAGGCTCCAAGGTGTTTTCAAGGGATCTGTCTATTGGGCAGAGCCAGCTCACGAAACTGAAGACCGATGATGGCAGGATTGTATCCGCCAAACCGGAGCTTCTGAGGGAGATCGAGAGTTTCTATGGGCAGTTGTACACGTCAACCAGTAAACCCGTTGCGAATCTGGCAAACGACCCAAGAGCTAGATTGACCCGACACTATACCGAAGATATCCCGGACGTCAGCCTGTACGAGATTAGGATGGCTTTGAAACAGCTTAAAAACAACAAGGCGCCGGGTGATGACGGAATCACGGCTGAACTCCTGAAGGCGGGTGGAAAACCGGTCCTCAAGGCCCTTCAGAAGCTTTTTGATTCCGTCATACTCGAGGGCAAAACGCCACAGGCATGGTGCAGGGGTGTGGTGGTACTCTTCTTCAAGAAGGGCGACAATGCCCGGCTGAAGAACTATAGGCCCATCTCGCTTCTTAGCCATGTTTACAAGTTGTTTTCAAGAGTCATCACGAATCGTCTCGCGCGCAGGTTTGACGATTTCCAGCCTCCCGAACAAGCCGGATTCCGAAAAGGCTTTAGCACCGTAGACCACATACATACGCTGCGGCAGGTTATACAGAATACCGAAGAGTATAACTTGCCTCTCTGTTTAGCGTTTGTGGACTACGAGAAAGCCTTCGATTCGATCGAGACTTGGGCTGTACTGCAGTCTCTCCAACGGTGCCAGATCGACTACCGGTACATTGAGGTGTTGAAGTGTCTGTACAAAAACGCCACCATGTCAGTCCGTCTTCAGGATCAGACCTCGAAACCAATCCTTCTCCAGCGCGGCGTAAGACAGGGAGACGTAATTTCTCCGAAACTGTTCACTGCTGCGCTGGAGGACGTCTTCAAGGTTCTGGACTGGAAGGGGCTTGGCATCAACGTTAATGGCGAGTATATCACTCACCTTCGGTTTGCCGACGACATAGTGATTATGGCTGAGACCATGGAGAGCCTCAGTAAAATGCTCGATGACCTTAGTAGAGCTTCCGAAAGAGTGGGTCTTAAAATGAACATGGACAAAACCAAGGTCATGGTGAACGCCCATGTAACACCCACTCCTATCAAGATCGGAGACTCTACACTTGAAGTTGTAGACGATTATGTTTACCTGGGACAAACGGTCCAGTTGGGTAGGTCCAACTTCGAGAAAGAGATCAACCGTCGAATCCGACTCGGCTGGGCGGCGTTCGGGAAGTTGCGTGGTATCTTCTCGTCCAATTTACCGCAGTGTCTCAAGACAAAAGTCTATGACCAGTGTGTGTTGCCAGTGATCACCTATGGGACCGAGACGTGGTCGGTCACAATGGGCCTTATCAGAAAGCTTAAAGTCACCCAAAGGGCAATGGAGAGGGCTATGCTCGGAATTTCCTTGCGTGATCACGTCAGAAATGATGATATCCGCAGGAGAACCAAAGTTACCGACATAGCCCGAAGAATTGCCAAACTTAAGTGGCAGTGGGCAGGGCACATTGCTCGCAGAACGGATGGCCGATGGGGCCGAAAAGTTCTGGAGTGGCGACCGCGAACTGGAAGACGATACGTTGGAAGGCCTCCCACTAGGTGGACCGATGACCTGGTTAAGGTTGCGGGAAGGCGCTGGATGCGAGACGCACGGGATCGGTCAATGTGGCGACGCCTGGGGGAGGCCTATGTCCAGCAGTGGACGTCTTTCGGCTGAAATGATGATGATGATGAATGAATAAATAAATATGAGTGAATCCAGTAATGATGTCTGCAATTTAACACCGGAAGAATTGAAGCAGTATGTAAAAAGCGAATCAGTGAATACTCAAACTGAAGTCGCTAAAACAACAATATCGGTTCCATTGGTTCCAAACAAAACTGGTAGGTACTTTTAATTTGCAAAACTGCAATAATTTTACTTTTAACTTTTAATTTTTACAAATATACATGTGGTTTAAATATTACCAAGTTGTATTTTTTACCTTTAGATTATTTGTTCTCGCTGCTGAAGTGAAAAGTTGTATGTGCTACACGAGACCAAAGTTATTTGCATCTCGTGTCTTTGAATCCCTCGCTGCACTCAGGATTCTAACCTAGAATCACTCGCTACGCTCGTGATTCAAATATAGAATCCTTCGCTTAATCGGGATTCAAAATCAACACTCGCGGCAAAAACCAACTTTGCTCTCTCGTTGCAAAAATAACTATTTTATGTCAGACAAAATTGACATCCCAGAGTGCTTAAGAGAGTATGTATTGAATCTGGTGCATGAGGGAAACTAAGGTATTAATAGCTGTATACGCTTAGCTAAGTTTACTGTTTACTGGCCTAATATAAGTAATAGTAATAGATAAAGATATTGAGAAATTTGTCAACCAATGAATGCAACCAACCTTGCATGACATACCGAAGATGTAACAGTAAGGAGCCAATTCTACATCATGGAATAAAGTCGGTATTGACATGTTTGAATTCGAGAACGAAAAATACTTAATAGTAGTGGACTATTTTTCTAAGTATGTAAAATTAGCACTTTTAAATTCAGGCACACATCATCATCACATCATCAGCCTATTAATGTTCCCACTGCAGGGACACAGGCCTCCTCTCTGTGAGAGGGAATGGGCCGTAATCCACCACGCGGGCCCGGTGCGTGTTGGTAGATGTCACACGTCTTCGAATTTTTGGTTCTAGGACATGCCGGTTTCCTCACGATGTTTTCCTTCACCGTTTTGAGAGCAGTGGTGAAGAAATAATAGTAATACTTGAAGCTTGTATTAACAATAAAAGTTTTAAAAGTATACATGCTTGCGCAATCGAATAATATTGCGAAAAGTCAGAAACATATAGTGAAAATAGGTCAGCTTGGAATGTTTCGCATTAAGTAGATTTAATTAAAAAAACTAAACATGTAAACAACGGCTGGTTATCCGACCAAATTCGATTTTTTACAATAAATCGACGGATTCATACATAACAATGATCTTCTTAACTTTATTCACTTACCGGTTGAAACGTGTTGTGCCAGAGTACACTGAGGTAGAAAAGTAGTAAGCCAAACCGAACCCGACAACACAACATGAACATGTCGCAGCAGTCGAGAAACACATTGGAGACTACTTCGCTACGCCGATAGCTCCCGATGAAGATGCCATATATTTCTCGCCTGGCGCAGTCAGAGGCGCCTTCTTGAGAACGAAGCCCCGGAAGGCCCCAGGTGCCGACAACATCTCCAACACAGCGCTGCGCCACCTGCCCCACCGTATCGCGGCTGTGGCGCACCTGTGGCGCGCCTGTTTACGGGGATGGTCCGCACGGGCTCCTTCCCGGCCTCGTGGAAAGAGGGGCGCGTCATTATGCTGCCCAAGACGGGCAAGAATGTCCTGAAGCCGGAGAGCTATCGGCCGATCACTCTCCTGTCCACAATCTCCAAGGTGTTCGAGTCCCTCCTGCTGCGACATCTTACATCTCATATTACTCCGCGTGAAGAACAGTTCGGGTTTCGCGCGGAACATAGCACGTCCTCCAGTTGTCGAGGGCACTGCACCTGCTGTCGTCTACAATGAAGGAAGGAGTACGCGGTTGCAGTATTCCTCGACATGGAAAAGGCCTTTAACCGCGTGTGGCATGAAGGACTCACCCACAAACTGGCCACATCTAGAGCCCCCCGTCGCGTGGTACGAGTAATTCAATCTTTTCTGTCCCACAGGACGTTCAGAGTGGTGGTGGAAGGCGAACTGTCCGCCCCCGCCCTATACTTGCGGGCGTACCACAGGGCGCCGTATTATCGCCTGCGTGTTACTCACGTTACACCGACGATATCCCCACTACCCCAGAAACAACGCCAGCGCTATACGCCGACGATGCTGCCTATAACTCCACATCCATGAACGCCAAACACGCAGCAAAAAAGATCCAGCGCGCCCTCGATCTCATCCCCGAGTGGCTGGCTAAGTGGCGGCTATCGGTTAACGAGGGTAAGTCTCAGGCTCTTGTTACAGGTTTCTCGCCTCTCCCATCACGCCTGACACTACAAGGAGCCGACATCGAGTGGACCCCCCAGGCCAAGTACCTGGGTGTGACCATCGACCGTCAGCTCACGATGGGGTCGCACGTCAAGAAGGTGGTGGCACGATGCAGGGTCACCCGCAACCTTCTCTATCCAGTGCTCTCGTCCCGCCTTCCTGCCCGCGCCAAGCTGGGCATTTACAAAACATACCTACTCTCAATAACAACATATGCAGCCCCAGCTTAGTTCGTCCTCACTAGCGAGACGAACAAAAAGAAACTGCGCGCCCAGCAGAACCTGGTGCTGCGGCGCATCATGGACGCCCCTCGCAATGTGAGGAACGATGTCATCCTGCGGGATACAGGGATAGCCTGGACGAGTTCATCGGACGACTCGCCAAAAATCTATTCGCGCGGGCCGACGCTTCAGCCTGGCCCCATATCAAAGATATCGCGCCATGGCACGCGCGCCCGCCCGATAGAAAGCGCCTCCCCAGAGACCTAATAACCGACACTACGACTCCATCCACCTCCCGGATTCCGTCAGGATACACTGTTAGATCACGGATGTCTACCACGGGAAATTCAATACTCACCTGTTAACACCGGATCAGTTACAACGTGAGTTAGGTACATTTTATTTCAGTATTTGCATTGCCCGTGGACAACCTGCAGTCTGATGTAAAACATATTTATAGTATGCTGAAAGTAAATGCAAGAATGATGCGAGGATACTTGATATTTCAGATTACCTTTTCATTGACCAGCAGAGATAGCTATAAAATCATACCAGTTCCACCAACTTCAAGCTGATATGATTAGCGTTCTACTAGCCGCAGACTTCGTAGCTATTAGCTTGAAAAAGGATCATTTCTTCACAATGTCGTTTATAGAGCTCCAGTTATGTCAGCACAATGATATCTCATATTTGTGCCAAGCTAACAAACCGATTTATCATTTAAGCTTTGATGAATAATTCTGTTGAAAACTGGATAGCAATTTAAAACAATGCATTGTAATTAAATCCCGTTGTCAAGACAGATGGCTCGAATTAAATGAGCCAGCTAGGTTCATGTACTTTAGCTGCAATACCTACGCGGCGAGGATTATATGTCAAGATCAAGTTGCTTTTAAACAGGTGTCAGAAGTAGTAGATAATATATTTAATTTGACCTTATTAGCAGCAGTATCATTTAGCCATCTTCCTAAATTTCACACCAGCAGTGCGCTTCAATTTGACAAAAATACAATACTGTCTTTGTATGCTATGGCTCACTGCATTCCTTACGATAATTTTATCCGTTAAATCAGTCGTGTTCCCTTTTGCACAGATTTTTGGACGAATGAACAAAACCAATATTACAATAAAACTTTAAAAAATAGATAAAAGTACTTTCTGTTGATGCTACTGGCTCCTTATTTCAGTTAATTGAGCTTCTAATGATTAATAAATCATTCACACATCGAACTCCTACATATTTTTTATATGCAGTGGTTGCCTACACTCTGGCTTTCAGTACCAGTGTACCAATGTGCTACATGGCCGCCGAATCCCATACAATGGAGACGATAGCCACATGGTTAAATATGTGGCAAAGCGAAAAAGTTTTGCCTAATGAAGTAATTAGTGACGATAGTTCTGCCCTCCTAGGAGCAATAACTAAAGCGTTTCTAAAAATCGAATTCAATGATTACCTAAAACAGTGTTTTGATGTGCTTGAAGGGAATACCACAGCAATACCTCTCTGTTATGTTCGCATGGACAATCCCATTTTATTAAAAATCTTTATAAACAAACCAGTTTTGATAAAGCATTCGAAAAAGTTAAGTTCTTTTACATTAGCTGCTTGAAACAAAATCAGCAGCTCCGTTGCTATGAAGAACTAAAACAGTTTTAAAATACATAATCACATTATCGCTCAATGAGTTCAGGAGTGCGGACCTGAATGATTCGCAGCCCAAATGTGATAAAGCTTTTGAAAACTTAAAGCTCCAAATTGTAAATCACACGAATCACAAAAACATATTCATACTCAAAATGACATACAAACAAAAATGGAACTACTTTCACAACGAATGACTTTTATGATAACTTAATACAAACCGAAAAATTGAACTTGCAATTAGTTGAACCATCATATTACAAAAATGAATATTTCCTAAAAGAGTTGCACAGCCTAGCGAGCATGGGCGTACCCAAGACATTTGTGACAAGACATGATAAATTATGTCATGTCTTACAATTTGTCTTAAATGCTAGCATGGGTCAAACTTGTAACATATTTTAAAGGCGCAACATGCCTTTCTTGTTGCTGCCCGGCGAGCACGGCCTACTGTGACATGGCTTGAGTCACACATTTCATCGCAGTTTGGACGATAACACCATTTTGTCCTAAATAATAGCACCGGCGGCGTGAGAAAATTTCCTGACGTTTGTTTGGGACTCATCGGGTCTTAATTGCTAATACGGGCGCCCCCATTTTGTCACAAATGTCACATTTTGACAGATGATTTAGAAAAATGTATCACTTTCGTTCGGAGGTGGTGATAAAATTTTATAGTTGAAAAAAAAAAAATATTTGCCTTCTAATTACTGCACCAAATGGCAATAAATTCATTATGTGTGTATTAACAAAATTAACACACTATTATTTTTATCAATGCTTATTAATTAATTGAAATTTTACAGGATTTTCAGTAATTATTAAAAATTTCACAATAATTATATCTTTCTAACAAACACTTAATATGTTATCAAACAAACAAAGAAAAATAAAGTGTGCATAAGTCTATGGTCGTGGGTCAAATATTAATTTATTCCCAACAAAATTAAAAAGTTGTTTAGCTGTATGAACAGCATACTTTTTTACGTATTATTTTATTTGGTCGTCTATTCAAATTATGTCGCACTATGAAGTCAACAACAAGAAAAGCAAGTCGCGGCTGTAAACTATGTCACATGGTTGTCCCGTGCTAGCATTTAAGACAAATTGTAATACATGATATATTTTATCATAACTTGTCATGACCGTAGTTCAAGTCGAAAACCAAGCAAAGTAAAAAAAATAAAAAATAACTTGTAATTAATGTTGGGATGCTGCTAACATGGGGGTAGCAAAGGGGGGGGCTAAATTTTGGTTATTTTTTGCCTAGGACATACCGTTTTCGAGATATCATTTTGGCAATATAGAGCGTTTTATGCAAAATAAAATAAGATACGGAGGCCCATAATTCGGAAACAGTGTGTCGTAGGGCTATGCTTCTCAGAACATAAATGGTTTTTATGGCCAAGGTTAAACCGAAACTGCAATAAAATTGGAAAATTTCCGAAAAAGAAAAAAATAAACGTCAAGAAGTTATGCCACAAGTCAAGAAAATATCTCACGCCGCCGTGCTAGCATTTATGACAAAATGAGTTTATCGCCCAAACTGTGATTAAAAGTGTGACTTAAGCGATGTCACAGTAGGCCATGCTCGCCGGGCAGTACATTAAAACGACATCTACAAAAAAAATCCACTGTGGGGTTGCGTTATGAACAAATATTTCAAAAATGCCAAAGACATCAAGCTCAAATGTTGAAAACCATTTCAAAGTATTAAAATTATATATTTTGACGCGAAAAACCAACGCGTTATTTGAATGTTAAGATGACCTTTACTGTAGTGGTCTGTATTGCTTTTGTTGGGGTCTTGTTGAGGAATGAAAATACTGTCTTGATTCGTGTCTTCCAATTTATTCCTTGTCTGTTACTTCTTGTAGAGCTAAAGACCGACTGTGTCTCAGCCTCCTTGGAAGTCGCTGTGTTGTCCACTGGACCTAGCATATTGCTAGCGCGGTCGCTGACCTATGCGGGTCAACGCCCTACGCTAGCTATGTTTATTTGTTGTATGTGACTATAGGCGTGCCGCGGCGACCGTTATGAACGGTTCGCCGCTTCTTCACGACACCCTGGCGGTTCTCCTCCGTCGGAGGCACAACGAAGGTAACCAGCGGCAGAGTTGTCGACTTTGGACGAACCTACAGTTTGATAGTGAAAGCGACTACTAGCGCCGTTTATGTGTGTGGGAGCGGCAATGACCTGAGTTACACCGCTCATGATAACCGATAGCGCGCAGGCGACCGCAGCGCTATTCGCTGCATGTGTACTCGCGAGTATATAGTAATCAGTGTCTGTTTACGACGTAAAGCTTGTCTATATTAACTTAGAACAAACTTCACGCCGTGGATGTCGTGTGGGGTGGGCAGTATTATTGTTTGAGTAAGCAGCGTGTAGACTGTTGCTGCTTACTCAGGCGTCAAGTCCGGGAGGTGGATGGGGTCATAGTGTCGGTTATTAGGTCTCTGGGGAGGCGCTTTCTATCGGGCGGGCGCGCGTGCCATGGCGCGATATCTTTGATATGGGGCCAGGCAGAAGCGTCGGCCCGCGCGAATAAATTTTTGGCGAGTGATGAACTCGTCCAGGCTCTCTATCCCTGTATACCGCAGGATGACATCGTTTCTCAAATAGCGAGGGGCGTCCATGATGCGCCGCAGCACCAGGTTCTGCTGGGCGCGCAGTTTCTTTTTGTTCGTCTCGCTAGTGAGGACGGACCAAGCTGGGGCTGCATATGTTATTATTGAGCGTAGGTATGTTTTGTAAATGCCCAGCTTGGCGCGGGCAGGAAGGCGGGACGAGAGCACTAGATAGAGAAGGTTGCGGGTGACCCTGCATTGTGCCACCACCTTCTTGACGTGCGACCCCATCGTGAGCCGACGGTCGATGGTCACACCCAGGTACTTGGCCTGGGGGGTCCACTCGATGTCGGCTCCTTGTAGTGTATATATAGGCAGCATCGTCGGCGTATAGCGCTAGCGTTGTTTCTGGGGTAGTGGGGATATCGTCGGTGTAACGTGAGTAACACGCAGGCGATAATACGGCGCCCTGTGGCACGCCCGCAAGTATAGGGCGGGGGGCGGACAGTTCGCCTTCCACCACCACTCTGAACGTCCTGTGGGACAGAAAAGATTGAATTACTCGTACCACGCGACGGGGGGCGCTAGATGTGGCCAGTTTGTGGATGAGTCCTTCATGCCACACGCGGTTAAAGTCCTTTTCCATGTCGAGGAATACTGCAACCGCGTACTCCTTCCTGTTCATTGTAGACAACAGCAGGTGCAGTATGTTATTTATATAACAAAATTAATAGATAGGTATCATAAGTTTACTATGCCATCTACTGTGTATGATCTGTGGTAAAAATATATATGTGTTATCTGTGTAATAAAAACTTCACTTCCTTCCGCAACCAACTCTGCGTTTCATTACAGTACCCTCGACAATTGGAGCGTCGTGCTATGTTCCGCGCGAAACCCGAACTGTTCTTCACGCGGAGTAATATGAGGTATGAGATATCGCAGCAGGAGGGACTCGAACACCTTGGAGATTGTGGGCAGGAGAGTGATCGGCCGATAGCTCTCCGGCTTCAGGACATTCTTGAAATGCAAGCCTGTGCTTATGTATGCGGGTTTATTGTGAGAGCAATAAATTTAAATTGCGTACAGTGTAAAAAAATATTTCTGTCTGACCCGAACACTGAGGTATGCCATATCTTCACATCAGTTATAGAATACAATAGCGAAAAATGCAGTTTGAAATATGTACAAACTGAATTGGTCAAATTTGTTGAAAATGCTGCTACTTTAATTAATGAATTTTTAGCAAAAAAATCGCATGAAAAATATATTAAAATTAAATTAGCAAAATTATGCGAAAAAATACCTACAAACTGCCTGAAAGGATGTGAAATGCATGATGATTTAAATATAAAAAAATCATAAACTCCACGATTATTATTTGCATTAATAGTTATTTATGCTACAAGTGCGGAAGGTAGGTGATTTCCGATGAGTGGCATTTTTATTCACGAGCGAGCGAAGCGAGTGAGTGGATAAATCGACACGAGTCGGAAATCATCTTACGTACGTGTATCATACAACATTTTACTATGCATTGTGCGAGGAAATATATTAATTAATAAAATGGCGGGCTTATTCAAGCGCGTTCAGCATATCCACAGATCAACTAATAGTTCCTCGGGCATATCTACTGCGCATATGCGAATAGCTGTCACATCGTAACGCAATAAAGCACGAGCAAAATATACGTTCTGCCAAACATATTTAATGAATATTTTCAATTAATTTATTGATCAAAATCTAGAGTATTTAAAAACGCCTAAAATAAAGTATTAGTTTTATTTTACCTTTTATATGAATGATAATCTGTACATAACTAATTTTTAAAACTTTTCTCAAAGAATAAAAACTCTATGCGTCGGGCTGACGTTGGCGTTAAAAATAAAAAAAATACAGGAAAGTAAAAAGCACTAGTGAAAAAAGTGACACTTTCCGCACAGTTTGGCTGCTTGGAAAACCGCTCTTTTCGAGGACATGCATTGTAAAAGATTTTGCATAACAACGAACAGAGGGTTTATTGATGAAGCTTCAAAGCAATCACTAGTTTTTTTTTTTTAATTCTTAATAAATTGGTTTAATTTATGCCGTCCTAAGAGATATATAAAAGTTGGTAATGCTTAATTTGTAAAACCCCAGATCAAATAACTTTTTTTGTGGGTTTTTTGGAAATCTGCGAACAAATATTTTATAACCTCTTTATTCCGTGTACAAGTGAATAAATAAGAAAAAAGTACTACATTACATAATTTACAGTGTCTTCTAATATTACAACTTTTACTTGGAAACATGAGTCTACAGATTTCCAAAATTCCACATTAAAAGTTATTTGTTCTGGGGTTTTCGTAAATACGGTCAGGTACTAAATTTTTCAAATTATTGAGCCCTGTTTTTCAAATATTCCCGCGGTTACCGATGAGTTTAACTTGGTTTAGCTGCTAATCGTTTGAAGCGCTAGTGAGCCGTGTAGGCGTTCTTAATGTATGAAGCAACCGTTCTTCTCTTGGAGTATTATTGTTCTGTGACTGCATCCGCCAACATGAGAAACATTAATTGGATACGTTCTCACAAAACCGAGTCGCGGAATGTATAATACAATGTTACAATGTTGCATGAGAACGGAATGTGACTCGGCTCGCCCTAGATTGCTTGTATAAATTAGAAAGGCGCATAGTATAAATTTGGCAAGACGTCGGAAAAAATGCAGTTAAGGCGAAGCACCTGTACATATACCACATAATCACCTCCACGGACATTTCAAACGAAATAAAGTGTTTACAAACATATCCAGTAGTACATTATCGAAATGAAACGTGCAAAATCAACTGCGCCAAGGGAAAAATGAAGCGGGTTCTGATGTTGGATAGTCAGCAACATCTGAGCTCGGAGGAAATGGAGAAGAACGTGGATACATCCCTGGATTTGGGTGAAAATCAATATGTACCGCAGTTGTGTCCTGGCCCAAATGGGGTTATCGAATTTGAAGTCACAAACGGATGCGGAATTAGATGGGGAAACGAGCGACTACGACGATACTCTACGGGAGGAGGAAGTAGATACAGAGTGGAAAACAGTGATGGAGAAGTGGGGGGAATATCTGAAGTCGGCACGTATTCAGCAAGCACTAGAAGAAGACCCCACTGGCATCTCATAAACTATAGTAACAATAAACAGTGGGGATTTAACTCACGATTGGGACGAACTATTCGACGCGGAACCTACAAGAATAAATCAGTTGACTGCCTGTCTTGTCTACGCGAGTACCTTTATTCCAGCAATGGTCGTCAAATCGTACAAGACGTTCTCGATCAAAAACGTAAGTCTTGTGAGTGCGCCGAACATCATTGTGGAATGGTCGGGGAAAATAAATGGAAAACAGCGTCATACGAGATTGATTGTGCCGAATGGGGAGATTCAATATTTAGATCAGAAAGCACATCACTTGAAGAAGGGATCGATGGAGTGGTGGATGCAGCTATTCAACTTATTGACAGTGATGAGGGAAAATCCGGATATCAAATACCAAGCCAAACCAGGAAAGTTTTAGATGGACAACAAGACAGTGAGCAATCCAATACTGTCACCAGAATTGATAGCGAAAATAACAGTAGAAACACAAATATTATTATGGCATTATGTAAAGGAGGTGCTTTCACAGAAGCCGAAGCTATGGAATTATTTGCTAGGTCAACAGAAGGGATTAACTTTGTGTGCAAAATTCTATGTCTAAAAAATCAGGACCCACATCGCAAGAATTCTGGTATTTTCGGCATCGGAAAGGTAAAATTTGAACGAGCAAAATCAAAACACGAAATGGAACACGAAGAAATATAAGACAAAATAAAAAATAAATTCAAGGACATTTTAAACATAAATGGAATAAATCAAGCGAAATTCTTTGAGCACACATACAAGCACTTCATGCGACAAAGCACTAAGAAGAACAACTTATTTTTCCTGGGACCACCTTCGACAAGCTAAACGATGATCATGTAGAGTCTGGTAGAATGTCACTTTAATTATAGCAGATTAACAGGATTAATGGCAAACAGTAGTTTTAACTTTAGCGGTTTATTAAATACAAATGCTTGTCTGATGGAGGAATGTAAGCTGACAGAAAACCAGTTCAAGCAGTGGAAAATGCTGGCATCAGGCGTACCAATGTCCACCGATGTTAAATTAGCTAAATTTAATGTATAATTTTCATAATTGATTAGCATTAGATAATCTTTCAGCCAACCCTCAGTGAAACAAACAATTTCAAACATTGTTTTTTCTAAAAAACAGTTCGATTTCCAATTCTTGTTGAAAGAAGTTAAAGAGTTGAGGAGTGGCTAAATAGTAACAGCCGCACAGGTCGATCTTCAAGGTTAAGCAACGCTTGACGAGGTCGGTCCGTGGATGGGTGACCATTTCCAACATACCGAGTTTCCTCCGTGCCTCGGGAAGCACGTTAAGCCGTTAGTCCCGGCTGTCATTAAAAGATCTTTGACAGTCGTTACGGTTAGTCAGAAGCTTGAGATTTGACATCAGTCTTGCCAAGGGGTTCCGTGGTACCCAGTTACTGGGTTGTGGAGGTCAGATAGGCAGGCGCTCCATGTAAAACACTGGTTCTAAGCTGAATCCGGTAAGATGGGAAGCCGACCCCAATATAGTTGGGAAAATGCTAGGCAGATAGATAGATAGTTCGGTTTCCAATTCCTTCGAGGAAAAACCCTGAATATTCTGGTGGAATAATTTCAGAGAATTCTGCTTCTGCCTATTTGCTTGCAATTTTTTTTTTAAATTAAATATTTGCGAGCAAATAGGTACCTTCTTGATGGTGGATATACTCGTAACTATTCCGTTATTGGTACTCTCCCTTGTCCAAAAATGCTATTCATATTTATCTTTAAACTAGTTGACTAGTTTAAAGATAAATATTAATAGCATTTTTGCTAACTTATTCAAGGTATTGATCATCATAAAATTTGTAACGATTATTTTTGGTATCACAGCGACATCTTGTGTCAAAGAGGAGAACCAGCTTGGCATGGGAGTTGATCGTTGCGTGATACGGGATGGCGTTGCTATCTGTAGTTTATAATTATTAATATAATAAAATAACAATTTGTGTGTATCAATTTAATTCAACAAACACACAATTCAACACTAAAATATTAAATGATTAACTTCTTGAAAATACATACTTATAGAAAGACCTAGACTGTCAAGTCTATTGGTTAAACTTCAATGTCTATGACTGACAAGAATGACATTTCTTTTTTATTGGAGTTACTAAGCGAAGTACACCTGTAAACTTTTCATCCCATTAAGAGTTCATAAAACAAATAAAATGTCTCGCAGGCGGCAGGGAATAAGCCCCAAATATAAGTAAATAATGTGTCAGCAATAGCTGTAAGTATAACGTTGAATTTAACTAAATTTCCATACTTGTGAAAACATGTGCGTGTGCTCATTATGCATTTCTTATCCTTGGCAGGGCACCATAGGATTAATTTTATTATTACCAACATAAATAAGTAAATGATCAACTAACTATATAACTACATCTACACATATGACTACAATTCCTGAAGAAAACAGTATCTGAGCTCCATCATCTGGTATCGAACACAAATGACATTTTAGCTTGCACGAGGCTTGATCAAACCTTCACAGGCGAATGATACTGCTTGAGACATCATACCTCCGGTATTGGAAATAATGGGTAAATTGTATCCCAAACAAAAGTAAGTTTCATTGTACTTGTTTAACCTCAAGAAATTGTGATGACGGATTGTATGTTCAAGAATTAAATTAGTTGACCAAACTGTGTGACTTTTACTTCAGTCAACTTCATGCGAAACCATACCCTACATAGTCTCATGCTGATCACCCATACTTGAGCTAGCTGGTGAGTAAGCAAGCAAAATACTTTCTTACAATTGGCTGCCCAACGTGTCGCATGTGGTTTGACTGAGGTACATAACCACTTACTGTTTCTACTATCTACAATAACTTATGAACTAAAGAACTTAACCAGACTATGGGTTAACTTCATGATTACTTAATTTGAAATAACATAACATTAATATTATGTAAAATTTAAAGTGGGGTTATAGTCACATGTTTTATCTTAAAACTATATACCTTTTCACTGGTAAATGTTATGTTAATCTTAATAAATAACTCTAATTTAACAAAACTTAAACATTATATATAAAACTTGAAAGTGCGGTTATAGTCACATGTTTTATTTTAAACTATATACCTATGCACTAGAAAATGTTTTGTTATTATGAATATAAATCACTCTTATTTAACTTAGTTATTTTAACTGTTAATAAGATTAAAATATACAGAACAAAAATATAGATTTTGTTCAAAATGCATAAAGCAATTTTGTTAAACTAACTTCATATAGAAGAATATTTTCTTGTATTTAAATGTATTTATATTTCAACAGAACTAAAAGCAACTGGAGGTGTGATTCGCAGGCGGTGTCATTCCCTGTGTAGTCGGTGTCAAAGTAGCAGCATCAACCAGATGGATTTTCCAATGCCAGCGTTGACCGATGAGGTACACATGTGTTCGGAACCTAATGCAAAGCTGTTTTATTTAAATAAAGAGTAGGTTTTAGTAGATACTTTTACAATTAGACGTATCATAGCTTGCTCGTAATATTACTTAATGAGAATTTCTCAAATGATTATTATCTGAATTGAATTTTTTAAACTTTAAAATAAATATAACTTTTTATCACAATTTCTCTTGGAAGTTAGTGATGCCAAGAGAAAGTAGTGGGACATCTATTATATCTATTTCATGATGATCCCACTGGCGCCCAATTCTTAAATAAATAAAACTTAAAACTATTTGAAGCAATTAGTAGTGACTTATTAGGTTTTTTTTACTTGTGTCAACTTTAAAGAAACACAATTTGATAGTATATTGTGATTACTATAGTAGCTATGTTATAGAAACAAGCAATGCTGTAGTTAATATACTTGTGTTTCTTGTACACAAAATACCTAAATTTCTACATGAGAACAATAATATACTTTTAGGTTTTTTTTTCCTTTTTCAATTAAAAGAAACACAATATAATAGTACACTTAGTAGATTTATGTTATGTTGTTTCCTATGACGGAATTCAACAAACACTACTATAGTTTAAAGCTAGTGTTTTCTTGTACATGGAATGCCTAAAATTGTCCATGTTCACAATAGTCCTCAATTGACTTACATACATTATTTTAAAATATATGAAGACTAGTTAATGATCATTGTTGTGTTAATGGTTCAATATTTGCACCAAATTCAATAATGGAGGTGCAAATATTTAATAAAGAAAGGGATGAATGAAAGTTGGGAGGGTATAAGGATTTTTTGGATGATGTGAATGGTAGGATGAAAGGTAACACAATGATGCAAAGACTAGGTGGCTTTCTGATTATAAAACTTAAAATAATTGAACATTTACCTATATCTATACAACGAATAGGTGCTCAATGTGATACTAACTGATTTAAAAAGGCGGTATTACTTTTTGTTGCGAACTAACTTGATGAGGTATAAGCCTACATCTATACAACGAATGGGTACTTAATGTGGCATTTGCTTCATTTTGAATGGCAATGTTACTTTTTGTTATGAATCTAACTTGATTGGGTACTTGCCCACATTTACTTATTTACATTTAAAAATAACTTGGCACTTAGAATAACACTTGCATTATTTAAATGGCAGTGTTCACCTTTTGTGGTAAAATTTAATTTAATTAGACATTAAGTCTACAATTAAATAATAAAGGGCTAAATAATTTAGATTAGAACCCGAATATAAACATTTAATAAACTTAAATACTTAATAAATCAAATATTAACTTTCATAAACTTCTTAGCGATTGTATTCAGACAGATGTCTGTCTGTCACTAATGTTTTAATGTTTAGTACATATGGTACTTAATTATATACTTAAAACTTTGATGAATAGGTTATGAACTTTGTTCTTTAATAAAACATAATGTAGGTAGTTCTAATATAAAATATTTTTTCGGACTACCTCATTTTCTGTCAGGGAACATGTTTAGATTCACAAATGGAAATGTAGTAAATTCAAAAAAAATTGTGAAACAATTTTTTAACCGGGGAAGGATGTACTGTAACGATTATTTTTGGTATCACAGCGACATCTTGTGTCAAAGAGGAGAACCAGCTTGGCATGGGAGTTGATCGTTGCGTGATACGGGATGGCGTTGCTATCTGTAGTTTATAATTATTAATATAATAAAATAACAATTTGTGTGTATCAATTTAATTCAACAAACACACAATTCAACACTAAAATATTAAATGATTAACTTCTTGAAAATACATACTTATAGAAAGACCTAGACTGTCAAGTCTATTGGTTAAACTTCAATGTCTATGACTGACAAGAATGACATTTCTTTTTTATTGGAGTTACTAAGCGAAGTACACCTGTAAACTTTTCATCCCATTAAGAGTTCATAAAACAAATAAAATGTCTCGCAGGCGGCAGGGAATAAGCCCCAAATATAAGTAAATAATGTGTCAGCAATAGCTGTAAGTATAACGTTGAATTTAACTAAATTTCCATACTTGTGAAAACATGTGCGTGTGCTCATTATGCATTTCTTATCCTTGGCAGGGCACCATAGGATTAATTTTATTATTACCAACATAAATAAGTAAATGATCAACTAACTATATAACTACATCTACACATATGACTACAATTCCTGAAGAAAACAGTATCTGAGCTCCATCATCTGGTATCGAACACAAATGACATTTTAGCTTGCACGAGGCTTGATCAAACCTTCACAGGCGAATGATACTGCTTGAGACATCATACCTCCGGTATTGGAAATAATGGGTAAATTGTATCCCAAACAAAAGTAAGTTTCATTGTACTTGTTTAACCTCAAGAAATTGTGATGACGGATTGTATGTTCAAGAATTAAATTAGTTGACCAAACTGTGTGACTTTTACTTCAGTCAACTTCATGCGAAACCATACCCTACATAGTCTCATGCTGATCACCCATACTTGAGCTAGCTGGTGAGTAAGCAAGCAAAATACTTTCTTACAAATTAGTATTATTACTAATATCAATAATAATTGGATACTTCGACATACTACTTATGTCTTGAGTTTATTGTAAAAGATAATAGCCGGGCTATTTGATGTCTTAGCCTACTAAGAGGCAGATACAAAGTATCGCCTGTAGACTTTAATTTATCAACAAAAATGTTGGTAAAAGGATTTTTTTTCCGTTTGTAACGGAACGTTACAGTGATTTAATGCTTCGTTCTTTGTTTGTTTGCGACTTGGAAAGCGCCGGATACCAGAGGCGCGGGGGGAACGATTATTCGCATAGAACGAATGATAAAGTAAGGTTCCACAAGACCGCCTGCGCAGTGCTCGCCGGCAGTCGTTCCTAGGCTGCTGTGTGAGCACACGTATCGCGCAGTGCTCGCCATCAGTCGCTCCTAGGCTGGTGTGCGGGCACACTAATCGCTTTACGTAATGTCCAGCGCTCTAGCAGACACGAACGTTATAATTAAAACTAGATATTTTATTTCTCAGTGTAGAACAATTTAACGTAAAAGTTGTGCGCGGAAATCCCGAATTAGGGTAAGTTTTGAATAGCACACAAATTACGAACAGCATAATCATTGCCATTTTCATTTTTTTTGCAAATCATTATTTTATGTACCTACCCCTATATTTCTTGTTACGGTGCAGATGTATTAGTTTTCTTTATCATATTAATAAGCACCATTTAAGAATAGCTTCAGATATTGTATGCTGCATCATGCTACCTAATTTTCTTTTACTTCTACCTTCAAGTGTTTTAATAATTTTAAAATATAAATTCGTTATTTTCTTACGGAATCCTAAGGATTATTTTTGTTGCTGTTTTCTTTTTGCTCAAGCTTGCTTGAAATGTAAACTCCGTTCTGGCCAGTACCACCACGTCAATACTACTACATTTAAATGGGTGCTTTCTCCTTGTTGTCGTCGGTGGTACCCCAGCACGGAGGATGTTTGGCCGAGATCTGATGAGCTGGAATGTTTCCAGGTTCTACGTTGACGTTTCGGCGTCAACGTTTCTACGTCAACGTTACTTTTCGCGCATCAACATTTCTGCGACAAGTACTGCGTGCCCGTCATTGTGTGCCGCAGTCACGAAGACCCACTCCTCGCTACGCCACTGGTGTGCTGAGCGCGTCGGTCATCCTCGCCGTGCAAGTGACATCACCGTACAGCACGTCACGGATCATCGGCTAACTTCCATCTCCGGCCACCTGCGACTACAGGGGAGTACCTATCCCTGCAGAAGTGACAACAGACGACCCGTACCTCACGATTTTTTTATTTTTTGTGGGTACACTGGCGCCCAATTACGTGGTTCTGTCTGTTTTCGCTTCTGTAGTTAGTAGTTAGTTTTGTACGGTGAGTGGGTATAATTTTTTTTTTTTCCTTTCTTTTGTAAAACGCTTTGTTAATTTTTGTGTGTGCAGTAACTGGGGTGAAGATTAATGTTCACGTTGTTTTGACAATTATTAACCTTGTCTTAACAGTTGTTCTTTGTCTTAACTTTATAAATATAAGATACAGGTTGTTTTTTTTTTGTGAAATATAGCGGGTGTATAAATATTTTTTTTAAAATTTTCTTATACCTGTTTTTAATTGGTATTATATTGCTTCGCAAACTTATTGTAAAACTACCTTCACACCAGTTGCAATTTTATTTTTCACGTTTTTTTTCTTTTTCTACGCAATTTTTTTAGTTGTTTTGTTTCAATCATTTGCTTCTTAATATATCATATCATAAAACATATAACACAGCGTTCTGTTTTGTTAAAGCTAATTGTAACAGAACGGAGCACTGTCATTACTGATTCGGATTAAATGTGTGCTATTTACAACTTTTTCATATTAGCAATTTTTTTTTTTTTTTTTTCTTAAAATGGCATCCCCTATATAATATGACAGTATCTACTTATGAATAATTCTGTCTTCGTTACATTCGCCCATACACTACTAATCGACTTTAAGACCTGTTACAAAAGTCATTGACGGATATTAGTCACTTGATTTTCAGCATGATAGGACACGTCGCAAATTTTTTATATTGTGTGATGTAATGTATATTAGGTATTTGATTGATGAGGTATGATTGAAGTGAAAGAATGAGTAAAAGGGTATATTGTAACGAATATAACTTGCGGATTTTATTCCTAAAAATAAAATCCTTATGAGGGAACGGCGGGTAATGTAACGGAACGTTACAGTGATTTAATGCTTCGTTCTTTGTTTGTTTGCGACTTGGAAAGCGCCGGATACCAGAGGCGCGGGGGGAACGATTATTCGCATAGAACGAATGATAAAGTAAGGTTCCACAAGACCGCCTGCGCAGTGCTCGCCGGCAGTCGTTCCTAGGCTGCTGTGTGAGCACACGTATCGCGCAGTGCTCGCCATCAGTCGCTCCTAGGCTGGTGTGCGGGCACACTAATCGCTTTACGTAATGTCCAGCGCTCTAGCAGACACGAACGTTATAATTAAAACTAGATATTTTATTTCTCAGTGTAGAACAATTTAACGTAAAAGTTGTGCGCGGAAATCCCGAATTAGGGTAAGTTTTGAATAGCACACAAATTACGAACAGCATAATCATTGCCATTTTCATTTTTTTTGCAAATCATTATTTTATGTACCTACCCCTATATTTCTTGTTACGGTGCAGATGTATTAGTTTTCTTTATCATATTAATAAGCACCATTTAAGAATAGCTTCAGATATTGTATGCTGCATCATGCTACCTAATTTTCTTTTACTTCTACCTTCAAGTGTTTTAATAATTTTAAAATATAAATTCGTTATTTTCTTACGGAATCCTAAGGATTATTTTTGTTGCTGTTTTCTTTTTGCTCAAGCTTGCTTGAAATGTAAACTCCGTTCTGGCCAGTACCACCACGTCAATACTACTACATTTAAATGGGTGCTTTCTCCTTGTTGTCGTCGGTGGTACCCCAGCACGGAGGATGTTTGGCCGAGATCTGATGAGCTGGAATGTTTCCAGGTTCTACGTTGACGTTTCTGCGTCAACGTTTCTACGTCAACGTTACTTTTCGCGCATCAACATTTCTGCGACAAGTACTGCGTGCCCGTCATTGTGTGCCGCAGTCACGAAGACCCACTCCTCGCTACGCCACTGGTGTGCTGAGCGCGTCGGTCATCCTCGCCGTGCAAGTGACATCACCGTACAGCACGTCACGGATCATCGGCTAACTTCCATCTCCGGCCACCTGCGACTACAGGGGAGTACCTATCCCTGCAGAAGTGACAACAGACGACCGTAACCCACGACCTTACAAATTTTGTGTGCCTCCGGCTATATCTGGTTTAGATGGTAAATTAAATGTTATTTTCTAAAGTACACGCCCGTCTTTTATTCAGTTGCCAATTGCTAGGTGGGAAAAGAACGGGTGGAGGCTACACGTTATTGCAACATTTTTCATTTATGCTTCGCTCTTATTGCTCGTTGCGTGATGTTGCTAAAACTTCCTCGATGATGGATGGAATATCCAAAACAAAAAGAATTTTACAATTCCAACCAGTAGTTCCTGAGATTAACGCGTTCAAACAAACAAACAAACTCTTCAGCTTTATAATATTAGTATAGATAAAAAAATAGAAAGACATTGTATGGAGTCGTATTAAATTTGCTTAGTGAGAGTGACTTGACCAATGAAAATGTGTCCAGTAGCGACGAATATTTTTATTTTTACTGTAATAAATCTTTTAATACCTATTTTAACATATATACACTAATAATTGTCGTTCGAGTCATAAAATATTTTAAGTTTTAGGGCCTAATACCACACTGAATTTCACCAATTAATACCTGAAATCCAGAGACTAATAAAAACAATAGCCAGCAACTACATGCATTTGAATTATTGTAAAACTACCGATGCTAACTGTATTGAATACCCTAATCAAAGATTTTTTTTGCCCCTTGAAAAAATATTTTTAGGGGTAGCTGCACATTCATCAATACAAAAATTATCAAAAATTCCTGAACCGAAAACCGAAATCACTGACTTCAAAAGAACCTGTTTAATGTTTTACATAGAATCAATCAAACAAATTACACAACGCTTAGATTTTTCTGACCCAAACTCAAAAAGTTTTAAATAAAAGATTTATCTTGCGTGATGACCAGATTCCCAAACATAAAGAATGATTTCGATGATGTAGATCTACAAAAAGAATGGAAAAAGCATGCTTTCCTTGACCATTATTTATTAGATTTATCTCAAAATGTTGAGGAATACTAGGGATTTTTTTTAAATTGAATGATTTGACTGTAACTCCTATTATTGGCCTTTTAAAATGTGAAAATAGGAAGAGACTAAAAACTGAAACCATTTCTGCTTTTCTGCATTTCTTGAGGGGTGATACTGCCTGCCTAGCAAGTCACAATGACCCTACTGTGGCAGCAGAAATGCTGCAAACTCATCTAAATAAAATAGATGAGTGGCTGGAAAATAGAAAATTAAACCAATTGTATCCAAATCTATACAAATTCACACTTCGTAGAGGAGAATGTCCACCTGTGACACTAAGAGGTGAACAACTACCTAAAGAAAACTGTGTGAGGTACCTTGGGCTTCATCTAGATCGAAGGTTGACATGAGCCAATCATATAAAAGCTAAAAGAAAAGAAGCAGATCTCAATTTCAAACGGTTGTACTGGTTAAGTGGCCGACAGTCACCACTAAATCTATCCAATAAACTATTGGTTTATAAATTCATCATAAAACCCTTATGGACATATGGAATTCAGCTCTGGGGATCTGCCAGTAACTCAAATCTTGAAATCCTACAAAGATGCCAGAATAAAGTACTAAGAGCAATATCAAATGCACCATGGTTTGCAAGAAATGTGGAAATACATGAATACTTAAATCAGCCCACCATTAAGGAGGAGGTTGATAATTACGCCACAAAATACAAGGATAGGCTTCAAAGGCATACAAATCAACTCGCCAGGGACCTGGTTAATAATAATAACCACATCACAAGGCTCAAACGATGGCAAATATTGTAACTGGACCAGAGACACTAAATTGAGGGTGGACTATTCTGAGAGTATTTGCAGAAATACCTCCTGAAACACAAAAAGAAGACAGAAAATCTGATTATGGCTGAATAGCCGATAGCAGATATGAAATGTGTGAAAAAAAAAACAAGTCAACAACGGCAAATTTGAGAAACCATTTAAAAAGAAAACACATTGGTACTTTTAATTCGCTAATGGAGGAAGCAAATCAACAAAATTCCATCTGAAAATCAGCCTGTTTTTCCTACGGAAAGTTCAGTGAGTTTACCTTCTACTTCAAGAAGTCTTCAAATTCATGTATCACCACGACGACCACCGAAAGTACTGGTCGTCACAGTCAAAGAGTAATAGATAGTTGCATAAATAAATAGATTAGTATAGAACAATAAAAGATAATTGACCAGGATTTACTGGATTTATGCGTCGATGGTTTTCACCCATTTTCTATAGTGGAAGAACGATGTTTCAAGAAATTTTGCCGTTGAATACACGGCTACAAATTACCAACGAGAAAAACGTTATCAAATTCTTTACTCGACGAAACTTATAATAGAGTAGAACAACAAATAAAGGCTGAAGTCGCTAATGAGGCTCAATCAATCTGCTTAACTACAGATTTATGGACTTCTCGAATAACAAGAGAGCTATATCGCCGTTACGGGACATTACCTAACGAATAATATAAAATTTAAAACTGTTTTATTGGGTTGTTGCCATTTCTCTGGCCAACACGCAGCAGCTTATAATGCATCCGAGTTAAGTGCTATTGTGGATCAGTGGGGACTGACGAAAAAAGTTAATTTTGTCGTTAGCGACAATGCATCTAATTTTGTGAAGGGCGTAAAAGATCTCCTTTGGTTAAAACATTTTGGATGTTTTGCCCAAACTCTGCACTTAATTTTTGAAGAAGCAAAGATGAAAGAGTAGTAGGTCATTATAATAACAGCACCGTCTCGGCAGAGCGTTTGGCCAAGTACCAATTGCAACAAAATACGCAACCCAAACGCCTTATTCAAGACGTGGATACTAGGTGGAATTCCACTTTTTATATATTCAGCAGATTTTTTGAATTAAAAGAAGCTGTCCGCTCTAAAATGGCCCTGGTGGATCGGGACTTGCCGCAAATAAGTATTGAAGATTGGAGCATATTGTCTCAGTTAATCATTGTTCTAAGGCCATTTGATGAACTGACCAAAGCTATGAGTGGCGAAAATATTTGACAGCAAGTTCGGTCATTGTTATGACAAGATGTCTTAAAGAGGCGTTAAATGTCATTATACAAAAAACTGATAATGAAACTGTTACGACGAAGACCGTTTTCTGCAACCGTTTTCGTCGTCGGGAAAACGGTTGCGTTTCGTCTGTCAAAATTACGACAACGTCCCACCACTACTTTACGGCATTATAGAAGTCATTGAACCAAGCATAACTCAAAAATTAAAGATTTATCTTTCGTGATGACCAGATTCCCAAACATAACGAATGATTTCGATGATGTAGATCTACAAACAGAATGGAAAAAGCATGCTTTCCTTGACCATTACCATTACTAGGGTTTTTTTTTAATTGAATGATTTGACTGGTACTCCAATGTTCTCAAATTTAAAAAAAAGTTATTGTCTTTTACTTGTGTTGCCTTTTTCGAATGCTTGCGTCGAACGAATTGATAAAATAACTAAAATTGATAAAATGTGAAAATAGGAAGAGAATAAAAACTGAAACCATTTCTGCTTTTCTTGAGTGCGACTAAAGCAAAAATTAAATACGCCACAAAATTTGAGCCATCTAAAGCAATGATGCACGCAAAAATAATATAACACTTTTGCAAAAAAAAAACGGGCACTTTAGTTTTTTTTCTCTACTTCAATGAAGAATATGGACTGCATCCGCCGACATGAGAAACATTAATTGGATACGTTCTCACGAAACCGAGTCGCGGAATGTATAATAGATTAGGTCTTACAATGTTTCATGAGACCGGAATGTGACTCGGCTCGCCCTAGATTGCTTGTATAAATTAGAAAGGCGCATAGTATAAATTTGGAAACACGTCGGGAACAATGCAGTTAAGGCGAAGCACCTGTACATATACCACATAATCACCTCCACGGACATTTCAAACGACATAAAGAGTTTACAAAAATATCCAGTAGCACATTATCGAAATGAAACGTGCAAAATCAACTGCGCCAAGGGAAAAACGTAAAGCGGGTTCTGATGTTGGATAGTCAGCAACATCTGAGCTCGGAGGAAATGGAGAAGATCGAGGAGACATCCCTGGATTTGGGAGAAAAATCAATATGTACCAAAGTTGTGTCCTGGCCCAAATGGGGTTATCGAATTTGAAGACGCAAGCGGATGCGCAATTAGATGGGGAAACGAGCGACTACGGCGATACTCTACGGGAGGAGGAAGTAGATACAGAGTGGAAAACAGTGATGGAGAAGTCGGGGAAATATCTGAAGACGGCACATATTCAGCAAGCACTAAAGGTCAACTTACAAAACTTTATGAGGGACCTTATAAACTCGTCGCTATCCATCAAGGAAGAAGAAAACCCCACTGGCATCTCATATACTATAGAAACAATAAACAATGGGGATTTAACTCACGATTGGGACGAACTATTCGACGCGGAATCTACAAGAATAAATCAGTTGACTGCCTGTCTTGTCTACGCAAGTACCTTTATTCTGGCAATGGTCGTCAAATCGTGCAAGACGTTCTCAATAAAAAACGTATTAAGTCTTGTGAGTGCGCCGAACATCATTGTGGAATGGTCGGGGCAAATAAATGGAAAACAGCGTCATACGAGATTGATTGTGCCAAAAGGGGAGATTCAATATTTCGATCAGAAAGCATGTCACTTGAAGAAGGAATCGATGGAGTGGTGGATGCAGCAATTCGAGCCAATGACAGTGAAGAGGGAACATCCACATATCAAATACCAAGCAAAACAAGAAAAGTTTTGGATGGACAACAAGACAGTGAGCAATCGAATACTTGTCACCAGAAATGATAGCGAAAATAACAGTAGAAACACAAATATTATTATGGGATTATGTAAAGGAGGTGCCTTCACAGAAGCCGTAACTATGGAATTATTTGCTAAGTGAACAGAAGGGATTAACTTTGTGTGCACAAAATTCTATGTCGAAAAAATCAGGACCCACATCCAACTCGAAAGAATTCTGGTATTTTCGGAA